>CM069064.1:8592500-9217500 GCA_035220775.1 Malus fusca | reverse complement strand
CATGTGTATGTACATATCTGTAATTTCTTGGAGATATTAATAGATAAGCTTTATTTCATTCAATATATTGTGCCAAATACAATAAAGCATATACTTCACTAAGATGTGGTACTTCTGGACCAAATATCCATTTATCTTTACCCTCACGAAGATAAATGATTATTCTTAGTGTTTACATCTTTTGAGTATTCAACTCATAATCTTCAATCCATATGGTTCTTTTAATATCATAAACATCATGGATAAGATTCGTGTTGGTAGATTGTTCGATCTGCAGTTCGAGACAATATTTCCTTCAACACTTTATAATTTTTCTTAACTCTTCAGGAGTCTCAATTTAATATCATCAACTCTTCAGGAGTTCTAATTTAATGTCATTGACTCTTGCAAGAGATTTTAGTATGTTGCAACAATATCATAATGATAGTATTCACTAAGGCAATTTATACCATCTATTGGTATTGAGTACATACTTTATGCTTTACCCTTTCGGGGGCTTACTTCAAGTAATTTGAATCCTTTAGGGATTTTTTTTTTTTTTTTTTTTTTACACTTCATGACACACTTTCCTTTGGAATTTATACAGAGCAATTTGCTCCCATGTATACTTGAGGGATTTACTTATAGAGATATGATGTGGGTGACTCACAACCCTTCGTATATAATTCTCCATTCATAAGAACTTGTTTACAAGAGTATAATTTCAGGTTTCAATACCTTGTGTCATATCATGTGAGTGTATTTCACTGTATTACAAATGCCTAATGTAACCTCCTTGGTTCCACATTTTTTTTGGCTATTTGTATTATATTCAAATATATAGGTCCATTTTTCCACGTTCTTACAAAATTGTAATGGAATTGCCTTTCTCCATTTTGGCCAATAATTTTGTTGACGGAAAAGAACGGGACTCAATATCAACACAGCTCATTGATGAATTTAGTAGCTACTTGTAAAAACCAAAATTACCATTGGTTATCATCAATCCGTGATCCCATATTCTCATGTGCATGCACATGCATAAAAGCTTTTCATTTCTTTGGATATCCATTGCCTCTTCAAGGGCATTACACTATCTCTTCCAGGATAGTCGTAATTTAGAGAATGTGGATCATAACCTCTTCTAGAGCGTTATAGAGCTTGGATTTTAATCTCCACTTCCGGGAGTTGAGTCATTGGAACCTATATGTCTATCATGCTTCATGCATGAGACATCAACATTCCCATGTCCGCGGATTGTCCTTTCTGGGACGTATATCCATACGACGACTGTCATGCTTCTGGCATGCAACAGTTATGCTTCGGGAATGCAATAGTTTAGTAGTACCATATTCTTCTTCTTTCGAATGAATGAACCTTTTGAGTCTATGGGTCTGTCACGCTTCAGGCGTGCAACGGATAAATCATTTACTGCCATATTATTTTGTCCAACAGGGACATCAATTCTTGTAGGCACATTTGCAGCAAGTATATATGATTTCATCACTTTCGTTGCATCATTCAATTATTCTTACTTCATTTTCATATTGATTGCTTCGTGAATCAAAATAAGACAAATTCTCTTCGTTCTTCTGGAACGGTCTTTTCTTATCATTCTTCTGGAATGATATTTTCTCCCCCTAATGGCGGGAAAACTGTCTTATTAAAATCATAGTCTGCAAATCATGCGGTAAATATATCCCCAGTCAAGGGTTCCAAATGTGGAATGATAGATGGTGGATCGAATTCAACATAAATTCTCAGTTTGTATTGATGCCTTATTTTAGTATGTTGTGGCAATCTTACAGGCACATAGATAACACAACCAAAAACTCGTAAATGTTAATGCTTGGCTGGTTCCCAAACACGAGTTGTACTGAGAAGTATTGATGGTTGGTAACATGTCTCAACCGAATTAATAATGCATCATGTAAAGTTTACATGTCCCCATGTAGAAAACTGGCAATTTCGTTTTCATGTGCAGAAGGTTGGTAATCAATTTCACCCACTTAATAAATGCTTCTGCTAAACCATTTTGAGTATGGACATGAGGAACTTCTGGTCTTTATTTAATAGTCTGTGAACTGAGACTCTTATGTCCTTTATTACAATTAAGTTGAGGCACTGCGGCACTTCAAACTTACGGTACTCATCTAGGAACTTCATGTCCTGATCTTCAGGATCAAGGGACTTCATACCTAATCTTTTTGCGTGATGAAACTTTAGGTCCAATCATTTTATATGATGAGGATCAAGAAACTGCAGGTTCTGATATGATCAATGAACTTAAGGTCCTATATATACTCATTGTAACAAAAGATAAGTACAATAAATAAATTAAAGCAATAGACGGTAATTCCAGCCATAATGAATAAATTGCATTTAAGTAAATAAAGCTTGTGACAAGGGCTTTAATTCAGCACCATTCACATAAATCAAAACTTAAAGCAGTAGGCAGTAAAACCGTCCATGATAAATAAATTACTTTAAAGTAAATAGAACTTGTGACATGGGCTTTAAACCAACACCATGCACATAAATATCAAAGCTTTAAAGCAAAGGGTAATAATTCTACACACTGTAAATAAATTGCTTTAAATAAATAGAACTTGTGACATGGGCTTTGAACCAACATCATGCACATAAATATGCCAAAACAGAAAATGCAATGATTAAGTTCTCGTCTTTTGCTTTTTCATTTTCTTGGTCCGCCACTTCTTTTGTTTCATCCCTTTTATTTTTATTATTATTTCACAGTTCGAAGTCATTTTAGTTATCCAGGAAATAATAGTAACACTAAGTTCCAATTGGTGTTCCTCCTCCAGTGAGTTTCGAAAAAGTCAAAACGGTTCCCATAAGTTTTGGAGTCAAGAGTGTCTGCAACTTATGAGAAAATCAAACCGTTAGATTTAGTTCAAATTTTAGTATGATATGGATAAGAGGATACCGAACAACTTTGGTGAAGAAACAATTTCGATCTGAGCTACCGAAATAGAGTTTTGGTACTCATAAGGTGGCTGTCCAGTTTTCTGCGGAAATTGGAAACTGGTTTGGTATTTCAGACATCTACGACGATCGCACCGTTAAAGTTTTCTGAAATTTTGATATGTTGTAGATACTGAGCAGACAAACAACTTTCAAGAAGAAAGTATTTCAATCCGAGGTTCGCAAGTTGGAGTTCCAAGGCTATTTACATGGCTGTCAAATTCTCTACGAATTTTGAGTCTGTACTCTTTTGTTCTGCAAAGGATGATATACAGTCATACAACAATATATATAGTTGCTTCAAGAAAATCACTTGTACTGAGATTTTAAGATCAAATGAAATTTTTTTTCTTATCTGTGAGATTCCAGCTGAAGGAGGTGAACATGATTTGTGGCGTTGTGCTTTCCACTGACATGAGAGCTTCTCGTGCTGATAACGTGTTGTAAAATCGACAGTGCGTGCAGTGGAATAAACAAACAAGACACAAAATTTACGAGGTTCCTCTTCAGTCAGTGTGACTGGAGTACGTCATCGGGGCAGCAGTGATGCTTTCATTATAATTTGGAATAATAAGAGTACAAAGATAACTCTCTCTATTATCTCATCTCCTCTTCCTCTCTTTTCTCTCTTCCTCTCTTCCTTCCTATCTCTCTTCCTCTATTCCTTCCTGTCTTTCCCGTGAATCACCCACTTGATGTTGTGTGGGGTTTGCTTTTATAGAAAAAATGAGTAGTGTTGAGCAAGCTTCTTGGACATCCACTTGTTGAGTGGATGAGTGGACATCCATTATTTACAATAGGTTGGAAAAACAAAATAACACGTCGACAAAACCTAACTCTGTATGTGGGGTTCGCATCCCGCAATCCCACCTCACTCATGTCTCTCTCGATTGTCGTCTCTCCCCCCCCATCTCTCGTTTGCAAAAGTCGCGACGATTCTATAACTGTGTCAACTCGGTGCTTCCTATTTGGAGATGTGTCGCTAGATCCAAGAGTGACTCTAATTGTTTCATTTCGATTTTATCATTTTTTTTATCAATACATTCAAATTTAAAATCATATTTTAAAAGCTTTTTTAGTCGAATTTGTCTTTCCATTTTCTAAATTTTGACAGATATAAATACTTTATAGCTAAGTAGTGATTTCCAAATCTCAGGATCTTTAATCCATCATTTCATTATTCCTTTTATCCAAACAAGAAACTCTAAACTCCCCTATGAAGAAAAAATTTGTCTAAATGAAGATCATTTGAGTTACAGATGCATCTTACAATAAAATTAAATGCGAAATCTAGTTAACAAGAACTCAAAATTCAATCTTTTACCCATGAGTTTCAAAGCCTAGTAGATGGTTGACTAAGACTCAGTTCAAAATTGAATAAGAAAAGTAGAAGATTGTTCTTTATACCTTTGAGGAACCTCTTTGCATTTGTAAAGGCTAATCACCCAAAGTGAGGGCCTTCATTTATTTGCTCTCCTTGAAATCCTTGTTGATTGATTTGAATTGGATCTCCAAGTCCCAAGAGAATGAAAACTCTAATTCTCCACACCAAGGAGTGATACTTTTCCTTGCTAGCAACACCCACCCTATATGCCCGGCCTTGTAGAGAGAGTGATGATTCTCTAAATTCTCCAAACATAAACCCTAATAAGGATTGGGTTATAATTCCCTTTATATAGTCTTTTCCATTAAGTGATTAAAGAGAAAATCCTAGATTATTCTCTGTATGGGTGCCTCATTATGATTAGTGGGCCCTTTGGGCTTTTAATTTTAAGTTGTTAAACCAGGGTTGATAGTTCAAGGCTTATTGGGCTATGAAGCCTAAAACTAACTTAAGGCCATATTTGAACTTATTCGTTTGATTACTTAACATTTTAATTGATTCTAGCCATAAACAATTAAACCATTTAATTGACTTACTCATCTATGTTATATCTCTTCAATCTCTACTTAACAACGTGCATGATCCATTAGGTTATAATTAGTAAGGCAGTGGATGATTAGAACTCTTACTAATCGATTATGAATTGAAAGTTTCAACTCTCACTTTTATGCAAATTCATGATTGTTACTCAAGGCTTCCACATGCTATGATTGACACCTAGCAATGTGTCATAACTACTTAAGCTAATAAGAAGAGGTGGAGAACCTATTCATTTGGAATAACAATACAATACAGTCATTCTCTAAATCAATATTTTTTATTACATTGTTTAGTTGATAGTTTATTTATATATGTTATCCAATGTGATTCTTTTTGTTGGATTTAATGAATCATAAATGTTATCCAAAGTGATTCTCTTTGTTGGATTTAATGAATTATTAATCCGGATTTTGGACCAACAAAGTACATCATGGAATGAATTAAATTAAATAGCGGAGAGAAACATGAACTCCAGAACCTGAAAACAATGAATGTTTGAAACTTGTACAGTGAATAAAACATCACATGCATTAAGAGAAAAATAATAGATTAACAAGTCTTGAAACGTTACCTTGAATTAGAGCTAGTTTATTCACCCTATTATTGGGCGTTCTCATTTCCATAGGCTAGCTCTATCTCAGTGGCTTGATCTTTGATGCTCTGTAGAGATTTGGTTCTCTCTCCTTAAGTACTTGAGTCTTAAAAGTTTAGTACCTCTAACTTTCGACACCTTCTCTGGAATAGGATGAGTGAAGAAATCAAGAACATGAGTAATATGCTAGCATGCTCTTGCTTTTGGAGGATCGACTAAGGTGGTGGTGGTGAGGCTCTATGTTTCTGCCTCATGACTTTCTTAGGCTCTACAAACACTTAGAGGTTTTTCCTTTCTTCCCTTTCCATACATAAAGGAAGACTTGTAAAATTTCTCTCTTACAAAAGAAGTGGCCTCTACACTCTCGTATCTGTCACACATAGTAACTCACTTGAAATATGTGTAGTTGTTCCATGATTCCCAAGTTTGTTTCAGATCTTCATCCATACATTACATTTGCTCTGGCTATAAACTTCCATAATCTTTTCGAAAGTGCATTCTACTTCTATTATGAAGGTTAGAGATTCATTGTTGTGCATTCCATTTGTCTCCATGATTAGATAGCTTAACCCTAACGATGCATTAGTCAAACTCTTAGTTAGAGTGACAATATCATAATCAAATATTAAGGACTTAACCACAAGTCAACATGTGATGCCTCAGGTCTAACGACTAATTGCTGATTCTCTTTTATACTATATATTTTCCCTTATTCTGGGTATATTTGGGGTGAGATTTTGATGTTTTGTTATGAATTTTTAATATAGGACATGCGAATCCATTTTGGGCATAAAATAATCAAACGGTGGAATTTTCGAGTGATTCCAATTGGAGCGGGTTTGTGAGTCTGTCAAGAAGGTTGTCAAAATTTTATAATTTTATCTCGAAACATCTTATCGCGGCAAATTAATTTATACCCAACGCGCAGTGTTGGCATATTCAATTGCAGAGCTTATTTGCGACTTTTGGGCTGGAAGATGATGGATTTTGGATTTGGGCTTTTCTTGGAACATGAAGAGGAGGCCCTAATCTTTAATTTAAGTTGTTTTGGGCCTATTTGGAGCTTTGAAGGTAAACAAATGTGGCTATTTCTCTGCTGGGCATATTTGCTAGTCAGATTTGAAGTGTGTTTTAAGTTATCTTTTTGTTATTTTGTTTCCTAATTTTTAGAAAACCTTTTCTATGAGGGATTTTAATTTGTAGTTGTATAAATAAGGCTATTTAACCATTAGGGCTCACGAAGCGACATTGAGCAACATTGTGTTGTAGAAGGAAGAGAGGCTTGACGTGAAGGAGAGAAGAAGAAGAGAGAAAGAGGGGTGGTTTTCTGATTGGACAAAAGAGAGAGGGAAGCTATCTAATTGGGTGAGAGAAATGGGGAGAGTGATTGATTGGTTAGTGAGGGAGAGCAGGTCACGGGACAGATTTAAAGAGATAAGTGATAAGATTTGGTGCATTTTAAAATTACACAATCCAGCTCACCTTATCAAAAATAATAATTTCCAACACTAAATTATTAGCACACACGTGTACAATTCTACCCCATTGTTAATGTACTTCAACTAAGCGTAACTTTTTCGTTACAAATCCGATTCGGGTCTAAGTCGCGCTCATGCATTCGTAACAACGAGTACCATTTAATTATGATAAAAGGAAAAATAAATTAAAAGCCAAATAACAATGTCCACGTCAGGTTCCACTTTGCCAACAAGGGCATAATCATCATTTTACACACTCGGGAATGAAATTACATGGAAAATTAGGGACGGGTCATCACAACCTACCCCCTTAAGAAAATTTCTTCCCCGAAATTTCAACACTACTGACGATCATAATTAAAGAACAAACATGGATAAAGATCTTGCATACGCTCCTCTGTCTCCTAGGTAGCTTCCTCCACATAGTGGTTTCTCCATAAGACTTTCACCATACGAACAGTTTTGTTCCTGAGAACTTTGTCTTTCCAGTCAAGAATCGTTACTGGAACATCATCATAAGTCAAATTTGGATGAATCTCTAACAGCTGAGGAGGAATCACATATGACGGATCAGAGACGTATCTCCGTAGCATGGACACGTGGAACATGTTATGCACTCTTGACAATTCTGGAGGTAGATCAAGTCGGTAGGCAACTTCACCAACTCGCTCAATTATCTGATATGGCCCGATGTAACGAGGGCTTAACTTTCCTTTCTTCCCGAAACATACAACACCCTTCCATGGTGACAACTTTAAGAATACCCAGTCTCCAACTGCATATACCCTGTCCGTTGAATGTTTGTCTACTATACTCTTTTGTCAATCCATGTGCTGCCTTCAGATTACCCTTTATCACTTGGATATTCTGTGTCGTCGCATCTACAATTTCAGGGCCCACCAAAACTCTTTTGCCGACCTCGGACCAACACAATAGTGTACGACAGGGTTTCCCATACAACGCTTCAAATGGTGACATACCAATGCTGGATTGAAAGCTGTTGTTGTAGGCGAATTCTATCAAAGGTAAGCACTTGTGCCATTCATCTCTGAACTGCAGGATTGAAGATCTTAACATGTCTTCCAGCGTCTGAATAGTTCTCTCTGATTGTCCATCGGTCTGAGGGTGATATGCGGTGCTATAGAGTAATTTCGAACCTATAGCTTCTTGAAATGCTACCCAAAATTTCGAAGTAAATCTGGGATCCCGATCAGAAATAATACTAACTGGAACACCATGATACTTGACAATTTCAGAGAAGAAAAGTTTGGCCAACCGACGTAAAGGGTAGTTTTCACGAACAGGTAGGAAATGTGCTGACTTGGTGATAGAGATTTTACCGTCTACGCAAATAGGGTCAAAATCACATGAAATACTTGCAAGAATACAAGGATGTGGTAGTATAGATACTCATGCAAGGTCGTTCTCCTCAAGGACTATTTTAATAATTTATGCAAAAAAAACAATTCCTAATTAACTACTTGAAATTAAAAATTGAGGAAGATGATTTTGAAATTACGTAATATTAAAAATGAATTTTAATTAAAAAAAAAATTTGCCCACAACTATTATGATTAAAAGAAAAGAGTTTTAAATACCAATTTATAAAAGCACTAGGGTTTCACCATCACCTAGCAATTCTATGTATTTTTATCAATTACTCATGATCTACACATGAGGTTAGGTTTTCCTAATTTATATTCTACTTGGAACCTCCAACATAGAACGTATATCTAACATGCAACCCGTCTGGACGTTCGGATCAAATCTGAACATGAAACATGCTTTATGAAAACCCTTTGAAAAACCATGCAACCCTTAAGACGTGGTGTTTATCTTAAGTGAAATTACAATTATTAATCACAAGAAGCCAACGTCAATTTCAGGGAACATTTCGACCAAAGTTGCATCAAATTACTTTTCTAAATATCCTAATGGTGATCAAGCATTAAGACAATTAGATAGTTTTAATCACGATGATTAATAATTCAATGTATGCATACAATCAATCATAAGCAATTAAATAAAAATCACATATTCACGCTAAGGCTCAAGGCTTCGCCCTAGCAAAACGAATTAATTACGCATATTCATAATTAAAATCATAGAAAATATTATTAAGAAGAAAAGGAATGAAAACACGTTAAAGTAGAAAATCTCCAAGAGCCCTAGCAATTACTCGTTATCTCCAAAGTTGCATAAAAGAAAGCGTAGAGAAAAATTGTGGATGGCAAAAGCAATATATCCTGCTTTGCCATCGCACAAACCCTAAAATGTAGTCTTTTATTCCAACTAGGAAACTAAATAATAATAAAATAACTTAGAAAATAGAGTCCTAATTAAGCTAGGAGAATCTGCACAGAAACTGTCCAGCCACGTTTTAGCCTCAAATCTCCTACAAATCCGGCCCAAGATAGCTTGTTTCAAAGATAAGAACGTTCTGAACACATCTCCAGAAGGCCCAAATCCATCAGAGGTCATCTTAGACTCCAAAATGCAATTCAAGCCCAGAAACGTCATTTTCCAGCACCACGCACTACTCCTTTATTTTATTGCCAGAAAATAAACGCTTGGTGGAAAAATCTGATATTTTGATACTATCAAGCTAAGTGACTCACGAACGTACTCCAACTGAAATTACTCCAAAATTCATCGATTTGACCATGTTTTGCTCTAGAGGAAGTTGAAAGTCCTATATTAGAAATACAATTCAAAGTATCAAAATTCTTCCAAATTAATAGCCAAAATATACTAAGAATAAGGTTAAATATATAATATAAAATTAACTCATCACTTGGTAAGTTGATCTACAATTACCCAGATACCGTCATAGCCATTACGTGTACGAGGCAGCTTGTACACGAAATCCATCGTGATATCTTCCCATTTCCACTGGGGTATAGGAAGTGGTTGTAGTAGCCCGAATAATAGAAAGGTTGGATGGTATGATACATTTTAGTACTCCTGGGATGCATTGCATAAACTGAGATATGTGCTTCATCGAGAATTTCTTTCATCATCTCTTCCACATTCGGTACATATATTTGATCGCCTTGCATGAGTATACCATTTGGTCTTTGAATTCTAAGATCTCCCCTATTGTCGTTCAACACTGCTTGCTTTAACTCTTGGGATTCTGAGTCATTCATCTGAGAACACGATCCAATAAAACTAGTCTGACTTGAAAGTTGGCTAGTAAGGCTCCCTGGTGATCCACTCCCAAAGCCTCTTTAGTAGTTCTTAGGTGGGTCAGAAGAGGAACACAACATGCATAAAGAGCATTAAGTCGACTGTGAGATTTCTTGCTAAGAGTATCTACTACAGTATTCGCACGACCAGGGTGATATTCAATAGTACAATCATAGTCGTTGATCAATTCCATCCATCTACGCTGCCGGAGATTAAGTTCTTTATGAGTAAAGATATACTTGAGGCTTTTATGGTAAGTGAAGATTCGACACGTTTCCCCGTAGAGGTAGTGCTGCCAAAATTTTAAAGCGAAAACAATAGTTGCCAATTCAAGATCATGAGTAGGGTAGTTCATTTCATAGGATTTTAATTGTCGTGAAGCATACGCGATCACTTTTCCATGCTGCATCAATACACAGCCCAGACCATTCAGAGAGGCGTCACTATAGATCTTGAAATTCCCACTGTCATCGAGAAGTGCCAGAACAGGCGCATGAGTGAGACAATATTTCAATTGTTGAAAACTCCATTCACAATCATCATTCCATTCAAATTTAACTATTTTCCTAGTCAACCTTGTCAGAGGCAGGGCTATAATTGAGAAATCTTTCACAAAGTGTCGATAATAGCCAGCAAGACCAAGAAAACTCCGTACTTCAGTGACAGTCTGAGGTTGCTCCCAATTCCCCACTGCTGCTACTTTTTGAGGATCCACAAGAATACCCTGAGCTGATATCACGTGTCCTAAGAATGACACCTGATCCAGCCAGAACTGGCATTTACTGAATTTAGTGTACAATTGATTCTCCTTTAGCTTCTTCAAAACCAGACATAAATGTCTAGCATGGTTAGCCTCGCTCTTAGAATACACTAGAATGTCATCGATGAAGACAATTAAGAACCTGTCAAGGTACGGACGAAATACCCGATTCATCAAGTCCATAAAAGCTGCTGGAGCATTAGTTAACTCGAATGACATCACAAGAAACTCATAATGACCATATCGAGTTCAAAAACTGTTTTCGGAACATCATCACTTTTGATCTTCAGGTGATAATAACCAAACCTTAGATCGATTTTTGAGAAAACGTAAGCACCACGAAGCTGATAAAAAAGATCATCGATACGAAGCAACAAATAACGATTTTTAATCGTTACCCGATTTAGCTGTGTGTAATCGATACATAGCCTCAATGTTCTGTCTTTCTTCTTTACAAACAAGACTGAAGCTCCCAAAGGGGAAGTGCTCGGTTGAATAAACCCCTTATCAACAAGTTCTTGTAATTCTCTCAACTCCGTAGGAGCCATACGATAAGGAGCTAGAGAAATAGGGTTAGTACGTGGAAAATGGTCGATGGTGAACTCTACTTCACGATCTAGTGGTAAGCTAAATCATCGGGAAAAACATTAGGAAAATGTCTGACTACCCGAATGTCTTCCACACAAGCAGAAGTATCCTCAGTCATCACTACATGAGCTAAGTAGCCTTAATAACCCTTTCTCAACATTCGCTTCACCTTCATGGCAGAGATAACTTCGTGTTTCAAACCACTACGTTCACCTACAAAAGTTACAATAAGCATGCCTGGTCGATGGAATGTAACAATTTTTTGGCGACAATTCAACATGGCATAATTGTAATCTAACCAATCCATGCCCAAGATAACATCGAAGTCAATGATATCCAAAGGAACAAGATTAGTTGGCATTGTACGTCCTCGATACTCCTAACTAACCTAACAAATTTCACCCCTAAGCATCAAGAACGCCAAATCATAACCAAGGAGAGTGGGATGAGGTTGAGTCTTTTAAGCAAACATATGGGAAATAACCGAGTGAATAGCACCCGAGTCAATTAAAATTCTAGCAAAGTGGCCTAGAACATTCAACGTACCCATGATTAAGTCAGGATTACTTTGAGCATCTTGTATGGTGATGTTGTTGACACGACCCTGCAATTGCTGTCTGCCTCCATGACCTCTGTTCGCTTGATTCTGATTGCCACGTCCTTGATTACCTCGACCTTGGTTAGTTTGGTTAGTCTGCCTACCCAATCCGCCACTACTAGAAGCTACATTAAGATTCTGATACTGTCCTCCAATATACCATTGTGCTCTGTCACCCAGATACGATGTATAACCTCCCTGGTACTGCTGATAGCTGCCATGGTAATATGGAACGTTAGGTGAGTACTGATACGCTCATCCCGGATACTGGGATATGTCGCCCTAATAGTGGAAAACACCACCATAACCTGCCTGCTGGTAGGTACTAGGTCCTGGAATCTGCTGTAGAGGAATTGCAAGTGGTAGTGTAGGAGGCTGATTTTTCTGATTTTGAGGACATTTACTAGACTTGTGCCACATCTGATCGTATGTGTAGCATTCATTATTTCCTCTCTTACATTCACCGTAGTGGCGATTATTGCACCTGTGACATAACTGAGCACCGAAATTGTTGGAGTTCCTTTGAGGTGTACTGGAATTTAAACCCCCGCTAGACGATCCAGAACTGTTACCAATTTTCTTGAAATTTTGAGTTTTTCTAGGACCAAAGATTGACTGCCCCATGTCGTTATTCTTCTAAGTATTACTATTATCCTTATCATCAGGGCCATTTTTAGAATCTTCAACACGAAGCAGAATCTCAAAGAATTCTTGATAGGTGGAGCATGGAGTAGAGGCCGCCAAAGAACGAAGTCGCTTACGAGTTCCCTTCTTAAACTGACGAAACATCTCTCTAGGATTTTCAGCAATAGCAAGACAATAACGAGATAAATCAGTGAATTTCTGGTGATATTCTGTTGCTGACATTTTACCCTGTTTCAACTCTGTGAACTCGTCTCTCTTTCGATCCTTGTATTCATGAGGTATGAATCTGGCCTCAAATATGTGCCTAAAAACATCCCAGCTTATGGCATCCTGTGCAGACAACGGGCGTGACTCCTGAGCCCACCATGATTCCGCTGCCAGACGAAAGAACCACATCGCTGTTTCAACCCATCGCTCCGCTGAAAGATTCCCATGTCGTTGCATAACGCGAAAAGTCTTTTCAACATGGTCAATCCAAGCCTCGAATTTCTCGGGTCCCTCATTGCCAAATAAATTATTTCTGTAAAGCTGGGATACGGTCTCTAAGGCAGTCATTTGGGGAAGATGAATCGTTGACTGAATGGTGTTGGCGATAGCCTCACTGAGTTGCCCAAAATCAGGAAAGTTTATCTTAGAAGGGACATGTGGCTCTCTACGAGGTGGCATGATTCTAACATAAGAGATAAAAAATTATTAGAACTTATAACATATATGAGGAATGCAGGACTACCAAACTTATGCTTTGATACCAAACTGACACACCCTGACCAGAGTCGAGGTATGCTGGCCGACGTCCGAATGTGACGTAACCAAAAAGGAAAGTGATGCATAAAAGGTGGATAAATTTAAGCCAAAGCTAACATTTATTTCAGCTAATAAAGATAGTGCGCAGTAGTGGGAAGAACCCATAAAACACAAGTGTTCAGAGCATAGACGACAGTACGACATAAGTAGAGCAGTCGAATATAGTTAATGTACTTATTACACAACCGAAAATAAGCTCCTGCATTTATTTATGTAAATGTCAGAACCGCCAGAGATCCCTCGTAGGCCACAGAGAATTCATCTAACTAAGTCCTGGAGGGGCAAAAAACAGAAGGTGTGAGTGGGCAAAAACAGAGGTTTATAAAACACATTTATTTTCTGAACATACTAACCCCTCGCCGTAAAACATGTATAGTTTCCAGAAAATCATACTACCTTTAAGTATGAAATCAAATGTAAATCAACAATAATTCTAGAAATACGCCAATCATAATATCTCAATGATAGCATAAAAAAATCAAGTGCTCATCAATCTATGCTAACACACGAGCTCATGTAGATAAGTTCTGCCATAAATAGGACTGGGTGTAATCATAATATATGCTCTAGTACTACAATCACGTGAAGACTGGCACTAGGTGCATAACATACGAGTCCTAGTTGCCTATTGCAACCTAGGACATGACTGACACCTATAATGGATCCAAGGTAAGCGTGCGGTGCGACGTGAACTTACACGTGAAGCCTGGCCCTGGCCCAGGGAGAGTACTACACTGGTGCAAGAATGCATAATGAGCAAGTAAAATGAATATGAACATGCCATGACAATTTATAAATCTCAACAATATAATAGCACTTTTAACTTTAAATAAAACATGGCATGATAGGCGTAATATCAATCCAAAAACATTTGTGGAAACTATAAAACTTTACATATAATATATAAAAACAAATGCCCACTCACTGATACTTAGTCGGATCATAGCCTCCTAGCCTTGCTTGTCCTTGTACTTCCTTGGGGTGATTCTCTCCTATATGTGAAACAACTATACTAATTAATTAATTAGGACATACACTAAAAGGCTAGGAAAATCCCCCATTGTTTGCTCAAACGAAGGGTTTAAATATACGAAAACTTTTCTACACGACGCCACAGACCCGTACACGACAACCACTAGCTGCCACGAGGCTGGACTCGCCCTCACGCGCCGCCACACGCTGCCAGCTCGCGACCACATGCGCCCCCACACGCCTGCACGTGCTGGCAGATTCCTGGGGACTATTACGTTAGATTTGACGGAATATTCCGTTTAGTCTAACGGCGTTACCTAACGGTGTCAGAATATTCTGTTAAGTTTAATGGAATATTCCCCTTCTTTTGCCGGATTCTGGAAAATGTAGCCGGATTTTGTAAAAACTTTGGAACTTCATAACTTCTTCATTTCTCAACCATTTTCGACGTACTTTATATGGAAATGAAGTTTGGGAAGAGAAGAACAAGTTTGTACCTTTTAAAAGTCCAAAAAGTGGACGAAAATGGACTGAAAATAGCCTTGAAGGTCTAGGACCTATTTTTGTCGTCTCAAAACCGTGTGTTTTCAAGTTGGCTCCACTTCAAACTTAGGCTAGTGATTCCAGGGAGTTGTGTAGATGTTTCCAAACGTTCCAAAACCTTGCAACTTGAATGGAAAATTGTCTGAGAACTCACACCCGAGTCAGAGCTCCGAGTTGGAAGCTCAAAACTCAATCATTTTAGAATTGGTTTGTACAGATGGACTCGTGGTGATGAGGAGAGTACGATGGTGGTGGTTTGAGGTTCGATCTATGAGGTTTGATTATGGTGTTTGTGTTGCAGAGGGAAGAGAGGCTCGGCATGAAGGAGAGAAGAAGAAAAGAGAGAGGGGGGGTTTTCTGATTAGACAAAAGAGAGAGGGAAGCTGTCTGATTGGGCGAGAGAAATGAGGAGGGTGATTGATTGGTTGGTGAGGGAAAGCAGGTCATGGGACAAATTTAAAGAGATAAGTGATAAGATTTGGTGCACTTTAAAATTACACAATCCGGCTCACCTTATCAAAAACAGTAATTTCCAACACTAAATTATTAGCATACACTTGTACAATTCTACCCGTTGTTAACGTACTTCAACTAAGCGTAACTTTTTTTGTTACAAATCCGATTCGGGTCTAACTCACGCTCACGCATTCGTAATAACGAGTACTATTTAATTACGATAAAAGGAAAAATAAATTAAAAGCCGAATAACAATGCCCACGTCAGGTTCCTCTTTGCCAACAAGGGCATAATCATCATTTTACACACTCGGAAATGAAATTACATGAAAAATTAGGGACGGGTCGTCACATTCTAAGTTTGCATCTCACGTGGAAATCTAAGTCCCACTTTATGGTGTCAAGCTTTGGGTTGAAAAAACGAGAAGACAAATGAAAATTCTCTTTTTCAAAGCTTGTCACGTAATTTTGCCAATTATCACCTATTGGTCTCAAATAAATCCAACATGCATTTTATTTTGCCAAAGTCTTAGCACAAGACAACAAATTCAAGTCAAATTCATTTTTATGAACCACGCCAGTTTGATTTCATTAAGAATACGTAGGC
Organism: Malus fusca; assembly: GCA_035220775.1. NCBI lineage: Eukaryota > Viridiplantae > Streptophyta > Magnoliopsida > Rosales > Rosaceae > Malus > Malus fusca. Next base: position 9,201,381 of record CM069064.1, on the reverse strand, counting down.
AATCTAATATCAAACTTCAGATGCCGCCGCGAACCCAAAACGAATCCCTGGTTTATATAAACTAAATTCACTCTAAGGTTTGTCCAAATCGTTCGACTAAACCAAAGACCAAATTATTTTTCATATTTTTTTTAGTGGATCATTCATTCGCTAAAAAAAATCTAAATACCATTCAAAGAACTACGAGCGGCTTGATCCCTCAACGAGAGTACGTAGGCAATTTAGGCATTTCACCTAAATGCAGCCACAAAATCAAACAAAAACACCTACCCTCAAAATTCATATTTTTCATGTTAGAATCAAGGAGTATTCCATTCTTTGTATGAAGGGATGCAATTAATAGACCCATAGTCTAGAATGGATGTAATTCAAATTAATAAAACCCTCTTCAGAAAAATGAAAGAGGATGAAATTGTGTTGAGTGAATTATTTGTTTACGGTCATTGTACAATTTTTGCTCAACAAAATCCTATAAGCAGGAACCATTAGATGAATCCAACCTACTTCTTAGTGATTACTAGTATCTATTTCTGTCTCTGCAGTTTATATAGTTTAACCTACATATTTACCGATACAATTTACTGCCTTACTGCATAAATTAGGGGACGTCATTATCTTTTATACACAAACGCATGTCCAATATACAAATAAGGTGTCAAACATCAATTATACGACATCTGCAAGTAATGTTAAGCTTGTTAGATCATACTATCAAGTTCACACAAAGCCCTAGGTTGAGGGGAATAGAATTGTCGTGCTAATTGATCACCCGGTGCGATGAGCTACTACCAACTAGCTTCCTCAAGCCAAACGACGGTCAGATTTCTTTTTCTTCAAGCATCTGGAACGAATCTCACAAATCACAACCACCATGGCTTCTCAGACAGATCCTTTGAGAACACATATCGGAACCTTGGATTGTATGGCAGCCACTCAACCATCTGAGACGCCTTCTTGCTGGACTTATGGTCAATGCATTTTTGTATCGAATCATGAAGCATCTTATCGACATTCTCAGTAACCCATTTGAGAAGATCATCAGAGCCAAAAGATGCTTCTCTTGCAAACCTTTCAAGTACCTTTGACAGAAGAATTTTCTTCGACTTCTTTACGACTACATTTGCTTTAATGAACTCTTTCTTTGCCTCTTCAAGTTCATTCCTAACATTTGCCGCCGTGTATACTTTTAGCTACAAGTAATTAGCAAGCAAGTTTTAATCAAGTAGCAATAGATCGGTAGTAGTTGTGTATATATATCATGATCGGAGTGTGTTTAGAAGAACGGTTTACAACATTCAGTGTTAAAGTTGCTACCCCATATGCTTCTGATTAAACTAAAAAACAAGGTAAAGATAAGATATATGAAATTTTAACAGAAAATCATGTACAGAAAAGAAGTTACCGCAGGATCAGAGAAAGCTCCAGTACAAAGAGCAAAGCACACAAGGGGTTCGGAGACTGGAAGCCCTAATTTTGAATTGCGAAGTTGTTTGTCTTCACCAAATTTTTTTCTCCACCCAGTTGAAAGGAAGGTCTCAAGCCACTGGTAACATGCAAGTGGATCAGTATTCTAAAACATGGTACATATTTCACATTCCTTTTTTAAGAAAGAAGATTAGGAAAAGCCGTTGTTAAAATTCATTCAAAATATAGCTCAAAGCCTCAAACGATTTGTCACCCCTCTTAAACTCTGAAACAAAGGAAATAATTCAAAGAATCTAAGCATTTTCTCGCAGTCTTGTATAAAAAGTAGAGTGAGGAAGCGAGTACCCGTCCAACTCGGAGTGTTTGGAAGCCAAATATGGATTGCTCTATGGCATTTGCGCTGATAACTTGGCCCCCAATATTGTAAGCAGCCTGCACTATACCAAAAATGCCATCATCTGTTTTATTTTTCTGAGTTTAGAACACAACGATAGATTCAAATTATTTTAGATTAACCAGAATTACGTTTGCCCGATAGTACTTCAAGAGGATGTATTCATTTGTGATGAGATGCACTAGTTTTCTTAAGTTGTCAGCAAAGAAGTCAACTACCTTACCTTGTGGAACAAAGCCAACTTTTTTAGAGAGCTGTGAGGAATTCCATATGCTAAATGTGCCTGCGCAAGGGTAATTAAGGAGGAACTTAGACACACATACATTGCAGTAAGAGAAAAGAAATGGCAGGTGAAGAAGTTATTACATGCATAACAAGAGCATTGTACATGTTGATCCAAAATGCGATTTGCGCATTCATTTCCATCTGAGTAACATTCACCCTCTCCAGTTGTTCAACCAAAGTTCTGAAATTTAAACACGAAAATACGTCAAGTCCGCACTCCTGATGAGGAAAAACATAAGAAACGATCAATGGCAAGTTTGTTAGCTGCATTTATGCGTGTCTTATACTATGCACCCTACATACAGAAAACTAATATTTGTACGAGTACCTCACGCCATCCCCCTACATTACGATCCAAAATTCCGGAATCTATTGTTTATTAGCATAGCTCTAGATTTATGGTTGCATCTTATTCTGTTGTGAACCATCACCATATTTTTAGAATCATTTCTCCACATCGCATATAAGAATATTAGATTGAAGAGATCAAATAAAAACATTAGTGGTGGATTTCTTTTAAGGCAAACTAGGACAGCGAAAAAGGTTATAATTTAGATCAGTATCCCTGGGGGAGCTGTAAAAGTTGACAGAAGCGGAATGGTTGTCAGTGGTGTACCCTTAACCTGTACTTACGAAAAACAGAAATTCATGGTGAATCAAACTCGCTTCAACCAGAATTTAGTGCAGTTGACAAACGCAAGGACCAAATATTTGCAATCAAACTTGCTCCAGTTAAGGTCATAGTGAATCAAGGAAAGACGTACCTGCTCTTTCTTTTACTATTATATTACTGTTACTTGGGTAAATTATAGATTAAGTCTGAAAAGCGAACCTGTAGTTGTCAATGGCAAAAGAAGCATGAGGAAGCTTGCTCTTATCAGTAGATATCCAAGTTATTTCTACCATTGATTTGCCCGACCAATCTGGGGCATCTCCTGCGCCGTGTCGAGCTTGTATAACGCTAGTTGATGACCTCGACAACAAAGATAATCGGTTTTTTTCAGTGTTCACAGATGATGCACTGCAAAGCCAACAATAAACAACAGCCATACACCTGACCATTTCCTCAGATAACTTGCTAGGGCACTGGTGGAGATGATCTTTCAAAGTTCGCAGCATAGATGTTTTCTCTAAGGAAGGAACCCTTTCGTGAACCTGGAAACAAAATAATAAATCATGTGAAAGGGCTTGAACAACATGGCGCCATTTTATGGCTGGAAAGTAACATGAAAAACATACTAACTATTTTGTCTGTTACATTTTATGGCTAAAGAGAAAATCACTACGCGTCGTAATGGAAAACTCCCGTCACCAGTTTGACAAAGATTAACTCAATAACAGAAGTCAATCTGGGATAGTAGAATGGAGTTATATCCTACCTCTGCTGGATTTGAACAATTCTTTCCAAAATCGATGTCACTTTTGCCACTGGATAGTGGAGCATTTCTAGTCCTAGAAGTTCGTTTTCCAGAGTTTTCTGTAACAACTAGAGCTCGCAAATGTCGGAAAGGAAACTTTTTTGAAGAACAAAATGCATTGGTAATGATACTCGGATGCTTCCTGGATCCATTCTTCATATTCTTCACATGGGCAGGGGAAGCCACAACTGAGTTCAGCTCAGAAGGTGCCCTGCTAATGCATTGTTCAAAAATACTCCTGTAGAGAGAGAGAACATGCTGCTCGCGGTTTGCAACTTCTTCTTCAAGCAATTCAATTTCAGAAATCAATTCCTTTGTCTAAACACGAAAAGAAAACAATTTGCAGTCCATAAGTCATATTTACAGCTAATAAATGGAATTATATCAATAATACATGGACCCAGTTTGAGAAAAATATATATATTGCAATTATAAACAACAATTCATACGCTACATAATGCATACTTTTTAGAATTAATTTTGAAAGTTTCTAATACAATTGTAAGAAGACAGAAAATGAAGTAGAATAAACAATTAATTAAAAGGCCTCAGGTGCAACTACTGGAAAAGGCTCCGATGCATTGACAGAACACTGCTTTGTTTGTCTGAACAGTCTACACTTTAAGATTATATGAATTGGTTCATGGAGATATGTGTTTAAGTGGAAGTACTGAAAAAAATAAAAGAAAACGAAAAGTTAATATGCAGGTCTGCAGCAGTGCTCCAGCCAACTTGGGTACGTCATCCTAGTATACAACACTGAACTGAAAGTAATATGCAAAGAAATCACAGCCATGACATTTCATAAGTTTCACCAAAATGGCATGTTGCATCTTAATCGTTTCCATACTGGATGAGCGGAAACATGAAGGCCCAAAATTCGTGTCTTAGTCAATAGTTTAAGACCTAGTTTGGGAGTGAGGTGCTTAAAAAAAAAGCACCCATGAAAAAAAGCTGTGAGGGTTTTAGGTGTTTGGTAAATTGAAAAAAAATGGCTTATTTTGGAAGCTGCTGTGAGAATAAGCTGAAATCAAAGGAAAAAGCTGAAGCTGCTATTTGCAGCTTTGGAAAACTGGTTTTTTTTCAAAGCACACGGAGCTACAGTGCTTCTTTAATGAAAAGACCCACTATTAGACTGTTTTTTTTTCCAAAAACACTTTTACAAAAAAGTTTACCGAACACTCTGCTGATTTATTTCACAGCCGCTTATTCTCACAGCAATTTTTTTTCAAAGCATAGCAATACCAAACCAAGTACGATAAAATTCTCAACAACTCTTGAAGTAAAGAAACTAAAAGGCGAGTAACTACCTGGACAGAAAAATGCCTATGTCCAGGAGATAGAGTACTTGAAGCTCGGCCCATTGCCCTCTCAAGCATATTACGCATAGATTTCTCTTGCTGCAAATGCAACTGCAACTGTTCAATCTGCAAAGGTATATATCACTGGTGGTTAAACCATATTATGCTTGGACCATATATACATGGAAAACAAATGGTAACAAGGTGCAAAGATTCGGCCAGTCACGTCATGCATGTCATCCAGTTTTGTAGACATGCCGTGCCTACAGTTCGGAAACCCAAACTTCTATTTGTGCAGTAAAATGATGATTGATAAAGATTCATACGAATATTCAGTATTTAGGAATAATCGAGGAATATTTGCAAATCATTCAGTAACAGTCACCAGAAGAAAAAAATGGAAGCTATATGAATTGAAATGTTTGCAATATATAATCTATGACACTCATCAATAAAATATATTTAACAGGTAAGCCTACTGCAGTAAGATTAACCTCTGCCACACATCGTGATACAGAAAGATTCATCAAACACAATTTTGAAAGAGACAGAAATTGAATTGCATTTCTTACATCTTTTTCCAAAGAGGCTCTGTGGTGTGATGGCGAATTTTTGTTGATATAAGCGGGATTGTCGTGCCAAGGACTTTGTCTCCTAGAAGCACTTGTTGATGGTGATGAAACCTGGAAAATTCATCGAGAAAATAGTAAACGATTCTATCTTTGTTTACATCCATGATCATAAATAAGACTCAAACTGCGGTCATTTATGAATTTATTCATTGTCAAGTTTTAAATTAGTCCTATTGATATAGCATGAGAAAATAATTATTGTAATTTGAAGTGATATGTGTTCTCACCTGCGTTTCATTTTCGCCTTTCTTCCTGGAACTTAAAACTCGACCTCTTGAAACACTTGAGTTCCTGTCAGAAGCACTGGAAGGAAAACGGAGAAGAACCACATAAATATAGGAAATGAGACACCGAAACATTGTGTAAATTCATCTTGAACTCAATGCAAAATCGCCTTACCAAAGTCTTTTGATACATCGTCTACTTGTACTCACAAATTTCCTTTCTTACTAAACCACAAATCTAAACACAATTACAAAAATTGTACTTAACAAAAACAAATGAACCCCAAACAACTCAAACAGTCAACCCTTTTGGGTGAATTTTTTTTTCTTCCCAGATGCAGCACATAAAGAAAATACTTTCCCAATGTCCCATGTAACTTAATAACAAAAATCTTAGATTCTTAGAACAAGAAAACGACCATAGAAAAATCGATGAGGAAGAAGAAGATAGAAATGCAAACATCCACTTCACCAGAGATAAATAAATAAACACCAAAATAAAATAAATAAACACTCACTTTTAGATAACATATTCATAACACTAAAAATAACAACGATGATTTCAGTACTGAAATTACACCTTTTTGAGCGCCTGTGTTGGCCATGAACAACTGAATCTCCATTCTCTTTCTTCCCAACTGCAGCTTGTTCTTCAACTATATTGTTACACATAAAACCAACCATAATATATATTGTTTATGATATTTATTTTGTTTTCTAAGAAAACCCACAAACCATTCACCTACTTTTTCCTCAATCAGATACTATGTCTATATACACACACACACAATATTCATGTGATAAACATCATGAAATGGGGAGGAAGGAAAGAGAATATAAAATAGTTTTCCAGAAGGGATATTGCTTGAATACAAGAGTTTGTAACTTGGAATGATTGTGTTGAATTTAAGAGCTTTTACAATAAATATTTTTATTTAATAATCCAAGGAGAAAACAAAAAAGTAGCAGAGGTAATAGTAGAGTTGCTGCAGTGCCACTGCTGCTACGATATTAAATTTCTTCACTTTTGGGTCGTTGAGAGCATTCAATTTGAGCTGATGGGTCAACTCGGTCAAGTCTCTCTCTGGATTTTGAAATGGAACGACAAAGGCAGCTGCAGACTGTGTGGTGGGCCTGGAGGTGGTGGTGGCAGTGGCGGTGGCGGTGGTGGCTTCATCACCCAGCTTCCCGCGAGAATCTATTATGTGTGTTTGTGTTATGTTACGCAGTATTGCTCGCTCGATTCAAGCCCAAAACAAGAAAATCAAAACTCTAGGCCGATAAAATCTCAACTTCGTCTACGTAGTTTGCATCTTGTGTATGCTATTTGGTATGACTCGAAACCATTTCATAAAAGTGATCAATGGAAAATATTTTCATATAGGAAAAACTTTGTTAATCTATTATTTATGGAACCCTACTGTCCAACTAATTTTTCTTCTCAAATGCAATTCAATTCTTTATGGAACCCTAAACCCATTAGGTGACATGTCAAGTTATGTAATGTGAGAATGTGAACCTAAAAGAGTCTCATATTCATGAAAGAAAAAAAACCTTGCAATGGTTTTCCATATTGTCAATTGATTTTATGATGGTACATGATGAGTCCATATTATACTATTTATTTTACCCTAATCTTAGTATTAATTTATTGGTTATTTTGTGAGATTTTGATACTTTGGATTATATTTTCAATGTAGGACATTTGACTTCCTCTAGAGCAAAACGTGATCAAACAGATGAATTCTGGAGTGATTCTAATTTGAGGATGTTCGTGAGTCTTTCAAGATGATTGTATCAAAGTTTCAGATTTTTCTACTTATCCGTTTGACCGTGGCAATGAAATAAAGGCCCAACGCGTAGCTTTCCCAAATTGACATTTTTGGACGTTTTTGGTATTTTGAAGGTCAAGATGACATATTTTAAGGAAGATTCCTTCTGAGGATTTGTAGGGGACGACTTAATTAAGCTTTCAAAAGAGACATTTTGGGACCAAATAGGAGTTGATTTGGTCAGTCAAAAGTTTGATTTTCTGAGAAGTCTAAATTTTAGTTCAAATAGGAAACCTTTTATTTTATGTTTTATTATTTTATTATGTTTCGTAGTTTTATTCTAAGACCTTTTAGGGTTTTATTTTGTAATAGTATAAATAAAGATATTTAGCCATTAGAGTTAAGGGGGGAAAAGGAGAAGAAATGACGCACTACTTTAGAGAGCTTTTGGATTCAAGTTAATTTTCAAGGTGTTTTCTATCCATGTTTTTAATAGTATTTTTGTTTATGATTGTTTGTAACTAGTTTTGTTTGCTAGGGTGAGACCACGAGCCTTAGCAAGAATATGTAGTTTCTTTTTCAATTTGCTTATGATATTATGCATGCAAGTTTTGAATTATTAATCACTGGTTTAAACTATCTAATTGTCTTGATGATTGGCCACCATTAGGATATTTAGAAAAGTAATTTGATGCAATTTTGGCAGAGGGTTGTCCCTGGAATTGACTAAGTATTGGTTTGGTACTGAGGTGCTTTTATAAAAAGTGGGTATCAAAAAAAGCTGAGCACAAAAAGGTGTTTGGTAAACACTTAAAAACAACTTATTTTCACAGTTTTGGGTGAAAAAAGCTGAAAACGTGAAGCAGCAAAAATGAACTTATTCTCACAGCACAACAGAAGCAGTTTTTTTTCAAAACACAACAATACCAAACCAACCCTAAGGCTTCTTGTGGTTAATATGTGTAACTTCTTAGGATGGACGACACGTCTTAAGGGTTATATGGTTTTTCAAAAGTTTTTCACAAAACTTAATGAGTCTTGCATGTTCACATTCGATTTGGACGCCACAGACGAGTTTCATGTTAGATATACGTTCTATGTTGGAGGTTCCAAGTAGGATATATATTAGGAAAACCTAACCTTCAAATTTGCATGTATAAGTCATAAGTAATTGGAAGAACTACATTGAATTGTTAAAGTGATGGCAGAACCTTAGTGCTTAAATAGATTTTCAAAACCATTTTCTTTTATTTTCTTTACTTTCCCAATTTATTTAATTTTTTTTAATTAAATTCGTTTTTAATATTTTAGGTCATAAAATCAACATCTTCCAAATTTTGTTTTCAAATAATTAATCAAGATTTGGTTTTACCATAAATTATTCATTCAATCATTGTGGAGAACGACCTTACTAGAGTCATCTATACTACAATTACCTTGTACTCTTGCAAGTATTTTAGTTTGTTTTTTATCCCTAAATCCCTATCAGTACCCAACTTTTTTCGTGCAAAACTTTGGATAATATCTTTCGTGAAAATTTACATGATAGTGTTGTAGATGGAGTGACAATAAAAAAGACGTGAAATTAGCACATGCTGTAGAAAAGCTAAATAGCTGAGAAAACCAATAAAATTTGAAATTGAAAATATAGACTAATTTATTAAAAGTTAAACGTGCTCAATGATTTAAATTTCGTTGTGATGGGGCATGATATTTGAATAGGAATATAAGCACTTTATTACTCGTTATATGAACAGTATGACAAAATATTTTATTGATTATTTTGAAGTAATTATTCATAATCTCATCATATACTTGAAAGTTTTTAGGCTTAAGACTCTCTTTACTAGGATGCAAATCTAGAGAACCCATGCCAGTAACTACATGTGTACAACAAGTGATCAGTCCAGTTCGACTCGACCTATTTAAGGCTGACTCAACTATGTTTCACATTGTACTCGTGTGGCGGCAAGCAAGGACAGCATCGACAATGGCTTGTTTGTCAATACGTAATCAAAATTAGAAGGATTGAATTGATGAGAAGCTAAAATGGGGAAGAGTCAGAATCAAATTATTGTTGAAACTGTTTACTAAAATTTTCTGTAATCGGGATAGGAATGGTACTAAATCAGAATGAAAGTCAATATGATTACCAAAATGCTTTCATTCCAAATAAATTATTTTTATGTTCTTATTGTTTGCCAATTATTTATACTGGCAATTGGCACACACGCTCCACATGTGCAATTAAATTTGTTTTTTATTTTATTATGACTTATCATTAATGAGCACGTATGACAACTTGAAAAAAAGAAGAAGACAAATACAAAAAAGGAAGAGAAAATATAATGTAGAGAGAGGAACAGGGGGAGAAAAAGTGGGGTTTATTTATTTATTTTTTAGTTTTTAAATAGGATATGTTATATTTACATAGTTGTGATGTTAGTATAAAAAAAATTGTGTTAGGCGTAATTACTAAATTGTCCATGTTTTTTTTTATTTTTATTTAGTTCTTGTGATAGGGTTAGAGTGGTAATATGCTAAAATTTTAGTTGACAATCAAAGTTTTATTAATATATAGTTTAGATAATAATTAATTATTATCCCTATAAAATAAAATTTTGATTAGTTTTACTCACTTTTTTTTATGGTTAATAAATTATTATTTTATAATTTTTTTTGTTTATAAATTTTATTTTAATCTAATTAATAGAAAACCAAGTGAGGCCAACTTGCAATAAGAACCAAGTGGGGGCATAATTGGCAAAAGAAATCTATTCCGATTCCCCACATGTCAAGGAATTCAAATACCTCTCTCATCAAGGGAGTCCAATTCCTCCAAAATGAGGAGTTGAATTTCTAAATTCGTGTGGACCCCATATACATTTTGATTCTCCAATGTTAAATAAATAATGGCACGTTTACGTAAGGATAATGAACATAAAAAAGAGCATCCCGTAATCGGAATCTAATTCTGTATATTGATTCTGATTATGACACGTAAACACACCACAAAAGAGAGTGAGAGAAAGATAAACAAGCGAGTTGCAACTGACTGGACGTTGTTCTCATAATAATGACTTATTTGGTATGCTCCCTAACTCCTAGATTTTCTAAAAACAAAAGTGAAATGGGGTTTGGAGATGTGGAAATGGTGCCTAAATGGTCATGGTTATGTTTTGTGGGCTTTGGTTGGGTTGTGGGGTTTCTCATATTTCGCGTAGTGATTAGAGAGAAACTTCATGCTCAGAGAAAATGTACTTCTAATAGTTGAAAATTTGGAGGGCATTTCAAAATAAAAATTCAAGCGAAACTGTACGTGATGATATTTGTATTCGATACAACTGATAGACGATAACAAACACAAACTGGAAAAAATAGTCATGATGTGACCGAGTACTTGGTAGTGCCAATCTCATGGTAAACTTCAGTAGTTGGAAATTTCATATGACAATCATCATCAATAATCTGTCGCGCCCTTTTCGTCGACAGCGTCGACGTCCTCCCCACCCTCCTTCCCTTCACCGCCTTTTGTCTCGTTTCTGGTGGAAAATATTAATATTTTAAGTATTATATTGTTGGGTTTTTTTTTTAATTTTTTAATTTTTAATTTTAAAAATTTAGTTTGGGCCTAGCTTTGTTAGTATTAGGATTATGTTTGTTCTCTATAAATATAAGAGTTTTTATCACAAATTGTCAATAGAAAATCAATCAATGTAGTCCCTAAAAATAGGTGTCGCAAATCAATGTGATCCTTCCATCACAATTCTATTAAAAATTCTGTTAAGTGCTGATGTGGCACATAAATGGGTCACATAAGTCATTTTTTTTCTCACAAATGGTTCTTGAAATTGACCCGCGACATCAAAATGGTCCCTGAAATTAAAAATTGATCAATGTAGTCATTCCGTCACAATTTTGTCAATTATTATATGCTGATGTGACACATAAATGGTTCACACAAGTCTAATTAAATTAAAAAAAAAATTATAAATAGGCGTCATAATTTAATAGTTAATAAAGAAAATTGTCAACCCAAAAACCTAGTCCTGTAATCAGCTCCGATCCCAGTCCACATTTCTCTACATCCTTCGCTCTCTATTCTCTAAAAAAAAAAAAAAAATTCAATACACCAATTTTTACACACTTTGACACCTTCTCTGAATTGAACCTGGATCGAGATCACCTTTGGTGACGACTTGGCCGATTGGTAACGACTTATGGGACATCACCGTTAACATTAGGCGATCAACATCCTCACAACCTTAATCTTGAAGAGCTTGTTCGGTGCTTCCCTGGTGGTCTGGTGATGCAAAGAACGGCAAGGTATGCCTTGAGATAGTGAGGTTATAACTGATGTGCATCTATTATTGGTTGAAAATTATTTCCACACCCCCTCTTAGGCCTTGGTTAAGCCTTGTGCCTTTGAGAATTTATGGAATGGATGAATCTTTCTTCGGAGTAGGCCCTACAATAAAAAAAAATTTCATTGTGCAAAAAAGTATTTAGACAACTTTTTTAATTAATTATTAAACCTAGACCTGACAATTTCTTACACAACCCGTTAACACGACACGTAAACGACACGAAAATAACGGGTTTTGGGTTAACACATTACACGAGAGTGACACGCGGGTAAAATACAAAGGATATAGTGGCTATGTCATGTATATATTGTTTATTAATTCTTATTGTATAATTATTCTATATAAAATTTAAAAATTTGAGTTTTAATTATTTATTTATTTTTATAGTATACTATAGGCAAAGAGTGAGATTAAAAAAATTATAAAACACATTAAAAATAAAAATATCAAGTAATTTAAAAATACCAAACACATTAAAAAAAATATAATAATTAATTTACAAGTGTGAAAAATGTGAAAAAAATATGCAAATGCTCGTAATCACATCCACTATGCTTTGAGGATGGGTACATCGCTGTTTGAATTTTTAAAATCATACAAACCCTCATGAATAATATTTTTAAGGGAGTTCAAAATAAATAAAATTCATAATCATTAATATATAAGTATGAAAAATGTGAAAGCATAAACGCTCGTGATTGCATCCTCTACGCTTAGACGATGGTTACATGGTCGTTTAGATTTTTAAAACCCTCCAAATCTCATGAATAATGTTTTTTATTTGAGTGCAAAATTAATAATAATTATTGTAGAAGTGTGAAAAATGTAAAAAAAATATACAATCACTCGTAATAACAAGCTTTGCAACTTTCATGCAGGGGTCAACTCCGAAATCTGACACCATAATCTATAAACCTTAGATTTAAATTTAACCGTCCATTGTCATTTACACTTTATTCTACTCACCGAATTTCATTTTTTAGATTTTTTTTTAAAAGTATCTTTTAGCAAATGTAGAAAAATAAACAGTTCGGATCGTTGATATGACATTCAGATATTTACGATTAACTAAAATATGAGTTGATGTTATATAGTTTTTAGAGACTTTATACATATCGAGCTATATTTTCACTAATGGTAAAACTCTGAACGTAACATCAACGATCCGAACCGTTCATCTTCCTGCATCCTCTAAGAGATCATGTTTTCAAAAAATAAAATCCGAAAAAAAAAAAAAATTTGGTGAGAAGAATGGAGCATAAATATAAACGGCAATCAACAGTTAAATTTAGATCTATAGGTAATGGATTATGGAAAACCTTAGTGAAAACATCGTCAAGCCAAAGTTCATTTCCCTTGGTGATTGATGAAATTGAAGGGTTTTATTGTCAAAAACGTGCAAGGTTCCTCAACCTTGAAACACAACTCTCTTCATTTTGCATATCTTTGAACATTTGTATTTTGTAGTATGACTAATGTTTTTTTATTAGGCTCTTATTTTGGGGTATGTAAATTTGAAAGACAAATGTTTTTTTTTATTTTTTTTATTTTATGTTTTGAAGTAATATTTATTTGACAATGTGGCATGCATATACTAATTTATTATTATGTTTTACATTTTTTTGGGTCAAATTATGTTTTTCATTTTCATTATTTATCGATTTAAAATATATTTTTCTTAACGAGTAATGGGTCGGGTCATATTACTTGATAATATTAACAAGTCGATTTTGGGTCGGGTCATATTATCCGTTTATTTTAACGGGTGTTACACAACACGACCCGTTAAGTTATCGGGTATGACACGAACACGAGAAACACGGCACGAATGCCAAGTCAAATTAAACCCATATCATCACATAACAAAATGTTTTACAGAATTGTGACTGAACGATCATATTGATTTGCGACACCTATTTTCAAGGACTACATTGATGGATTTTCAATTTCAGGGACCATCTTGATGGTGTAGGTCAATTTCAGAGACCATTTGTAATAAAACCCGTAAATCTTATGGGGCCTTTTTATGTGCCACATCAGCACTTAACGGAATTTTAACAGAATTGTGACAGAAGAACCACATTGATTTGCGACATCTCTTTTCAAGGTCTACATTGATTGATTTTCAATTTCAGGGATCGTTTGTGATAAAAAAAAACCTAAATATAATGCTTCGTAGCTCTGTAGAATAAGTTTGTCACAATGTAGCCTCTAAGGATTTTATAACCGTTTCGGCATTCTTGTTGTTTAATAATATTCTTATTATTTTGTAGTCTTGTTCATGCACTCTGATATTCAGCTCACTCGCACCCTCTTCATTGCCGACATCCACATTGTTAAGCCCAGCCACATTGATGTATTTTGCCTTTCTAGTATTGTCAGATTTGGTTTTCTAATTCCCAACCCCTCAATTCATATTCTTCTTTTTCTTTTTCTTTTTTAAAAAAAAAAAATTAAACTTAAGCGGGACTGTTATTTGTTCATGCGAGATGTGTATGGATTGTTGAGGAAAATTAGAGTACACAATTCTAACACAAGTGTTGGAGAGACAAAACAAGTAAACAAATTACTTGTATTACATTCTCAAAATACTACAACACAAAAACTCTCAAAGACACATTAGAAGCTATGACACTCCATCTTTCTAGAGACACTCTAGACCACTCACTCCTTGCAAAGACCACTCACACTCCTTGGAAAGACCACTCTTACTTCTAAGTTATTTTCTTGCTTCTCTTCTTGGTTGCTACTCTCTTACTTTCTTAGTTTCTTGATTAGTTGGTTTCTTACTTCGCACCACACCTTATATTTATACATGTGCAAAACGAACTTACTAAGTCGGTGGAATTGGGTTCAATTCATCCTAGTCATAAGTTGTTGTTGTTCTAGAGTTTTCTACAAACAAAAATATTTTTCTAGATTTTCTTAGCCTAAGGCGGTGGACTTGGCTTTTCCATCTTGCTACCTATGTTGATGCACATTGCTAGAGTTTTTTAGCATATTCCCATTATAGAATCTTCTAGAAAAATCCCATGCATGTTTGAACTAGACCAATTTAGTTCCTTTGTACCGACTGATCTTAATGGGCTGATGTTGATCTTTAACACTCCCCCTCAACACCAGCTCATTCTTTTCTCCACACTGAGTCGATGCTTTATCTTGAACACCCATTTGCAAGATATAGGTTTCACATTTCTTGGCTTCACCCAATTATACGCCACTCGCAATTCTGTGATACTTCTTTACGCATTTTAGCTTCAACTGTTTCTTCTACTATGGTTGCGTCGGCGTATTTGAGATTTGGCTTTGGTATTCTCGTTGACCTCCTTAGTTGTGATTGTGGAGTTGATACTTCCACTTCACTGGGTCTATCTTCTTCTGGTTGTTGGTACATGCCAGTTCTATAGGATTATGAGGCACTTCTTGCTTGACATCGTCATCATCAAGCAAATCCTCAGGCTCATCTGGACTTGATTTAATTTGGGCAGTTTGCTCTCTTATTTTCTCTTGCAACATATCTTGAATCTATCTTGAGTCAGGCAACGCTGCATTTTTTGAGCACCAATAAGATGTTTTTGCGTCTCATTCTTCTCTATGGTGATATGCTATGGCTTCCCAATCATCTTCACTTTTCTTCTCTGAACTGGAAGTGGCAACATTACTCTCTGCATACCTTATGAACCAGAAATTCTTCGCCATGTGGCCTTTCTTTCCACAGTTGTAGCATTCTCTCAAACATATTATTCTGGGACTAACCATAGTTGCTATGATACTTTGGAACCACTCATTGCCGAGAACTCCCCTTCGTCCAATGACCTGTCGACTTGTCACCATTTATTTTAGATCCTCCACCAACATGCTTCTTGAAGTTGCCTTTACTTTTGTTGGTATAGAGCACTTCCTCTTCACCTTTTGTCGAGACCCCTCATATTTGCTTTTGCCAAAGCTTCTTGATCGGCAAGCAAACTTTCAAACTCAACAAGTGATGGTTGGGTCGGCCATCCTTGTACAATTCAATAAAGCCTCTGCATCCGGGTCTCAACCCATGGATAATTATTATTTTTATCCTAGATTCTACAATGACAACACTAGGATCTAATTCAAAATTTCATGGCAAATAGACTTTACCTTGTGAAAATATGTGCAATCGTTGAAGGAAATTTTGTGAAACACATGTTCATTTAAGCAACATCATATAGCATGCAATTAACAATTAAAGGCGGAATCATGCTAGCATGCACTTAAAAACAAAACATCAACCATGAAATTCAAAGCCTAGTAGATTGGTGAACCAAGACTCAACTCAAATCAAAGTGAGTTGAGAAATTTATACCTTTGTAGATTCCTCTTTGCATAAGCAAAGGCTAATCACCCAAAGAGAGGGCCTTCATTCCTTGCATCTTAAATCTATGGATTTGGATGGAAGAATATGATTCTCCAAGTTCTCAAAATAGAGAACCTCTAAGTCTCCACACCAAGGATGGATTGATGAAGAAATGAGTGACCTTGGAGGAGAAAAATTACTAGCTAATTCCTCCAAGGGGGCCGGCCTCTTTAGAGAGAAAATAGAGAGATAGGTTCTCTCCAATTCTCTAAAAGAAACCCTAAATGAATTTTGGCTATAAAGTCATATTTATACCTTTATTCATTGGAGTGGCAAACTTGTAATTAAAGCAAGTTCACTACCCTTCTCTAAATGGCCGGCCTTAGGGTGTATTTGGGTTGTTTGGGCCTTTGTGAATCATTATTCATTAAGTTGTCATACAACTTAAGTCACTGGACTTGACGTTCGAAGCCCATTGGGCCTTAAGGTCCAAAACTATCCCGAGGTCTTTACCGAACTTATTCGTTTGATTAATTAACACATTAATTAATCCTTGCCATAAATAATTAAACCATTTAATTATTCTTACTCATCTCCGTTGATACTTCAATCTTTACCTTACACGGTGTACGATCCATTAGGTTCCTTTTAGCGAGGCAGTGGGCGACTTAGAACTCTTTCAAATCGATTGTGAATTGAAACTTACTTTCAATTCTCCCTTTAGTGATTATACACGTTTAGGGCTTCCACAAACCATGAGTGACACCTAGCAGCATGTCATGGTTACCCAAGCTAATCAGAAGAGGTAGAGAACCTATTCAGTTTAGGATTACAAATGCAATACGGTCTTTCTCTAATACAATACTCTTGACCACATTGTTTGGTTTGATAGTTTATTCATGTCTACTATCCAATGTGATTCGTGTGCTTATATGATTACCTTGAATGTGATTTGGAACGCCTTCCTAAATCTCATTCATACTCTGGCCATAGATTCTTAATCATATCATAGAGTATTCTCCCTCAAACAGTTTGAAGATTAGAGATCCCTTGTTGCGCATATACTTGCCTCCATGGCTAAGTGGCTTAACCTCAACGATGCCGTGGACACCCCGAATGGAGTGACTTTGACATAGTCAAAGATCAAGGACCTAACCACAAGACAAATATGATGCCTCAGGTCAAATGGCTACTTTGCATTATCCCAACCATGAGTTCTCATGTGATATGAGTATGAGAACTCCTCGTTGATCGTGTTCAGTGGACTCATTCGCTATTGAGCACCTACGTACTTTTCTTGATGTCACACACACCAATGACTCGAGACTAGTCACTCTCCTGAGAGAAGACACAGCACGTACTGATCTTAACGGACTGTCAATGCCCAATTGGCAATCCTATGATCAGGAACGTTTAGGATGTGTCTACGAAAGAATGGTCTCATGAATCTAACTTCTTTAGATTGCATTCTCCCAATCACATATTCCTTGGACTTTATCGTTTAAGCGTATAACATTTATATGAGACGGCTTAAACAATAATCTTTTCCCTTGATATTAAACTAGATTAGTTTAACATATGAAATGTCCGTAAAGTATCATCATATGATTGGCTTTAGGGCACATTTCCAACAATCTCCCACTTGCACTAGAGCCAATCAGCTTGGTTATCTGTGATGATACCTCTTCTGTAGTCATTTCAAAAATGGCTGAATAGTAGGCCTAGACAATGGATATCTATATGTTATCCATAGAAGCAACCTTGAGAATAACGACGTTACCATTATACATGATTCTCAATCATGTGGTTCAGTCTCTCATATGAGTTCGGATCTTGATGAGACCTTGATTCCCTGGCTTGAGCTATCGCCCCTTTAGTGTCATAGTGTCAGTACACTAGATACACTTTCTGGTTGGAATCGAATAGAGAGTTCATAAATGAACTTTCCCATCCAAACAACATTGTTGTAAGCTTCTATATGGCAATATATTTTGCATTCATAATGGAACACACTAAAGTCATTACTTTAATGTTTCCATCCAAATATCTCTTTAGTCATAATAAAGAGATATCTGTTTATCTCTTCATTAATAATGAAGAAACATCCAATGATGGATTAAATTCATAATCTAATACATTTACGCTTCCTTTACGTTACTCTAATTCTTCCTCATTCTTTGAAGAATCTATCCTTTAGTATTTCTTAAATACTTAAGGACTTACTTGACAATTGCCATGGTTCTGATCCTGGGCTTGCATTGATATTGTCTTGTACCGTTCTAGGTACAATTCATATCAATGTTTTTCATACAATATGAAATACATAAATCACCTTTCTGCGTATGCATAAAGGATTCTATTTATGCATTATTTCTTTGGGAGTCAAAGGGTACGTTCCCTTTGAGAAGAGCAACTACTTAGTCTAACTAGAGTTGTCCTCCTAATTGAAGTTTATCATCATATGAGAAACTTCCTAGCACATTTTGTCTATTATTAGGGCATGATATAATCCAATTATATCCTAAAATCTATCATTATAGATTTCCATCCCATGTATATAGACTATGTCTCCCATATACATTCTATCGTTATAGAATGTTTAAAGTCACAACTTTAACGAAGAAGTACTCATTCCATTTCCAAAATTAATATATCATATATATATTCATGTATATCATATATATATTTTTATATATATATATACAATTTTAGGAATATGATTAACTCCCACTAATCTTTTGTAAACCTAGTAAACAAAAGATTCATTTACATCTATATGAGAAATCAAACAATTTGATCTTTCTCTCATAAGACGCTTATGGCTCCCACTAGCTTGCTAAGATCCATGATGGTTGGATCTCTACAACTTACATGTTTTGTGATTCATAGTTTTAGACATATATTATTAGGACTATCTTAATAATGGTTTCGGAAACCTATATTATGTCCAAACATTGAATCAACATTTAGTTGTAGCTAGCTATCTTCGAATTAATTGAAACTAAGACTACGTCAAAAATGGTTCCTTCAAAGTCAACCATTCTCTTTGATTGTAGCCACCTTAAGCTACCAATTAGCTATGAAGGTTTCATTATTTCGTGTCAAATGGTACTTTACCATTTCCTTGAGTATATATCGTATATACACCCAATGTAGTCATAAGGATTTTCATTCTTATTTCTTTCGAATTAAGAGGTGCAACTCTATGACATAGTCATAAAGTTCAAACCATTAAACTGAGACGGTTTATAAATCTTTCTCGACTACCTTGGAGCTTTTGGTGTAGGAACTAGGTTGTTATATTTGTTGATTATCATCTTGTCTCTCAAAGAACCCATTCTTTGAGTTCTATCTTTCGTTCATTGCTCTATCTTAGGCAAATCATATTGTAGGATTACAATGAACTACCCAACAAAACAACATTTGTTAGTTGGTTTATAGAAGTGATATCCAAAAGTTAATTTGAGGATATCCTTAAGATAATTTTCAAACAAATATTGCTTATTGGCGCACAACCCCAAATCTTAACATGATTAAGATTTGTCTTTCTTTCTAACTACATCCTATGGAGTCATGAAAACTTTGGAAGATCTTCTAATTGACAATCATATTGTTTTAGAAGTATATATCCTATATATGGGTAATTGATAATATCCAACGAACCAAATCTTATTCAAGTTCGTTCTTCTCCTTATGGAGAAATCCATTATCATATGATGCTTCTTTCCTTGATATCTTTCAAGAAAACTATTCTAAAGTGTTACCATTCCTTGGATCAAATCTAAGGATGTAAATACTTTGGACGTCTTACTCATCAACTTACATTTCTTGAATTCTTTGAAACCTTTTGCAAAGTATTCGGACTTGTGTTTATTTAAAATAAACTATAGTCCAACCGAGGGTGATCTTCGGTGAATGTCATACAACATGAGTAGTATTATGTTGTGGACAAGTGCCACTAACATCTAAGTGAATTAACCTCAACAACTTTGTGATTCTTTGTTCTTTCCAAAAGAATAAAGATTCGAACATTTCGCCTCTATACAATTTTAATAAGAAGGCATTGGATCCGGATCTAACGATCCATATCATCCATCTATTACCAACTCGTAATTTATGTTTTAGAGGTATCACAACTTTAGTTGGGATTAGTCACTACCTTGCAACCTTTTGGGTTTTAAGCATCGTTATATTCTAAACAGTTAACACTACCATATCATCTCTACTATAGAGATAATCAATTAGATTACTATAATCCAATCATTGATTAATAAAGAACAATGTTTTGTCAAACAAAACATTCATCCATCTCTACTATAGTGACGGAATTAAGTTCCTTAAAATTGGAATGTAAAGACAATCTTTGTTTTTCCATTTCTTTGGTAGTTCATATGAGGAGGTAAATACTAACTGCTTTCGCAGAAATCTATATTTTATTCACGTTTTGTACGTGAAGTACTTTCTCTTCTCTCATATATCTTCTACTTCTTATTAGTCATACTTTTACAACGATTTGTAAAACATAGTTACTAATACGGAATCAAACATTCAAGTAGAAGAACCAACTGTTTTGAACTATTCAAGAACAATTTACAACACCTTCGAAACGTGTGTTCTTGACACTTGAAAGACATTTCTTGCAAATACCCCTTCCAATGTCCATCCTTTCATAAAGAAAGTTTGTTCCCTTGGAGTTATTTCGCTTTCTTCATTTGACTTCTCCTTTGACTACCATAGTCATAGTCCCTAAACTCCCACTATCTCTCTTGAAACTTATTTCAATTGTGTTATACACATCAAACAATTTGGAGAGCATGTGTTTATTGTTCACTACATAGTTTACAATAAACTTAGTGAACCATTAGGTTAGGGACATAAAGGTGAAGTCCTAGCCTTAGTTTCCGTCTCGTTAAGTGGTTTATCACTTCAACACTCAATGATTCAAAATCATTATAAGTCCATGTTGATGGACTATTTTTGTCAACCAACCATTATGTTCTCAACATAATTACAAACTTTCAAGAGTTGTTCAAGGCAACTCTCATTTCTTCATACAACATTTGTAAGTGAAGAATCATGGCACATAAAGTGTCCATGCCATTGTGCTTTCTTCTTAAGTTCTTTGTTCATTTAACAAAGAAACAAGCACTAGTGTTTGCTTTGACTAAGGGTTGTTCAAAGCAACTCATTATTTCTTCATACAACGATTTGTAAGTGAAGAACTAATAACACTAAAAGTGTCCTTGTCTTTATGCTAATCTTCGTAAGTTCCTTTGTTCATATAACGAAGGAATAAGCATTGGTTGTTTGTGTTGTCCTCTTCATGATAGACTTTTCTAACATGTTCTTCCAATGATACATTATCATTAGGAAGATTGTGAGGATGAGACTACTTAGATACATATGCAATCCTTTTAAGACATTCTTTGGGATTGTGGTACCAAGTCCGGAAACTAAAACATTCGGTTTTTATTTGTCAAGAGTTGGATAGCGTTTGCAAATATATTGGTAAACAAATACATAACGAATATAAATTGATTGATTTTAAGCCATTTGATTCGGGTCTTTAAATCAAATAGCACCACCTACTATTTTTGGCAAATTCCATATCCCTCATTGGAATTCGAGAGTTTTGGAGGAAACTCTTAGTAGGGTATGGGAGACTCACTATTACCAAGCCCACCTCACAATGATATGATATTGGCTAGCATTAATAATAATGAGAGAGTACGCTTACTCATTTGCATCTCTTGCAAGTACCCATCTTATTTGGCCTCTAGAGAATGTTACCTCACAATGATATGATATTGGCTCCATTGCACTTAGTTAAGTCATTCCCACCATGCTTAGTTCGTGAAGGGGTTCAAGAATAGTCTCACAATGATATGATATTGGCTATCCTCGTTGCCTACACTAACCTCATCATATGTTTATGGATTCCTCCTGAGTATAAGCATGCACTTTGTACTCCCCCATGATAGGGTGAAGCCGGTGTACAAGTCATAAACGATTGGATCCCACCACGGTGGAAGGCCACGAAAGAGTGTTCAAAGCACTCTCACGCTTATCAACTTAATAATGGTTTGGTTTGAGGGTTTTAGGTCTCATCACATATAAATATTCATTTTAATCTTTATTAAAACAATTTTGGTCCTATTACAACTATTGGTCCATTGGATTGAATTTAGTTGTATATAATACTCCCACTATGCTTATAAAACGGTTTTTAAAGCAAGAGTATATGATACTACTAACATAAGGTTTGCATTCATTTAATGGACTATATAGTTGCCTTAGGGCCTTAGGATGACTATGAACCTTTGTTTAGATTCAACACGAGCCTAGTGTTGAATCTCGGACTAGGGATGGTGATTGATTTTAGTTACGCGTTTAATCACATTAAGGCGTGTTGTTCCTAGGGGCGTTGGACCCTCTACTCCATTTTCATGCATATCAAATAAAGCAAGAAAGAAGTACTTCAAAGTAAAGGTGAGCTTATGCTCATTACAACATTTGCATATATAAATTACTTTAAAGTAAAGAAGAGCTTATGCTCTTTTACAACATTTGATCAAATCAAATTACAACCAAAATCTAATCTACACATTCCCATGGTTCAAACAAATTTGAAACGGCCTTTCACATAGCTCAATTATCGTAGGCTTAGGTTCATAATCACCCTTTAATTAATTAACACTTTAACTAATTAAAATGAATGCAACATTTTCATTTGGTTTTTGTATCCATAAAATTGATTTAAATGGAGCTAAATGAAATGAAAATCCAATTCTCATTTAAAGAGACAAAACAATTTTGTTCTCAACCTAATTTGGGCCATCATGCAATAACCACAACTTTTTGGGATATATTGCGAAAACACAAACTTTTGGGGTCACTTTGTAAAAACACAAAAGTCCACTACTTCATGTAAATACAACTAGAACCCAAAATTTAAACAATGCAAAAGCTTCATTAAAGGAACAAAACAATTTGTCCTTTAGCGTTTTTGGACCTAAACGTAAAAACGTAAACTTTTGGGCCAAAGTGCAAATACACAAAAGTATCAAAACTTTATGTAATTGCATAAAAGCCCCAAAAGTACCCTACATGTAGGGTGGCCGGTTTTGGAGAGAGAAATGAGTGATGTGTGTGTTGATTTGTGAGTTTTGACATAAAGCATGCAAGTGGTGTGTGTGAAAGGAAATTAATCCTTTCACACCCACCAATATCTCTTACACCTTTCAAATAAATATCTAACTCATTTAAATAAATATCTAACTCATTTAAATAAATAATAAATCATAAAACAAAAACTTTATGAAATAAATCAAAACTATGAATCAAAACACCAAACTTTATGTTCTTGGCAAAAAAGTCAAGAACAATGAAGAACACTCATGAAAAACTCAAAAAATTTCCATGAACATTTTTCACCCAAAAACATCCCAAAACCATTTTAACTTAAGGGAAATAACATATAACCAAACTAGGGTACATAGGGGTTCCAAAAGTTAATTGAAAACACTTTTAACAAGTCAAACAAGAACCCAAAAATCCACCCTTTGGATTTGGCCGAAAATCCCCAAAGTCATGGCACCAAATTTTAGCTCCAATATTCATGCTCATATGAACTACATCTACAACATTTGAGATGGCAAATTTTCTAACAAAATTTACATTCAAAGAAACAAGAATAAAGCTTGTAACATATTACAACTTTTAAATCAAAACTATGAACTACAAAACCCAAAAGGATTCACCAACTACTAGACCTAGGCTCTGATACCACTTGAAGGAAATTTTGTGAAACACATGTTCATTTAAGCAACATCATATAGCATGCAATTAACAATTAAAGGCGGAATCATGCTAGCATGCACTTAAAAACAAAACATCAACCATGAAATTCAAAGCCTAGTAGATTGGTGAACCAAGACTCAACTCAAATCAAAGTGAGTTGAGAAATTTATACCTTTGTAGATTCCTCTTTGCATAAGCAAAGGCTAATCACCCAAAGAGAGGGCCTTCATTCCTTGCATCTTAAATCTATGGATTTGGATGGAAGAATATGATTCTCCAAGTTCTCAAAATAGAGAACCTCTAAGTCTCCACACCAAGGATGGATTGATGAAGAAATGAGTGACCTTGGAGGAGCAAAATTACTAGCGAATTCCTCCAAGGGGGCCGGCCTCTTTAGAGAGAAAATAGAGAAATAGGTTCTTTCCAATTCTCTAAAAGAAACCCTAAATGAATTTTGGCTATAAAGTCATATTTATACCTTTATTCATTGGAGTGGCAAACTTGTAATTAAAGCAAGTTCACTACCCTTCTCTAAATGGCCGGCCTTAGGGTGTATTTGGGTTGTTTGGGCCTTTGTGAATCATTATTCATTAAGTTGTCATACAACTTAAGTCAATGGACTTGACGTTCGAAGCCCATTGGGCCTTAAGGTCCAAAACTATCCCGAGGTCTTTAACGAACTTATTCGTTTGATTAATTAACACATTAATTAATCCTTGCCATAAATAATTAAAAAATTTAATTATTCTTACTCATCTCCGTTGATACTTCAATCTTTACCTTACACGGTGTACGATCCATTAGGTTCCTTTTAGCGAGGCAGTGGGCGACTTAGAACTCTTTCAAATCGATTGTGAATTGAAACTTACTTTCAATTCTCCCTTTAGTGATTATACACGTTTAGGGCTTCCACAAACCATGAGTGACACCTAGCAGCATGTCATGGTTACCCAAGCTAATCAGAAGAGGTAGAGAACCTATTCAGTTTAGGATTACAAATGCAATACGGTCTTTCTCTAATACAATACTCTTGACCACATTGTTTGGTTTGATAGTTTATTCATGTCTACTATCCAATGTGATTTGTGTGCTTATATGATTACCTTGAATGTGATTTGGAACGCCTTCCTAAATCTCATTCATACTCTGGCCAGAGATTCTTAATCATATCATAGAGTATTCTCCCTCAAACAGTTTGAAGGTTAGAGATCCCTTGTGGCGCATATACTTGCCTCCATGGCTAAGTGGCTTAACCCCAACGATGCCGTGGACACCCCGAATGGAGTGACTTTGACATAGTCAAAGATCAAGGACCTAACCACAAGACAAATATGATGCCTCAGGTCAAAGGACTACTTTGCATTATCCCAACCATGAGTTCTCATGTGACATGAGTATGAGAACTCCTCGTTGATCCTGTTCAGTGGACTCATTCGCTATTGAGCACCTACGTACTTGTCTTGATGTCACACACACCAATGACTCGAGACTAGTCACTCTCCCTGAGAGAAGACACAACACGTACTGATCTTAACGGACTGTCAATGCCCAATTGACAATCCTATGATCAGGAACGTTTAGGATGTGTCTACGAAAGAATGGTCTCATGAATCTAACTTCTTTAGATTGCATTCTCCCAATCACATATTCCTTGGACTTTATCGTTTAAGCATATAACATTTATATGAGACGGCTTAAACAATAATCTTTGCCCTTGATATTAAACTAGATTAGTTTAACATATGAAATGTCCGTAAAGTATCATCATATGATTGGCTTTAGGGCACATTTCCAACAATCGTCATGTCTCCTTGGGCCACTGATAACAGGTCATTCTTGAGAAGTTGCAATATTGTATTGTTCCTATTTGAAAAGAGTGTGGGTTCCTATTTGAAAAGAGTGTGGCGAAGGTGTCTCATGTTTCTTTCGATGTTTTGCTTTTCCTTATGTGCTATAACATGTCTTCTTCAACCGTGGTTTTAGAGCAAACATGGCCTTGCCTGCCTTGATCTTCCACTTACGCAAAGTGCCACTGGTGTCTTCTTCCAGCTGTGTAACTTCATTACAGCCAACGATCTCCTAAAGATCTTGGCCTTGTAGGTACGACTCCATGCATGTCGCCTATGTTTTGTAATTTGTGTTGTTCAACTTCTTGATTCCTCCAACAACTTGATGATCATTCATCATGTCGGCAGAGCTTTGAAATGCCGAACAAGATTAGCCAACAATCTTGCGAAGTACTAAACTTTGCACGGTTCTCAAAAACTTCACTAGAGCCGGTCCCTAATTGTATTGTTCTGATACCAATTGTTGAGAAAAAATAGAGTACACAACTCTGACACAAGTGTTGGAGAGACAAAACAAGTAAACAAATTACTTGTATTACACTCACAAAATTTTACAACACAAAAACTCTTAAAGACACACTTTAGAAGTTATGACACTCTCTCTTTCTAGAGACACACTCTAAACCACTCACATTTTTTACGAAGACCACTCTCACTTTTAAGTTATTTTCTTGCTTCTCTTCTTGGTTGCTACTCTCATACTTTCTTAGTTTCTTGATTAGTGGTTTCTTACTTAGCACCACACCTTATATTTATACATATGCAAAACTGACTTACTAGGTGGAATTGGGTTCATTTCATCCTAGCCATAAGTTGTTGTTCACTTGTTCTAGAGTTTTCTACAAATAAAGACATTTTTCAAGATTTTCTTAGCGTTGGACTTGGCTTTTCCATCTTGCTACCTTCGTTGCTGCACTTTACTAGAGTTTTCTAGCATATTCACATCTTAGAATCTTCTAAAAATATCCCATTCATGTTTGTACTATATCAATTTAGTTCTTTTGTAAGGACCGATCTTAATGGGCTGATGTTAATCTTTATCATGGATGTGGGTAACAATTATTTTGGACTGATAAAAATTGATAGGTTTTCAAATTATGGTTTTCTATTCTGAGGTTCTTGTTTCAAATTCTTTGGCAATGGAAAACAAATTTTCCTCAAAGTTGATATTACCGCACGCTTTTCACAGTTTTACCCTTAAGTTTTAATTAACAGCTGATTCTTGTAAATGCTTTACCAAACTCAACCTCAGCCAATTTTATAATTAAATATAATTTTCGTATCTTTCTGAGGTGGGGATCCGAAAATTAACTCTAGAAATATACCCAAATTCAAATGTGACTTTAGATATAGCACCAATGTCATATATAAGATTTGTTTGGAAATGCCTTTAAAACGACTGAAAGCGTTTTTAGATGAAATGTTTTTAGGTTCTAAAAACACTCAAAAATGCTTCATGCAAGAAACACCAGTAATCTGCTTTTTGTAGGAAGGACTTTAATTGTTTTTCCAAAATTCACTTGCATTTTTACTAAGAATAGATTCCAAAACTATTTTCACTAAAGCTGCTTTTAGCTATTTTAGAAGCACTTCCTAACGAACTTATAACCTCAATTTTTACGAAGCATTAGAAAGATAGCGCAAATTTAAAATCAAATATGACATGTTTTTCGGTGTATTGGAGAGAGTTTTGATTAACGACATTGTTATATATTCCATCATCATAACCTACAACACATTAAATCTAAAAGTTCCTAGGAAAATGACACTGCACATCCAAAATTAAATCAAAATATACTATGTCGTGGTGCTCATGAAATTCTTGTATATTCCATCGCAATAAACATGCTTATCTCCTCAAAAGAGTTATAATATACAATGTCGGTTCACTAATTAATTAAAACTAGTAATTAATGTAGTTGTCTTATCTTCATAATGCCCCTATTATATGACATAAACTCTATTCCTAAAAAACAATTATCTGGCGGTTGGTCGGCATCCAATCGGACGATGCCAGCGACTCATTTGGACCCAATCGGACGATGCCAGCTACTCATTCGGGTCCCACACGGTTGGCCCTTCTTGCATAACCTACTACTATCTACAATCACTAAGCACTATATATAGTTGATCATGCTGAAAGAATGTGCAATTAAGCCTTAAACTGAATTAGCAGTTGCAGCTGGTTTAAAGTTTCTAAATTACACTCTTTGCTTCTCTTCCTGGTTTTTCTAGTGACCAAAAATGGTGAAGCTAGCTTTTGGTAGCTTTGGTGACTCTTTTAGTGTTGGCTCCCTCAAGGCTTACATAGCTGAGTTCATTGCGACCCTTGTTTTTGTGTTTGCTGGTGTTGGATCCGCAGTTGCTTACGGTAAAAAACCGTGCTTAATTATTAATTTGCACTCGTCATTAGTACTGTATATCATAATTTGAACATCAATCATCATGCATGCAAGACTTGCTAAAAAGTGTGTCAACAACTCCTCACAATCCTGCGTTCATGATCTTCTGTGTGTTGAAATGTTTATTATAGCACACCGCAAGACTGCACCGATGAAGCTTTTTTTAATAAATTTACTTGCACGAGAGATTACTTGCCTGAACCAGTTAAATAAAAAGATGGCATGGGCTATGGTTATAAAGGTTAACCTATGTTAAAACCAGATATAGTTGAATAACTGTGTATGTTGTAAATTTACAAACCTGAATTTGAACAGCTAGACAAAATTAATCAGATTAATGATTCATATAAAAAATCATGGAGTTTCAGATATGCTGAAACTAATATGATCAAAAGTTTGTTACAACTTAGTAGTGTAATTACTTGATTAACTATTTCATAATTAAAGTGTTTAATTTCAAGCCAATTAAATTATTTTTTTATGTGTATGCAGGTAAGCTCACAGATGCATCCTTGGATCCTGCGGGGCTAGTAGCGATTGCCGTGGCCCATGCATTTGCGCTGTTTGTGGGGGTTTCCATCGCTGCAAACATCTCAGGTGGCCATTTGAATCCAGCTGTCACATTTGGATTGGCCATCGGAGGCAACATCACCATCCTCACTGGCATTTTCTATTGGATTGCCCAACTCTTGGGCTCCATCGTTGCGTGCTTTCTCGTCAAGTTTGTCACTCAATTGGTATTATATAATATTTCTTTCAACAAATTTCATACTTGTTTGACATGTTAGATACTTGGAAAATGATTATAAATCTGAATTACACATTGTTAAGAATTCAAATGATCGATCATTCAAATTGACATTCTAACAACATAATATGTTAGATTGTCTGACAGAATGCGGTTCTTATCTGTCTTTGTATTTGGCAGGATGTTCCAACCCATGCACTCGGTGCAGGAGTAGGTGCTATTGAAGGTGTGGTTTTTGAGATCATCATAACCTTTGCTCTCGTCTACACAGTCTATGCTACAGCTGCAGACCCCAAGAAGGGTTCACTGGGAACCATAGCGCCCATAGCAATCGGCTTCATTGTTGGCGCCAACATTCTTGCCGCTGGCCCTTTTAGTGGGGGCTCAATGAACCCGGCCCGATCGTTCGGCCCGGCTGTGGCCAGCGGCAGCTATTCAGATATTTGGATCTACTGGGTCGGGCCACTTATTGGTGGTGGGCTTGCCGGGCTGGTCTATGGTGACATTTTCATTGCGTCCTATGCCCCAGTCCCACAATCTGAGGACTATGCGTAATTCATTAGCTTTGTTTATGTGATTTGTGGTTTCTTCTCCTCTTATTTGCTTTCTTGCTTATGCTTTCTTTCCTTTTGTAAGCTGTGTTCTTGCTTTTTGGTTCAGCATCTAAGATGGTACTTGTCAATTCCATGAAAGAAAAAGAAAAAAAAAGAAGGAAAAATTCGAGGCTTGAATAAAAAAAATGTACATATTGTGAATTATGTTTGATGCTTTTGCGGTTTTATATGGTTGTTTAATTTACAAAATTTTGAAAAACTGGCTGAAACGATTAAATTACAAATTTTAATTGTAAACTTGGTTAAAATTAAATGCTGGCGAGATGTTGCTGATATACTGCTGAAATATTTGATCATTTCAAATAAGATGGCGGATTTGTGACACTCCTTTTTTTACACTATTTTTGACACAAATTTTTCTAGGGCCCACTCCATAATGTATTTTAACGATCTGAACCGTTTGTTTTTTAAAACATCATTTATAGATCATCCTTGCAAAAAATTAGACAAACCAAAACCATTAAGATATTCATTTTTAGTGAAGAAAAATGAATGAGTACAGTATTGCAAAGAAACCCTAAACACTTAATTCAACGGTCATATGGTTTCAAATATGGGTGATTTTGGAAGACATGATCTTTAAGGGAAGATATAAAAAATAGACGCTTCAGATCGTTGAACTACATTACGAAGAAAGGCCCACAAAAACATATGTCAAAAGTTATGTAAAAAAATAGTGCCACGGATTCGACTGTTCAAACAATTAATGACCCTTAAAATTTAGACTCTTAAATGTTCAATTGGAAAAATATCCAAATGTAGAAGTATCTAATCCAATAAGTAATGCTACAAAGACTAAATTTGTAAGCAAAATTAGCAAACTAAATAAAGTGTCACCAATAGAAATGAGTACGTTAATCAACGCTTAAGTAATAATCCAATCATTAACTTCCATATCATTTAATTTAAAGAATTTTATCTAAGTTTCCCTAACATTACCTAATCCAATAACTAAACCACTAAACCCTTTTACAATATTTTATTTGCTCTCTAGTAGATGCAAACTTCCATGAAATAGTATTTAAATAAAGAACAATTACCACATACTCTGACACACCTTGACTCGGAATGTCCATCTGGACTACGAATCGAGCTGTGCTGGTCGACACCAGGAGGGTGATGAAAAAGTGGCTAAATACAAAAGTGCGCTGGTGAGCGGAAATGAACCCATTGCACACGTGATGTCAGAGCATAAGTAAAGTATAGCAGAGTGGATTGAGAATTATACCATCGGAGGTGGTCTCCAATACCATAATTGCCAAGAATCCTTGTCGATACGAAAGTTCAGCTACTAAAACCTGGAGGGGCAAAAAACAAGGGTGAGTGGACCTAAAAATAAAGTTTTATAAAAACTTTTTTGAAAACATTATAACCCCTCGCCGTAAAACAAGTATAGTTTCCAAAATATACATACTACGTATAGTGTGAAAATACTTACCGTAACTTGCAATATCTCAATAATTCAATACCGCTCAATATTTTGTAAGTAAACACATGACTTCGTAATCAACATAATCTCGTATAAGGAAACATCTCATATCGAGTGCTCATCGACATATGCTAACACATGAGTTCATGCAGAGGTATTCTAACATGAACAGGACTTGGTGTAACAATGATGTACGCTCTAGTACTACAATCACGGGAGATTGGCACTATACGCAACATATACGAGTCCTAATTGCCTATAGCAATCTAGGACAGGACTGGCGCCTACAATGGATCCAAAGTGAGCGTACGGTGCAATGTACAGGAAAACGTGAAAGATTGGCCTTGGCCCTGGCGAGTACCAACACCAGTGCAGCAACGATGAACAGATAACATAAATATAGTCATGCCACAGTGATTCAATAATTCTAGTCAACATAATATTATTCACATCCACAAATATAATTAAGGCATCAATAATAATAATACGCATAGTTGTGCATCCTGTAGGATGTAGCATAACGTCATAATTTCTATCATTGCGCTAAAACTTATAAATGTCACGCTAATCTAGGCGTATTGTAGAAAACTCTTTATGAAATGTATAAAAGGAAACTAACGAATATATATACACTATATATACTATATAAAAGAAAAGACCCACTCACAGATACTTGCGAAGTCGTAGTCGTTCGGACATGAAAAGCTAGAGTCTACAATAGTAATCGCACCTAAGCATATATTGGGACCCGTTAGTAAAACTCCACTAAGACAATTAAATTTGGGAAAACGGAGTGCGGATTTGGAATCAGGGCGTCAAAATACGCTAAGGAGGGTCCCCGGTAAATTTTGTAAAAAGGTAACGGAAAAGTCAACGGTCAACCCTAAAAAGTCAATGGAGACGCCTCGGTGGTCATCTACGTCAAAACTTTGGGATTTCACTAAATGGATGTCAAAAACGGACTCGAGGCGTCGAAATTAGCTTAGGAGGGTTTCCGAGAAAGTCAACCTACGAAATATTCCATAGAATATTCCTAGAATATTCTGAGCCAATTTTGGAATTGGGCTGGGCTAAAACATCAGCCTAAAGGTTTGGGCCAAGGACTTGGACCGAGCTTTGGGCCTAAAGCCTTTTTTTTTATTCTTCTTCTTCTCTAGCCGGTTGCCACTGCAACCGCCAGAATCTGGGAATGAAATGGCCGGAGTAAATCCCGGTTCCGACTAACTGAAAACTTTACTAAACCTATCCAAGTAATATACCAAAATGAAGATCAAACAACAAGGGTTCAAATTATAACCTTGGTTTCCTCGGCCGTGGCCGGAGTTGGCCAGAAAATTGCTCGAAAACCGTCGGGTCTCCGCTGGAAAAATTGGAAAAGTTTCCCCGAATTGGTTTCTGCACCAAATCGTCACCAAAACATGTGTACAACTCAAAAGATCGACTCAAAACGTCAAAGAGGAAGAGATCGAAGGTATTTTGAATCTTACCTCGGTCGGAAAATCCGAGAACTTGCCGGAGTTCTCCATCCTTTGTTTCTCCGATTTGCATGCCGACCTGGGGGTTTAGTTCAAATCTTTGGCCTCGGGGAAAGAGATGTGGAACGAGGTGATAGTTGGGGTTGCAGTGGCAGTCCTCGCTGGAGTGGAAGTGTGCCGATGATGGCCTCGACAGTAATGTTTGCAGAGGGAGAGAGAGCTGAGGAAGAAGATAGAGGGAAGAGATAGTGTATGAGAGAATTAGGAGGGGAAGCCACGTGGAAGAGAATGAGTGGTGACTTGGTGTGATTGTGGGTCCCACGGGCTAAATATAAATTAATATATAATATTTAAAATATTCAAATAGAAAATATTAAAATAATAATATAATCATTTCAAAAAAAAAAATATAAAATAGTACTTTTTTCACAAAAATATTTCTTGGATTCGTAGCTCCGTAAAATCTTCATCGTACCTTCGATTTCGATTCTGTTTACGCTTATGTGTTCGTACCGTTGCGTATTTCAAAAGTACGATAAAATAATAACCCAACGCATCATGAAATGACGGTCAACGAAAGTCAATAATCTCGTCTCTAAGGACGTTTTTGTCAATTCCCTCATTCAAAATTAATAAAATCGTAAAATTAGGGATGAGTTGTCACAATCTACCCACCTTAAAAAAATTTCGTCCAAAAAATTTCGTCTCCAAAATTTGAAATAATTTGCTATACAGAAAATACTCAAAATAGAAAGCAAAATACATAAAGAAGAAATCAAGCTAGAGCGGTTGCATAAAAGAGAATGTTATTTCGTCGCTATCGGATTGCAGTGATTCCTCTTTCATGCCTCCAAACTCAAACTTTCCTTCTCCTTCAATACAATACTACAATATAAAATCCTTTATGAAAGCATCAAGTCAGAAATAGATATATATATATATATATATATAGTAACATTTCGTCAAAGTACGTATATAATATAACGTACAATTTAAAATAGTTATGCTGAAATCAAAACTAAACATAGAAAAATTTCCCCTACGCACTTGTAGCGTCACACACTCCGAGACTAAGTGTGTAGTATCTTTGGGTCAAGCCCCAAACAATAAATAAATAACTAAAAATGCTAACGTCAAAGGACCTACTTATCCACTTGCTTAATGAATTCAACAAATAAGTTCTCAATATTACGGTTTGCAGTCCGCAATACCAACAACTCATTGTTGTCACGATAAGCAAGCAAATAATTCCCGAAGGTTAAATATTACCATCATGCCCCCCACTGGGAAATATACATACATCGTCTGATCAAAGCCTAAATCGTGCTCAGGTACTACCCTCTCGGGCAACATCGTTAATATTATAAAATTTTCTATATCGTAATCTTAATCATTCAGATACCTGTTCGCAATACTTTTATGTCAATCATATAGTGCGCATAAAGTCTCCATACAACGTTTCAAACAGTGCCATACCCAAAATTGAAAATTGTAACCGTGGTTACACATAACTCTAGCAAGGATAAGTGTTAGTCATACTCATACTAAAATTGTAGCACGAAGAAACACAACATTGTTGGAAGTATGCCCACAAAGCCACTCATTTGATGTAATAGCTTTTGGAATACTTATTGTATTAAACTATTATATGTTTAATGAAGGGCAAAGCTTATTGTTAATCACTATTTATTGTATCATGTGTTTAAGCAATAAGGGAATCCAAGGAAAATATTTAATCTGAGAGAGAAGTGATCTAAGTAAGTTAGATTAACGAGACCTTTCTCTTATGTTCATTCCTAAAATGTTCCTAGCCATAGGATTGACAATTGGGCATTGACAATCCGCTAAGGTTAGTATGTGTTATGTCAACTCAAGCGTGAGTATGACTAGTCTCAAGTCATTTAGTGTTGGACACTAAGACAAACATATAGGTGCTCGAAAGATTAATCGAGTACACTGAACAATGATCAAAAGAGAGTTCGAACATCCATGTCATGTAAGAACTCGTTAGTTGCAATATGCAAAGTAGTCATTTGACCTGATGCATCATAGATGTCTAATGGTTAGGTCCTTGATCTTTGATCATGTCAAAGGCATTCCATCGAGAGTGTCCATGGCATTGTTGGGGTCAAGCTATCTAGTCATGTAGGCATATGAATGCACAACAAGGGATCTCTAACCTTCCATGGTGGAAGGAGAATACTCTAAGATATGATTCGTGAGTCTTTGGCCAAAGCATACGAATATGACTTAGGAAGTTTGTTCCAAATCATATTCAATTGAATCATATAGAGAAGTATTACATTGGATAGTAGACATGAAACAAACTATTACTCAAACAATGTGATTAAGAGTATTGTATTAGAGAAGGACCGTATTGCATTGTAATTGTAACTGGATAGGTTCTCCAACCAATTCTATTTAGCTTGGGTAGCCATGACATGCTGCTATGTGTCACTCATGGTTTGTGGAAGCCCTGAAGAATAGCAAACACTAATCTTAATCAAAGGGAGAATTGAAATGAAGTTTCAATTCACAATCGATTGTTAAGAGTAACAATCGCCCACTGCCTCGCTAATTGGAACCTAATGGATCGTACACCGAGTAAGGATGAAAGTGAAGAAATAAAAATGAAATGGATAAGCAATTAAATGGTTTAATTAAAAATGGTCAAGGTTAATTAATTAGTTAATTAATTATACGAAAGGTTCGTATTGGGCTTTTAAGTTAGTTTTGGGCTTCGGGGTCCAAAAGGGTTTGGTCCACTAGGTCCATTATGGTTAAGTTGTATGACAACTAAAACAAATATGGGCAAATAGCCCAATCACTTAAGATGGCCGGCCATAGTGAGGGAAGTGGGAAGTTTTGCTTAATTGCAAGTTTGCCACTCACCTAAGAAAAGAGATATAAAAGTATCTTTATAGCTTTTACCTCATTAGGGTTTTCTTGAGACAAAGATGAGAAACACTTTCTTTTTTTCTCTAAAAGAGGTCGGCCACTTAGGGAAGAGATAGCTAGCAATCTTTTCTTCTCTAAGTCATCCATTTCATCTTCACACCTCATCCTTGGTGTGGAGACTTAGAGACACCAAATCTTTGGTGTTCTTGGAGATCATTTTCTCACATCCTCAAAGAGCAAAGGAGCATCAAAAGGAAGAAAAATCACAAGGAAGATCCAAAGAGCTAGGAGGTGACTTGAAGGCCCTCCACTTGGGTGAATCTCTTGTGTAAACAAGGATGAGCTTCAAGGGTAATGAATCTCTAAATCCTTCCTTCTCTTTAATATTGTTGAAGAGTCTCTTGGTTCACCATTCACTAGGCTTTGAAAGTCATGGGTTTTAGAATTGTTTTGAATGCATGCCTACTTTAATATGTTAATAGTTTGCCTATGTGTTCAAATATTCTCACATGTTCTTAGCTAGGACAAAATTTTTCGTTCAAGTGGTATCAAGAGCCTAGGTCTAGTTTGTGAATCCTTTTGGGTTTTGTGTTTTTCATGGTTTGTGATTTAATGTTGTAAATGTTACAAGCTTTGTTCTTGCTTTTGAATATAAATTTTGCTTGAAAATTTAGCATCTCAAATGTTGTAGATGTAGTTCATTTAAGCATGAATATTGGAACTAAAATTTGGTGCCATGTATGTGGGGGAGATTCGGCCAAATCCAAAGGGTGGATTTTTGGGTTCATGTTTGTCTTGTTAAAAGAGTTTTAAAGTGACTTTTGGAACCCCTAAGTACCCTAGGATGTTAACCCTCTTTTGTGTAGTGAAAATTTGAGTTTTATTGAGTGAAAACATTCATGGAGCTCTTATGAGTTTTCATGTGTGTTCTTCAATGTTCTTGATGTTCTTACCAAGAACAAAAATTTTGGTGTTTTGATTCAATATGTTTGTTGCTTTGAATAAAGTTTTGGTTTATTATTGATTGGTGATGGATGATTTATGTCTTTATTGTTTGACAAAACATTTTTCTTACAACCCATCCCAATCAACGTTTCCTCACCTACCTATCCACTTGCACAAAACACTTTCAAATTTTGAATTTTTCACCAAAACCTTTCCCCCCCCTCCCTTTTCACTACCAAAACCGGCCACCCTATTAAGTAGGGTATTTTTGGGCCTTTTATGCAATTACATAAAGTTTTGATACTTTTGTGTATTTGTATTTTGGCCCAAAAGTTTACGTTTTTACGTAAAGGTCCAAAATCACTAAAGGACAAATTGTTTTGCTCCTTTAATGAAGTTTTTGCTATTGTTAAAATTTTGGGTTCTAGTTGTAATTACATGAAGTTGTGGACTCTTGTGTTTTTACAAAGTGACCCTAAAAGTTTATGTTTTAACATTGTGGCCCAATAGTTGTGGTCATTGTTTTTCGGCCCAAAAGATGATGAGAACAAAATAGTTGTCTCTTTAATGAGAATTGGATTTTCATTTCATTTAGTTCCATTTAAATCAATTCTATGAATCCGAAAACCAATTGTTTAAGTTGCTTTCTTAGTTAATATGATTGATTAAGAAAAGGGTGATTATGAACCAAAGACCTCGATAATTGAGCTATGTGATTGGCCGCTTTACATTATGAATGCTTGGGTTAAGTAGTTTAGATTTGAATGTAATTTGATTAGTTCAAATTTGTTGTAAATGGACATAAGTCCATAAAATGTGTTGTAAAAGGGCATAAGCCCTTCTCTTTATTTCAAGTATTCCTATTTGTTTATTTTTATGCAAATTGGAATAGTTGGGTCCAACGCCCAATAGGAAATAACGGTTTAATTAGATTAAACGCTTAACTAAAATCAACAACTACCTATCTTAGACCCAAGGTCCAAAACAAGGCTCGTGTTGGATCAAATCAAACGGTTCATAATCATCCTAAGACCTAATATGACTATATAGTCCATATGAGGATGCAAAGCATTCGTTAGTAGTTCCATATAGTCTCGCTTGTTTCATCGAAATAGTGGGAGTATTATATACTACTAATTCATATTAACTTGGACCAATGGTTGTGATATGCCCAAGTTCTTTTAATAAGATTAAAATAAAATTGATGTAGCCCAACACTACTCCCTCAACAAAAACAAATATTAAGTTGATAAGCGAGAGATGTTTTGAACATCTCTTCGTAGGCCTTCCACCATGATGGACTCCAATCGTTTGTGACTCCTACACCGGCTTCACCCTATCATGGGGAAGTTCAAAGTATGTGCTTACATTCAGGAGGAGTCCATATGTACATACATGATGTGGTGAGGTAGGCAACGAGGATGGCCGACATCATATCATTGTGAGGCTATTCTTGAACCCCTACATGAACTAGCATGGTGGGAATAACTTAATTAAGTGCAATGGTGCCAACATCATATCATTGTGAGGCATCATTCTCTAGAGGCCAAACTAGATGGGTAATTACAAGAGTTGTAAATGATTAAAGTGTTATTCTCTCATCATTATTTTTGCTAACCAACATCGTATCATCATGAGGTAGGCTTGGTAATTGTGAGCCTCCCATACCTCGCTAAGAGTTCAACATAACTCTCGAATTCCATTGAGGGATGTGGAATTTGCCAAAAATAGTGGGTGATACTATTTGATTTAAGACCCAATCAAGTAGTTTTAAAATCAACAATCTAATACGATTTCTGTTATGTTATGTAGTTAACGACATGCGTAAAAATACACCCACCATTATACTTGACAAAAGGGGCCTTAGGGGCCAACGTTTCCTTGCTTGGTATCGCCACATTGAGAATGTCTCAAAGGTGAAAGACATATTGTATGTGCTTAAGCAATCCCCTCCTCATGTACCTCCTACGAAACTAGCTTCAAATGAGGAGTGTCAAAATTATGATAGACACTATGAGGATGACTTACAAGCCAAATGCTTAATCCTCACTTCACTTAGTGAGGAGCTTATGAAGCTACATAAGCACATGGACACTTCTTGTGCTATGGTTGAAAGTTTGCATAAGATGCATAACATTGAGACTAGTAATGTACGATTCTCAAATGTTTGTAGTCTATTGAATGCCAAAATGGCAAAGGGGACATCGGTTCATAAACATGGACAAAAGATGGAAAGGATCTTTCAAGATCTTGAGAGTTTATGAACTTCCATCGATGGGAAAATGGCCCAAGACGTTTTCCTTGCATCTCTCTCGGATGATTTCACTAAGTTTATTGTAAACTATAAAGTAAATAGATTTGATCATACTTTTACCGAGATGATTGACATGTGCTGTAAGTTTGAACAAGGTTTCAAAAAGGACAGTGGGAGTGAGAATGCAATCACAAGGAAAATGTTACATAAGAAGAAGGCAATAAAATCCAAAGGAACATGCTTTCATTGTGGAAAGGATGAACGTTGGAAGAAGAAATACAGGGTGCGCATTGCGAGCCTTATGACACGAACTTTAGAAGGGACTATTTCTGTCATAAAGAGTGCTTTTACAGTGAGCTCCAATTCCTGGATATTTGATTCAGGTGCTAGTCAACATATCTGCAATTCGTTGCAGGGACTAACAGGGAGCAGGACACTGCGCAATGGGGAGATGATTGTGCGAGTTGGGAACGACACTAAGATCTCTGCAAAAGAAATAGGCACCTACATGCTTAAACTACCCTCTGGGGAAGTCCTGGAACTTAAAAATTGTTTATATTTTCCTTCATGTATAAAGAATTTGATTTCTATCTTTAAGCTTTTACGAGATGGGCACTCAATATTGTTTGACAAAATGAGTTGCACTTTATACTTGAACGGTCATATTATCTCTTATGGTAATATGATAGAGGGACTTTTTCACCTAGAGACAAGTAGTGGGATGCACTGTATTGAAAGCGGGAATACCTTAAAACCCAAAAGGGCTAGAGAAGAAGTTAACCGAGAAAAGATGTGACATCTTAAACTCGGACATGTGAACCTTGATAAGATTTGCAAGATGTCGAAAGATGGATATTTCCGCCCATTAGGTAATGACCAAATGGGTACTTGTGAATGTTGCTTAAAAAAGAAGATGACCAAATCTCCATTCACTGGGAAAGGAGAGCGTGCCACTGAAATTCTAGGGTTAATCCACACTGACGTATGTGGACCTATGTCTACTATGTCGAGAGGAGGCTTCTCCTACTTTATCACATTCACCGACGATCACTTTCGGTTTGGCTATGTGTATCTTATGAAGTACAAGTCAGAATCCTTTGAAAGGTTCAAAGAATTCAAGAATGAAGTTGAGAAGCAAACTGGGAAACAGATAAAGATCCTAAGATCAGATCGAGGGGGATAATATCTAAGTAGCGAGTTCCTAGATTATCTCAAAGAGTGTGGGATAATATCACAGTGGACTCCACCGGGAACTCCACAACTTAATGGAGTTTCTGAAAGGAGAAATCGAACCTTGATGAACATGGTTCGTTCTATGATGAGT
Organism: Malus fusca; assembly: GCA_035220775.1. NCBI lineage: Eukaryota > Viridiplantae > Streptophyta > Magnoliopsida > Rosales > Rosaceae > Malus > Malus fusca. The sequence continues at coordinate 9,161,503 of CM069064.1, read as the reverse complement.
TCCGCCGATCTACCAGTAACATAGTAACATTCTGGGGATACGCTCTATATACAACAGCTTACTTGCTTAATAGAGTACCTTCCAAGTCAGTTTCACAGACGCTCTATGAGATATGGCATGGAAGAAAGCCAAGTCTTAATCACATTAAGATTTGGGGTTGTGAAGCATATGTCAAGAAGCTTGAAGCGAGATCAGTTAGGTGCTATTTTGTGGGATATCCTAGAGAAACTATGGGATATGAGTTCTACCATCCTAACGACCAAAAAGTCTTTGTCGCCAGAACTGCTAAGTTTCTAGAGGATGAATTTGTTCTCAAAGGAACTATAAGTAAAACGATGGAAATTAATGAGATTAATGATGAACCACAAACAAGCACTTGACAAGTTGACAACCCTGTTCCTGAACCCCTAGCTCCACGTAGATCTGAAAGGGTTAGCAAGCCACCTAAGAGGTATGGCTTAGATAATGACTTTGGGGAAGTGCACCTTCTAGGTGACACAAAGGAGGACCTTAGGGACTACACTGAAGCAATGTCCGACATTGACTCAAAGATGGCAAGAGGCCATGAAATCTGAGATGGATTCCATTTATCAAAATCAGGTCTGGACTCTTATAGACCCTCTAGAAGGTTTAGTACCTATTGGAAACAAATGGGTCTTCAAGAGGAAGCTAGGCGCTGATGGGAACGTGGAGACTTATAAGGCTAGACTAGTAGCCAAGGGTTACAGGCAACGAGAAGGGATTGACTATGAAGAAACCTTTTCTCATGTAGCCATGATTAAGTCCATTCGGATTTTGCTTGCTATAGTTGCGTACCATGATTATGAGATATGGCAAATGGACGTGAAGACGACCTTTCTGAACGGCTACTTAGAAGAATAGCTCTATATGACTCAACCCGAAGGTTTCGTGTCCAAGTCTAAAAGGACTAAGGTATGCAAGCTTTAGAGGTCTATTTATGGACTTAAGCAAGCCTCCAGGAGCTGGAACATTCTTTTTGATACTGAAATCAAATCTTTTGGTTTTACTCAAAACGAAGACGACAATTGTGTTTATCAAAAGGTCGTTGGGGATGCAGTTGTATTCCTAGTGTTATATGTAGATGACATATTACTATTCAGGAATGACAGTGCAGTACTTTCTTCTGTAAAAGTGTGGTTGTCCAAAACCTTCCACATGAAAGATTTGGGAGATGCATCTTATGTACTTGGGATAAAGCTCTATCGTGATAAATCCAGAAAATTAATTGGATTATCCCAATCTATGTACATAGATAAGGTGCTAAGTAGGTTCCAGATAGAACAATCTAAGAAAGGTTTTCTTCCTGTAAGACATGGAATTCATCTTTCTAAGTCCATGGGACCTAAGACTCCTGAAAAGATACGGCAGATGAGTGCTATTCCTTATGCTTCCGCCATAGGAAGTCTCATGTATGCCATGATATGCACAAGGCCTGATATCGCATATGATGTGAGCATTACTAGTCGATATCAATCTAACCCAGGATCAGAACACTGGGCAGCTGTCAAGACGGTCCTTAAGTACTTGAGAAGAACTAAGGACATGTTCCTCGTTTATGGATGAGCGACAGAGTTGCGAGTGGAAGCCTATACAGACGCAGATTTCCAATCTGACATCGATGATAGAAGTTCCAACTCCGGATATGTATTCACTCTAAATGGTGGGGCTGTTAGCTGGAAAAGCAAGAAACAAGATGTAATTGCTGATTCCACGACAGAGGCAGAATATGTCGCTGCAGCTGAACCCGGCAAAGAAGCGTTCTGGATGAAGAAGTTCATAACTGAACTTGGAGTGGTTCGAACCATTACATCACCAGTAACTTTGTACTGTGATAATAGTGGGGCGATAGCTCAAGCCAAGGAACCTAGGGCTCATCAAAAGAACAAGCATTTTGACAGGCGCTTTAATATCATTAGAAGATATGCTGCCGAATGGAAAGTCAACATCCTCAAGGTTGCCTCAGCCGATAACGTAGCAGATCCACCGACAAAGCCAATGTCTCAAATCCAACTTGATCGCCATATGGAAAAGATGGGTATTAGATACATGGGAAGGTGGCTTTGAGTGCAAGTGGGAGATTGTTGGAAGTATGCCCACAAAGCCACTCATTTGATGTAATAGCTTTTGGAATACTTATTGTATTAAACTATTATATGTTTAATGAAGGGCAAAGCTTATTGTTAATCACTATTTATTTATCATGTGTTTAAGCAATAAGGGAATCCAAGGAAAGTATTTAATCTGAGAGAGAAGTGATCTAAGTAAGTTAGATTAACGAGACATTTCTCTTATGTTCATTCCTAAAATGTTCCTAGCCATAGGATTGCCAATTGGGCATTGACAATCCTCTAAGGTTAGTATGTGTTATGTCAACTCAAGCGTGAGTATGACTAGTCTCAAGTCATTTAGTGTTGGACACTAAGACAAACACATAGGTGCTCGAAAGAGTAATCGAGTACACTGAACAACGATCAAAAGAGAGTTCGAACATACATGTCATGTAAGAACTCGTTAGTTGCAATATGCAAAGTAGTCATTTGACCTGAGGCATCATAGATGTCTAATGGTTAGGTCCTTGATCTTTGATCATGTCAAAGGCATTCCATCGAGAGTGTCCACATCATTGTTGGGGTCAAGCTATCTAGTCATGTAGGCATATGAATGCACAACAAGAGATCTCTAACCTTCCATGGTGGAAGGAGAATACTCTAAGATATGATTCGGGAGTCTTTGGCCAAAGCATACGAATATGACTTAGGAAGTATGTTCCAAATCATATTCAATTGAATCATATAGAGAAGTATTACATTGGATAGTAGACATGAAACAAACTATCACTCAAACAATGTGATTAAGAGTATTGTATGAAAGAAAGACTGTATTGCATTGTAATTGTAACTGATAGGTTCTCCAACCAATTCTATTTAGCTTGGGTAGCCATGACATGCTGCTAGGTGTCACTTATGGTTTGTGGAAGCCCTGAAGATTAGCAAACACTAATCTTAATCAAAGGGAGAATTGAAATGAAGTTTCAATTCACAATCGATTGTTAAGAGTAACAATCGCCCACTACCTCGCTAATTGGAACCTAATGGAATGTACACCGAGTAAGGATGAAAGTGAAGAAATAAAAATGAAATGGATAAGCAATTAAATGGTTTAATTAAAAATGGTCAAGGTTAATTAATTAGTTAATTAATTATACGAAAGGTTCGTATTGGGCTTTTAAGTTAGTTTTGGGCTTCGGGGTCCAAAAGGGTTTGGTCCACTAGGTCCATTATGGTTAAGTTGTATGACAACTAAAACAAATATGGGCAAATAGCCCAATCACTTAAGATGGCCGGCCATAGTGAGGGAAGTGGGAAGTTTTGCTTAATTTCAAGTTTGCCACTCACCTAAGAAAAGAGATATAAAAACATCTTTATAGCTTTTACCTCATTAGGGTTTTCTTGAGACAAAGATGAGAAACACTTTCTCTCTTTTTCTCTAAAAGAGGTCGGCCACTTAGGGAAGAGATAGCTAGCAATCTTTTCTTCTCTAAGTCATCCATTTCATCTTCACACCTCATCCTTGGTGTGGAGACTTAGAGACACCAAATCTTTGGTGTTCTTGGAGATCATTTTCTCACATCCTCAAGGAGCAAAGGAGCATCAAAAGGAAGAAAAATCACAAGGAAGATCCAATGAGCTAGGAGGTGACTTGAAGGCCCTCCACTTGGGTGAATCCCTTGTGTAAACAAGGATGAGCTTCAAGGGTAATGAATCTCTAAATCCTTCATTCTCTTTAATGTTGTTGAAGAGTCTCTTGGTTCACCATTCACTAGGCTTTGAAAGTCATGGGTTTTAGAATTGTTTTGAATGCATGCCTACTTTAATATGTTAGTAGTTTGCCTATGTGTTCAAATATTCTCACATGTTCTTAGCTAGGACAAAATTTTTCCTTCAAACATGTCCACCAAGGTCTTGATAATCCTTTTAGACTGGCCATTAGTCTGAGGATAAAATGTGGTATCGGGCAACAACTTGTACTTATAGCCTTCAAGAAGACTTCCCAAAACTTGGAAGTGAAACACATATCACTGTGAGGTATAGTAGTGACCTGCACACCATATAGCTTAACCATGTAGTTCACAATACCTTAGCGAGCAGATTGATAGTGAAGTTCTCTTGAATTTTGTGAAAAACTATGTCGGGAAGGCTAAAAGAACACTTAAGAGTTTGAGGGTCAAACAAGTTCATCAAATCTAGAATGCGAGGTAACTGGAGTGAATGCATGACATCTCGCTACAACGGTAGCTTCCAGAAGGTTTAATCACCAACGGTAAAATTCGTTCAACGGAGCATTTGTTGGTTGATTGAAACGTTAATAATCAAAACTAAAATTAGATATTCGAGCAATTTTCCTAAACGATTTGTCTGCTTTAGAAGTAATACGAAGTCCAATAAGGTAGACATGTACTCAAGGTTGACTGGAATGCCTTCCAGCACCAAGAGGTGAATACAAAATCACAATCATAGTAGATGTTGATCGAAACGCCAGAAGATCCAATAAATTCAAGAATGAGCAATTTTACCAAGTGGTCAAAATGTAGTTCCTCTGGACCAATGAAAAGTGGGTTGATTTGTTAAGTCGATCTATAATCACCGAAACATCATCATAATCTCTACATGTACTAGATGCCTCGTACCGAAAACTTATGGTGATATTCCCCCATCTCTACGTGGATATAGGAAGTGCTCATAGCCACTCGAACGATTCTTGATGATTCGTAAGTAACGTCATATCAATACGCGTAAATTCCAACTGATTTGGGATATGATAGGCTGAAAGTGTTCAAGGGTAAATACAACTCTTTCTACGGCGAACAGTAATTACGTTTGCACAACCAGGGTAATAGATGATGGTGCAATCGTAGACGTTGATTTTGTTCTTCCATTGTCGCTGTCTGAAATTTAGCTCTTTTCAAGAGAAGATGTATTTGAGAAGTTTGTGAGGTTGGTGAAGATTTTGCACACATATCTCCACAGAGAAGTGTCATCCGGTTTTCAAATGAAGGTGATAGTTGTTGACTCTAGGTCATGAATAAGATGATTCATTTAAAACGGTTCTAAACGTTGGGAAATATAAGCGATACTCCGTCATGCTACCTCTACACCACCGAAACATCCAAAGAACTCGTCATCACAGATTTCGAAATGATCAATGTCATCGAAGGTGTAAAGCAAAGGTGAGGTGAGACAACAGTTCAGTTGTCAAAAACTTTTTTCATATCCAACATCCCAAACCAAACAAACTTTCCTCTGTCGATAAGTGTGGAAAAACATTATAGCCAAAAAATCGCTAACAAATTGTCCATGAAAAATCAACAAGAACAAAGATATCTTGAATTTCACAAAACTTTGTAAGAATTTCAACTTTCTTCAGCTACAACCCTTTTGGGAAAAAGAAAAGAATATCATGCACTGAGAGCACGACTCTCAAGAAACGTACATATTCTAAACAAGTTTTAACATTTGAAGAATTTGATATAAAGTTGACTATTGATGTTTAGAGAATTTGGTCTCCCTGCCGAGTTAGATGAGGAAGTCGTCTACAAGATCATAATGAATTCGTCAGGCTATAGAAGAAAACTAGGGCTTAAGAAGTTTATCGAAAAGGGCAACAATTCAAAGTATGGGTTAACGGTTTTAATCATCACCCGATTATGTTGCTAAAATCTAGATATGATCCTAAAGTTCCATTTTTCGTCTTCACAGATAGGTTTTAGGTTCCCTAGATAAGGTGTTTTGTTGGATAACTTTCTAATCGGTAAGCTTTTGTAACTAAGTTCTCTCAATAATGTAGGACTTGTTCGAAAAGATGCAAGGAATACTGGTGTAGTACGAGAAAGTGGATTGATGGTGTACTTCACTTCACCATTTGGTGATATCCCTGGTAAAATTTTGGAGAAATGACTCCAGAGATATACGTCCTAGGGACGTACCATACAATTCCTTTTCACTACACCACATGCTAATAGGTCTTCAAAACTTTCTCGATACTCAATTCTCTCTAATGGTAAGAAATTAATTCGTACTTCGATTCTATTGTCTGGTTGTGGAAGTGATGGAAATGGTGGCTAGTCGAAGAGGTTTTATTTACCTAGATAGATGATAAGGTAAAAACAACCATGCGTTTACCGTCTTAATACAAAGCTTGCTCCTAAGTTTCTTCAGCTCAGGTAGTCACTGTTAATCTATCTATTAGTCGCGCCGCTAATTAATGCACATATGATATTTTGATATTGTTCGCTACCCTGAAACTGTGAACCAGTGTTCTGGCATAGGGGTATCACTCCCATATACTAGTACATGTGTCTGGTATCAGAAATCATACCACTTAAATACTGGTTGACAGTTCTTGGATATCAGATAGTATCATCAATTAGTAGCGCCACCATAGGCTGGTTATAGGTTAGAGTCCGCTCGGGTAGATAGTTTTAGAAGAAAGGTAAGGAATTGGTCCAATGAGGTGGCTTTGTTGATTATAGGGAAAATACTTGCTAAACGGAGGTTTCTAATAATTGTAGGTATAATAACTCGTACTCCCATGTCTATACTTATCGAAATGACGAGTACAATATCGAAAGGAATTTTGGGAATTAGTGTTGGTTGAAATGTTCCAAGGTTATGAATGGAAATTGCTAATAACTTACTTTGTAATGGGATTTAACGAAGTAGAATCTTCCTCCTGGAGATTCAAAATGATCACTAGTGCGTTTGAAAGGATTAGTGTTATCAGGGACCAAAAGTGACTGCCCCTAGATGTTCTTCCATCGAGTGCTACCACTTTAGCACCAGGTTGTCACTCAAGGCATTTCTGGAATCTCGACGTAAGTAAACTTCGTAGGAATTCTGATAAGTGGTATACTAATGTATACTGCCAAGGAATCAAGACTATTCTTGGTTTCCTAACTCGAAAGGATTGGTAAAGATGACTGGAGAATAGTGATGTAAATCTTTAGTGATACACAACTATCGATATATCAGCACTGCTTCGAAGCCATCAACTCATTCCAAAATGAGATTTTCCTTGGCAGCGAGGTTCTTTGTTTAAGGTCTAGTGGTGATCGCCAAAATGTTCTTCTAAAACGTCAATTAAGTCGTCTAAAATGCCCAAAACTGAGGGAAAAGCTAACATGTTTTTCATATTCGATGAGGTGGCAAGATTTGACACCTAGGTTCAAGAACCAAGAATGCTTACATCACGCATGTGATGAACGCAATACTGCCCAAACTTATGCTTTGATACCAAACTGATAGACCCCAACCCATAATGTCCACTTGGACTCTGAATCGAGCTGTGCTGGCTGACACCAGAAAGGTGACGAAGCCATAAAGTGTAGTGATGTGGAAAATGTGACTAAATTTAAACCTAAAAGTGCCTAAATACAAGAGTGCATTGGTGAGCGGGAATGAACCCATTCCACACGTGATGTCAGAGTATAAGTAAAGAACAACAGAGGGGATTGAGAATTATACCACCAGAGGTAGTCTCTAATACCAAATTTGCCAAGAATCCTTGTCGATACGAAAGTTCAGCTACTAAAACCTGGAGGGGCGAAAAACAAGGGTGAGTGGGCCTAAAAATAAAGTTTTATAAAAACCTTTTTGAAAACATTATAACCCATCGCCGTACAACAAGTATAGTTTCCAAAATATACATACTACTTATAATGTGAAAATACTTACCGTAGCCTGCAATATCTCAATAATTCAATACCGCTCAATATTTCGTAAGTAAACACATGACTTCGTAATCAACATAATCTCGTATAAGTAAACATCTCATATCAAGTGCTCATCGACACATGCTGACACATGAGTTCATGCAGAGGTATTCTGACATGAACATGATGAAGGAATAATTTGTGAAAACAAGTTCATTTGAGCAACATTTATGCATGCAATTAACAATTAAAGGCGGAATCATGCTTGTATGCACTCAAAAACAAAAACTTTATCCATGAAATTCAAGGCCTAGTAGTTGTGGTGAACCAAGACTCAACTCAAATCTTAAAGAAAAGAGTGGAGAAACTTTTATACCTTTGAAGCACCTCTTTGCGTAGCAAAGGATATTCACCCATGTGAGGGCCTTCTTTCCTTAGTCTCCTTGCTCCTTGGCTCCATAGATGTGGATGGAGGAACTTTGCTTCTTGGCTCCATGACTTCTTGGATATGGATGAAGGAATGGATTCTCCTAGTTCCCAAGAAAGGGAACCTCTAGGTTTCCACACCAAGGAAAGCATTGAGGAAGAGATGAGTGACCTAGGAAGTAATGGATGCTAGTCCATTCTTCCTATGGTGGCTGGCCTCCTAAGAGAAGAGAGAGCTTTATGTGTTTTTCTCTTTTCTCTCTAGAAAACCCCTTTTGAGGGAATGGGTTATAATTTCCTTTCTATAGCCACTTACATTGAGTGGCATAATTGAAATTAAAACCAATTCTCCCTCACACTCTCAATGGTCGACCATGTGGGTTCATTGGGCTTTCATGCCCTTTTTGTTTTCAAGTTGTCATACAACTTGAGTTATTAGATTCGACATTCGAAGCCCATTGGGTCTTGAGGCCCAAAACTTACCCGAGGTCTAAAACGAACTTATTCGTTTAATTAATTAACATATTAATTAATCCTAGCCATAAATAATTAAAACATTTAATTATCCTTACTCATCTCCATTGTTTTTTCAATCTCTACCTTACATGATGTACGATCCATTAGGTTCCTTTTAGCGAGGCAATGGGCGATTAGAACTCTTCAAATCGATTGTGAATTGAAACTTAATTTTAAATTCTCCCTTTAGTGATTATACACCTTTAGGGCTTCCACAAACCATTAGTGACACCTAGCACTATGTTATGGCTACCCAAGCTAATCAGAAGAGGTGGAGAACCTATTCAGTTTGGGATTACAATGCAATACGGTCTTTCTCTAATACAATACTCTTGACCACATTGTTTGATTTGATAGTTTATTCATGTCTACTATCCAATGTGATTCTCTTACTTATATGATTACCTTGAATGTGATTTGGAACAAATTCCTAAATCTCATTCATACTCTGGCCAGAGATTCTTAATCATATCATAGAGTATTCTCCCTCAAACGGTTTGAAGGTTAGAAATCCCTTGTTGTGCATTCACTTGCATCCATGGCTAAGTGGCTTAACCCTAACTATGATGTGGACACCCTTTGACGGAGTGACTTTGACATAGTCAAAGATCAAGAACCTAACCATAAGACAACTATGATGCCTCAGGTTAAATGACTACTTTGCATTATCCCAACCATGAGTTTTCATGTGACATGAGTACGAGAATTCCTTGTTGATCGTGTTCAGTGGACTCATTCTCTATTGAGCACATGCATGCTTGTCTTGGTGTCAGTCACACCAATGACTCGAGACCAGTCACTCTCTCTAAGAGAAGACATAGCATGTACTGATCTTAACGGACTGTCAATGCCCAATTGGCAATCCTATGATCAAGAATGTTTAGGATATGTATACGAAAGAGAATGGTCTTATGAATCTAACTTCTTTAGATCACATTCTCCCAATTACATATTCTATGGACTTATCGTTTAAGCATATAATATTTATATGAGACGACCTTAAACAATAATATTTACCCTTTATATTAAACTAGATTAGTTTAACATATGAAATGTCCGTAAAGTATCATCATATGATTGGCTTTAGGGCACATTTCCAACAATTTCCCAATTGCACTAGAGCTAATCAACTTGGTCATCAGTGATGATACCTCTTATGAATTCATTTCAAGAATGGCTGAGTAGTAGGCCTAGACAATGGATATCTTTATGTTATCCATAGAAGCAACCTTGAGAATAACGACGTCACCATTATACATGATTCTCAATCATGCGGTTCAGTCTCTCATTTGAGTTCGGATCTTGATGAGACCTTGATTCCCTGGCTTGAGCTATTGCCCCATTAGTGTCATAGTGTGGGTATACTAGAGACACTTTCTGGTTAGAACCAAATGGAGAGTTCATAAATGAACTTTCCCATCCAAACAACATTGTTGTAAGCTTCTATATGGCGATATATTTTGCATGCATGATGGAACACACTAAAGTCATTACTTATAATGTTTCCACCCAAATATCTCTTTAGTCATAATAAAGAGATATCCAATTATCTTTTCATTCATAATGAAGAGACATCCAATGATGGGTACGATATTAGATTCATAATCTAATACATTTACGCTTCCATTGCGTTACTCTAATTCTTCCTCATTCTTAAGGAATCTATCCTTTAGTATTTCTTAAATACTTAAGGACTCACTTGACAGTTGCCATGGTTCTGATCCTGGGCTTGCACTGATATCGTCTTGTACCGATCTTGGTATAACTCATATCAATGTTTTTCATACAATATGAAATACGTAAATCACCTTTCTGCATATGCATAAAGGATTCTATTTACGCATTATGCTTCTTTAGGAGTCAAAAGCGTACATTCCCTTTTAGAAGAGCAATTTCCCAGTCTGATTGGAGTTGTCCTTTCATTTGAAGTTTATAGTTCCCACTAGCTTGCTAAGATTCATTATGGATGGATCTCTACAACTTACATGTCTTGTGATTTCTAGTTTTAGACATATATTATCAAGACTATCTTGATAAGGGTTTCGGAAACCCATATTATGTCCAAACATTGAATCACCGTTTAGTTTTAGCTAGCAATCTTCGAATAAACAGAAACCAAGACTACGTCAAAGATGGTTTCTTCCAAGTTAGCCAATCTCATTGATTGTAGTCACCTTAAGCTACCAATTAGCTATGAAGGTTTCACTATTTCGGGTCAAATGGTACTATACCATTTCCTTGAGTATATATCGTATATACACTCAATGTAGTCATAAGGATTTTCATTCTTATTTCTTTCAAATTAAGAGGTGTAACTCTATGACATAGTCATAAAGTTCAAATCATTCAATTGAGATGGTTTATAGATCCTTCTCGACTACCTAGGAGCTACTGGTATAGGAACTAGGTTGTTATATTTGTTATTATCATCTTGTCTCTCAAAGAGCCTATTCTTTGAGTTCTATCTCTCGTTCATTTGCTCTATCTTAGGCGAATCCTATTGTAGGATTACAAGGAACTACCCAATATTTGTTAGTTGGTATATAGAAGTGATATCCAAAGGTTAATTTAAGGATATCCCACAAGATTGTTCTCAAACAAATATTGCTTATTAGCACACAATCCCAAATCTTAACACGATTAAGACTTGTCTTTCTTTCCAACTACATCCTATGGAGTTATGAAAACTTTGGAAGATCTTCTAATTGACAATCATAGTGTCTTAGAAGTATATATATCCTATATATGGGTAATTTATAACATCAAACAAACTACATCTTATTCGAGTTCATTCTTCTCCCAATGGAGAAATCCATTATCTTATGATGTTACTTTCCTTGATATCTTTCAAGGAAACTCTTCTAAAGTGTTATTTTTCCTTGGATCAAATCTAAGGAGGTAAATACTTTAGACATCTTACTCATCAACTTACATTCTTTAATTCTTTGAAACCTTTTGCAAAGTATTCGGACTTGTGTTTATTCAAAATAAACAATAGTCCAACCGAGAGCAATCTTCGATGAATGTCATACAACATGAGTAGTATTGTGACGTGGACAAGTGCCACTAACATATAAGTGAATTAATCTAAACAACTTTGTGATTCTTTCTTCTTTTCAAAAGAATAAAGATTCGAACATTTCACCTCCATACAATTTGAACAAGGTAATGGATCCAGATCTAACGATCCCAAGCATCCATCTATGACCAACTTGTAATTTATGTTTTAGAGGTGTCACAACTCAGTGGGATTAGTCACTACCTTGCAACCTTTTGGGTTTTAAGCATCGTTATATTCTAAATAGTTAACACTACCACATCATCTCTACTATATTTTATTCACGTTTCGAATGTGAAGTACTTTCTTTTCTCTCAGTAATCTTCTACTTCTTATTAGCCACACTTTTACAACGATTGTAAAACATAGTTACTAATATGGAATCAAGCATTCAAGTAGAAGAACCAAATGTTTTGAACTATTCAAGAACCATTTACAGCACCTTTGAAAGGTGTGTTCTTGACACTTGCAAGACATTTCTTGCAAATACCCCTTCCAATGTCCATCCTTTCATAAAGAAAGTTTGTTCCCTTGGCGTTATTTCACCTTCTTCATTTGACTTCTCCATTGACTACAATAGTCATGGTCCCTTAAACTCCCATTATCTCTCTTGAAACTTATTTCAATTGTGTTATACACATCAAACGATTTGGAGAGCGTGCGGTTATTGTTCACTATAGAGTTTACAATAAACTTAGTGAACCATTTGGATAGGGACTCAAAGGTGAAGTCCTTGCCTAGTTTCCATCTCCTGAAGTGGTTTAACACTTTAACACTCAATGATTCAAAATCATCATAAGTCCATATTGATGGACTATTTTTGTCAATCAACCATTATGTTCTAAACATGATTACAAACTTTCAAGAGTTGTTCAAGGCAACTCTCATTTCTTCATACAACAATTTTTAAGTGAAGAATCATGGCACATTAAGTGACCATGCCCTTGTGCTTACTTCTCAAGTTCCTTGTTCATTTAACAAAGAAACAAGCACTAGTGTTTGCTTTAACTAAGGATTGTTCAAAGTAACTCTTATTTCTTCATACAACGATTTGTAATGGAAGAATTATGACACTAAAAGTGTCCATGTCTTTGTGCTAATCTTCTCAAGTTCCTTTGTTCATACAACAAAGGAATAAGCATTTGTTGTTTGTGTTGTCCTATTTATGATAGACTTATCTAACATGTTCTTCCAATGATACATTATCAATAGGAAGATTGTGAGGATGAGACTACTTAGGTACATATACAATCCATTCAAGACAATCTATGGGATTGTGGTACCAAGTTTGGAAACTAAAGCCTTCGACTTTTCGTTGTCAAGTTTTGGATAGATTTTTCAAATATATCGGTAAATAAATACATAACGAATATAAATTGATTGAGTTGAGTCACAAACGACAGGAGCCTACCACGATGGAAGGCCACAAAAGAGTGTTCAAAGCACTCTCACGCTTGTCAACTTAGTAACGGCTTAGTTGAGGGTTTTTAGGTCTCATCACATATAAGCATGCATTTTAATCTCATTAAAACAAGTTGGTGCTATTACAACTATTGTCCATGTGATTGATTTAGTAGTATATGATAATCTCACTATGCTTGTAAATCTATTTTTAAAGCAAGAGTATATGGTACTATTAACATAAGCTTTGCATTCATTGATGGACTATATAGTTGCCTTAGGGCCTTATGATGACTATGAACCTTTGATTCGATCCAACACAAGCCTAGTGTTGGAGTCTAGGGATGATGATTGATTTTACTTACGCGTTTAATCACATTAAGGCGTGTTTTCTTATTGGGCGTTGGACCCAACTACTCCAATTTCATGCATATCAAATAAAACAAGAGAGGGGTACTTCAAAGTAAAGAAGAGCTTATGCTCTTTTACAACATTTGATCAAATCAAAATACTTTAAAGTAAAGAAGAGCTTATGCTCTTTTACAACATTTGATCATATCAAATTACAACCAAAAACTAATCTACACATTCCCATGGTTCAAACAAATTTGAGAGACGGCCTTTCACATAGCTCAATTATCGTAGGCTTAGGTTCATAATCACCCCTTCTTTAATTAATTAACGCTTTAACTAATTAAACTTGAATGCAACATTGTCATTTGGTTTTTGTATCCATAGAATAGATTTAAATGGAGCTAAATGAAATGAAAATCCAATTCTCATTTAAAGAGACAAAACTATTTTGTTCTCAACTAATTTGGTAATAACATCAAATTTTGGGCTATATTGCAAAATACAAACTTTTGAGGTCACTTTGTAAAAACACAAAAGTCCACTATTTCATGTAATTACAACTAGAACCCAAAAATTTCAACAAAAACAAAAACTTCATTAAGGGAGCAAAACAATTTGTCCGTTAGTGATTTTGGGCCTTTACGTAAAAATGTAAACTTTTGGGTCAAAGTGTAAATATACAAAAATATCAAAACTTTATGTAATTGCATAAAAGCCTTAATAGTACCCCCATTATAGGGGTGGCCGATCATGGTGAGTAGTGTGAAGGAAAATTTTTGTCCTAGCTAAGAACATGTGAGAACATTTGAACACATGCAAACTAATAACACTTTAGAGTAGGCAGGCATTCAAAAACCAATTCTAAAACCCATGACTTTCAAAGCCTAGTGAATGGTGAACCATAAGACTCTTTAACAACATTAAAGAGAAGAAAGGATTTTGAGATTCATTACCCTTGAAGCTCATCATTGTTTACACAAGGGATTTACCCAAGTGGAGGGCCTTCAAGTCACCTCCTAGCTCCTTAGATCTTCCTTGTGATTTTCTTTCCTTTTGATGCTCTTTGATAAGTGAATTTTATATTATATATTATTCCCTATTCTTAGTATATTTTGGATATTATTTTGGAAGAATTTTGATACTTTGAATTGTATTTTCAATATAGGACTTTCGACTTCCTCTGAAGCAAAACGTGGTCAAATGGACGAATTTTGGAGTAATTCCAGTTGGAAGACGTTCGTGAGTCACTTGGCTTGATCATATCAAAATATCAGATTTTTCTACCAAGCGATGATTTTCTGGCGATATAATAAAGGAGCAGCGCGCAGTGCTGTCAAACTGACGTTTTGGGTTTCTTTGGGCTTTTTGGCGTCTAAGATGATGTCTTTTGGGTTCAAAGCCTTCTGAAATTATGTTCGGGACATCTCAAGCTTTATTTCTAGCCATTTTGGACCTGTTTTGGAGCCCTGAAGATCCAGAAACGTGGCTGTTTTGAGGCTGTACAGATTTTGGGCGAATTTATCTAGTTAATTTAGGATTATGTTTCCTATTTTATTTCAATTTATTTGGTTTCCTAGTTTTATTCTAAGACCTTTTAGGGTTTTATTTTGTAGTAGTATAAATAAGACTTTTAGCCATTAGGGTTGAGGAAGAAGAGGAGGAGATAACGCACAAGCCTTTGACAATTCAAGTTTATTTTCTAGGTGTTTTCTATCCTTGTTCTTAATAATATTTTGTTTATGATTGTTAGTAACTAATTTTCGTTTGCTAGGGTGAAGCCTTGACCTTAGCATGAATATGTAGTCTTTATTCAATTGCTTATGATATTATGCATGTTTACTTTGAATTATTAATCACTATGTTTGAACTGTCTCTATATCTTAATGCTTAGCTACCATTAGGATGTTTAGATAAGTAATCGGATGCAATTCGGTCGGAATACCACCGGAGGATTGAGTATTGCTTCTTGTGGTTAATAATTGTAATTTCACCTAAGGCGAATATCACGCTCTTAGGGGTTGCATGGTTTTTCAAAAGGTTTTCATAAAACTTAATGAGTCTTGCATGTTTATATTTGATCTGAATATCACAGACGGATTGCATGTTAGATATACGTTCTTGCTTGAATATCACGAGAAGAATATGCATAAGGAAAACCTAACCTTCAAAGTTGCATGTGTAATTCATAAATAATTGGTAAAACTACATAGGATTGTTAAGGGGATGGCGGAATCCTAGGTTTTTAACTTTATTTTCAAAACTATTTTCTTTAGTTTTTCTTTGTTAACTTCTTTAATTGTTTTCTTTTAAAATTCGTTTTTATTATTTTAAATTCCAAAATCAACCTTATTTTCTAGCTAAGGATTAGTTTAAATACAAATTATTCATTCAATCTCTGTGGAAAACGACCTTGCTTGAGCTGCTATACTACGACAACCTTGTACTCTTGCAAGTATTTTTAAGTGTTTTTATCCTTACTTTTGTAGGCGTTAAAAATATCTATCACTCTTCTTGCTCCTTGAGGATGTGAGGAAAGGAACTCCAAAAGTACCAAAGGTTTGGTACCTCTAAGTCTCCACACCAAGGATGATGGTGTGAAGATGAAATGGATTACCTAGAGGAAGTTAGGTGCTAGTAAACTTCCCTAGGAAGGCCGGCCTATATAGAGAAAAAGGAGAGAAAGGGTTTCTCTTCTTTGCCTCAAGAAAACCCTAGTGAGTAAAAGGCTATAAAGTTGACTTTATACTACCTCACATGTGAGTGGAAAACTTGCAATTAATCCAAGTTTGCTTCCACTAACCCTTATGGCCGGCCTTGATTTTGTTATTGGGCTAATTGCCCATTTTGTTTTAGTTGTCATACAACTTAAACATAATGGGCCTTGTGGACCAAAACACTTTTGGGCCCTGGAGACCCGAAACTAAATTGAAAGCCCAATACGAACCTTTCGTATAATTAATCAACTAATTAATTAATCTTGACCATTCTCAATTAAACCATTTAATTGCTTATCCATCTCTTTTATATTTCTTCATTTTCATCCTTACTCGGTGTACGATCCATTAGGTTCCAATTAGCGAGGCAGTGGCGATTGTTACTCTTAACGATTGATTGTGAATTGAAACCACATTTCAATTCTCCCTTTGAAGAATATTAGTGTTTGCTAATCCTCAGGGCTTCCACAAACCATGAATGACACCTAGCAGTATGTCATGGCTACCCAAGCTAAGTAGAAGTAGTTGGAGAACCTATCCAATTACAATTACAATGCAATACGGTCCTTCTCTAATACGATACTCTTAATCACATTGTTTGAGTGATAGTTTGTTTCATGTCTACTATCCAATGTGATACTTCTTTATATGATTCAATTGAATATGATTTGGAACAAACTTCCTAAGTCATATTCGTATGCTTTGGCCAAAGACTCCCGAATCATATCTCAGAGTATTCTTTCTCCACCATGGAAGGTTAGAGATCCCTTGTTGTGCATTCATATACTACATGACTAGATAGTTTGACCCCAACAATGCCATGGACATTCTCAATGGAATGCCTTTAACATGATCAAAGATCAAGGATCCAACCATTAGACATCTATGATGTCGTAGGTCAAAGGACTACTTTGCATATTGCAACTTAAGAGTTCTTACATGACATGTATGTTCGAACTCCTTTTTTATCAATGTTCAGTGTACTCAATTACCTTTTGAGCACTTATGTGTTTGTCCCAGTGTCCAACACTAAATGACTTGAGACTAGTCATACTCACACTTGAGTTAACATAACACAAACTAACCTTAGCGGATTGTCAATGCCCAATTGTCAATCCTATGGCTAGGAACGTTTTAGGAATGAACATAAGAGAAAGGTCTCGTTAATCTAACTTACTTAGATCACTTCTCTCTTAGATTAAATACATTCCTTGGATTCCCTTATTGCTTAAACACATAATACATTAAATAGTGATTAACAATAAGATTTGCCCTTCATTAAACATATAATAGTTTAACACAATAAGTATTCCAAAAGATATTACATCAAATGAGTGGCTTTGTGGGCATACTTCCAACATAGTGATGGTGTGTGTGAGTTGATTTGTGTGTTTGAAAGGTGATTGAAAGTTGTAAGTGATTGGTTGTTGGAAGTATGCCCACAAAGCCAATCATTTGATGTAATAGCTTTTGGAATACTTATTGTATTAAACTTTTATGTGTTTAATGAAGGGCAAAGCTTATTGTTAATCATTATTTATTGTATCATGTGTTTAAGCAATAAGGGAATCCAAGGAATGTATTTGATCTAAGAGACAAGTGATTTAAGTAAGTTAGATTAACGAGACCTTTCTCTTATGTTCATTCCTAAAACGTTCCTAGCCATAGGATTGCCAATTGGGCATTGCCAATCCGCTAAGGTTAGTATGTGTTATGTCGACTCAAGCGTGAGTATGACTAGTCTCAAGTCATTTGGTGTTGGACACTAAGACAAACACAGAGGTGCTCGAAAGAGTAATCGAGTACACTGAACTACGATCAAAAGAGAGTTCGAACATACATGTCATGTAAGAACTCGATAGTTGCAATATGCAAAGTAGTCCTTTGACCTGAGGCATCATAGATGTCTAATGGTTAGGTCCTTGACCTTTGATCATGTCAAAGGTATTCCATTGGAGTGTCCATGGCATTGTTGGGGTCAAGCTATCTAGTCATGTAGGCATATGAATGCACAACAAGGGATCTCTAACCTTCCATGGTGGAAGGAGAATACTCTAAGATATGATTCTAAGATATGATTCGAGAGTCTTTGGCCAAAGCATATGAATATGACTTAGGAAGTTTGTTCCAAATCTTATTCAATAGAATCATATGGAGAAGTATCACATTGGATAGTAGATATGAAACAAACTATCACTTAAACAATGTGATTAAGAGTATTGTATTAGAGAATGACCGTATTGCATTGTAGTTGTAACTGGATAGGTTCTCCAACCAATTCTACTTAGCTTGGGTAACCATGACATGCTGCTAGGTGTCATTCATGGTTTATGGAAGCCCTAATGATTAGCAAACACTAATTTTAAGGGAGAATTGAAATGTGGTTTCAATTCACAATCGATCGTTAAGAGTAACAATCGCCCACTACCTCGCTAAATGGAACCTAATGGATCGTACACCGAGTAAGGATGAAAGTGAAGAAATTAAATGAAATGGATATGCAATTAAATGGTTTAATTGAAGAATGGTCAAAGTTAATTAATTATACGAAATGTTCGTATTGGGCTTTTAAGTTGGTTTTGGGCTTCGGGGCCCAAAAGCGTTTTGGTCCACAAGGCCCATTATGTTTAAGTTGTATGACAACTAAAACAAAATGGGCAATTAGCCCAATAACATCAACATGGCCGGCCATAGGGTGAGTGGATGCAAACTTGGATTAATTACAAGTTTGCCACTCACATGTGATGAAGTATAAATTCAACTTTATAGCTTTATTTTCATTCAAGGGTTTTCTAGATGAAAAGAGGTGAAACCTATTCTCTCTTTTTTCTCTATAGAGGCCGGCCACTTAGAGAAGTTTTTAGCTAGCAATCTATTTTTCTCTAAGTCATCCATTTCATCTTCACAATACATCCTTGGTGAAGAGACTTAGAGACATCAACCTTTTGGTGTTTTGGAGAACATATCATCAAATCCTCAAAGAAGCAAAGGAGCACTAAAAGGAAGAAAATCACAAGGAAGATCCAAGGAGCAAGGAGGTGACTTGAAGGCCCTCCACTTGGGTGAATCCCTTGTGTAATCAAGGATGAGCTTCAAGGGTAAAGAATCTCTAAATCCTTTATTCTCTTTAATGTTGTTGAAGATTTTATTGGTTCACCATTCACTAGGCTTTGAAAGTCATGGGTTTTTAGAATTGTTTTTGATTGCATGCCTACTTTAATGTGTTAATAGTTTGCATATGTGTTCAAATATTCTCACATGTTCTTAGCTAGGACAAAATTAATCCTTCATTGGTATGGTGAGAATAGTAAAAAGGTATGGGTGTTGTTTAAAAAATCATACTATCCATCACTAACAAAAACAAATAAACAACCAAACACCTTTTTGAATCAAAACAACAAACTTTTTATTAGTAGTATGAACAACAAGAACATTGAAGAACATCCATGAAAACCCATAAGAGCTCCATGAATGTTTTCACTCAATAAAACTCAAATTTTCACTACTTAAAAGAGGGTTAACATCCTAGGGTACTTAGGGGTTCCTAATGTCACTTTAAAACACTTTTAACAAGAAAAACAAGAACCCAAAAATCTACCCCTTGGATTTGGCCGAATTTCCCCATAAACATGGCACCAAATTTTAGCTCCAAAATTCATGCTTAAATGAACTACATCTACAACTTTTGAGATGGAAAATTTTCTAACAAAATTTACATTCAAAAAAGTAAGAATAAAGCTTGTAACAATTACAACATTCAATAATAAACTATAAAAATACAAAAGCCAAAAGGATTCACCAACTACTAGACCTAGGCTCTGATATCACTTGAAGGAATAATTTGTGAAAACAAGTTCATTTGAGCAACATCTATGCATGCAATTAACAATTAAAGGAGGAATCATGCTTGTATGCACTCCAAAACAAAAACTTTACCCATGAAATTCAAGGCCTAGTAGTTGTGGTGAACCAACACTCAACTCAAATCTTACGGAAAAAAGTTGAGAAACTTTTATACCTTTGAAGCACCCGTTTGCTTAGCAAAGGATATTCACCCATGTGAGGGCCTTCTTTCCTTAGTCTCCTTCCTCCTTGGCTCCATAGATGTGGATGGAGGAACTTTTCTTCTTGGCTCCATGACTTCTTGGATATGGATGAAGGAATGGATTCTCCAAGTTCCCAAGAAAGGGAACCTCTAAGTTTCAACACCAAGGAGAGCATTGCGGAAGAGATGAGTGACCTAGGAAGAAATGGATGCTAGTCCATTCTTCCTAAGGTGGCCAGCCTCCTAAGAGAAGAGAGAGATTTTTGTGTGTTTTCTCTTTTCTCTCTAGAAAACCCTTTTTGAGGGAATGGGTTATAATTTCCTTTATATAGCCACTTACATTGAGTGGCATAATTGAAATTAAAACCTATTCTCCCTCACATTCTCTATGGTCGACCATGTGGGTTCATTGGGCTTTCATGCCCTTTGTGTTTTCAAGTTGTCACACAACTTGAGTTATTGGACTCGACATTCGAAGCCCATTGGGCCTTGAGGCGGTGGGCTTACTCATCTCCATTGTTTCTTCAATCTCTACCTTCCACAGTGTATGGTCCTTTAGGTTCCTTTTAGCAAGGCAGTGGGCGATTAGAACTCTTCAAATCGATTGTGAATTGAAACTACTTTTCAATTCTCCCTTTAGTGATTATACACCTTTAGGGCTTCCACAAACCGTGAGTGACACCTAACAGTATGTCATGGTTACCCAAGCTAATCAGAAGAGGTGGAGAACCTTTTCAGTTTGGGATTACAATGCAATACAGTCTTTCTCTAATACAATACTCTTGACCACATTGTTTAATTTGATAGTTTATTCATGTCTACTATCCAATGTGATTCTCTTACTTATATGATTACCTTGAATGTGATTTGGAACAAATTCCTAAATCTCATTCATACTCTGGCCAAAGATTCTTAATCATATCATAGAGTATTCTCCCTTAAACGGTTTGAAGGTTAGAGATCCCTTGTTGTGCACTCACTTGCCTCCATGGCTAAGTGGTTTAACCTTAACTATGTCGTGGACACCCTTTAACAGAGTGACTTTGACATAGTCAAAGATCAAGAACCTAACCATAAGACAACTATGATGCCTTAGGTCAAAGGACTACTTTGCATTATCTCAACTATGAGTTTTCATGTGATATGAGTATGAGAATTCCTTGTTGATCGCATTCAGTGGACACATTCTCTATTGAGCACCTGCATGCTTGTCTTGGTGTCAGTCACACCAATGACTCGAGACCAGTCACTCTCTCTAAGAGAAGACATATGACGTACTAATCTTAACGGACTGTCAATGCCCAATTGGCAATCATATGATCAAGAACATTTAGGATATGTATACGAAAGAGAATGGTCTCATGAATCTAACTTCTTTAGATCCCATTCTCCCAATTACATATTCCTTGGACTTATCGTTTAAGCATATAACATTTATATGAAACGGCTTTAAACAATAATCTTTGCCCTTTATATTAAACTAGATTAATTTAACATGTGAAATGTCCGTAAAGTATAATCATATGATTGACTTTAGGGCACATTTCCAACACATGACTGGGTGTAACAATGATATACGCTCTAGTACTACAATCATGGGAAGACTGGCGCTATGCGCAGCACATACGAGTCCTAATTGCCTATAGCAATCTAGGATAGGACTGGCACCTACAATGGATCCATAGTGAGCGTAAAGTGCAATGTGTACATACACGTGAAAGACTGGCCCTGGCCCTGGTGAGCACCAACACCGGTGCAACAACGATGAGCAGATAACATAAATATAGTCATGCCACAGTGATTTGATAATTCTTGTCAACATAATATTATTCACGTCCACAAATATAATTAAGGCATCAATAATAATAATACACATACATGTGCATCCTGTAGGATGTAGCATGACGTCATAATTTCTATCAATGTACTAAAACTTATAAATGTCACGCTAATCTAGGCGTATTGTAGAAAACTCTTTATGAAATGTACAAATGAAAGCTAACAATTATATATATATATATATATATATATATATATATATATATACACTATATAAAAGAAAAGACGCACTCACAGATACTTGCGAAGTCGTAGTCGTTCGGACGTGAGAAGCTAGAGTCTACAATAGTAATTGCACCTAAGCATAATATTGGGACCCGTTAGTAAAACTCCACTAAGACAATTAAATTTAGGAAAACGGAGTGCGAATTTGGAATCAGATCGTCGAATACCCTAAAAAGTCAACTGAGACGCCTCGGTGGTTAACTACATCAAAACTTTGGGATTTCACTAAATGGATGTCAAAATTGGATTTGGGGTGTTGAAATAAGCCTAGGATGGTTTCCGAGAGAATTCCGAAAAAGTCAACCTAAGGAATATACCAGAAAATATTCCCAGAATATTCTCTGAGCCCATTTTGGAACTAGGCTGGGCTGAAACATCAGCCCAAAGGTTTGGGCCGGTTGGGCTAAAGGTTTAGGCCAAGGACTTGGACTGGGCTTTGGGCCTAAAGCTTTTTTTTTCCTTCTTTTTCTTCGGCCGGTTGCCATTACAATCGCCGGAATTTGGGAATGAAATGGCCGAAGTATATCCCGGTTTCGACTAACTAAAAACTTCACTAAACCTATCCAAGTAATATACGAAAATGAAGATCAAACAACAAGGGTTCGAATTATAACCTTGGTTTCCTCGGTTGTGGCCGGAGTTTGCCGAAAAAATGGCTCGAAAACTGTCGAGTCTCCGCCGAAAATCTGGAAAAGTTTCCCCGAGTTGGTTTATGCACCAGATCGTCAGCAAAACATGTGTACAACTCAAAAGATCTACTCAAAACATCAAAGAGGATGAGATCGAAGGTATTTCGAGTCTTACCTCAGTCGAAAAATCCGAGAACTCACAGGAGTTCTCCATCCTCTGTTTCTCCAGTTTGCGTGCAGGCCTGGGGGTTTAGTTCGAATCTCTGGGCTCGGGGAAAGAGATGTAGAACGAGGTGATAGTTGGGGTTGTGGTCGCAGTGCTCATCAGAGTGGGAGTGCGCTAGTGATGGTCTTGGCACTAATGTTTGCAGAGGGAGAGAGAGCTGAGGAAGAAGATAGAGGGAAGAGAGTGTCTAAGAGAATTAGGAAAGGAAGCCACGTGGAAAATAGGGAATGGCGACTTGGTGTGATTGTGGGTCCCACTGGCTAAATATAAATTAATATAATATTTAAAATATTCAAACAGAAAATATTAAAATAATAATATAATCATTTCGAAAAATATGTAAAATATAAAATAGTACTTTTTCACAAAAGTATTTCTTGGATTCGTAGCTCCGTAAAATCTTCATCATAACTCCGATTTCGATTCCGTTTGCGCCTACGAGTTTGTACCGTTGCGTATTTCGAGATACGATAAAATAATAACCCATACGCGTCACAAAATGAAGGTCAACAAAAGTCAATAATCTCGTCTCTAAGGACGTTTGTTGGAAATGTGCCCTAAAACCAATCATGTGATGATACTTTATGGACATTTCACATGTTAAACTAATCTAGTTTAATATCAAGGGCAAAGATTATTGTTTTAAGCCGTCTCATATAAATGTTATATGCTTAAACGATAAAGTCCAAGGAATATGTGATTGGGAGAATGCAATCTAAAGAAGTTAGATTCATGAGACCATTCTTTCGTAGACACATCCTAAACGTTCCTGATCATAGGATTGCCAATTGGGCATTGACAGTCCGTTAAGATCAGTACGTACTGTGTCTTCTCTCATGGAGAGTGACTAGTCTCGAGTCATTGGTGTGTGTGACATCAAGACAAGTACGTAGGTGCTCAATAGAGAATGAGTCCACTGAACACGATCAACGAAGAGTTCTCATACTCATGTCACATGAGAACTCATGGTTGGGATAATGCAAAGTAGTCCTTTGACCTGAGGCATCATAGTTGTCTTGTGGTTAGGTCCTTGATCTTTGATTATGTCAAACGTCACTCCATTCGTGGGTGTCCACGACATAGTTGGGGTTAAGCCACTTAGCCATGAAGGCAATTAAATGCGCAACAAGGGATCTCTAACCTTCAAACCTTTTGAGGGAGAATACTCTATGATATGATTAAGAATCTCTGGCCAGAGTGTGAATGAGATTTAGGAAGTCGTTCCAAATCACATTCAAGGTAATCATATAAGCAAACGAATCACATTGGATAGTAGACATGAATAAACTATCAAACCAAACAATGTGGTCAAGAGTATTGTATTAGAGAAAGACCGTATTGCATTTGTAATCCTAAACTGAATAGGTTCTCTACCTCTTCTGATTAGCTTGGGTAACCATGATATGCTGCTAGGTGTCACTCATGGTTTGTGGAAGCCCTAAACGTGTATAATCACTAAAGGGAGAATTGAAAGTAAGTTTCAATTCACAATCGATGTGAAATGGTTTTAATCGCCCACTACCTCGCTAAAAGGAACCTAATGGATCGTACACCGTGTAAGGTGGAGATTGAAGAAACAATGGAGATGAGTAAGAATAATTAAATGGTTTAATTATTTATGGCAAGGATTAATTAATATGTTAATTAATCAAACGAATAAGTTCGTTAAAAGACCTCAGGATAGTTTTGGACCTTAAGGCCCAATGGGCTTCGAACGTCAAGCCCATTGACTTAAGTTGTATGACAATTTAATGAATACAGATTCACAAAGGCCCAAAAGCCCATATCCCTTATATGGCCGGCCATGTATGTTGAATTAGGGTTTTTTGGTTCTTTAGGTCATTTAAAGAAGTGACTATATAAAGAGCTTTATAGCCTAAAATTCATTAAGGGTTCTTTTGGAGAAAATTGGAGAGAACATGTCTCTCCTTTTCTCTCTAGGAGGCCGGCCCCCTTGGAGGGTGGATCTAGCAATCCTACTACTCCAAGGTCACTCATTTCTTCTCCAATCTAACCTTGGTGAAGATACTTAGAGGTTCTAAATTTTGGGAACTTGGAGAACCATTTCATCCATCCAAATCCATGGATCTAAGAAGCAAGGAATGAAGGCCCTCTCTTTGGGTGATTAGCCTTTGCTTATGCAAAGAGGAATCTACAAAGGTATAAATTTCTCAACTCACTTTGATTTAAGTTGAGTCTTGGTTCACCAATCTACTAGGCTTTGAATTTCATGGTTAATGTTTTGTTTTAAGTGCATGCAAGCATGATTCCGCCTTTTAATTGTTAATAGCATGCTATAGATGTTGCTTAAATGAACATGTTTTCACAAATCATCCTTCAAGTGGTATCAGAGCCTAGGTCTAGTAGTTGGTGAATCCTTTTGGGTTTTGTAGTTCATAGTTTGTGATTTAAAAGTTGTAATATGTTACAAGCTTTATTCTTGTTTCTTTGAATGTAAATTTTGCTAGAAAATTTGCCATCTCAAATGTTGTAGATGTAGTTCATATGAGCATGAATATTGGAGCTAAAATTTGGTGCCATGTTTTTGGGATTTTCGGCCAAATCCAAAGGGTGGATTTTTGGGTTCTTGTTTGACTTGTTAAAAGTGTTTTCAAGTGACTTTTGAAACCCCTATGTACCCTAGTTTGGTTCTATGTTATTTCCCTAAAGTTTAAATGGTTTTGGGATGTTTTTGGATGAAAAATGTTCATGGAAAATTTTGAGTTTTTCCATGAGTGTTCTTCATTGTTCTTGACATTTTTGCCAAGAACAAAAAGTTTGGTGTTTTGATTCAAAGTTTTGTTTTATTTCATAAAGTTTTTTGTTTTATGATTTATTATTTATTTAAATGCATTAGATATTTGTTTAAATGGTGATAGAATTATTGGTGGGTGTGAAAGGATTAATTCCCTTTCACACACACCACTTGCACCACTTGCATGCTTTATGTCAAAACTCACAAATCAACACACACATCACTCACACTCCTCTCCAAAACCGGCCACTCCCTCAATGGGAGTATTTTTTGGGGCTTTTATGCAATTACATAAAGTTTTGATACTTTTGTGTATTTGCACTTTCGCCCAAAAGTTTACATTTTTACGTTTAGGTCCAAAAACGCTAAAGGACAAATTGTTTTGTTCCTTTAATGAAGCTTTTGCATTGTTTAAATTTTGGGTTCTAGTTGTATTTACATGAAGTAGTGGACTTTTGTGTTTTTACAAAGTGACCCCAAAAGTTTGTGTTTTCGCAATATATCCCAAAAAGTTGAGGTTATTGCATGATGGCCCAAATTAAGTTGAGAACAAAATTGTTGTCTCTTTAAATGAGAATTGGATTTTCATTTCATTTAGCTCCATTTAAATCAATTTTATGGATACAAAAACCAAATGAAAATGTTGCATTCAATTTAATTAGTTATAGTGTTAATTAATTAAAGGGTGATTATGAACCTAAGCCTACGATAATTGAGCTATGTGAAAGGCCGTTTCAAATTTGTTTGAACCATGGGAATGTG
Organism: Malus fusca; assembly: GCA_035220775.1. Classification (NCBI taxonomy): domain Eukaryota; kingdom Viridiplantae; phylum Streptophyta; class Magnoliopsida; order Rosales; family Rosaceae; genus Malus; species Malus fusca. Next base: position 9,134,824 of record CM069064.1, on the reverse strand, counting down.
TAGATTAATTTTGGTTGTAATTTGATTTGATCAAATGTTGTAAAAGAGCATAAGCTCTTCTTTACTTTAAAGTAATTTATTTTGATCAATTGTTGTAAAAGAGCATAAGCTCTTCTTTACTTTAAAGTACTCCATTCTTGTTTTATTTGATATGCATGAAAATGGAGTAGTTGGGTCCAACGCCCCTAGGAACAACACGCCTTAATGTGATTAAACGCGTAACTAAAATCAATCACCATCCCTAGTCCGAGATTCAACACTAGGCTCGTGTTGAATCTAAACAAAGGTTCATAGTCATTCTAAGGCCCTAAGGCAACTATATAGTCCATCAAATGAATGCAAACCTTATGTTAGTAGTATCATATACTCTTGCTTTAAAAACCGTTTTATAAGCATAGTGGGAGTATTATATACAACTAAATTCAATCCAATGGACCAATAGTTGTAATAGGACCAAAATTGTTTTAATAAAGATTAAAATGAATATTTATATGTGATGAGACCTAAAACCCTCAAACCAAACCATTATTAAGTTGATAAGCGTGAGAGTGCTTTGAACACTCTTTCGTGGCCTTCCACCGTGGTAGCTCCAATCGTTTATGACTTGTACACCGCCGTCACCCTATCATGGGGAAGTACAAAGTGCATGCTTATACTCAGGAGGAGTCTATATGCATACTTGATGAGGTTAGTGTAGGCAACGAGGATGGCCGACATCGTATCATCGTGAGGCCATTCTTGAACCCCTTCACGAACTAAGCATGGTGGGAATGACTTAACTAAGTGCAATGGAGCCAACATCATATCATTGTAAGGTGACATTCTCTAGAGGCCAAATAAGATGGGTACTTGCAAGAGATGCAAATGAGTAAGTGTACTCTCTCATTATTATTAATGCTAGCCAACATCATATCATTGTGAGGTGGGCTTGGTAATAGTGAGTCTCCCATACCCTACTAAGAGTTTCCTCCAAAACTCTCGAATTCCAATGAGGGATATGGAATTTGCCAAAAATAGTGGGTGGTGCTATTTGATTTAAAGACCCGGATCAAATGGCTTAAAATCAATCAATTTATATTCGTTATGTATTTGTTTACCAATATATTTGCAAACGCTATCCAACACTTGACAAATAAAAACCGAATGTTTTAGTTTCCGGACTTGGTACCACAATCCCAAAGATTGTCTTAAATGGATTGTATATGTACCTAAGTAGTCTCATCCTCAAAATCTTCCTATTGGTAATGTATCATTGGAAGAACATGTTAGATAAGTCTATCATGAAGAGGACAACACAAACAACCAATGCTTATTCCTTCGTTATATGAACAAAGGAACTTACGAAGATTAGCATAATGACAAGGACACTTTTAGTGTTATTAATTCTTCACTTACAAATCGTTGTATGAAGAAATAATGAGTTGCTTTGAACAACCCTTAGTCAATCCAAACACTAGTGCTTGTTTCTTTGTTAAATAAACAAAGAACTTGAGAAGAAAGCACAAAGGCATGGACACTTTATGTGCCATGATTCTTCACTTACAAATTGTTGTATGAAGAAATAAGAGTTGCCTTGAACAACTCTTGAAAGTTTGTAATTATGTTTAGAAAATAATGGTTGGTTGACAAAAATAGTCCATCAACATGGACTTATGATGATTTCGAATCATTGAGTGTTGAAGTGTTACACCACTTAAAGAAACGGAAACTAGGCAAGGACTTCACCTTTGAGTCCCTAATCCAAATGGTTCACTAAGTTTATTGTAAGCTATATAGTGAACAATAACCACACACTCTCCAAATTGTTTGATGTGTATAACACAATTGAAATAAGTTTCAAGAGAGATAGTGGGAGTTTAGGGACCTTGACTATGGTAGTCAAAGGAGAAGTCAAATGAAGAAAGCGAAATAACTCCAAGGGAACAAACTTTCTTTATGAAAGGATGGACATTGGAAGGGGTATTTGCAAGAAATGTCTTGCAAGTGTCAAGAACACACCTTTCGAAGGTGTTGTAAATTGTTCTTGAATAGTTCAAAACAGTTGGTTCTTCTACTTGAATGTTTGATTCCGTATTAGTAACTATGTTTTACAATCGTTGTAAAAGTGTGGCTAATAAGAAGTAGAAGATTAATGAGAGAAGAGAAAGTACTTCACATTCGGAACGTGAATAAAATATAGATCTCTGCGAAAGCAGATGGTACTTACTTCCTCATATGAACTACCAAAGAAATTGGAAAAACCAAAGATTGTCTTTATATTCCAATTTTAAGGAACTAAATTCCGTCACTATGTGAAATGGATAAATGTTTTGTTTGACAAAACATTATTCTTTATTAATGAATGATTAGATTATTGTAATCTAATTAATTATTATCTCTATAGTAGAGATGATATGGTAGTGTTAACTGTTTAGAATATAATGATGCTTAAAACCCAAAAGGTTGCAAGGTAGTGACTAATCCCAACTAAAGTTGTGATACCTCTAAAAACATAAATTACGAGTTAGTCATAGATGGATACTTTGGATCGTTAGATCCGGATCCAATGCCTTCTTGTTAAAATTGTATAGAGGCAAAATGTTTGAATCTTTATTCTTTTGGAAAGAATAAAGAATCACAAAGTTGTTGAGGTTAATTCACTTAGATGTTAGTGGGACTTGTCCACAACATAATACTACTCATGTTGTATGACATTCACCGAAGATCACCCTCGGTTGGACTATAGTTTATTTTAAATAAACACAAGTCTGAATACTTTGCAAAAGGTTTCAAAGAATTCAAGAAATGTAAATTGATGAGTAAGACGTCTAAAGTATTTACCTCCTTAGATTTGATCCAAGGAAAGGTAACACTTTAGAATAGTTTCCTTGAAAGATATCAAGGAAAGAAGCATCATAAGATAATGGATTTCTCCATTAGGAGAAGAACGAACTTGAATAAGATTTAGTTCGTTGGATATTATCAATTACCCATATATAGGATATATATGCTTCTAAGACAATATGATTGTCAATTAGAAGATCTTCCAAAATTTTCATAACTCCATAGGATGTAGTTGGAAAGAAAGACAAATCTTAATCATGTTAAGATTTGGGGTTGTGTGCTAATAAGCAATATTTGTTTGAGAATTATCTTGTGGGTATCCTTAAATTAACATTTGGATATCACTTCTATAAACCAACCAACAAATGTTGTTTGTTGAGTAGTTCATTGTAATCCTACAATATGATTTGCCTTAGAGCAAATGAACTGGGAATAGAACTCAAAGAATGGGTTCTTTGAGAGACAAGATGATAATCAACAAATATAACAACCTAGTTCCTATACCACAAGCTCCAAGGTAGTCGAGAAGGATTTATAAACCGTCTCAGTTGAATGGTTTGAACTTTATGACTATGTCATAGAGTTGCACCTCTTAATTCGAAAGAAATAAGAATGAAAATCCGTATGACTACATTGAGTGTATATGCGACATATACTCAAGGGAATGGTAAAGTACCATTTGACCCGAAATAATGAAACGTTCATAGCTAATTGGTAGCTTAAGGTGACTACAATCAAAGAGAATGGTTGACTTTGAAGGAACCATCTTTGACGTAGTCTTAGTTTCAATTAATTCGAAGATTGCTAACTACAACTAAATGGTGATTCAATGTTTGGACATAATATGGGTTTCCGAAACCATTATTAAGATAGTCTTGATAATATATGTCTAAAACTATGAATCACAAGACATGTAAGTTGTAGAGATCCATCCATCATGGATCTTAGCAAGCTAGTGGGAGCTATAAGCGTCTTATGAGAGAAAGATCAAATTGTTTGATTTCTCATAAAGATGTAAATGAAGCTTTTGTTTACTAGGTTTACAAAAGATTAGTGGGAGTTAATCATGTTCCTAAATTAGAATATATATATACACATATATGATATATTAATTTTGGAAATGAAAAGAATACTTCTTCGTTAAAGTTATGACTTTAAACATTCTATAATGATAGAATGTATATGGGAGATATAGTCTATATACATGGGATGGAAATCTATAATGATATATTTCATGATATAATTGGATTATATCAATCCCTAATAATAGACAATAGATGCTAGGAAGTTTCTCATATGATGATAAACTTCAATCAAAAGGACAACTCTAGTAAGACTAAGAAGTTGCTCTTCTCAAAGAGAACGTACTCTTTGACTCCCAAAGAAATAATGCATAAATAGAATCCTTTATGCATACGCAGAAAGGTGATTTACGTATTTCATATTGTATGAAAAACGTTGATATGAATTGTACCGAGAATGGTACAAGACGATATCAGTGCAAGCCCAGGATCAGAACCACGACAACTGTCAAGTGAATCCTTAAGTATTTAAGAAATACTAAAGGATAGATTCCTCAAAGATTGAGGAAGAATTAGAGTAACGTAAAGGAAGCGTAAATGTATTAGATTATGAATCTAATCCATCATTGAATGTTTCTTCATTATGAATGAAGAGATTAACAGATATCTCTTTATTATGACTAAAGAGATATTTGGATGGAAACATTAAAGTAATGACTTTAGTGTGTTCCATTATGAATGCAAAATATATTGCCATATAGAAGTTTACAACAATGTTGTTTGGATGGGAGAGTTCATTAATGAACTCTCTATTCGGTTCCAACCAGAAAGTGTCTCTAGTGTACCGACACTACGACACTAATGGGGCGATAGCTCAAGCCAGGGAATCAAGGTCTCATCAAGATCCGAACTCATATGAGAGACTGAACCACATGATTGAGAATCATGTATAATGGTGACGTCGATATTCTCAAGGTTGCTTCTATGGATAACATATAGATATCCATTGTCTAGGCCTACTACTCAGCCATTTATGAAATGACTACAGAAGAGGAATCATCACAGATGAACAAGCTGATTGGCTCTAGTGCAAGTGGGAGATTGTTGGAAATGTGCCCTAAAACCAATCATGTGATGATACTTTACAGACATTTCACATGTTAAACTAATCTAGTTTAATATCAAGGGCAAAGATTATTGTTTTAAGCCATCTCATATAAATGTTATATGCTTAAACGATAAAGTCCAAGGAATATGTGATTGGGAGAATGCAATCTAAAGAAGTTAGATTCATGAGACCATTCTTTCGTAGACACATCCTAAACGTTCCTGATCATAGGATTGCCAATTGGGCATTGACAGTCCGTTAAGATCAGTACGTACTGTGTCTTCTCTCATGGAGAGTGACTAGTCTCGAGTCATTGGTGTGTGTGACATCAAGACAAGTACGTAGGTGCTCAATAGAGAATGAGTCCACTGAACACGATCAACGAAGAGTTCTCATACTCATGTCACATGAGAACTCATGGTTGGGATAATGCAAAGTAGTCCTTTGACCTGAGGCATCATAGTTGTCTTGTGGTTAGGTCCTTGATCTTTGATTATGTCAAATGTCACTCCATTCGTGGGTGTCCACGACATAGTTGGGGTTAAGCCACTTAGCCATGGAGGCAATTAAATGCGCAACAAGGGATCTCTAACCTTCAAACCTTTTGAGGGAGAATACTCTATGATATGATTAAGAATCTCTGGCCAGAGTGTGAATGAGATTTAGGAAGTCGTTCCAAATCACATTCAAGGTAATCATATAAGCAAACGAATCACATTGGATAGTAGACATGAATAAACTATCAAACCAAACAATGTGGTCAAGAGTATTGTAGTAGAGAAAGACCGTATTGCATTTGTAATCCTAAACTGAATAGGTTCTCTACCTCTTCTGATTAGCTTGGGTAACCATGATATGCTGCTAGGTGTCACTCATGGTTTGTGGAAGCCCTAAACGTGTATAATCACTAAAGGGAGAATTGAAAGTAAGTTTCAATTCACAATCGATGTGAAATGGTTTTAATCGCCCACTACCTCGCTAAAAGGAACCTAATGGATCGTACACCGTGTAAGGTGGAGATTGAAGAAACAATGGAGATGAGTAAGAATAATTAAATGGTTTAATTATTTATGGCAAGGATTAATTAATATGTTAATTAATCAAACGAATAAGTTCGTTAAAAGACCTCGGGATAGTTTTGGACCTTAAGGCCCAATGGGCTTCGAACGTCAAGCCCATTGACTTAAGTTGTATGACAATTTAATGAATAAAGATTCACAAAGGCCCAAAAGCCCATATCCCTTATATGGCCGGCCATGTATGTTGAATTAGGATTTTTTGGTTCTTTAGGTCATTTAAAGAAGTGACTATATAAAGAACTTTATAGCCTAAAATTCATTAAGGGTTCTTTTGGAGAAAATTGGAGATAACATGTCTCTCCTTTTCTCTCTAGGAGGCCGGCCCCCTTGGAGGGTGGATCTAGCAATCCTACTACTCCAAGGTCACTCATTTCTTCTCCAATCTAACCTTGGTGAAGATACTTAGAGGTTCTCAATTTTGGGAACTTGGAGAACCATTTCATCCATCCAAATCCATGGATCTAAGAAGCAAGGAATGAAGGCCCTCTCTTTGGGTGATTAGCCTTTGCTTATGCAAAGAGGAATCTACAAAGGTATAAATTTCTCAACTCACTTTGATTTGAGTTGAGTCTTGGTTCACCAATCTACTAGGCTTTGAATTTCATGGTTAATGTTTTGTTTTAAGGGCATGCAAGCATGATTCCGCCTTTTAATTGTTAATAGCATGCTATAGATGTTGCTTAAATGAACATGTTTTTCACAAATCATCCTTCAACGTTTTCGTCAATTCCCTCATTCAAAATTAATAAAATCGTAAAATTAGGGACAGGTTGTCACATACTTGCTTCTTTTTCTTTTTTTTAATCGATAACAAAATAATAAACCACACCACTGAACCCTTAACAATATTTTATTTGTTCTTTATTTTATTTTTTTCAATACAAAGCCCTAACTATTATATTTGCAAAAAGTTTGGAAGCAACTAAGTTTCACCGGTGTTGCCTAACACTGTGCCACTTGTTGAAATAATTGTGGTATTTTATTGGACAAAACTACTCTCCTAAAGTGTTTATTTTGAGGATATATGAGGTCCTTTTTCATATGAGCGTCAGATAAATCTTTTGGTAGGTTAAGTTATAAGCTTAAATAATCCTTGTTACATGAAACACAATAATTCTACGAAGTGATTAAATGAAAAATGTAAAACCTTCCGTCTTGTTCGCCTACCATCTCTCTTCTCCACATCTCCTTCCTCTCTCCATCTCTCTTGCAATCGTTCACTCCCCTTCTCTCATCCTGAGATTTTTGGTTTTTGTTTTTCGCTTATGAAAGGGGGAAATGATCTGTTTCAAAATTTTCACCACTACCGGAAAATTTCATATAAAAAAGGGTTCATGCGTACAAGAAGAGGTATTTCCAATTTTCAAAACAGCACAATCTCAATTTTGGTGCTTTGTAACTAACTGGGTTTGAATATTATTGAGAAAAGATTTGAATAAAGTTGTATGTGTAAAGTTATTAGGGTTTTATTTGGATTTGTTGAATTTAGATATTTGATAAGGAGATGATGTGATAAAAACTAACACACAAATTAAACCATTTTTAGACAGTTATAGTATGAGCAAGTAGGGATTGTTCTAGCTAATCAACACAAATTAGACTTAAAAACTGAAAACTAGTCTAAACTAACACAAATAAGAACTAAGGGGGGTTTTTGGACGAATTATGAACTAAAACAACTAAATTGCAAAAACAAAGTGAATTTGGACGAAAATTGGGTGAAAGTCTAGTTAGAGGATTCTTCTCCACACATGAAACATATGCATACAAATCGATTTCCAGTTACTATTCCTATAAACCACGAATGACAATGCCCCAAATTAACTGTGAACTGCACAAATTAACTCTCAGATTTTCCTAAGTTCATTGAATTGGACTCAGCGACGCAACCAAATTATTCTTATCAAGTTCCCTATATGAACAGCATGATAGAGATACATATCAAATATCATTAAGTTCTGTGAAAATCATAAGTATTGACAAGGCATTCATAACTATGAACTGCATGGTACTCCTGCCAGGAATTTACCCTACTTGTAAATATAAGTTCATAACGATTAGGTGAAATTCCCTTATATTTTAGCATCAAATCCCTGCATGCAAACTAAGTGTACACCCTTAATCAACACACAAGAACAAGTTCTTACTAAAACAGACAAGTAAATTGCATTCACGGTTTATGAAACAATAACTGGATGTAATCAATTTATATAAAACATATGATCATGGCTTCGAATTCACCTCTAGCTAAAAAGAAATTTAGTTACGCATGTTCATCATAACTAAATAAAACAATCTAAATTAAACATTGAAATCAAATAAGGATAGAAAGAACTTTGAGACACTCCAGCAATGGCAGATTCGGCTCCTCCTCTAGATGGCAGAATCGGCTCCTCTTCTCCTTGCAAGCATGACTCAAAATCTCTTTCTTTCCTCCAAAAACCTGCGGCACTCTCACCAATTTTCTCTCTCAACTCCCCCTGAAAGCTGCGGCAATAACTTGTATTTATAGGGCTAGGGCACGGCCTACTTTGTGATGGAAAATGATTGAGTTGCTTGCAGTGTTTTAGGACTCCTTAAATCATATTAGAAGTGGTTGAATGTGATAAGGAATCCCCCTTGCAGCTGGAGATAAGGTAAGGTAGGATTAGGAATATGATAAGATAAGATAAGATAAGGTTGAGATAAAATAGGACTGGATAAGATAAGATAAGTTTGGATAAGGATAGGATAGGATTAGATAAGGTTTGTTAAGGATAAGGTTTCCCTTTAATTTCTGATTCCTTGTCTCCCAAGCCTCACTCTTAATTCCTCCAGATTGTAGCACATTTCTAGCAATATTTAAACACCAAAAATGTCCATCCAAAGTGCTCCCCACGCATGCTATCCAATCCAAGTCCAAAACTGCTCCAAATTGCTCCATTTAGCCATTTATTGTCATATTTGCCAAGTGGACCTACAAACACACGAAAATAGCTTAAATCACTATAATAATAAAAAACTAACTCACTAAATGCAAAGAAACAAGCTAACAAAGTCGCATAAATATGCTCCTATCAGGAGACTAGGTTTTGCAGATGAAACAGATTCGACATGACGTGAAACCTTCTTCTCTCTTCTTAATTTTTTATTTTTTTTCTGTTTTATCAATTAATATTTTGTTTCCATGTTTAACTTAATAACTTAATCTACCGAAAAATTAATATGAGGACTCATATAATAAAGAACTTTACATGTTCTCAAAATGAAGACTTTAGGAGACCTGCTGTCCTTTCGTTGGATTAGAAGACATGGATTTTGATTGAAGAAGATGCTTCACCCTTCACCAATCAAAAGCACATTATCCTGAGTCCCGATCATGGCGAGCTTCAATCAAGTAGAGTCACACGTAAAGAAGATTAATTGGAGAAGTTGTATTTCAAAATTTTCAACAGACATATGGCAACTGTTTTCATGCATGTCATCGCAACTTTATTCGATGCAAAGTGTTGTACTTATATGAGATGATAATTAACACTATAACATATAAGATAAAAGGGTTAGTTAAAATAGTTTCTATAATTGATATAACTTCTTATTTTAATCTCTGAAATTTAAATCGATAGAAGTGATCATTAAATGTGTTCATTGTCAATCATTTTGGTAATTTCATGAAAAATCTCCGTTAAATAAGATCAAATAACAAAAATACTCTCAAATTTTGTCAAAGCATTTTGACTCATTGTTTATTAAATTAAGGATATTTTTATAATTTTGGTCTTTATTTAACATATTTGTCATGGACCAAAATGATTGATGATAGACAAAATCATAGATCTATTGATTCCAAATATCGGGGACCAAAGTGAAGAGTTATATCAATACCATTTTGGCTAAAATGTCTAACAAAAGATCTAGGTCATGTTGGATAAAGGATTTGATCCGAATGGACAACTCTATAAATTTAAGGTATTTAATAGTAAAGGAGAGCGATTTTATCTACTCCATCTCCTACTCCATACCACAAAATTGTCGTTTCTTCTTACCACAAAGATTTAAAATAAAAACATTTATTTAATCCAATCCAATCATCTGTATCAAACGAGAAAAACTTGTGTGGGGCTTGGCTTGCCACTGGACTTCGCTGAGTGGCACTACAGTCCACTCAAAACTCACCACGTGGCAAGTCTTAAATATAATCTTTTATCTTTCTTTTATATTTAAAATTTTTATAATTATTTTTTAACTAATTAATATATTATATATATTAATGTTATGTTTCCTTTTTTGTTTCTTCCCAAATCCACCCCCCATGTTTTGCCGAAGGTTTTTGCCAAATGTTTCCTTTTTTATTTCTTTCCCCCTTTTTTGTTTCTTCCCAAATCCCCCCCCCCCATGTTTTGCCGAAGGTCTTAGGCTTCAAAACTCCCTCCCCTTTCTTTCTTTCCCAGTTTCGTTTCTTTCTTTCTTTAAAAAAATATATATATATATTCTGCACCCACTCCAATTTTATCATGGAAAGCAACCAAGAATCTGTAAGTTTCTTTTCTTTCTTTATACAATAGTTGCTTTGATCGTGTGACATGAATAACCCACATATATAGTTGTTTAGGGTTATTTTCTTTTCTTTTAATTGGGGGTTTTTGGGTTCGGGTGAGGGTGTTTTTTATATTTATAATATGAATTAGGGTATCTGCTATGTTTGCTACCTTCTTTATTATGAGTCTTTAATTAATATGTTAGTCTAATCTTTGATATTTTTTTTTCAATTGATAGGTTGCTGCTGAGGCAACGGAGTTTGAAGAAGATCTGAAAATCGGAATGGTGGTGCATTCAGACGCTGAAGCTTTTCAGGTATGCAATGCTTATGCTTTGAGGAAGGAGTTCAGTCATCGTAAAGGGCGTATTCGAAAAGATAAATTAAATAATATTACGCAACGAGATTTTTTGTGTTCCAAGGAAGGGTTTCCACTGTTTAAAGACTTATGCAATGACATCATGGTTGATAAACTTACTACACGAATAGGTTGCAAGGCTTTAATCAGATTTTCAGTAAATCAAGGTGTATGGAAGATTTCACATGTTAATTCAATTCATAATCATGAGCTTGCCAAGCCCGAAGAAAGACAATTTCTAAGATCGGGTAGAAAAATACATGATGCTCATGCTGGGGTCATTAGTTCTATGGTGGATGCAGGTATAAAGCCCTCACAGTCATATTGTTACTTAGGAGAAGAAGTTGGAGGGGCTGAAAATGTTGGATTCACAAAGAAATTATCAAAATGTTTTGTATAGGAAGAAGTCTGAAACGATGGAAGGAAGAGATGCACAAAGTTTGTTTAATCATTTCAAGGAAAGGCAAGCAAAGGATTCCAAATTTTTCTATTCGATACAAGTGGACCAACTGAATTGGATGACAATTTTTTTTTTGGAGAGATGACAGATCAAGTTTAGACTATGATTGCTTTGGAGATGCTTTATGCTTTGATGCTACATTTCGAACTAACAAGTACAATTTGATTTGTGCTGTATTCGTTGGAGTTAATCATCATTGGAAGAATGTGCTACTTGGTTGTGCTTTTTTGTTAGACGAAAGCACCGAATCATTTGTTTGGTTATTTAAGACATTCTTAGAGTCGATGGGTAATAAACAACCAAAGACTATTTTCACTGATGAAGATCAAGCAATGGCCAATGCTATTAAGCAAGTGTTTACAGGGACACGTCATCGGTTGTGTACTTGGCACATCGCACATAATGCTACAAAAAATATTTCTAGCCTTTATGCCAATCCTGAGTTCAGAACACATTTCAACAAGGTGTTTGGTGGTTGTCAAAGTGTACCAGAATTTGAAGTTGCATGGGATTCCATGACTAGTAAGTTCAACCTTCAAACTCATCCATGGCTTAATAAGCTATATAACCTTCGTAATAAGTGGTGTCCTGCTTTTAGCTTAGATACTTTCTCTGCAAATATGAAATCCACTCAAAGAGTTGAGTACAAATAATGTTTTCCATCAAATGTGAACAAAGATAACAAGTATTATTGAGTTTGTGCTTCACTATGAGAAAAAGCTATAAGACATGCGTTTGACAGAGTTGCAAGAAGATTTTCGCTGCAAACAAGGTATGCCTCATCTCAAAGTAATTAGTGGAATTTTATGTCATGCAGCTGAGGCGTACACCAATAAAATATTCAAGTTCTTTGAAATTGAGTACATGAGTTGTTTGACAGTAAAGTTAAGAGAAGTTAGTAATGAAGAAGGAGTTACTATCTATGAAGCAATCAAAGAAGGTCATAAAATAGTGAACACAATTGAGTTTATCTCTCATACTTCCATGGTTTCCTGCTCATGTAAAATGTACGAAGCTAAAGGCATATTGTGCCATCATGCTTTGAGGGTGTTTGATTCGAAATATCTTACTAGTATACCAACCCAATATGTATTAAAGAGATGGACCAAAACGGTCAAAGAAGGGATGCTTTTGAGTAGTGATTTAGATGATTCATCACCACAAGGAAATCTGAAGTCTGCTCAATCATTACGTCTCAGTCAATTGATGCATAAAGGAAATAGTCTTTTCAGCTTAGCGTCAATGAATGATTGGGGGTGCTCACGTTGTTAGTGAAAATTTATCAGAGGCAATGAAGTTGGTTGAAAAAGACATAAAAGCATACCATAAAATTCCACCAAACTTCATGAAACTTGAAGATCTCACCAAGACGAACAAAACCATACCTGAGTCGAGCCCTGAAACCACCGAAAACCCACCGAAAAAAGCTTCGATATTCCAGCAATTCTTAAAACTCGTGGTTCTCCATAATCTGACTTCCAAAATCTTCCAACGAACCACTCCTAGCCTCGTGAGGACCTCCTTAAGCTACCTATAAGCTTGAAATCCCCCAAAACACGAGATTTTACGATTGCATGAATAGTACCTAAATCGGAGTTCGAGAGAAACTACGGTTTTCGAATGAGTTCTTACCTAAAAATGGTACCCTTCAACTCGTATAAACCTCAGGAACACGATGGTGTTGAAGGAAATTTTGTGAAAAACATGTTCATTTGAGCAACATCTATAGCATGCAATTAACAAATTAAAGGCGGAATCATGCTTGCATGCACTCAAAACAAAACATTACCCATGAAATTCAAAGCCTAGTAGTTAGGTGAACCAAGACTCAACTCAAAACAAAGTGAGTTGAGAAATTTATACCTTTGTTGATTCCTCTTTGCATAAGCAAAGGATAATCACCCAAGAGATAGGGCCTTCATTCCTTGCTTCTTAGCTCCATGGATTTGGATGGAAGAATTGGTTTCTCCAAGTTCTCAAAGTTGAGAACCTCTAAGTCTCCACACCAAGGAAAGATTGATGAAGAAATGAGTGACCTAGAGGAAGTAAGATTGCTAGCTAAAATCCTCTAGGGTGGCCGGCCTCTTAGAGAGCAAAGAGAGCTTTTGTTCTCATCTTTTCTCCAAAAGAAACCCTAATGAAGAAAAGGCTATAAAGTCATATTTATACCTTTGTTCATTGGAGTGGCAAACTTGTAATTAAGTCCAAAACCCACTCATTTATCAAGATGGCCGGCCATAGGGTGTTATTGGGCTATTTGGGCCTTTGTCAATATTTAGTCATTAAGTTGTCATACAACTTAAGTCAATGGGCTTGACGTTCGAAGCCCATTGGGACTTAAGGCCCAAAACTAACCCGAGGTCTTTAATGAACTTTATTCGTTTGATTAATTAACATATTAATTAATCCTTGCCATAAATAATTAAACCATTTAATTATCCTTACTCATCTCCGTTGTTTCTTCAATCTCTGCCTTACACGGTGTACGATCCATTAGGTTCCTTTTAGCGAGGCAGTGGGTGATTAGAACTCTTTCAAATCGATTGTGAATTGAAACTTACTTTCAATTCTCCCTTTAGTGATTATACACGTTTAGGGCTTCCACAAACCATGAGTGACACCTAGCAGTATGTCATGGTTACCCAAGCTAATCAGAAGAGGTGGAGAACCTATTCAGTTTAGGATTACAATGCAATAAGGTATTTCTCTAATACAATACTCTTGACCACATTGTTCGGTTTGATAGTTTATTCATGTCTACTATCCAATGAGATTCATTTACTTATATGATTACTTTGAATGTGATTTGGAACGACTTCCTAAATCTCATTCATACTCTGGCCAGAGAATCTTAATCATATCATAGAGTATTCTCCCTCAAACGGTTTGAAGGTTAGAGATCCCTTGTTGCGCATTTACTTGCCTCCATGGCTAAGTGGCTTAACCCCAACTATGCCGTGGACACCCTCTGACGGAGTGACTTTGACATAGTCAAAGATCAAGGACCTAACCACAAGACAAATATGATGCCTCAGGTCAAAGGACTACTTTGCATTATCCCAACCATGAGTTCTCATGTGACATGAGTATGAGAACTCCTCGTTGATCGTGTTCAGTGGGCTCATTCGCTATTGAGCACCTACATGCTTGTCTTGGTGTCAATCACACCAATGACTCGAGACTAGTCACTCTCTCTAAGATAAGACATAGCATGTACTGATCTTAACGGACTGTCAATGCCCAATTGGCAATCCTATGATCAGGAACGTTTAGGATATGTATACGAAAGAGAATGGTCTCATAAATCTAACTTGTTTAAATTACATATTCCTTGGACTTATCGTTTAAGCATATAACATTTATATGAGACGGCTTAAAACAATAACCTTTGCCCTTGACATTAAACTAGATTGGTTTAACATGTGAAATGTCCGTAAAGTATCATCACATGATTGGTTTTAGGGCACATTTCCAACAGGTGTCCTTTAAACCCTCGATCTGCAACTTTCCATTAGTGTTGTTGTTGATCCGTACGTGAGGGAAGGAGAGAGAGTGAGTCCGAGGGAGAGAGAGCACGGGAGAGAAGAGAGAGGAAGAGTTTTTGTGTGTGTGTGAGTGGTCCACGTGGGTCACCAACCAAAACCAGAAAAACTAAGTTCTAATTTGGTCCAAAAATTAAGGAAAAAAATGTAAGTTTGGACCACCACTAACATGCATATTACACACCACCACACTCACGTCCAAGGGTAAAATAGTCAATTCACGTCATCGATAATTTATTTCGGGACGGGCTGTGACAACCTACCCACCTTATAAAATTTCATCCTCGAAATTACACACAACCAATACATCCACTAATAATCATAAAATAGACGTGGATACATCTCTCTCATCCGATCCTCTGTCTTCCAAGTAGCTTCTTCCACTAAATGATTTCTCTACAACACTTTCACCAAATGCACTGTCTTATTCCTCAGCTCCTTATCTTTCCAATCCAAAATAGTCATCGGTTCCTCATCATAAGTCAAATCCAAATTAATTTCCAAAGGTTGATGAGGAATCACATGTGAAGGATTTGCAACATAATGACAAAGCATCGAAACATTAAACACATCATGCACCTTGGACAACTCTGGAGGCAACTCAAGCATGTAAGCAACCTCACCGACTCGCTCGGTGATCATATATGGTCCAATATACCTAGGACTCAACTTGCCTTTCTTTCCAAATCGTACAACACGTTTCCAAGGTGATAGCTTCAGAAATACCCAATCACCTACATTATACCTCCAGTCAGTGGCATGCTTATCTGCTAAGCTCTTTTGTCGATCTTGGGCCGCTTTTAGGTTAGACTTAATTATCTGAACATTTTGAGTAGTCTCGTCCACAATCTCAGGGCCCACTAAAACTTATTCGCCAACCTCTGACCAACATAAAGGTGTACGGCAAGATTTCCCGTAAAGTGCCTTAAATGGTGCCATACCAATACTCGAATGGTAACTGTTGTTGTAGGCGAATTCCATCAAATCCAAACAATCATGCCAACCATCGCCAAACTGCAGCACTGAAGATCTCAACATATCTTCTAACATCTGAATAGTTCTCTCAGATTGCCCATCTGTCTGAGGATGATATGCCGTACTATAAAGTATCTCGTACCAAGAGCTTCCTGGAATGTTACCCAGAACTTGGAAGTGAATCTAGGATCCCGATCCGAGATAATATTAACTGGAACACCATGGTACTTCACAATCTTCGATATGAATAACTTAGCTAATCGGCTTAATGAATATTTCTCCCTTATTGGAATAAATGTGCTGACTTAGTAAGCCGATCAACTATCACCCAAATGCCGTCATAACCATTATGTGTACGAGGAAGCTTATACACAAAGTCCATAGTAAAATTTTCCCATTTCCACTGTGGAATGGGAAGTGGTTGTTGGAAGTATGCCCACAAAGCCACTCATTTGATGTAATAGCTTTTGGAATACTTATTGTATTAAACTATTATATGTTTAATGAAGGGCAAAACTTATTGTTAATCACTATTTAATGTATCATGTGTTTAAGCAATAAGGGAATCCAAGGAATGTATTTGATCTAAGAGAGAAGTGATTTAAGTAAGTTAGATTAACGAGACCTTTCTCTTATGTTCATTCCTAAAGCGTTCCTAACCATAGGATTGCCAATTGGGCATTGATAATCCGCTAAGGTTAGTATGTGTTATGTCAACTCAAGCGCGAGTATGACTAGTCTCAAGTCATTTAGTGTTTGACACTAAGACAAACACATAGGTGTTTGAAAGAGTAATCAAGTACACTAAACAACGATCAAAAGAGAGTTCGAACAAACATGTCATGTAAGAACTCGTTAGTTGCAATATGCAAATTAGTCCTTTAACCTGAGGCATCATCGATGTCTAATGGTTAGGTCATTGATCTTTGATCATGTCAAAGGCATTCCATCAAGAATGTCCACGGCATTGTTGGGGTCAAGTTATCTAATCATGTAGGCATATGAATGCACAACAAGGGATCTCTAACCTTCCATGGTGGAAGGAGAATACTCTAAGATATGATTCGGGAGTCTTTGGCCAAAGCATACGAATATGACTTAGGAAGTATGTTCCAAATCATATTCAATTGAATCATATAGAGAAGTATCGCATTGGATAGTAGACATGAAACAAACTATCACTCAAACAATGTGATTAAGAGTATTGTATTAGAGAAGGACCGTATTGCGTTGTAGTTGTAACTGGATAGGTTCTCCAACCACTTCTACTTAGCTTGGGTAACCATGACATGCTGCTAGGTGTCACTCATGGTTTGTGGAAGCCCTGAAGATTAGCAAACACTAATCTTAATCAAAGGGAAAATTGAAATGTAGTTTCAATTCATAATCGATCGTTAAGAGTAACAATCGCCCACTGCCTCGCTAATTGGAACCTAATGGATTGTACACCGAGTAAGGATGAAAGTGAAGAAATATAAATGAAATGGATATGCAATTAAATGGTTTAATTGAAAAATGGTCAAGATTAATTAATTAGTTAATTAATTTTACGAAAGGTTCGTATTGGGCTTTTAAGTTGGTTTTGGGTTTCGGGGCCCAACAGTGTTTTTGTCCACAAGGCCCATTATGTTTAAGTTGTATGACAACTAAAACAACATGGGCAATTAGCCCAATAACAAAGACAAGGCCGGCCATAAGGGAGAGTGGATGCAAACTTGAATTAATTACAAGTTTGCCACTCAAATGTGATGTAGTATAAAGTCAACTTTATAGCTATTTTCTCATTAGGGTTTTCTTTGAGGCAAAGAGGTGAAACATTTTCTCTCTTTTTCTCTACAAGGAGGCCGGCCACATAGGGAAGATTTAGCTAGCAATCTTTTCTTCTCTAAGTCATCCATTTCATCTTCACACTTCATCCTTGGTGTGGAGACTTAGAGACACCAAACCTTTGGTGTTTTGGAGATCCTTTCCTCATATCCTCAAGGAGCAAAGGAGCACAAAAAGGAAGGAAATCACAAGGAAGATCCAAGGAGCTAGGAGGTGACTTGAAGGCCCTCCACTTGGGTGAATCCCTTGTGCAAACAAGGATGAGCTTCAAGGGTAATAAATCTCTAAATCCTTCCTTCTCTTTAATGTTGTTAAAGAGTCTATTGGTTCACCATTCACTAGGCTTTGAAAGTCATGGGTTTTAGAATTGTTTTTGAATGCATGCCTACTTTAATGTGTTAATAGTTTGCATATGTGTTCAAATATTCTCACATGTTCTTAGCTAGGACAAAATTTTTCCTTCAGCGGCTGCATCAATCCAAACGGCTTCTTCCTTTCAGCTTGAACCTGTTGGCAAATGGCACACCTACTCACATATTCGGCAATTTCTCTTTTCATACCCGGCCAATAATAAAATGGTCGAATGGTATGATACATCTTGGTACCTCCTTGATGCATTGCATACGCCGAAATATGTGCTTCATCAAGGATTTCCTTCTTTAACTCTGTGTTATTTGGTACATACATTCTACTCTCCTGCATAAGCATACCATCAGTTTCTCGAATCCTGAAATCTTTATTTTTCCCCTGATTCCTTGCTTGAATTATTTCCTGGGTCTCTTCATCATTCATCTGGGCCTCGAGCACATGATCAATTAAAATTGGCCTAACTTGAAAATTTGCAAGCAAGGCTTCCTCTCGATCTTCCACTCCTAACTCCACTCCACTGGACCTCAAATCCGCAAGAAGAGGAACATGACAATCATAGATGGCATTAAGTCTAGCTGGAGTCTTCCTACTAAGTGCATCTGCCACTGCATTTGCACGGCCATGGTGATACTCAATCGTGCAATCATAATAACTAAGTAACTCTATCCACCTCAGTTGCCGAAGATTAAGATCCCTCTGAGTAAAAAGATACTTAAGACTCTTATGATCTGTGAAAACCTTACATTTCTCACCATAAAGATAATGTCTCCAAATCTTCAAAGCAAAGATGATAGCTGCTAACTCCAAATCATGAGTAGGGTAATTCTTCTCATGAGGTTTCAACTGTCTCGAAGCATAAGCAATCACCCTACCATGTTGCATTAATACACAACCCAGACCATTCAAAGAAGCATCACTGTAGACCTCAAAATTACCGTTATCATCTGGGAGTGCTAAAACAGATGCATGAGTGAGATAATACTTCAACTGCTGAAAACTTTGCTCACGATTAGCATCCCACTCAAACTTAACATCCTTCCAGGTCAACCTCGTCAATGGCAAAGCAATCACTGAAAAATCCTTTACGAACCGTCTATAATAGCCTGCTAGGCCAAGAAAACTCCGTACCTCGATGACGGTTCGAGGTTGCTCCCAATTCTCTACAGCTGCCACTTTTTGAGAATCCACTTGAATGCCTTGAGCAGAAATGACATGTCCCAAAAATGCCACTTGATCCAACCAAAATTGACATTTGCTAAACTTAGCATACAACTGGTGTTCCCTTAAACTTTTCAACACCAATTTAAGATGTCTAGCATGCTCAACCTTAGACTTAGAGTATACCAAAATATCGTCAATGAAGACAATAACAAACCTGTCCAAATATGGCTGGAATACTCGATTCATCAAATCCATAAAAGATGCTGGTGCATTAGTTAACCCGAATGGGATCACAAGAAACTCATAATGACCATATCGAGTCTTGAATGCGGTTTTAGGGACATCTTCGTTTTTAATCTTCAACTGGTAGTAACTCAATCTCAAGTCAATCTTAGAGAATACACAGGCACCTAGGAGTTGATCAAACAAACCATTTATATGGGGTAACGGATAACGGTTCTTAATGGTTACCCCGATTCAATTGCCTATAATCAATGCACAGCCTCAAAGTTCCATCTTTCTTCCTCACAAATAAGACTGGAGCTCCCCAGGGTGAAGTACTAGGCTGAATAAAACCTTTATCCATTAATTCTTGCAATTGAACTTTCAATTCCCTCAATTCAGCAGGAGCCATTCTATAAAGAGTCAAAGATATAGGATTCGTACCTGGAAGCAGATCAATAACGAACTCCACATCTCTATCTGGCGGCAATCTGGGCAAATCATCAGAAAACACATCCGAAAAATGCCTAACCACCCGTACATCCTCCACACTACTAGGAGCATTATCATTCAACACCACAAGATCCAAATATCCTTGACAACCTTTCGACAACAATCTTTTGGCTTTCATGGCAGAAATAACACCATGCCTCACCCCACTAGGCTCTCATACGAATGTAACTTCAGGTAATCCAGGATGATGGAAAGTAACTGTTTTTCCATAACAATCTATCTTGGCACGATTATAGTGCAACCAATCAGTGCCCAAAATCACATCAAAATCCACAATGTCCAACGGCATAAGATTAGCTGGCATAACAACATCCTCCACCATTACTGGACATCCTGGGTATACCCGATCCACAAAACATTTATCCCCTCTAGGCATAGAAAACTCTAAATCGTATCCTAAAGGTGTAGGATGAGGTTGGGTCATTTGAGCAAATGTATGAGAAACAATAAAATGCGTAGCACCACAATCAATTAATACTCTAGGAAAATGACCAAGAATATTTAACGTACCCATGATTAAATCAGGATTGTTCTGAGCATCTTGCAATGTCATGTTATGGATACGTCCCTGATTCTGCTGTCGTCCACCCCAACCTCTGTTATCATGAATACCTCGTCCTTGTCTTAGCTGACCAGACTGCCTCGAAGATCCTGCACTGTTAGCATCAATTTCTACCTGATG
Source organism: Malus fusca (assembly GCA_035220775.1). NCBI lineage: Eukaryota > Viridiplantae > Streptophyta > Magnoliopsida > Rosales > Rosaceae > Malus > Malus fusca. The sequence goes on along the minus strand of CM069064.1, from coordinate 9,114,167 downwards.
GGGCTGTCCCCCTTGGTACCACTAGGATCCACCTGCTGAATATGGCTGATACGGCATAGAACCTCCATGATGTTGATGGTAACCACCCTGATAATGAGGATCCTGCGAGTACTGATACTGTCCTGAACTATAAAGAGCGGCGTTGCCCTGATAATGATAAGCACCTCCTCGTCCAGTCTGGTCATAACCACTAGATCCTGAAGCTTGCTGGGTCGGCGCAGGTGGTGGTAAGGAAGGTTGTTGGGGCCTCTGCTGATTCTGAAGGCAATGAGCGCAGCCTTATGCCCCAACTTTCCACAAGTATAGCATGCACTGCTGTCTTTCCTACATTCCCCAAAATGCCTATTGTTACACTTACGGCATAAATGAGCACCTGAACCACCAAAGTCCTTCTGCCTCTGAAATCTTGGGCCTCCAGAAAGTCTACCACCTCTCCTTAGCATATTAGAGCTCAAACCTCCACTAGAAGAGCTGGAACTGCCACCGTTTCTCTTAAAACTCTGGGTCTTACGAGGTCCCTGAGATGATTGACCTTTACCTTTATCATCTCGTATCTGGTTCCCGTTCTTTTCTTCTTCATCTTCACTTTCATTGGGCATGTTCTCTGAGTCCTCAATCCGTAGTAAAACCTCATAAAACTCCTGGTAAATGGTATAGGGAGTCGATGTCGCTATAGAACGCCATTTCTTCTTAGTACCCAACCTGAAGCAATGGAGCATCTCGATCGGATTAGCAGCAAACTCCTGATCGTATCGAGACAAATCAGTGAACTTCCTGTAATACTCATTTGCTGACATCTTTCCTTGCTTCAAATGGGTAAACTCTTGTTTCTTGCGATCAATGTACTCAGGAGGAATGAACCTTTTTCCGAAACAATTGTTTAAACACTTCCCAATCCGCTACAACCTCTGGTGTCATCTGATATGACTCATGTCTCCACTATGATGCAGGCTCCGGACCCAGAAACTAGGTAGTCATCTCGACCCACCTATCAGGAGGAAGATTTCCCTGACTCTGCATCACAAGGAAAGTCTTCTCGACATGGTTAAGCCACTTCTCCGCTCCCTCATGTCCTTCATTTCCCATGAAATGATTCAGTTTCAGATTATACACAGTCTCAAGAGGTGTCCTTTGAGGAGGATGGAACGAAGACTGAATGGCATTAACTATAGCTTCCCCTAATTAAGCAATATCAGGGAAACTAGGCTCAGCTGAGTGACGTGGCTCTATACGAGGCGGCATAGTTCTGACAGAAGACATCACAAGGATTAGAATATTCATGAGTTATACAGGACTGCTAAACCTAGGCTCTGATACCAAACTGACACACCCCGACCGAGATCGAGGCATGCTGGCCGTCACGTGAGGGTGACGTAGCCATGTGCACAGTGCGGAAGCAATAAGGATAAGAGTTATACGAATAAATAAACACCGAAAGCTACTAAGGTGCACTAATAAACAGGAAGTGTTAGGAGTGAGATACAAAAGTAAATACTCCTAATCAGAGCATAGAAAGTCTAGGTGCAGTCCGGTAGGACAAGTACTAATTATACAGTACCAGAAGATGTCCTACAAATATTTTATTATGTCAGAACCGCCGAAATCCTCGATGCCACCAACAACAAGCTTACCTAAAACCTAGAGGGGCGCAAAACATAAAACATGAGTGGGCAAAAACAAATGTTTTACAAAACCATTTCATTTCTCAAAAGTTCTAACCCCTCGTCGTAAAACATGTATAATTTTCCCAGAAATAGAATATAAACATATGCATAAATATATATATGTAAATATCTCAATTCAAATCATGCTTCACATATTCATAACCGTAAGTATGTCATGCCAAGATATAACAAAATAAGTAATTCAGGTGAGAATAGATTCATGGAAAATAACATATTAGCCGGAACCCCTGTAGAAGTCTGTACGGCTGAATTCATAGCTCATTAGTCAATCTAGCCGGAGTCACTATAATGACCTATACGACACTACACTGCACATAAGTCGGAACCACTAAAAAGGGGTCTGTACGACAACACTGGTGTAATATAATTGTGCTCAATACTACTCTCTCATGATAGTTGTGCGATAAATCGCTAGTCACCTACGAGTCGGAACTACCTATGGTGGTCTGTACGACAAGATTGTGCACCTAAATTGGATCCAATGTGAGCATATGGTGCGGGAGGTGACATTAATAATAGACATGTACTCTATTTCTAGCTAAATCACAATCACCCTAGGTACAGGTTTATGTTCTCAATGTTTCTCAATTAATCACAACCGTTAATCACATTCACAATTCATAAACTCACCTGGGCTTACCTGAGCGTCCATAACACCATAATTATATAGTATGCATCATGTATCAACTCATATACAGAATATAAATTTATATGCATGGCATTTCAAGGCATATTTTCATTTAAATGCATTTTCTGGGAAAATATTAAGTATATAAGTATATACTGAAAACCAAAAGCCCACTCACTGGTATGTCGAAGGGTTGTAGCCCTCGAGTCGCCCTTGACTGCGCTCCTCCTCGGGATAAGACTAGCTAGTAACTTCTCATACATTGCTCCAATGGGATGTTTGAATATACCAACATGATCTACACAACCTCATGAACATCCCCATATTTTTAGAAAAAAATTTCGACCACCCACGCGCCACCACGCGCTGGCCAAGGCACGGCCAGATACGCCGCCCACGCGCGGGCACGTGCCAGGCACACTAACGGTAACCCTAACGGCGTTAGGGAATATTCCGTCCAAAAACAAGCATATTCCATCAATTATTAACGGCGTCATCCAACGCCGTTAGCATATTCCGTCAAAACTGACGGAATATACCCTCATCTTCTCCGACGAGTCACCGGATGTCATTGACTTCGCCGGTTTCTGGGTTATTGTTTTCAAAACCTTATATCTCTCTCATTTTAACACCAAACTTCATGAAACTTGAACCATTTTGAAGATCTCACTAAGACGAACAATACCATACCTGATTCGAGCCCTGAAACCACCGGAAACCCATCGGGAAAAGCCTCGATATTTCGGCAATTCTTAAAACTCGTGGTTCTCGATAATCTGACGTCCAAAATCTTCCAACGAACCACTCCTAGCCTCGTGAGGACCTCCTTAAGCTACCTATAAGCTTGAAATCCCAAAAAACACAAGATTTTACGATTGCATGAATAGTACCTAAATCGGAGTTCGAGAGAAACTAGGGTTTTCGAAGGAGTTCTTACCTAAAAATGGTACCCTTCAACTCGTTTGAACCTCAGGAACAAGATGGTGTCCTTTAAACCCTCGATCTGCAACTTTCCACTAGTGTTGTTGTTGATCCGTACGTGAGGGAAGGAGAGAGAGTGAGTCCGAGGGAGAGAGAGCACGGGAGAGAAGAGAGAGGAAGAGTTTTTGTGTGTGTGTGAGTGGTCCACGTGGGTCACCAACCAAAACCACAAAAACTAAGTTCTAATTTGGTCCAAAAATTAAGGAAAAAAATGTGAGTTTGGACCACCACTAACATGTATATTACACACCACCACACTCACGTCCAAGGGTAAAATAGTCAATTCACGTCATCGATAATTTATTTCGGGACGGGCTGTGACAATAATTGACGACTGACATGACAATTTGAAGTTTTATATCAAATTTTGTACTTAACTAACCGAATTGTTAAATGTTATTTCTTATTAATGTAGGGCTTTGAATGTATGCATTTATTAAAAAAAAAACTAATCAAACAAAAAATTTATTAGTTGAAATATTAGTGAAATAAGGGACCCACAATTAAAGTTAATTAAAAATAAATTTGACGTTGATGTCAAACTTGACTCCTAATCACAAAGGTTTCAAATTCGGTCAGTAAATAAAACTTCGGTTAGAAGGATTTTTGATGTCAAATATGCACAACAACATCTCTACCTAAAATTTGACACCTCATTTAAAGATGCTCTAAACATTCTTAACAATTCAATTCATCTTCGACAGTGAAAAGTTTTCTCAACTATTGTTCAATTCACAAAAGAAAACATAAAATATTTGCTTAATAATAGTCGATTACCTAAGAAAACATAAAATCACCATTGTATCCCTTTTTAATCAAATAAGTTTAATATTAATTTCCATAAATAAAGGTGAAATAGTAATTTTACACTTGCTTCCCTGCGTCCTATTTTCTTCTCTTTTTGTTTTGTTTTGTTTCTCTCTTTTTGTTACTTGTACTATAATAACTTCCTGCGCATGTGTTGAAATTACTAGTGCTTATAAAGAAAAGTGACCAAACCAAACCAGTCGCTAAATGGACTGGGACATGTTTTGTTCAGTTATGCTGCTAATTAGAGTTCAAAATTACGCCAATCAATACCATATTGGTTTGGTACTGCAAGTCGAACCCTAAATTACTTCAAACCAGACTATGTTCAACCCTACGTATATGCGCAAACGTATCAATATTGATTGAAATATGCCTCACAATGAAAATTTGAGTCACTTTTTTGTTTCTACTACTTTCCACTCTATCATAACAACAAAGACGATTTTTTTTTTGGGGGGGGGGGGGGGACTAAGATGATGCCTTTATGAGGAGGGGGGGGACACTAAGATGATGCCTTTATGATAATTGAAATGTGCCATTCCACATAATTTTAAGTTACCAAAAGCGTGAGCTGTAAGTGGGACAATCACTGATAAATGTGGCACATGTCTTGGTATATACATATCCAACCGAACCCATGCCATATAAGTACAATTAGGTGTGTCTAGCTTGCATATTGTCCCAAGATTTGGAATGTGAGTACACCACCCTAACTCGACCCCATCACCAAACTTTTTTTTATTTCATTATCTTCCAAATTATTGGGTTATTATGACCATACACAGATCAAGTGACACATACACACACACATATAATCATCACCTCGACGGTCAAATATTAAACTATTATCAAGCGGAATCTAACTTAGTTAAATTTTCAAATTGATAATGATCATCTAATTAGTCATACCATATATACAATTGCGCAAAAAATCTCTAAAGAAACGGAAAAAAAGGCCGGTCTTCGGTTTGAGCTGCGTAAAGCGTCTAATACTAGTTTGATTTCTTTACTGGTTTTACCTCAGATTGAACTAAATCATAGGGTTAACAATGAGTTTGAAAGTGAAAGTGATCCAAACTGATCCATCACTATCCAAAATGAATGAGTTTAGAAAATTTCTCTTGCACCAACTTATAAAAGCTTATGTATAAATATGAATGCGCGCCAAACACGTTTTTTTTTACCGTAGGTAAAAACCATTCAATTTAAAACCAATTGGATGTGAATATCAAATCTAAAATCAATTGGTTGTGAACATCAAATCTAAAACCAATTGGATGGTGTAATGTACCACAAATCTTTTTGGGAGTTTGAACTTTTTTTTTTAGGTGAATGATAGAAATTTACATGGTACAAAAAAAATGATTTTGACTTTTAAAGTCATAATAATAAGGAGACTCCTTTGCATATTCCTACGGCGCGCGCCCCTTATCTCCATAAATCCTAGATCTAAAATCATAGTCGTCGTCCCTTACTCTTGCTTGGGGTCGACGGCAGCCATCTACCCCTCCCTTTAATCCTCCTTCCCTCCCATATGTTCTACCTTTTTTTCCCTCCCACAGACTGCGAGCCAACCCATCTCCCTTCCTCGCATCTACTTTCCCCCCTCAATTTCCCCTTATTTCTCCCTAAAAAAACCCTGGTTTTTCTCTCGTGCTCCGCTCTCAATCGTCTCTACCGGTTTGAGAGTCGATGGCATGTGGGCTTAGCGTTCTTCTCCGCTTTTCTGGCTTTTATTGTCGGCTTTTGTTGCTTTAAGTTCATTTTGATTTAGTGGCTATCTTTCGGAACGGCGTTCCTGGTGACAAAATTTGGTTGTAGGTTTGTAACTTTTGTGATACGGTGTCTTGGTTGAATTGATCACTCGATCGTTTTCTCTAATGCGGCTGCTGGCAAGGAGTTCATGGCGGTGGCGGCAATTCTCTGCGCTTGGATGATAGGAACTAGAGTTTTGTTATTTTATGTCCTCTTGGCTACTGGGTTGGGCTTTATGTGTGTTTGGATTCTCCAAATGTACTCTGTGTTGGCCTTGTGTAACCCTATTTTTATGTTTAATGAATTTAAGTTTTCGACTGAAAAAAAAAGTCATACTAAGTACGGTTTTATTTTAACAGGGTGATAATCTAAACTATTCTAATATACAGGAAAGAGGATCTAACTGGCCAAAAAGACTGTCTTGGGCGAAAAGCTTAACGCCCATTACCAATAAATAATGAAATTGCATCCGAAGTTTTAAATTTGAGTCTCTTACGCAATATTGCTTACATAAAAGGGAAAAAGAAAAGATGATATCAAAATTTGAACGAAATAAGAACATTTTCACCCCTAAAAAGCCCATGGGCAATATGCAATTCAATCCCCTAAGTGAATGGTAACTGCCTTTAGTGAACAGTAATTGTCCAAGTGCATCTCCACCCCTAAACTAAATAGCCTAGGCAATTCGTATTAAAATATTATTAATTTTTTTTATAAAATAATAAAAGATAATTTTATTTTTAATTTCAGATGATAATAAAAGATAGGTTGAAAGTATTTGAAAATATATGAAAATATTGAAATGTGGTGTAAGGTGGAAGAACATGGTTAAGTATTTATAGAAAAAAATTATTATTTTTTATATTTTTCATTAAGTTTTATGATTTATAATTTGTATTTTTAATTAATTTTAATTGTAGCTGATGTCAGCCTTGCGTAACATGGCCCAGGGACTAGGCTAGTTGATTTTAGCCTAGGTGAGCAACTAGGCTTCCCCATAGCCCATTGGATTGGGATGTGGTGGAGGAGTTTTGGGGAGAGGGAAGGGATTTTGAAATTGGTACCAAGCGGAATATCCTATATATATAAATTATAATCTACTAGACTGACTAGTCAAGCCCGCTAGTCAACTAAGATAGATTTGTTAGTCGATAAACAAAGATTCAATAACCAATTTCAAATACCAAAAGTTATCCTAGTCAGCAAGGCCTCAATTCATTCCAAGTTAATAATGTGTCAAGTGAGAATGATTGTGAGCACATACTAATTAAATATTCAAGTGATACATGCGGCTGTATATGTATGTGAGATATGTGACACAATATAAATAACTTTGTTAACAAGATGTTTTTGGCCGGAAAAACCCACCTCTGGGCTAAAACTGGGGAACTCCACTGAGTCAAATCCACTAGTATAATCAAGGTTCTTACAAAGTATCACGCAAAGCTCAATTCCTAGATCTAGTCTACAAGGCAGTTTTACCTTTGTGCAACCTTGCCTCACACAAGATGGATTCCTTCAGTCTTCACAAAGTGGCAGCTCTTCCTGAGCTCTTCACCTTATGGCACCGAAAATGTATTGTCTCCAGTCTTCACAAGATGACAGTTCCTCTTGAACTCTTCACCTTGTGGCACCGAGACCAACACACGAACTATGCATATGATGATATGTCAATGATAATTTCTCCAGTCAAACTGTTGAAGGAACTTGATAAGACTCCTAAAATGGACCAGTTTTAAAGATTTGAAACTAGAAACACTTGACCACAAAGTTAATGCAAAACCACAAAACAATGCAACTCTATCCTTTAATGATTGGGTGTTTAATGCATGAAAGAAGGTTTTGCAATTAGGGTTTCATAAATGAAGAACAAAGAGGAAGGTGAGGCCTTAATGCCTTTTTCTCTCTTTCTCTCTCTGGGAATATAATATGAAAACCCCAAGGAAGAAGTGAAAATCTAGCTAAATAATATATGCAAAATGGATGTTTTAGTTCAACTAGTAAGGACAAGGAACACATGTCACATTACAAAACAATCTAGGCAGATCCATAGCAAAAAACTAGTAACCAGCAAAAAGGTGTTAGTCAGTCTATGTGGGCATGTCTTAATTTGCGTGCCTAGCTTGCTGGAAATCTATGCGCAAGCCTAACTAGACAACCAAGCTAGTCAGAATGAAGTAGGAATGTAGACATGAAATGCACATACATGAACAAACATTTTGAAAAGAGATGCGCCACTTCCTTGAACATTTCTTCCCAGTAGACACAGCCCATAAACAGAGAAAAGCCTAAAGCTAGATTGAGCATGTGGTACAATTACAATGTTGACAAGGAAAGTCAAACCTAAAAGTTTAGACTTCACATATTTAATCCACTATCCATTCAGGGATTTTAGAGGGGTGGAAGTGCTATAAGGATCATTGATCTCTTTTTAATCAGAAAATCAAGAAAAGAAAAAAAAAGGGGTAAAAATGATCTCAACTCCATATACTCGGTATTTTTATTCTGCATACAAAATACAATGATCACAATTGTTCAATTTTTGTAGGTGATTTTTGCTACCCACTCATTAGAGGAAAGACTTAAATGGAAGCGGGTTTATCGGCCTTGTGCATCTTGTTCCAATAATATAATGATATGTGTAAAACTTTTAACACATTACATTTTATATTATTGAATCAGGATGCCACATGGCATTAAACTCGTTTCAAGTAAGTTGCGCTCGCGCCATAGTATTATTTAAATATGAAAAAATAAGAAGAAAAACTAAGGACTTGTGTTAGATTGGCACTATATATAATATTTATATTTCTTGGACTTGTGGAGAAATCCTTACTCCTTAGAGCATCTCTAATGCAAAGACTCAAATTCTAGGCTTTACTCTTATATTTGAGTCTCTGAAAAGTGGTGAATTTATGTATTTTGGTTTTCTTCTCTAATGCAATTACTCAAATCTTAAGACTCATTTTGCGTTTTATGATTTAAATCTCTACATTTGAGGGAAAAACATTGGACAAAACTCATATTTGAGTTTTAATAATTGGGTAATGTTAGGGAGACTAAATTTGCAAACTAAATTATGTGTCACCAATAGAAATGAGCATGTTTATCAACGCTTAAGTAATAAACCAATCATCAACTTCCATATCTTTTAGTTTCCAAAATTTAGTCTACAAATTGAGTCTCCGTAGCATTACTCTTTATAATTTGGTTATGTTCATTGAAGATGATTGGACTTACTTTTTTGTTATAACATTTTTCCTAGTTGGCATAGGTTAGACTCAAATCTCATATTGAAACCCAAATTTAGGTCTCAACTTCGTGGGAGACTTATATACGAGTTTTAAATCTCCGATGCAGTAGAGAACCTTATACTCATACTTAGACCAAATATAAGATTTAAGTCCAAATTTACTGGTGCGCTAAACATGCTCTTACTAACTAGAGGGCTTAAGGTGTCCTTAATTTGTTCACAACGAAAAATGATAATATCTTACCCACTTATCTTAACTTTCCATGCAACCAATCATTTAATATTCTATATAGTTAAAAGACCACCATACAAAGTTGAACCAGGAGCCTCTCCTGAGCACTTCCCTAGGGATCCTAGGGATCCCGCAATCTTGTCCGTTCATCGTATATCGTGCGGTCAGAAATTATTTAAAATTTAAAATTTAAAATTCAAATATGAATAGTACCTAACGAAAACTGACCGCACGATATAAAATGAACGGACAAGATTGCGGGATTCCTAGGAAAGTGCTCAGGAGAGGCTCCTGATTCTACAAAGTTCGCATTCTGCCGTTCAGTCAAACGAACACACAACGCGTGGCCCATAGAAGGCAGCACCGCCACAGGGACCATGGCCTCGGAAGAAGAGAACATAAGCCTAAAACCCTAAACCGTCCCCACCGTCCAGTCAACGTTCGTGCATGGCCATTGCCCATTGGCAATAAGTCATAGAACCACTTAAGAGTATTTGTAAACGCATTTAACACATATAAAAATATAATTAGCTTTGTTTTGTACGTGGGTTAAGAAACCATTCCCCACTTATCCAGGGTTGTGCTTTGTCCCTGTTCTTTAAATTGGAGTTCCCTAGCTTTCGAGTTGCGTGAAACCCTAATTTCATAATTTCATTTCTTTGATCTGTTTTTTTGTGTAAGGGGAAACCTGAATTCATGGGAGCTCAAAGCACTAGGTTCCTATATGTGTTTTTGTAATATATTCTGTCTCACTCACTCACTCTTTCTGTCCTTGTTTTCTTAACTTTTCTACGCGAAACAACGTTTCACATCCTCACATTATATATAAGGACTCTGTTGGGAAAAAAGAAAAGAAATGGGTTTTGATTTGTTCCTTGTGTAGAACTTTCAAGATTGGAAGAAGGTCAGTAAAGCAAAGCAAATCTCTTTCTCACTAGGGTTTTTATGAAGCCTCCATTTCCAAGCCAATTTTACAAAATCTCCAGTTGGTTTTTTCCTTCTTTTTAAAAATATTTCCCAACAGTCCTTTCAACCATATGTAATTCTGGCATTTGGAAGTTTTTCTTTCTGCTTTATAAAAAAGCAGAAGTTAAAAGCAGTTTCGCAGGTGTGTACACTTCCAAATTCCACCAAATACTAAACCCTTACTGTTTGGTCATCAGAAGTAGATTTTTTAGTGTTGGAGCGGTTCATTGACTGTGGTTTGGTTCAACAACCAAACCAATTTCTGGGATAATTATACCTATTTTCTTTTAATCATGTCTTAATCTACCGTAGTGTGCTAACTTTTACCTCTCAATTGATCTATATCACAGAAAAAGGACGGGCCAAAGCCATCAATTGTGGAGGTTTTGATAGGAGCCCACCACCAATGAGCACAAACAAGAAAAGCAATTTTTGAGTAATTAATCAGAACATTTGGAAAAATCTTTCTGCAGAAAGACATAGAATTAAGAAATGGAAAGTGGTTATTTTTCAGCTTGGAAGAGTAACACTGATTCTTTGCATGGGCTGTTGAATGTGGAAGAAGCCGAAGAGCTGAAAATCGCGGCACCATTGCCTGCCATCCCCCAGCCACAAACTCCACAGGAGCCTATGGAGTTCTTGTCCAGATCATGGAGTCTTTCAGCTTCCGAAATTTCAAAGGCTCTTGCTCAAAAGCAAAAACAATTTTCCGTCGAAAAAAGTCCCGAAACATTCCCAGAAGCAACTGTTGTGCCACAGCTAGTAAGCTCAATTCTCCTTAACTCGAAGAAATGTTCATGTCAAGTATTATCCTACTTTGTATTGAACTTTGTTGTGATCATCCTTGTTGTAATTGGCTACATAAATCGTGATTTAATTTGAATTTTGGTTCTGTTTTTTATATTGTTTTGATTCTTTCTTGTAGACAAGCAAGATCATAAAATCTGTCAACAATCGGAGAACGGGGTCAATCGGAAAATGGTTCCACCATACGGAGTTGAGTAGTAGTGCAGTGAAGAAGAAAGACAAGGAACGGGTAGAAAGGGCGCGAGTGCATTCTGCGGTCTCCATTGCAGGTGTTGCTGCAGCCTTGGCTGCTGTAACTGCAGCAGAGAACTCGAATGGTTCTGGCTCGAAAACCACCATGGCTTTGGCTTTGGCTACAGAGTTGCTGGCATCACATTGCATCGAAATGGCTGAGTTAGCCGGCGCTGATCATGATCGCGTGGCATCTGCTGTCAGATCAGCAGTGGACATCCGGAGTCCCGGTGATCTTATGACTCTTACAGCAGCAGCTGCTACAGGTACTTGCTCACTTCCAAAAAAAAGGTTGAGCTTTCGAATGGAAAGCCAATGTACCAAGTAATGAACTTCTTGTTTTATGCCATTGATTGTAAATTGATACGAACTTACGAAGTCTTTCTTTAGCTTTGCGAGGAGAATCCGCTTTGAAAACAAGACTACCAAAAGAAGCAAGAAAGAATGCTGCAATTAGTCCCTATGATAAAGGAATGGGTGAAAGTCCTTCGGTTGGTGCTTTTTATAGTAAAGTGGAAGAGCAGCAGGATCCTCCCTGTGTTGGAGAACTACTGCAACTTACAGGAAAAGGTAACTTATTAAACTCATCTATATTAACTAATCAGATTCCAGATGATATAAAAAGTACCAGAAACTCTAATTCTTATGGAAAAAACAGAAATGTATAAGAACTAAATCCTCTTATGGAAACTCTAATTCTCATGAAATCAGTCAAAACTTGAATGTGTCAAATGGACTTACATGTTGCAATGGGTGTATACAGGTGTTTTACAATGGAAGCGTGTCTCTGTGTACATCAACAATAAATCTCAGGTACAAAATCGAGTGAAAGGAACAATCAGGAGAAAAATTCAGATAGAAAAATGGCGTTCCTAATTCGTATGTTATCTTTTCAGGTCGTTGTTAAACTCAAACGTAAGCACGTTGGAGGAGCCTTCTCCAAGAAGAAGAAATGTAATGCTTCTGCACAAATTCTGTGTTACAGTACTATGGCCTCGTTTGATAGGGAGGCGGAGGACTAGCTTGGATAGGACTATTCACTACCATTCTTGTGGAGACTAGTAGAGATATCTTTTCATCATGAGTAACCTTCAACTTGGACAAAAATATGGAAGTTCTCATCCATTTCTTCCTTCAAAACGCCTTCAATGTAGTGGATAGTCCTATCTAAGTTTAGTCTTTTCTATCAAACGAGGCCTATATGTTATGTCTTCGTTCATATCTGATCTGTATGTTTGTTGTGTTGGTACTAGGTGTTGTTTATGGAGTCTGTGATGAGACTTCTGCCTGGCCATACAAAAAAGAAAGGGGAATTTCAGAGGAGGTCTATTTCGGGCTCAAAACCGGACAGGGTCTACTGGAATTCAAGTGCAAGAACCAGGTCCATAAGCAAAAATGGGTTGATGGGATCAAAAGCCTTGTTCGCCGAGTCAGCTACATTGATGAAGCTGAGCACTCTTTGGGATTTTTAAGTATAAGTAATAGTATATGATTCACTTCATCACTTGTACAAGTTACCACAAATAAAACTTTTACTATGCAGTATACTTCTTTTACAAGCAAGAAGGAATATTAGGTTTCGAACAATTCATTGTTCTTATAGGTTACAAGATAGCGAATTTTGTGGTCGGATATGAGTGTTTGTGCATGGTTCCATCAGAAATTGTTGGTGTTCTATATGAAATCCAGAAAGTTTATTTCAAAATTCAGAAACTTTATTTCATATCATTCAATAAAAGAAACATCGTCTATTATTCCACCTGTGACATCCACATGAACACTTGGCCTCGACGCAGGTTTTGATATTGCATTCAGTAGGACAGAAGTCGGTGCAATTTGAATCACCGACACATTTCGAAGATGAGATTACTCTCTCAGCAGAGTGTTTAGGGCCAAACGGGCACACACAAACGACAGCAGAACACTTGCTTGGCAACTCTAAACATTTCTCCTTGCAGTGATCAGCATTACATTTGTCTCTGCAGTCAACATCGTGGGTGTTTGGGTTAATATTTAAACTTTGGGCTGAAGGAAGAGAAGCCCAAGAAGCATGACTCTGCCCGAAGGCCCAACATCAAACCCATTCCCCCAGCCCAAGGCAAAATGATGATTCCACATTAAATGCAAAGGCTAGTAGCTTGAAAGAAGTGACACTTGATGGAAATCAGCCTATTCTCAGCCCAAAAGCACTTTCTGGATGGCAGAGTACATAAATTACTGATGAGTCACTACCCCTCAGTTGCTTTCGGGCAGGAACCAAGTTGCAATCAGTTAGGCTAATTCGCCTATAAAAGGAGGAAGAGGGCCCCGAGACAAGGACACTCAACCAATCAAACAAACAAATACACAAACTCTGCTCAAGCCAGATTTGCATATGAAGCTGTAGTCAGCCCCCAACCTCAATCCTTTTCAGGATCAGCCTCACAAAAGCCATCTTTTGTCTAGTTTAATAGCTCTGCTGCTCACCAGTAGTATCGATTCTCTTGTGTAAATTTATTTGTCATCCATTCTCCCTTGAAACCCTCAAATCCCTGTAGTGGCAAAGAAAAGAAACAGTGAAAGGTCCAACCTTGCCCGACAAGGTTCAGTCTTGCCCGATTCCCTCTGTTTTATCTTTTAGTTAATAGATCTGGTGTTGTAATGAATTCCCTAGTATGTATTCGAATCATTTTAGGTCTTTTAATGATCCAAAGTTCAGCTTACTCTCAGATCTGGTTTTAATTAAATGGTTTTACTATCTTAAGAGTGAATCCACTTAATGCCTTGATTAGATCCGGACCTCTGCCCTTTTACCATACAGGATACACAAAAGTCCTTGATCTCAAGGCATAGAAAAGAATCTAATGTGGACTTAACCCATCCACGACAATCCTTTGATAATGAAAAGTTAGAGTAACTTGGGGCGCAAGTAATCGGCTTAAATCTACACATTTTACATCTGCCATACTGAGATGGCAGTGGCACGCCTCAGCACTTAAGTTAGTTTTGACTGTGAGCCTCACGACCTATACTTAAGGCCCGACAAAGGCACCTTTCAGAATTAACTATGTCCTCTTCTTCCAACCCGACGAACAAAGCGAGAACCCGACAGTCAACCAAAGTGCCAACTCCGCGGGGAGCTGTGTGCTCGAGCCAGGAACGCTCACAGGCGACATTCCTGCTCGAACATAGTTTTGGCACGCCCGATAAGATCAAATCTTGTATGCCAAGAAGGCGAAGGAAGGAACAAACCTTCAGGTGGGGAGCAAACTAGAAATCACCCCACTACACACCAAGATCCAACATGACAAATCTCCCCGAAGACTTGCAAGGACCCATCTTAGAGGAAAGCCCGACTTATTCTAAGAAGTCAGAAGGAAAAGTTACAAGATAACATCTACAGGCTACCCTGATGGCTATCTTGAAAAGCCTGGAGAAGAGTTATCTAAATATGGAGAGAAACTTTGGGGGAGCTAAAGAAGAAATGGACAAAGGTTGTTCCATGAATCCGCAAAGAAGGTTAGATCTGGAGCACTCTACTCCAAAAAATGATAATGTTGGAAGGGCAGCAAACCAGTCTAGCCCTACGAAGGAACCAGCTATTTCCTTGTTCCCTTTACTAAAAGAAGAAGGGGATAAGGAAAAGAACAAGGAAGAAACTGGAGCCAGCCATTTAGCTTTGAATGAGATCAAGAAGCCCAAATTGTCTGACCCCTTGTCGTTCTCATTGAATAACAGGGGGCAATACGGGCTAGAAATAGTGCAAACATTGGGAGAATCTCAAACTAATGCAGTAACAGGTGCTGATCCTTTTCTACAAGCCCCCGTAAACATGATCAATTTAATGTGGGCAGAGAAAGGGAAAGAAAAAGCTACTGAGGAAGTAAAAGCTGAAAGGCGACAAATTGATAGGCCGACGGAATGAGCTATCAAGTTGCCTGAAAAGCCTAAGGCAGCAATAATCAAATGGGTGGTTTTGTGCAATAAATGTCAATGTGAGTGCGAGCTTGAAGTACCAGCTGCAGGAGCCATCATCGATCAAGAATTGATCAAGAGAAGAGGAAAAGAAGAGCAGGAATCCCACAGAGATATCACGTGGGCAGCCAAAAAGGAAACATCTCGGAGCGTCTTCCAGAGGTTGGGAGGAGACTTTCAACCAAAGAACTTGTCAGAAGTATTCAGAAACTATGAAGCTTCAGAAGAAGTAAAGGACAAGAAGGTCGAGACACCAAGGTGGGTAGACGTAAGGCCACCTCAACCAAGTTATGCCAGTGATGTTAGAATAAAAGAAAAGACAGTGAACCCAGTCACTAAAAAGAATGTTGCCCGACTCGGGCGGAGATGGTATATAGTTAGAAGGGAAGGAAAGCCCGTTAAAGAGATGGGAGCTTTCATGATCAGGAGAGTCCAAATGCAACATAAAGCCTACATGAACTCATTGAAGGCCCCCACCACCTCAGAGACCTCTAAAAATGGAGAGGTAAACAAGGTACCTATTGAAGGAAAGAATAAAATCCGCTGGAGAACCAAGAAGGAGGTAGAGAAAGCCATTAGCAAGACTGAAGGGGAAGGAGACCATGCACCACCGAGCCTTCACCCGGGAAAATATAGAATCCTAAGAAGAGCTCAGGGAGATATGGTAATGATGCCAACACCTAAGTGGAGCCCATAACCAAACTGTTTTGGAACAATTTCGCCCGAGAGAGGGATACCCTCACCATTGTTGGTTGATACACTCTGTGAGAGCCTAGTGCAGGTGCAGAACTTCGGCATAACTCGAGAGGAGGCGGTGCCTGAATTAATATTGCCAAAAGAAGCACAAGCCTGCTTAGATGGGTTTATGAACCACATAGGGGGCAAGGAAGGAGATGTACCGGGGCTTAGTGACTTTCACGTAAACATGACATATGTTTTATCAGCCATGTTTCGCGCCGAGCATGATCAACCTCCCATCATGGAAGGTGATTACCTAGCGACAGAACCCATGATGGCGCGTGTTAGTGTTGAGGATACAGGACAAGGAGAACCTAACCAAACTGGATTGCCCGAACAATGGGCACATTTGTATTGCTCGTGGTCAGCTTCTGCTCCTACCATCCTTTTGAATGGGATACCTACGATCCCAAACTTTTGCTTAGATTACTTCACACACAGAGGCTGCTTAGCATTACGGTCTAGTGGTATTTTTCTTCATTTGTAAGTAAAAGGCCTTAGGTTTGACTTAGAGAGAGAGAAAGAGAGATTAATTACGTTGGATTCCCTCAATAGTAACAAATAAAATCTCTCTTTTAATAGTGAAAACAAAATCTAACTTTCTAACTATGTTCTTGTTTAAATAATTTTTTAGCGAAATGGTTTCTGCATGTATTTTCTCCTTCTGCACACTATTTATTTCTGTCTCTTGATTCTTTTGTGAACGATAAGTCAAATAACTTGAATCAGGATTCTCTCCTGCGCATTTCCCTAGGGATCCTAGGGATCCCGCAATCTTGTCCGTTCATCGTGTATCGTGCGGTCAGTTTTCGTTAGGTACTATTCATATTTGAATTGTAAAATTTAAATTTTAAATGATTTCTGACCGCACGATACACGATGAACGGACAAGATTGCGGGATCCTTAGGATCCCTAGGGAATGCTCAGGAGAGAATCCTGATTCAAATAACTTGAGATGTTATGGTATAAGAAATAAGTTGTAAGAAAACAACTTTAGATGTTCTGATGTGCCTTTGGCAACTTCTCTGACTTGTAACTGGAAGAAAATTTGTAGAACGACGATGAGTCAAATACGTTGCCACAGCCATAGTATTCCACAAATTTTCTTCCCTGTTATGTATGACGAGTTTTTTTCATGACAGGTAAAACTGAAAGTACACTCGCTAAAGTTCGAAAGCTGGTACACAACAAATTTGTAAAGACTTGCAGAAAAATGGCAAACATGTATTGCAACTTTTCATACAAATACAACAGTCTTGTTCCATCAAAATACAACAGTCTTGTTATCCTCGTAAGGTAATACTCGCAGCTCACAGTATGACTTGATAGCCATCGTTAGGCATTGTTTTTCGAGGTTCTCCGATTTCTGCACAAAAGTCTGCAAGTTATCTCTGTGTGAAACTCTCGCAACCTGCATATTGGATCAAATGTATTATAACTTTATGAATTGCAACAATTACTCTCATTGAATATCAATGCTTGGTTAATAGATCTAATTGCCAAAGCCCCGCCGAGGGGCATTGCGCACAGATATTATTTACAACATATAATCTAAATGCAAGTCTGTTTCTGAACAAATTGCAATAACTACCTAGATGATTTGGCGTATGACCAAACCGCTGGTTGAGTCACCATATAACAGAAGTCAGCAAGAGTTGTACAAATTCTTCAGAAGCATATACTTTTCGTACTACCTTCAATAACAAAATTTACGCACTAACAATTACAGAATGTAACCCACTACCCCTCCATATTAAATTTATAATCATGGTACCAGAACGGAATATTAATTGATGGATTGAGCCACGATGATTCAATAGAGCGCTAAAGCTAACCCAAGGCCCTCTGTGCCTGACCATTTGATCATCACTCATAAATGAATGTTATACCTTAAAACCCAGAGAAACATCTGACATGTTTCAGGTTAATTATTCCAGAATCCAAACAGTATTATCTACAAGGTGCTAACCAGGGACAAGGATTATCAGGTTCTCCTCCAAAAACAATTTCCCTAGTTAATAAAATGCATCTTGAACTAAGAAATATATTCAAGAAGCTAATAAGGGCATCTTGACTAATTTCAGTAACTGGGTTCACTGCTAATCCTTACAGTATATGGTATCCATCCATCACATGACCTAGAAAGTGACGGGCCTATGTATTGGCCATGGCTTCACTGGTTTTTAATTTCTTATTCTAAACATATGGTACAATATTTGATAACTTGGTACAAATTTTGAAATAAGTAAACGAACCGCCAAGTTTTAATCAAATTTAGAGCGGCCCCCTTATTCTAGTTCTGCCCCTGGACCTAGCGTTTCCCACAGCACAGAAACACAGTTGTCACACCAAACCTGAAGTATACATGGTTTTATCCAAGATAATTTGGCTTCGCAGTCTTTCAATTCAAATTGTCTCCAGTACCTGAACACAGTGAGTTCAATTTGAGAAGTCCCTACTACCCTGGCGAATTCTATCTGGAATTATAGATCCAAAATGCGGTTGAACATTCGAAAACACTGATTATTGAGAGACGAACATTTACCATATCGTTCCCATATTGTAGTGAGATTCTGACAGTAGGCCACTTGAAAGCATTATGATTTGTAATAAGTTAGAACTTAGATATATTTATGTTTAACTAGGACTATCCCACCCAACCATGTCATGGGTGGGTAGCAAAGTCATTGTTTCCACTATGATCTACATTATATAAGTAACTTGGTTCAGCTGTTTGATCTGGTCATATTTTCATCTCAACTTGCCTAGAAAAGACCAAAGCTTTCTATGGATCAAAGTAAATGCGTAATACTATCAAACAACAACAAACACGAGAATAATCAGCAATCAACGCCAAAAATCATCTTATACTGTCAGAGACACAAAACCAAAAATACAGCACAAGGATTTCAAAGCCTAAACAAGGGTAAATTTCATAGCAGCAGTAAAGAACTTCGTATTTACCATCTGTTCAATAATAGGCCCGGCATCAAGTTCTTGCGTCACAAAATGAGTTGTTGCACCAATAAGCTTCACCCCTGCATCAAAAGCCTGCGAACATAATCTAGCAAATTAAACATGTATAGACAGTTAGGATGAAAGTATAGATATACTTTAAAGGGCAACAAACACAGAGAATGACGAGAAGTGTGAACCTGTTTAGATGGTTTTCCACCTTTGAATGATGGCAAAAGGCCATGATGAATGTTAATTATATCCTTTCCATAGCTCTTTAAAAAATCACCGGATAATATCTGCGTAAATAAAAACAATTCTTAAGTTCTTAACTGCTCGTTTAACCCTTTTGCAACAAATAGTCCACTTTCTCTATTCTTTTGTTTTCTTCCTTAATTTAAAGAGTTTTTTCTTTATAACATATAGTAATTGTCGAGTAAAAGCTACAAGAGCGGACACTTTAGGTTTTGATGGATTTCAATCTAACTATTTTGACTGTTATAATGAAAGGACAGGAGAAAGCGTGTTCCTCCAGTCATCACTACAAACTTCAATAGCCAACCATTTATAAAGTTCGAAATGATAATTGAATGGTGAAAATGTAACCTGATTTACCTGCATGTACCTGGCAAGAACTAAAAAATCAGTGTTTTGAACCAACTCCAGTATCTCCCCTTCTGTTTTGTCATCCTTGGTTGTATTTAGATAATGATAAGGTATACCGTGTCTTTCTAGAAAACGATGCACATGGGTGTTTGGACCTCTATGATGATTACTGAGGAAAAACAGTGCTACAACCACAGTCAAAGTTCTGAGAACCAAAATTATGAACTAAAACAGTGAAAAACCTCCAAAAAGCTCACCTTATTACACAAGTTATATCTACTGGAAGCCTGCCTTCCTGCCACTGATGTAATAAATCTACCAGACAATGATCCTGCAGCAGCATAAAGATGGTTTTATTATGCACAACACCATAATCTAAAATAGCGTGGGTGTATGACTATCAGTGTGTACACCTATAAGAAACTTTACAAATGGCAACACCTGCTTTGAGACAAGGACACCAATCTTATATTTGGGGTCGAGATTTGGAACCCGGACAACAGATCTCATTGCAGAGTATGTTAACGACAGCTTATGGAAATCCTCATCCATTTCCTTTCTTGGCCATTTAAGAGGATCGAAAATAAATTCGCTGCCAAGTTGCAGAGAGTTAGATTTTTTATCTGTGCACCTGGTTCTATTAAACTAAAGAATACGTGCAATTTGACATATTGCATCAAACAATAGCAACCTGTCAAACCGACATGCTCCATTGCTCTAAACTGATTCCTGTAAAAAAACTGACCTTGGAGTACTTTAATCTTTATTTCCTTTTAACTAGCAAACCCCATTGATTGAATTACTAGATTTCGCATCATAAAAATATCACACAGTTCCAATAACAATCATATAAAATCCACTCCAAGCCTTGACATTTGTCATCAATCCATCCAAACAAAACCAACCAGAAAAATTCATACTTTTTATAAAAAATAAATAAATAAATTTGACTTTGCAAATGAAATCTGAGGAATTTGGCAAATGAATCAAGCAGAAATGGCAAAAGGGTACCTTCTGGAATAAAAAACGTGCTTGTTTTCGGGCACGAAGACGCTGGCGCCGAGAATGTTTCCGCCTTTAGAAGCAATGCAATCCGATAGCTTGGCCACAATCCCAACTGCATCCTATTCCAATAAAACCCATTTTCAATCCCTTATAACCGGTTTGGTTTCCCAGAAAATAGAAAGAGAGAAAATGAAAGCAAATGCAAATCTGCACGCAGAGAGACGGAGAGAGAGAGAGACAGAGAGAGGACTTACGGGGCAATGGAAGACGTGGATTCCGTAGGAGAGAGGGGGGAGAGAAGATGAAGAGTCGAGGGGCTCCCCTGGGAATCTCAAGGACTTGAAGGGCCTCTTGGCAAATCCGAAAAGCTTGGGGAGGCTTGGAGACGCCCTTTGGACGAGGTTCATTTTCTATCTCTCTCTGTCCGTCTGTGCTGCTAATGGTGGCGCGCCTATCCTTTTTCCTCCTCCACAAACTGAAGCTTAAGTCCGTACTCTGATGTCGTTTTTGTTGACAAGTGACTCGGTACCAAGTAGACCTGGCATTTTTAACTCGACCCGTTAAAATTAGTATTCGGGTGGGCGATAAACGGGTCGGTGGTTAACAGGTCAACCCGTTAATCACCCGTTAAATAACGAGTCATTTTGGATGAACCCGCGAAACTCGTTAAAACCCGTTATTGAGGACTTTTGTGTAATTTCAACAGTCCTAGTAGAAAACCGTCAGGGCTCAGGTTCCTCACGTCTCTCTCTCGCACCGTCGCACGACTTTGCTCTTTTTCTCTCTCTCTAACCTCTCTGTAATCTCTAAGGGCGCGTTTGTTTGACCTCGTTAAGTTTCACTGGACTGGCTAGGATTACTAGTCAGTGTAATCCCATGTTTGTTTCTTGCATGAACTAATTTAATTGAGACTAGCAGGGACTCGCTCCGACTATGCGCTTCATTAGCCGGTCTTAGCTAAAGACCCCAAAATCAGGCGGACTACTAAGACCTTCGCCCCTCCCATCTATGTCTTCTTCTTCACTTCGCCCCTCCCCCCGCACTTCGCTCCACGTCGACAGAGACTCCACGGTTGGATAGATATATCGGCTCCTGTGGCCTCGTCGCGCTGGATCTGGGTTTGCCGACTGCCTCAACGTGCTAAATATGGGATCAATTTTCTTCTGGAATTGCCCTTCTTTATGTGTTTTGTTGATTGAATTGTTGTGGGTTTGTTTTGGATTGTGTTATTTGGGGATTTTGGCGTCTGGGTTGGTGAAGTTTTGTGGGTTTTTGTACTTGGGTTTTGGCAGTTGAGGCAAGTAGTACCTCTCAGACTTTCAGAAATTTTGGATGGGTTTTTGGAACAGATGGGGGATATGTCCTGCAATTCGATGGGTTTGGAACATATGGGTTTTGGAATAGATGGGGTTGAAGTTGCAAAGTACCTGCAATTCGAGAAGAAGAAGAGGGATATGCCCTTTTTTTATACATATATTAATTTTGATAATAATAAATTAAAATATAATAATAATTTTTAGTTAGTCCATCTTTTTAGTCCAACACTGCACCAAACGCTTTACTAAGTTAGTCCAGCTTAGTCTATTCTAAGCCAGTCCAACTTAGTTCCTAAAGCTAGTTCAGTCCAAAATAGTCCGATGCAACAAACGCACCCTAAAAGTACTGAGAGATCGCTCATCGGCCATCGCTGTGCTCCTTCCCTTCCGAATCCACCACACTCTCTCTCTGGTAAGCTCTGATTCCCTTCCACCTCTTCTTTCATGCGTAACAATATACAGATTGAAATTTGTTCATGGGTTGTGCTCATTCCCTTCCA
Source organism: Malus fusca (assembly GCA_035220775.1). Lineage (NCBI taxonomy): Eukaryota > Viridiplantae > Streptophyta > Magnoliopsida > Rosales > Rosaceae > Malus > Malus fusca. Next base: position 9,091,744 of record CM069064.1, on the reverse strand, counting down.
CCTCTGGGTTTGTTTTTTTATAAATTTTTTGGTTGTGTTTTGGATAATGGGTTTTGCTTTTTGTTCATGGGTTTTGTGTAAAATTTGTGCATTTGTATATTCTCCGATTAAAATTTCCATTTTTGGGTAATTTGGAGCTGTTAATTTACCTATTTCTTCACATCGATTAAAAGTAATGGATGACGAAAGAAGAAATGTTTTGCGATTCGTTAAGGCTCATGAAGTTAAAAGTACCGAGTTTGCGATTCGTTAATGCCGAGGTGTGTAATTCGTTAAGGCTCATGTTTTGCGATTCCGAGGCTCATGAAGTTAAAAGTATTGAATTTGCTTTGTTTTGGTTGGTTTTTGGATTGGAATTGGGTTGTTGTTGTTGTTTGGTTTTACTGAAATTGATACGAACAACATAAGTTACTACTCAGTAAGTTTCTATATCCTCCCTGTATAGGCATCCTGCTCATACTTACATATTTCCATCTATTTTTCTCCTAGCCTTCGAAATGTTTCCCTTTTAGGTGCTTCTTATATTCTATATTCATAGGTACTTACTGCTTAGTAATTAATTTGATTGAGACTTGAGACCCTGTAGTGAATACCCAGACTTGAGACTCTGGAGTTTGGGTTGGATGTTTATTGTTTTCCTCTATTACATTGAACTTTAGTAATTAATTTGAAGTCATACTTTATATTTACTGTCTTGACATTGCATAGTTTCCCTCTCACAAATAGGCAGCTTTTTCTCATTTCGGAATAGATCATTTGAATACTTTAGTGACACAAACTGATCCTTACAGCAAGTAAGAGATGAGCGATTGGCAGGAAGGACTTCGCCTAACAGGCTTGATATTTTGCCCCTTCTAGCTTTAAGTAGGGAAGAAGATGACTTTACAGGGGAGTCTTGACCAACTGCTGTTGCCTGCAAGTACAAATAACTAAGAAGCAGATCGCAGTAATACATTATGAAACTAATGACATATCATTTATCGGTGTCTGTCTGTGGAGGTACTGATAGTGATAAAGGATTCACCTTAGGTAGAAACTGGTCCAGATCTAATTTTTCCGGTGGTTCCTCAATTTTCAACTCATATATTTTGACTCATAATGATGTTTCCTTCTCTCTTTTGTTTTTAAATTATGTCTCTTGTTTTTGCATTGATTAGGTCTTAGGTTAAATCTTTAGTTTCGAGGCTGTTGTCGATTGTCGATGAGAGAAAGAACATGCATTGATTAGGTCTTAGTTAGTTTTTGTCCCTGTAACTACATCAATTGATAGCATGCCATTTCCTTAAAGACATTAATGTTTTGTTTTGTTTTCTGCTCTCTTTGAGTATAGTAGTGTTTTCTTTTCTGCTCTCAAATTGCATCTCAGCTTGTTAGTAGTATTAGTCTTGATTAAGCATGGTATGTATTTTAACTTGTTCTTTTAAAGATATTTTTCTGTGATGTTTAATGATTAGGATGGATTGTGCAAGATTAATGCTTACTTTTATTGTGACAAGCTTCTTACTAATGGAAATTTCACTTGTCAAGGAAATTTCACTTAAGATGAATGTTGAAGGCAAAAAAGGAGCAGAGGATGCAATGCAAGAAGAAGGTTGGCAAAAAAGCAGCAGAGAACGCAATCATGCAATGCAAGAAGAAATAGAGCCACTGTAGACTCTGTAGTGAGACATTGATTGAGAATTGAGAAAGAGAATTACTGTGTTTTACTTAAACAATTTCCCAATCTATGTTAAGATTCGGAGACGCATGTAATCGATAGAAAGTCGAATTCTACTATATAAAAACGCAATCATGCTAGTGTCAGGTTAATTTAATCAGTTGTTATCCATTTTATTGGCCTATTAATCAACTTGATGTTCAAAATGTGTTTCTACATGGTTCTTTGGGTGAGGAAGTTTATATGCAGCAACCTCCTGGTTTATTGATCAGTAACGCTCGTTGCAACCATGGGTCGTGGTTGTAGTTGTTTCATTTAGTTCTTGAGGCAAAGTAGACATGACATGACAGACATAAACATGTTTTGTGACATTCCCAATCTTGTATTCTTGTGCATCGTAATAAAGCTCCAAGTGTTCATCAAGTCACTCCATGACTTGCATATGCACACAAACCTAATGAAGGAAGGAGGTGGCTAGCACAAGCACTAGAATGCTAAGAACGGGCGTAATTGATTTGGATGAAATGTGTAAAAAAAAGAAAAAAAGAAAAAAAAAGGGTTAACAGGTGAAACGGGTTGAAACGGGTGACCCGTTAGCTTAACGGGTTGGGTTCGGGTGACCCGTTAGCTTAACGGGTCAGGTTGAACCTGATCCAAACCCAATAAACCCGACCCGTTTACAGGTCTAGTACCAAGTACCAACTGCCACTTCCCAAAAAGACTTAAAAGAGGAATTTAACTAATTATTTTTGGACAATTGTTGAATTGCTTAAACCACTTAGTACTACGGTCTAATAATATTCCTCTTTATTTGTAAGTGAGAGGTCTTAGATTCGATTCTCGCCAACCACATTATTATGGCTTATGGCTAGCCCATTGTAAGGCTTGACTCACTCCATTACCCCGTAGTATAGATAATATTGTTTGTTAAAAAAAAATGTTGAATTACTTTAGTGGTTATAGTCTTTCTTTTCAATCCACTGTATTTTAGATTTTTTTTAAAATGTTATGTATTTTTCTCTACTTGTAAATAAGATGTCTAAATTCGACACTTGTGAATGACACATTTAATACCAAAATATAAACGGTTTTCACACCGAAGTGTAAGTATATCATTGTATTAAAACATTGACGGTTTCCATTTAGCCTAAACTTAACCAATCCAAACTAATTATGGTTTGATTCTATTTGGACCTATATTACCTTCTTTTTTTCTTGAAACTAAAACCGTTTAATTTTGTCACTTAGTACTACGATCTAATGGTATTCATCTTCACTTATTAATAGCCCATTGTAAGGCTTAGCCTATTTCCCGACCCTCTCTTAGTGTAGATAGTATAGTTTGTCAAAAAAAAAAAAGGGCTTGATTTTTATTGGTTTGGTTTGGTTTGGTTTGGCTGATTTGAAAAGTTGGACCGGTTTAATACTTATCCCTAATATTATGCATTGTGTTTGTTTGGTTACACGCAATGCTTGATTTATCCTAATCGTTACTCACTTTTATTCACACTCCCTGCCACTTAAGAAAATACCAAAAGTTTAGTATTAGACACATTTAGAGTTATGGAATGATGAGGGTTGGTGCGGTTGATTCCAATCGAGTGATCAATATGTTGAGGAGTTCGTTGATTGTTGTTGACATGTTCTTTTAGGGTGCTTTTCGAGACCTTCTAGGGTTTTGGAGGTTGTTAGGGTATGTTTACTTAACAAAATTGAAAAAAAAAATGAAGAAATTGAGAAATTTTTTACCTTTTTTGTTTTTTGGACAAACGATGTTATCTACAATAAACGGGAGGGGAGTGGGCTTAACCTCACAATGAGTTAGCAATAATGTGGTTCAAATTTGCCTTTGGCGAAAATTGAATCTAGGACCTCTCACTTACAAGTGAAGAGGAATACCACTAGACTGTAGTACTGAGTGACAAGAAAGCAGGGAAACTTACGCTTTTTTGATTTCATATGCGTAAATAAATATGGGAAAAAGTTAAGGAGTGCAATGATTCTCATACTCATATTTTAGTAAACACAAAACTCAAGGATAAAAATGATTCAAATTCCTATTCTTGTAAATAAGCATGCCGTTAGCGCGAAACTCTTTTGGGTATTTGAAGGATGTTGAGCGGCAAGGCCTTCATTAATTAAATTGTTGAATAGAAATTCAACGGTTGTTGTGGCTTATTTTATCTGAGAAGGGAGAGAGGATGTGTTATTCCTCATACGCCGTGCCTTTATTCATAGTAATAAGAGAGGGAAGAATCATTCTCCTCCAAGGAATATAAGTCCTAATAAGGAAGAATAACTAGTATCAAATCTAATCTAGGATTTACACAATCATACTTAAATACAATGTTCATAACATTCCCCTTTGAGTGTTTAAATACTCTAGTAGATTCGGCATCATGTAGAGTTGAAGAAGTCGACTCGTCGACACTAATTCTAGGAACACGCTAGTCTCAAAGTAAAGTAGGAACTCGCATATGGAACTAAGTCTCACAAAAAAACCCAATGGCTATGGTAAAATCCAAGTAAGGACAAAAACCATAGTCTAAGGAAAAATTGCATGAGAAAATGCAAAGTTAAATGAAACATCTACGGGACATCATCAGGGATATGATAACCCTAAGGTGGGTGCCTCGTCAAAACCTCGTTAGGTAGCAAAAACCCAAAGGGAAAAATACTCTTAATCGTAGGGAAAAAGAGTACATTAAGATCAAGCAAGTATACTTCAGGATACTCCCCCTGAGTTTGACATAATTCCAAAGAGAACTAACAGTGTTATAACTCAGAAAGTTTATGCATACCTATTCCTTGAACAAGCTTCTGAAACGTCGCATTCGGTAGTGATTTGGTGAATAGGTCGGCCAAATTGTCTTTTGAATGGATTTGCATGACTTCAATCTTTTGATGCTCTTGTTGTTGATGTGAGAAGAAGAACTTCGACGCAATGTGTTTGGTGTTGTCTCCTTTGATGTAAATCTATTTTAGATGTTCGATGCATGATGCGTTATCTGGATGCGAAAATAAGTTAACGCACAAATTAAACCCTATTTGTGACAATTGTAGTAATGATGTAAGTAGGGATCGTTCTAACCGGGGATTAACTAGGGATGCTAACCAAAGTAAAATTAAATTAAAAACGTAAAAACAAAATTTAAAACACTAAACTAAAATCAAAACACTTAACTAGAATCACTCAAAATAAAACTAACAAATAAACTAAAACAAATCAAAAGACTCAAAATAATTCAAGACTCAAGAAAACACAAACTAAATTGATTTCTAACAAATCTAACACTTTAAAATAAATGGGGGATTGATTTTTTGACGAAATTGAATTTAAAACAGAAACTTAAAAACAAACTTCAAAGAAAATATATTTTATAGAATGATGAGACGTTAGTTAGAGGGTTCCTTATCCACACATGAATATATGCATACAATTTGATTCCCAGTTATGATTTCAACAAACGAATGAATGACAACGCTCCAAGTTAACCGTGAATTGCACTAATTAACCCTCAGTTTTTCCACAAGTTATTGGGTTGGATGATTGCATACGACAACCCAAAACATTCCCTACAAGTTCCCTACATGAATTGCATAATAGAGATACAAGCAAGAATCATTAAGTTCTATGAAAAACATAAGCATTGACGAGGCACTCGTTACTATGATTTGCATGAAACTTATGCCAAGAATTTACTTAACGTGATTGTGACTAGCAACCTTCACTACTTGTGAATATAAGTTCATAACGATTAGGTGAAACTCCCTTATATTCTAGCATCAAGTCTAAGCATGCAAAATAAGTGTCGACCCTTAACCCACATACATAAACAAGTTCTTAATCAAATCAGAAAAGTAAACCACATCCAACGTTCAAGAATTCATAACTGGAGTAAATCAAATCATAATAAACATTTATCCATGGTTTCAAATTCCCCTCTAACTAAACAGAATTTAATTACACATGTTTAATATAATTGAAAAGAAAATTAAATTAAACATGAGTTTAAGAAAAATAAAACCAAATGAGGAGTTGCTCCTCTGTGCTTGTTTTTCTTCCCACGTCTGTCTTCACTGCCGTGCTTTCCCAAGTCTCCCTCTGTCTCTCGCGTCTCGCCCCCTGCGCCTTCCTGCGTCTCTAGCTCTTCCTCCGTCTCTGTCCGTCTCCCGCTACTCTCTCGCCAGCTTCTCTTCTCTCTGTCTTTTTCTTTCCCGTTGCACAAGGCAGCTGTTATGCCTCTTTTCGCACAGTTCCCCCCTTCTCCTTTTATTTGCTCTCCTTTTCTTCTTTTGTTTTCTTTTTCTTTCTGCCATCATTTCCACTGATGTCCTCCATGCCCTACTTTCCGTCCCATTTCTCTTATATTATTTTTTTCTTTTTCTTAGCAGAACATGCTCTCCCACTCCTCCATGTGCATCCCTGCTTTTGTATATTTTTTTTATTTCTTTTCTTCTCCAAGCTGGCAGCTGCCAGCTTTCTTTCTTCACTCCAAAGGGCAGCCCTCCTATTATTATTTTCTGCTTTCAAACAAAAGGGACAGTGACAATGCAGTTAACAAATTTATTAACCAAATAGAGTGGGTAAGGTTGTTTTAAACGAATTTATTACTTAAAACCTCACTAGTGCTATTTTTATTTTCTTAGCTAGATAAATTCTATAAAACACAAAAACAAAGTAAATAGCACAAAAATATGAGGAAATAACTAAGAAAAGACAAGAGAATTTGATGTAAAATATATATAAATATGAGCTTATCATTATCTTCATAGATCGTAGTCGGGACTTCAACGACAAAGTAAAGATTGTAGGAGCTTTGAATATGGCCCACAACTGCTTTCAGACAGAAGCATTCCTGAGTTACTTCGTGTAAGGCGAGAATTTCAGCATGGTTAGACGAAGTGGCAACTAAGGTCTGTTTAGTTGACCTCTAAGAGATTGCGGCGCCTCTAACGGTAAAGACATGACCCATTTAAGAGCGCGATTTGTGAAGATCAAATAAGTATCATGTGTCGGCATAACCAACAAGGCTAGAATCGACTTGAGATAAGGGGTGCGGTATCTGATCCGTAGGGGTAGAACAAGCCCAGATCTGTAATACCTTTATGGTACCAAAATATGTCTTTAACACTAGTTCAGTGTTTGTGTGTCGTTGCATTATTGTATCTTGCCAAAAGATTAACATGAATGAGATATCAGGTCTAGTGCATTGAGCTAAGTACAATAAAGCGCCTATCATACTTAGATAAGGAACTTCGACCTCCAAATCTCTTCATCATCCTTCTTCGGACTAAAGGGATCTAGTTTTGCATTTAGCAATCGAACGACCATATGAGTACTCGAAGGCTTCACTTTATCCTCATTAAAGCGGCGCAACACCTTCTGGGTGTAGTTCAATCGATGTACAAAGATTCCATCCTAACGATGCTATATCTCGAGATTGAGATAGTATCAAGTCTTTCCTAGATTTTTCATCTTAAATTCTAACTTCAAGTGTGCAGCAGTTCTCTTGTTTTCTTCAGGAGTTCCGATGAGGTTCATGTCGTCGATATAAACTGTAACAATCGCAAGTGACTTCTTAATGAACACGCAAAGACGTAGTTCATTGTTCACATATCCCTGACTAGTCAAATACTCACTCAGATGGTTATACCACATTCTTCCAGATTGCTTCAAACCATAGAGTGAACGCATCAGCCGAATTGAGACCGTGTTCCGAGGTTATGGAAATATTTGATCCAGTCAATGTAAGTCCTTCGGGAACTTTGATAAAAATTTTCATATCAAGATCCCCATAGAGATACGTAGTTGCTACGTCCATCAGCTGCATACTCTGTTTTTCGAAACCTACCAAACTGATAAGGTAGCGAAAAGTAATCACATCCATAACAGGTGAATAAGTTTCGTCATAGTCAATCTGGAGGCGTTGTGAGCAACCTTGCGCAACAAGACGAGCTTTGTAACGCACAATTTTGTTCTTCTCATTATGCTTCTGAACGAAAACCCACTTGTAGCTGACGAGCTTCATATGTGGATGAGTAGGAGTTACAGGTCCAAACACCTTATGATTCGCAAACGAATTGAGTTCGACATGGATTGCTTGTTTTCAGTTTCACCAATTAGTTATACGTCGACATTCATTAGTAATTACTGCATATGCTAATGCATCGTCGATGATCATCTCGTTTCTACACCAAACATCATCTAAGCTAGCATAATGGACCGAAATCTCTTGATTCTCGGGATGTGGATTCGTCTCTTCAAGGATGCTTCCGTAATCTAGAATTTCCTCATGACTTGGATAGAATGAGTAGGCGATAGTCGGATTCACGATAAGCTCAACAACATGTGACGTGGGTTTCCTCTTCCAGGGGTGTGAATCATTTGAACCAAGTGGTCTGCCACACTTTTGTGTAGGGGCAGAGGATTGGTAAGCCACTAATGTACGTGGATCGGCCAAGGTGGTATCTCGGGCCTCCAAGAGGGAAGTCCGTCATACATTTGGTACATTTATCTTTGCAGGCACATTTGCAGCTGGAATGTGTGATCTTGTCACTCGCGCTAGATCCGTGAAAGCATCTGGCATGCTTTGAAGATCTAATAGGTGCTACATTTTAGTTTTAGATTGAGCGGTGTGGGGATCTAAATGAGACAAAGTGGGAGTTGTCAACGATAATTTGCGTCGTTTTTCAGGAACGGTGATATTCTTATCTCCCCTTAACAACGGGAATACTGTCTTATAAGTGACAATCCACGAAACGAGAGGTAAAAAGATCGCCTGTCACAGGTTCTAAGTAACAAATAATTGAAGGAGAATCATATCCGAAATAGATTCTCATCCTTTGCTGAGGCCCCATTTTGTATGTAAGGGCGGCAAAATCGGCATATAAACTGCACAACCAAAAACACGCAGATGTGATATGTCAAGTTCGTATTTGGTAACCAACTAAAGGGCACTATATTGTTGTGTCGCAACAGGCCTCAAGCGGACCAACATGGTTGCGTGCAATATTGCATGGCCCCAAGCAATGATCAAGAGCTTGGTACGTATGACCAACGATCGAGCAATCATTTGTAAGCGCTTAATGAATGTCTTTGCCAGGCCTTTCTGGGTGTGAACATAAGGTACAAGATGTTCAACTTCAGCCCTAACTGACATGCAATAACAATCAAAAGTTTTAGATGTGAATTCTCCAGCATTATCCAATCAAATAGATTTGATCGGATAATTAGGGTGGTGAGTCCTGAGCTTGATAACCTGTGCCAACGGTTTGGAGAATGCAGCGTTCGTTGTGGACAACAAGCACACGTGTGACAATGTGCGGAAGCGTCAACCAATACCATAAAATATCTAAGTGGTTCGCAGGGAGGGTGAATCGGTCCACAAATGTCCCTCTGAATCATTTGTAGAAAAATAGGAGGATTCGAACGAATTTTGTCATAAGAAGGCTTAATAATAAGTTTTCCCATAGAGCAGGTTTGTCATGTGATTCCTTGCATTGAACATAAATTTTGGGTTGGTGGATGCCTTTGTGAAGATTTGAGAATATGGTGCATTGCTGTTTATCGAGGGTGTCCCAAACAATCATGCCAAAGTGTAATTTCGTTCGCGGTCCCTGAGGTAGGGCCAACCACATAATGGCTTTCTATAGGGCATATGGTTGTAGTATACAAACCACTCGGGATACACTCCATCTTCTCTAGAATACGCTTCTGGCCATATTCGTAGGAAGCTATGCACAAAAAATCAACTCCACTTTCTACATAGGTTTCAGCGTGGTAATTATTATCTCTAATGTGCTTGAACTCAACAACGTTCTTCTAGAACGTGGAGAATAAAATGCATCTTCAATGGTCAAGATTGTATCATTGGACAACATTATACGTGCCTTACTGTATTCTTCGATCAGGTTGGATGGGCTTGAGAGGGTTGTCAGAGGTGCATTCTTAGGTTCGAAGTTAGTGAAATATATGCGTTCACACAAAACGGTGTGTAGTTGCATTATTTGCCAGACAACTAACTTTCCTAATAGTCACACCTAGAACTAAAAATTAATTTGAATTGGTCACATGCATAAAAGTTCTAAAAATAAATATCCATTCAAAATAATTTAAGTATCCAAGGATGGTAATTAAAAAAAAAACTTAATATCCAAAAACAAATCACCAACAAATAATCAACTAAAAATAGATCATGTAAAAGATTCTAATATTCCATAAGGGTGGGTAATAGCCTCTTGAAAGTCGAAAACCTACATTTTGGTACTCTTCAATTCATCCATTTGCATAAAGTTTGATTCAAACTTCTTACGATGAAAATGATATTCAGCTACAACCTTCTAGGTAGCACAGCAAACACGGGACCAATGTTTCTTTGAACCACAGTGGTACCACAGGTACACATCCATGGTGTCAGGTGCTTTGCCCTTATTCTTAAAGTTCGAGGACTTAGGAGGGAGGTTAGGGCGCTTCTGGGCTTGGTTTCCTCCCTTAGATGGGTTTTGGCTATATTGACCTTGATGGGGTGGCTTCTAGCCGCCCCTACCACTCCTATGTTGGCGTTTTGGGCATTTGTTTGTGCTATAATGTGCTTCAGGCACAACAGTCGCCCCAGTAGGTCGAGCTTGATGATTTTTCATCAACAACTGATTATGCTTTTCAGCGAAAAGTAAAACAGAGATCAAATATGAAAACTTAGTGAATTTCTGAGCCCTATATTATTGCTGCAGGACAATATTGGTAGCAGAGAAGGTCGAATAAACATTCTCTAAGAGATCCTCTTTGATTAAGTTCTCGTTACAGAACTTGAGAGGTGATCAGATTCGACAAACTTTAGAATTATATTTATTCACAGACTTAAAGTCTTGGAACTGCAGATGTTGCCAGTCGTGTCTTGCTTCAGGTAAGAAGATGTCATTTTGGCGATCGAAGTGGTCAACCAAATCGATCCAAAATGCTTGTGGATCTTCCTGAGTAAGGTACTTGGTTTGTAGTGCATCATAAATGTGCCTTCGAAGGAAGATCATGGCAGTGGCTTTCTCAGCTTCACCAACTGGGTTGTCCATCTCATCTTCAATGGCGGGACGCAAATTCTTTGTGGTGAAGTGGAGCTTCACATCTTGGACACAGTTGAAGTAGTTTCTTCTGGAGACGTCTAAAGCGGTGAAGTCGAGTTTGTTCAAATTCGACATGTCCCTATCACAAAATTAATGGACAGGAATGTGGTTAGTGTAATGGAGAAAGAATCGAACCATTCACATATGAGTAGAACATTTAGGTTCTAATAGACATTTATTGGTTTAAATTTACATGAAAAAACTTCGGGTTTTCATGGGTGAGTGTTTAAGGAACTTCAGGTTTTCAAACAAGGCATGTTTCTAGGAACTTCAGGTTTCGAAAGAATTATGAACTTCATGTTCATATGTTCCTGCAGATAAACACAAATATATATATATATATATATATATATATATATATATATATATATATATATACAGAAATATGCAACAAGAAAATATGCAAATAGATATTCAGGTTTAGAATTATAATTGAATTAATTATTTGGACTTCGGGCCAATATTAAAGTGTGGGTCAAAAATTATAAAACCCAAAAGTGCCTGAAAAAATTGGCAATTAAACTCGGGGCCCAAAAAATAATGGCTAAAGCCCACGGGTGGGCTGAGCAAATTGAGACCATACAGTCAAGGCCCAAAAAAATGGGCTGGGTTGATATGGGTTGTTGATGCACAAAACCTGAGGGGTCTTGGAACAACGTAAATCCGACTGTGAATCTGCAAGAAAGTAAAGAACACAAGATGTATCGTGATTCACCCCAATGTTTGGGCTACGTCCACACTGATGTTGATATTGTTTCACTCTGAATGGTGAATATACAAGAAGGTTAGAGGCAGTGTGCTCTATAGCCTATTTTCTCTCTTCCCATGACCTAAACCTTGCCCCCTTAATGAGGAGAGTGAGGAGTCTTTTTATAGAATAAGGGCTCATCACTTATTACATATTTGCCCCTTCATTTATTACATAATTACATTTGAGTCCCCCGAGTATTTATACGAGATCTAAATATGGAGGCCCTAAGTATGGTACAAACATGGGTAACATGCCTAAGAACAGAGGCCCAAAATGAGCTCTCATCTGGTGCGGCGAGGAGCAAGCTAGGACTGCAGGCCCTATCTGAATGTATGCTTCGGTGCTTCACAGTGTACGGGTACTCGGGGACGCAATCCTATGTGTCGGGAACATCACAACCTTAGAGGGGGCCGTGATCAGGTGTGTCATGGTGCAGGTGCACCGACTCACCAGCTATGGGCATGGATCTTGTGTGGTTATGTGAACTGGGACACCATAGCCCTATCTGCTGTGTCACATGGGCCAAGTGTGGGCTGCAATATGCAAGCCCAAAGACAACAATTGGTTTTAGCTTTGGCTCAGAGGAACCAAAAACACCTTAGCCGTAGCTGGGTGCGCTCGCTGGGAAAGAAAACCGGGGCCACCGTTTCAGGCGGCCTTGTTTTGGGATAAAAAAATCTCGGGGCGAGTTCGTGAATCAACGGGGATCACGAATATGAACGGAGGTAGGGAAATCTCAACGTTTCAACCAAAAACCCTATAAAGCCCATGGCTCTGGCTTGTGGTCTTGCGGCTCAGCATAGCTACACAGGTTACAGGTTGGTGCTGGCGGCTTGATGCGGCGTGGCATGGTGGTGACGGGATGTGTTTCTTGAAAAACCCTAATTTTAATTTTTTTTTACAAATTTCCAGATTATAATTCAATGCACATTCAACATATAATTTAATGCATGAACATATATTTGATGCAATTCATGGCAATATCAATTCACATAATTCAACAATTATGGATATAATGCATATACAATTTATGTACAATCTACAATTCAAAAAACTTAAAGTTGGGTCATGCATTATGGTGAATGTTCATGCTATTAGGGCTGCAAAAATATTGAGATAAAAACCGTTGTTTTGGAAGAACTTGATTGCGTGATGATATTGATGAACTGGTTTGATGCAAAAAACTTCCACGTCTGATTCCTAAGTGCAACAGTATGAGCGTGTTGTGGCTTATTTTATCTGACAGGGGAGAGAGGGGGAGCACGGCAAAGAGAGAGTAGGGAGAGATGTGTTTGTAGGGTTGTGTAGAGGATGTGTTATTCCTCCTACGCAATGCCTTTATTTATAGTAATAAGGGAGGGAAGAATCATTCTCCTCCAAGGAATACAAGTCCTAATAGGGAAGAAGAATTAGTATCAAATCTAATGTAGGATTTACATAATCACACTTAAATACAATGTTTATAACAACGACACAAAATTCAGATATATATAAGATCCAAAACATACTTGAAAATCTAAAATTATAGGGTGGTGCTATGCAACACAATCTTTTTTACCTTGCACACTCCATGTTAATTATTGTCTTTTGATTCGACAGACGAAAATAGAAAAATGTGCGTGAAAGGTAAAAAGAAGTGTGTGGGCTGTGGACGAAATTAACTAACTTGGGGAGTATTTATCAAATATAGCCAAAAATTAACCTTTAATTTCAAAAATGTCACTTTTTATAAAATCTGTCAAATATATACAAAATTCCACCTAAATAGACGCAAATACCCTCAAATTTAACAATCAAATAAATTAAAGGTTTTTTAGCCAAAATGATTCATGACATTAACATAATTCTTTACTCTGATCCTTAATAATTAATGATAATCAATAGTAATGTTCATGAATTTGTCTATCATGAATCATTTTAGTCTTTCTTTGAAATTGTTCATCGTGATCATTTTAGTTTTTTCGTGAAAAATTTGTCAATTGCTCTATTAGTGTGATGATGTGGCGCCACGTGGGTCTCACAAATACAATCATATAATGACATGTGGATTAACTTTAAAAACTATTGCGCCCACTTGCTCTATTAGTAAGAAAAAAGACGTTGAAGGCATGATTGAAATTCTGTTGCGCCCACTTGCGGTAACTGCGGCGGCGCTTAATGTCGGTGATGAGGGGGTCGAAGGGGATAGGGTTGTGGTTGTGTAGTGTAGAAGCGAAGGTGAAGTTGGACCGTAGCTTAAGACGATAGTAGCTAAAAAGCCTTTAATTTATCTAATTGTTAAATTTGAGGGTATTTGTATCTATTTAAGTGAAATTTTGGATATATTTGAAAGTTTTTATACAAAGTGACATTTTTGAAATTAAGAGTTAATTTTAGGCTATATTTGATAAATCCTCTAACTTGGGCTGTTATTGGGCTGTGCCTTGGCGCCACTTAACGTAGGCTTAAGCCCATCCAACGCTCCCAGAAGTGAAGAAAACAACATTACGAAGTAGCGGCTCGAGTTAACAACTTTGTGAGGAGCCATTGATTCCCCGACTCAAGGGCTCAACGCCGATCCTCTTCCTCCCTCCGTCGTCAAACTGAACGATCCTCCGCCGCCTCCTCTGCCACCTCCGGACGGCCTCTCGTTCTCTCAACCTTCAGAGCCCCAACAATGCCTGTAATTCTCTCTCTCTCTCTCTCTCTCTGATCATGGATCCAGATCTGTATCTATTTGTTTATGAAAATTGTGAATCATGGAGGCTTAATCTTGTGCGGTGCAGTTCAGGAGATTGATAGAGGTGGAACCGCCGAGCCCGCTGAGATACATAATCGGAGCGGCGATCATGATGATCGGAGTAGTCTTACCCGTCGGTTACATGATGTTCCGTAACAAGCGCGTCCCTACTTCTTCTTCGTACTCCAAACAGACGTAGGTGTGCCTTTTTAAAAAATTTCGTTTTCATCATTTCCCACCCCCATAATTTCCCATATTGGTCAAATTGCCCCAGTAAGTTTTAAGTTTAGGAATTGTTCTGAATCTGATATGGGAATTTTTCTCTTGGTATTTCAGAAACAAAGTTTTGATATAGAGACAGAGAGAGAGAAAGAGAGAGATTAGTGAGATTACAAGGATTTCGGATTTGATTTTTCGTGTTGAGAAGTTGAAAAGCTGCGAGGCACTGATGGATCCGTCACCGTCATTTACAAATGTAAATTCATTCAAACTTCAAATCTGTTATATGGATTACTTAAGCGAAATTCTGTACAATGATATATGCATGTGATTTGATATAGTCTTGTACCTCTTGGTTTCGTTATTCAACTGGAATTGATGCTTGTTAATTATAATATAGTTTGCCTCTCTTTTTTCTTTTTTCTTTTTTCTTTTTTTTTTTTGTTTGGGGTGGAATAATTTTGCCCATTTTCTTGATTCCTTTAAGCATTTAGCTATTTCCGTAAGGTTGTATCGAAAACTTCTCGGTTATGTAGCGTGATTTGTGAGGAAAGATAGGAAGATTGGTGATTTAATGAAGAAAATACATTTGGCTTTAGGTAGAGGCTGGATAGAGCGATAAACAGTCGCTTGTAGATGACCCCAATATGTTGGGATGAATCTAGTTGAGCTGAGTGTAAAGATAGTGAATGTGCTTACCCACTTTTAGTTTCACCAATACACTTGCTTGTGGTAATGTCCTCCGGTTTCGGTTCGATTGACTGGTGGACTGAATGTGCTTACCCTGAATGTTGGGATGAATGTGCTTACCCTGTATGTTCTAGTACCTAGTTATGGTGACTCATCCAGAAGAAATTTTCAGTGGTAGTGGCATTCAGCAATTCTAGTCTAGTTTTTGGTTCACTTTCATGTTCTTCGTTTTGGTCTGACTGGTCGAAGCGTTTCGAACAAGTTGAATTGATGTGTAGCGTGATTTGTGAGGAAAGATAGGAAGATTGATGATCTAATGAAGAAAATACAGTTTGCTTTAGGTAAAGGCTGGATAGAGCGATTAACAGTCGCTTGTAGACGACCCCGATATATTGGGATGAATCTAGTTGAGCTGAGTGTAAAGATAGTGAACGTGCTTACGGTAATGTCCACCTATTAGTTTCACCAATACACTTGCTTGTGGTAATGTCCTCTTGTTTCGGTTTGATTTATGGTGGACTGATTGAGTATCCTATATGTTCTAGTACCTAGTTATGTTGACTTATCCAGATGGAATTTTCGGTGTTAGGGGCATTCGGCAATTCTAGTCTAATTTTTGGTTTGCTTTCATGTTCTTGGTTTTGGTCTGACTGGGCGCAGCGTTCATTTGAACAAGTTGAATTGTCCTTGTGCAAAGATGCATATTATGGTGTTTATCGTTTTGAAGTTGTCTATTTCTGTGATGATGTTATTCTTTTTTGCAGTAAGTCGTGTGCTAATATGAATTGATAGTTTACTTAGTCGTAGTTAATCCAAATTATGATGTGTTAGTATTTATTAACTTGAAGGTTTAAATCCGTTAACATGCATGAGCTATGCAATTAAAGAAAGTTTTCTCTTCAATGGCAAAGATACTAAAGTGAAACCCTATACGCATGTGCTGTTCTTCGAATCCTGTTTAGAGTCTATATTACAGAGTTGTCTGCATGCATACACAGCAAGCATCTACTCTGAAAACAAGCTACTAATTGAATTCCAACGTGAGAAAATATAATCTTAATCAACCAATCTGGTTCATTGACACATTCTGACCCGGATATTCAGTGAGTATTGAACTTGATGAGTGCTGACCATCATCCGAATAGGTGACGAAGCCATGATGTGCATGGAGTTGTAACTAAAATTTTCAATTGAGAAAAGTGAGATAAGCCCAAAATAAACACCTGCAAGTTACCACATTTTTCAACACAACCCCGAAGGGCCATACATGATAGGTCTTCGACCCCCTATTACATGCACGATAATATGTTAAGAGCACGGTTGACTAATACCAATTCAACAGGTAAAACTGAGTAGATATCCTACTCGGTAAGAATATGCCAGAGCCTATGAAGGTGTGTCCACGTCGAATATGCTTATAACAATTGCTACTTATTCCAGTTGTTTAAGCGTTATTAGCATACAATCTCATACACTAGCCGTAACTAGTGTAAGTTGAAATATAACTATGTAGTTACTGATTTATCTAGAAGTAATGACAAGCTAAGAGCATATAATCATACACTGGAAGCTGACAAGCTAAATATATAGCATACACGTGTAAGTTGGATCCCCAGTATGGACAAACTGAATATATATCATGCACGTGTAAGTTGGATGTCATGACCTTATTATGGACAAGCTGGATATATAATACACGTGTAAGCTGATGCTGTGTTTAAAATATCCAAGAAATTGTCAATATTTTCATCAAAATCCAAAAGAATTAAGGATTGATATAGAAAGGGAGGGTGAAATGCAAACTTCACTCCATATTGGCGAGGTACACGAAAATCAATGAATATCGGCAATATTTTCAAACTCACTACATAAATTTTGCCTGAACCCATTGCAGATTTTGAACTTTTGAATTTTTATGGAGATATTTCTATCTTATTTCGATTAAATCTGAATGAGTTGATATACTCACTCCATTGAAAATTTTCGTAATTTTCGTTGAAGGCACTAATATGTTAGCAATATCCATATTTCCGTAAATTTGTATATCGATACTTCCACTTAAGTCAATATTTTAAACATTGACTGGATATAGATCATACACGTGTAAGCTGGATGTCTTGTCCGTAGTATGGACAAGCTAAATATATATCATACACGTGTAAGCTAAATGTCATATCAATAATATGAACAAGCTGAATATAAATCGGACAAGGATTGTCTGGCCTCCCACTTCTAGTGCCCTCCTGTTTTGTGTGGTCACGGTTAAGCCATGTCAATATTTTATATTGTTTTTTTATAGAGATAATAAGACAAAAATGAATAGTAATATAAAATGTTGACGTGGCTTAACCGTTACCACACAAACAGGAGGGCACGGGAGGGCACCGGAAGTGGGAGGGCAGACAATACTTGTCCATATAAATCATACATGTGTAAGTTGAATGTCATGTCCCTAACATGGACATGAATGAATGCCATGTTCACTAGCCATAAATAATGTAAGCTGAAACATACGATTACACACCTCCATACGTAACTGAAATCTTAATTAGGTAAGCATGTTTGATACATAAGACATTTCTGAAATAAAATCCATTCGCACCTTCACCTTGCTCCCCCCCCCCCCCCCCTAAGAAACTTATCCTTGTCAATCTAGTCTGTACCTAGACCAAAATGATGTGGTAGAAACTAACACACAAATTAAATCCTATAAATTATGCAATCGTAGTACGAGTAAGTAGGGATCGTTCTATTCCGGGGATTAGAAGGGATGCTAATTGATGAGTAGATTTTATATTATATATTTTACCCTAATCTTAGTATATTTTGGTTAATATATTGGAAGAATTTTGATACTTTGAATTGTATTTTCAATATAGAACTTTCGACTTCCTCTGGAGCAAAACAGGACCAAATGGACGAATTTTGGAGTAATTCCAGTTGGAGGACGTTCGTGAGTCACTTAGCGTGATCGTATCAAAATTTGGGATTTTTCCACCAAGCGGTTATAATCTGGCGATAAAATAAAGAAGCAGTGCGCAGTGCTGAAAAATGACGTTTTTGGGCTTAAATTGTGTTTTTGGAGCCCAAGATGACATCGGATGGGTTCGTGGCCTTTTGGAAAAGTGTTCAGAATATTCCAAACATTAAATCCAGCTATATTGGGCCAGTTTTGGAGCAGCTTATGGGTCCAAAACGTGGCTGTTCATATTTTAGACGAATTTTACCATTTAATTTAGGGTTATGTTTCCTAATTTATGGTTTTCTTATTAATTTTTAGTTTCCTAGGGTTTGTGTGGGAGCTTGGCAGATATATGGCTTGGCCGTCTATAGTTTTTCTGGACGCTTTCTTTTATGCAATTTTGGAGACAAAGAGAATTGTTAGGGTTTTGGAGACTTTTTACTTGAAGGTGCTTTCAATCATTTTCTTGAATATATTTTCTATGATTTCAATTATGAATATGCGGAACTAATTTCTTTTGCTAGGGCGAAACCTTGAGCCTTAGCATGAATATGTAATTTTTATTTAATTGCTTATGATTGATTGCATGCATACTTTGAATTGTTAATCACCGGGATAAAAACTATCTAATTGTTTTAATGCCTGATCACCATTAGGATCTTTAGAAAAGTAATTTGATGCAATTTTGGTCGGAAGGTTCTCTGAAATTGACGCTGGCTTCTTGTGATTAATAATTGTAATTTCACTTAGGATGAATACCACGTCTTAAGGATTGCATGGTTTTTCAAAGGATTTTCATAAAGGATAATGAGTCTTTCATGTTCAGATTTGATCCGAACGTCCGGACGGGTTGCATGTTAGATATACGTTCTATGTTGGAGGTTCCAAGTAGAATATGAATTAGGAAAATCTAACCTTCAAAGTGGCATGTGTAGATCATAAGTAATTGGTAAAAGTTCATAGGATTGCTAGGTGATGGTGGAACCCTAGTGTTTTCTTAATTTGATTCTCCCAAAACTGTTTTCTTTTCTCTCTAGTTTTAATATTGCAGATTGTCTTATCTTTAATAGTTAAATTCGTTTTTAATTTAAGTAGGTTATAAAATCAATCATCTCAATTTCTACTTTACAATAATTAAGTGGAATTTGGTTAGTTTCGAATTATTCAATAATCCCTGTGGAGAACGACCTTGCGAGATCCGTTTATACTACAACAACCTTGTGATTCTTGCAAGTATAATAGGAGGTTTTTATTGCATTCACATGAGTAGTAAAATCCCTATCACTAATCAACAAAAATTAAACTTAATAACCTGAAAACTAAGTTAAACTAACAACAAAACAATGACTGGGGGATTTTGGACGAATTTAATTAAAACAACAGTAAATGGCAGCAAGTAAATTAAGTTGTGAATGAAATATGGATGAAATGATAACTAGAGGATTCTTCTCCACACATGAATCATATGTATACAAATCGATTTCCAGTTATTCTTCCCATAAACCATGAATGACAATGCCCCAAATTAACTGTGAACAACACTAATTAACCCTCAAATTTTCTTAAGTTCATTGAATTGGACTCAACGACGCAACCAAATTATTCTTCTCAAGTTCCCTAACTATGAAAAACACGATGGAGATACATCTCGAAGATCATTAAGTTATGTGAAAATCATAAGCATTGACAAAGCATTCGTAACTATGAAAAACATGATACTCCTACCAAGGATTTACTTAACTCAATCATAACTATTGACTTTTACTACTTGCAAATATAAGTCCATAACAATTAGGTGGAATTCCCTTATATTCTAGCATCAAATCCCTGCATGCAAACTAAGTATGCATCCTTAATAAACATACAAGAATAAGTTTTCTATAAAGCAGATAAGTAAATCACATTCATGTTTTATGAAACAATAATTGGATGTAATCAATTTAAATAGAACATATGATCATGGCTTTGAATTTACCTCTAGCTAAAAAGAAACTTAGTTGCACATGTTCATCAGATCTGAAAAACAATATAAAATAAACATTGAAACTTAAAACAAAGAGAGAAAGAACTCTGAAAATTCCAGCAACTTCAATGGATGAATGGTAGGCACCCCTCAAATGTTGCAGGACACTTCATATATATATAGGGCACGACAAGGGTTTTCTTTAGAGTGAATGAAAAGAGAGGAAAAATAGATCCTCCAAATTGTGTAATTCGTCCAGAATAAAAAGTGCATGTAAAAGTGGCTAAAAGGTAAGTTTTTATGGGGTAAAAGAGGATGCAAGATATTCCAAAGTGATCCCAACAACTTAGCCTTTATTTTCCATGTTTTTGCCTTATTTGGCACCTCCAAATCAGGCTAGATATCCCAATTTCTTTCCCATTATGTTCCTGGTCTTCTAACAAGCCAGATTCATCTTGGATTCTTTATTTGGACTTCAAAACAAGTAACAACTTTATTTGAGCTCCAGAACAAACCACTAAACTTCTCTCCAACTAGGATTCCTCTTTCTTGTGTAATTCCTTGCCTTCCAATCCTCAACTTTAATTTCTCCAGATTTTAGCACATGGCTAACACCTTTTAAACACCAAAAACGTCCATCCCATATGCTATCCACGCATGCTATCCAATCCATGTCCAAAGCTGCTCCAAATTGCTCCATTTGACTATTTATTGTCATCTTTACCAACTGGACCTACAATAATACGAAAAGAACTTAAATTACTCTAATAAATGTGTTAGGGTAAAATTGGCTATTCCTAAACAAAACGCCTGAGTCTGTAGTGTCATGTTTTTCGTTGTAATTATTTTAGTCTAAGTTGTCCCAGTGCTCTCGATCACAAAAATGACAAGCGTTTCAGAGATATCACTCAAGTAAGTTCGGCATACATATGCATTCATACAGTCTGGATTTATGTTCAGTGGGCTATTTAATTTTGGCTAAAATGTTGAATCGTATTGTTCATTAATAAAAGAGTATTGGGTTTGTTTGTATAATTAAGCATGCTAAAGCCCATCATTTTAAGTCAGCTTAAAACCCTAGCATATATATACATATGTACCTTTAGGATCCTAGTCTTGCTGCATGATCTTGTTTTGCTTTTAAGTATTTAACTTGCTGTTAATGTCTCTGGTTTTGCATCTATATCTCTTCACCTATTTATCTCATTATATCTTAACTGATAAGTGATTAGGTCTTATTAGGCTTGTGGCTCACGCGTATATGATAGGGTTTAGAGAGTCTAGATGCTGCACATATAAACAGAAGTCCTAGTTACCTGGTCGTGGGGCTGCCGCTAGATTAACAGAGCATTAGCATCGAGTGCATCAAAATATGTTTTTATGTTTTGGTTGCCGCTTGCTTTAGACCAGTTTAGGGTTTTTCCTGTTGAAGCCGCATATGCATGAAAATTGGGTTTCTTAGATAAAAACATCAAAAGGCAGTAGCGTTGGTGTTTGAGCAGAACGAAATGTTTTCTTATTGATGGTATCTTGTGGTTTCAACATCATGCGTTTTTAAAGGGAAAATATTGTTTTCATGCTGCTTTCATGTAAATTTTTAATTGAATGTCGATTATGAAAATGTGCCTTGTGATTTTCATAATTGGTTGATTTCCAAAAATCATTTCATTACATACATTATGCATGATCGTGTTAGTATCCTGCAAAGTTCGAGGCGACAGTGATTGACGACCGCGTTAGTGTCGTGCCACTTCAACTCGAAGGCTGAAGAGAGATTGAGTAGCAAAGCGAGGAGACAAAACTGCCTACTAGTATGCGTATCTAGTTGATGAGTTTTGTAAGTCCTTTCTGTACTTATTTCTCTTAGTGTTTGTCCTGGCTTGGGAGCCTGAGGATTTTCCCAGTGGTGGGCTTTGCCTCGTTAAATCCTACATCATGTGTGCACATTTTCTTTATTTTTATAATTGCATATGTGTAGGATAGTTTATATGTGATGTGAATGTGGATTTAATTTGAGAACTGAAAATTAAATTGAAAATTTTTAAATTGGAACCTATTCACCCCCTCTAGGTTAAACTAGCACCCATCCTAGAACTTTCAATTGGCACCAGAGCAGGTCACTAAAAATACCTAGTGAGATCCGTGGGTAATCTAGGATGAATCGTGCTATAGGTTCAGTTTCTCATCCACCACATTTTGATGGTGACAACTATGCTGAGTGGAAGGCGAAAATGAAATCATTTTTATGGGCATAAGATGACAAGGTGTGGCTTGCTGTTGAAGAAGGTTGGGAAACTCCAACGATTGAAGAAACCAAAGGTAAAGGAGAGTCCTCTGTGTCTATATCTAAACTTAAGCCTAGGAAAGAATGGAGCAATGATGAGCGTAGCTCTAGCACTTTTAACCAAAGGGCTTTGAATGCTTTATTTACAGCCGTTTCGACTGAACAATTCAATTACATCAGTAAGTGTACAATGGCGAAAGAAGTTTGGGACATTCTTGAAGTTACTCATGAGGGTAACTCAACTGTTAAAGAATCAAAACTTCAACATCTCACCACAAAATTCGAAAATATCACAATGTCTGATGATGAAAGTTTTTCTGACTTTTATGCTAAGCTTAGCGTAATTGTAAATGGCTGTCACAATCTTGGTGATAGTATTCCAGAGCATAGGATTTTGAAAAAGATCTTAAGATCACTTCCTATGAGGTTTCATGCTAAACGGACAGCGATTGAGGAATCGAAAGATCTAAACACCTACAAGCTTTAGCAATTGATTGGGTCTCTGCAAACGTATGAGTTAGAACTTCCTGATTCCAAGAAGATGAAAAGCATTGCCCTCAAGGCTGTCAAAGAAGAAGAAAGTGATGGCTCAATTGAAGACTTGTCTGAAGATGAATTAGTTGAATTAACCATGCAAATTAGAAGGTTTCTCAAGTTTCAAAATTCCAAGGGTTGTGAGCAACGAACCAACTTAGGTTCGAACTCAAAAAAATTTCGTTCTCTAGATGTCTCACATGACAAAGCCTCTAGATCATCTAGAACTAGTGAACATAGGAGTTCTAACAATAGGGTTTAGTGCCATGAGTGTCAAGGCTATGGACACATTGCTTCTGAGTGTGCAAACACTATCAAGAGAAAAGAGAAGAAGAATAGGGCAATGAAGGTCACTTGGAGCGATAGTGATTCAGGAGATGCATCTACATCGGAATTTGAGAAGAATACGATTGCATTTATAGGAATTGTTGATGGATATGACACAGAAGGTTCATTTGTTGAAGAACCTAACTTGGAAGAAGTCTTGAGAAAATATTCTGATCTCTATGACATCAGTGTGCAAGTAAAGAAGGATAACTCTAACTTGAAGAAGAAACTTGCACTTGTTGAAAGTGAAAAGAAAGAAGCTGAAGTTGAGCATCAATCTCAGTTGGACAATGGAGAGAAACTGCAATAGTCACTGTTAGAGAAGATTCACATTCTACAAACCACAATTAACACTCTCTCGTCTGATAAGAAAGCTCTTGAGGACGAAGTGGTTGAGATGAGAAGAAAAGTTCAGGAGTTGAGCATAGGTTTGGGAAAATTGACAAGATGCTTAGCTATGGAAAACGTTTTGGAGACAAAGAAGGTCTAGGATTCGAGTCTACAAAGACTACAAGTTCTTCTTCTGTCACCAGATTTGTCAAAACCTCTGATATTCCTAGTTTGAAAGTAGGTGACGATAAATGTTTAGGTCTTACTCCCGAAACATCTACAATCTTTGCACATGTGTCAAATCCTGTCAAGGCTTCAATTAATCTTAACAAACCCAAACAATCTAGGAAGTTCATTCCTATATGTCATCTTTGTGGATTCCTGGTCACATCCGGCCTAAGTGCAATAAGCTTAGAAAGAAAAATTCTTCTCAAGAAAAAGTTTCAAGGAACTTTGAAAAAGAAAATCTTAAGGAACAATTTGTGACTTATTTGAAAGAGATTAATCGGATTGCAAGAATTATATCTGTTCCAAGTACGGTAGTTCCAAAAGTGAGACAAGTTTGGAGAAGAAAAGAGAATCAAAGTGGTGTACTTGTCAATTTATCTCCACCTTCAAGTTGTTTATATTGACTGAGCTCTCTCTTTGCAAATGTTTTCATTAATGTATGCTTGCATGTTCATATAGCATAAATACTGCATTTTTTGTCTTTCTTCTTGTTAAAAAAAAAATGTGTGAGGTAAAATGGAAAAGTATGATTTCATATGAGTTCTAGCTTTGTTCACTTGATAACATGACCCTAGCATGATATGTTTGACTCTGTTGTGGACAATAGCCTCTTGTTGATAATATATCAATGTTAATGAGTTGAACATGTTTAACTTGAGTAAAACCCGCACCCATGTGAGCTTTTGTGCCTAAATATAGTGTGTGCATTTTTCATACACTCTTATTTTTTCATGTGTGTGATCTTATGTGTTTTGCTTCTCTAGAACTTGCTTTGAGACCTCTCAAAACTTTGTATCATATATTATTCTATTTTGGAGACGATAATAGGCATTAGGACTTACCATCCTTGCCATATATGCCAGTGCCTTACATGTTTTCCCCTAGTTAGCCATTTTGAGCCTATATGTAAGCCTTTTGTTCTTAAACCTACATTTTCCTTATCTAGCCTCTTATATTAAAAATTCCCTACCCTACTAAGAAGCTAGCAGAGTACGTTTTTCAAGGGAGAGAGTTCAAGGTTATTTAAAGGTTGAAGATGAAAATTTTGTGAAGAAAGCCAACTACAAATGAAGAGCAAAAGAAGAAAAGAAGAAAAGAAGTCACTATGAATCACGAGTAAGCTGCCAGCATTATAAGAACTCAAGTGTGTTGGTCTAAATGAAGAGCAAGAATCATCTGAAATGAATTGTGCAGTTGTATGTCGTTCATGTCTCAAATCCAACCGCTCAATTGAGTGCTAAGTTACCTGGTTCGTTGTTGTATTTCTCTCTTGGTTTCATTTCCAACTACTCTATTAGTTTCTTAGACTTTGTGGTTCCTATATCCTTCATTTCTTTAACCGAGTACCCGAAGCCCCATTACACCCTTAACAAAGACCTACTTGATCCAAATAAGTTAATTTTTGATGTGTGGAGATGAGATCAATCTGCAAGCCGATGGTAGAGCATTCATGTAATGATCTTTTGAGCGTATACACTTACCCCCAAACACTTTGAATGAAAATTCGAGTGTATATCTTGTGAGCTTAAGGGTTAAAGTTAAGTTGGTCATGTAAGACTTAATTACATTTGTGTAGTATCAACTTTTGGCTATACTTGCAACTACACTCATACATGTTATGTTTTAGGGACAATGTTAGGTTGTGAATGAGGATTCATAACTACATGTGTTTTTGCACTCTTTCATTCTTGTTGGAACAATTATATGATTCTCATACAATAAAAAAAAAAATATCATATCATTTGTGTGCTGCATTTCATTATTTTTTTTAAAGCATTTGTTTAGGGGGAGCTTAACAATATGAAAGATGCATTTCTTTTCATGTTTATCTTTTCAACCATTGCACCTGTATTCTTTTCCCTCCCGATTTCGTCCCCACTTTTATTCTTCTAAAGAGGTTCTAGTTCACAGAAAGGAAATCTTTCTCCATCACATTTTGTTATGTCCCACTTATCTTCCACTGATTGCACCTGATGGTTAACTCTAAGGCCTTTGACCTTTCTAGACAAAAAGGGGGAGAAGTAGGAAGCTTATATTTAGGGGGAGAAGTAGAATTTCGAAAACCTGGTTGTTTTTTGTTGCTTGCTTTTATAGATAAATGCTTTCTTTTCAGCAACGTATATCTTTTGTATGTCACAGGTTTTCTTGTTTGAGTGTGTGT
Organism: Malus fusca; assembly: GCA_035220775.1. Taxonomy (NCBI): domain Eukaryota; kingdom Viridiplantae; phylum Streptophyta; class Magnoliopsida; order Rosales; family Rosaceae; genus Malus; species Malus fusca. The sequence continues at coordinate 9,065,799 of CM069064.1, read as the reverse complement.
AGGTTACAGACTTCAATGGTATGCATGGTTATTAATTTTATTAGTTGTCTGTAATATTGTGATTGAGGGTTTTGTCTAGGAAATGCCAAAGGGGGAGATTGTTAGGGTAAAATTGGCTATTCCTAAACAAAATGCCTGAGTCTGTAATGTCATGTTTTTTGTTGTAATTATTTTAGTCTAAGTTGTCCTAGTGCTCTCGATCACAAAAATGACAAGCGTTTCAGAGATATCACTCAAGTAAGTTCGGCATACATATGCATTCATACAATCTGGATTTATGTTCAGTGGGTTGTTTAATTTTGGCTAAAATGTTGAATCGTATTGTTCGTTAATAAAAGAGTATTGGGTTTGTTTGTATAATTAAGCATGCTAAAGCCCATCATTTTAAGTCAGCTTAAAACCCTAGCATATATATACATATGTACCTTTAGGATCCTAGTCTTGCCGCATGATCTTGTTTTGCTTTTAAGTGTTTAACTTGCTGTTAATGTGTCTGGTTTTGCATCTATATCTCTTCACCTATTTATCTCATTATATCTTAACTGATAAGTGATTAGGTCTTATTAGGCTTGTGGCTCACGCGTATATGATAGGGTTTAGAGAGTCTAGCTGCTGCACATATAAACAGAAGTCCTAGTTACCTGGTCGTGGGGCTGCCGCTAGATTAACAGAGCATTAACACCGATTGCATCAGAATATGTTTTTATGTTTTGGTTGCCGCTTGCTTTAGACCAGTTTAGGGTTTTTCCTGCTGAAGCCGCATAAGCATGAAAATTGGGTTTCTTAGATAAAAACATCAAAAGGCAGTAGCATTGGTTTTTGAACATAACGAATTGTTTTCTTATTGATGGTATCTTGTGGTTTCAACAGCATGCGTTTTTAAAGAGAAAAAATTGTTTTCATGCTGCTTTCATTTAAATTTTTAATTGAATGTCGATTATGAAAATGTGCCTTGTGATTTTCATAATTGGTTGATTTCCAAAAATCATTTCATTACATACATTATGCATGATCGTGTTAGTATCCTGTAAAGTTCGAGGCAACAGTGATTGACGGCCGCGTTAGTGTCGTGCCACTTTAACTCTAAGGCTGAAGAGAGATCGAGTAGCAAAGCGCGGAGACAAAACTGCCTACTAGTATGCATATCTAGTTGATGACTTTTGTAAGTCCTTTATGTACTTATTTCTCTTAGTGTTTGTCCTGGCTTGGGAGCCCGAGGATTTTCCCAGTGGTGGGCTTTGCCTCGTTAAATCCTACATCATGTGTGCACATTTTATTTCTCTTTATAATTGCATATGTGTAGGATAGTTTATATGTGATGTGAATGTGAATTTAATTTGAGAACTGAAAATTAAATTGAAAATTGAATTGGATTTTTAAATTGGAACCTATTCACCCCCCTCTAGGTTAAACTAGCACCCATCCTAGAACTTTCAAAATGGAAATTAACTAAAGTAAATGCAAAGGAAGAAGATAACAAAGTCGCATAAATATGCTCCTATCAAATTCCCCCACACTTAGCTTTTGCTAGTCCTCGAGCAAAACAAAGAAAATGTAACATCCCACATCACCCAGGGGTGTGGATCCTGTAAGCCTTATATGTATATTCCCATCTCTATCTAGCACGAGGCCTTTTGGAAGCTCACTGGCTTTGGGTTCCATCGGAACTCCGAAGTTAAGCGAGTTCGCGCGAGAGCAATCCCATGATGGGTAATCCACTGGGAAGTTCTCGTGTGAGTTCCCAGAAATAAAACTGTGAGGGCGTGGTCGGGGCCCAAAGCGGACAATATTGTGCTACGGTGGAGTCGAGCCCGGGATGTGGTGGGGGCCCGGGCCGGGATATGACAGAAAACGAAACAAAACCTAAACCTTCCAACAATTGCCTCAGGGATTTCCAATGAAACATGACATGTTAAAAATCACTTCTCACATAGATTTTAGCCTTCCTTACTCTTAAGCTTATAACCGCAGTAACCACTCACTAGCTCGCATTTAATCAATTAAAACAACATTTGAAGGTAGTAACATGCCTTAGAGAATTCACTCAATTCCTCACCGGATATACTCTCTATTTTCACACAGATTTTTTGACTACTCTACCTATACTAAGTATATGTGAGAAGATTGATGTAAACATGTAGACTAGCACTCACATATGTTATAACAAAGAAGGCACTTTTTGGAATTATTAATACAAACATGTATATGATCTCATGAATGGAGTGCCAATACTTAGAAGCAAGAACCAGGAATTCCATATGCTCGTACCAATTTCAAACTCCACATATTGAAACACATAACAATCAAGATAAAAGTCTAAGGGTTGTAACAGGGCTAAGGTATTGGCTAACAAAGAAAGGTTAAGGATAAACAAAGGTTCTTAAAGTGATAGTAAGCAAAGTAATGAAATCAACACTTAGAAGTCAACTTTTGATTGCAGCACCCAATTATAAAAAATAAAGAAGAAGAAAAAAAAGAAGGGAGATTCATACAAACTTTAGGGTCAGATTCACATTTTGGGAGCCTTCTTCAACAACCAACACTTATGAACTCATTGTCACTTCTTTTCAACTTTTTTTTTCTTTTCCTTTTCAACGTTTTTCTTCTTCTTCTTCTTCTTCTTCTTCTTCTTCTTCTTCTTTTTTTTGAAACATAAAACATAAACACTACTTCACCAGATTCAAAAGAACAAATCCTTCCCCCCACACTTGTTTTTTTGCAAATCGTAGATCAAAAGGAATTCCCAATAAGTCATGCTTCACTATTCTTTAAGAACAAGGGTATGGATATTCCTATACTAGGCTAGGTAGGGATAATGCATGCTAATAAGGAAAATAGGCTAAATAAGGCTCAAAAAGGGGTTAAACCTACAATACATATGTAAGGGATAAGGCTTTTTGGCTCTGGTGGTAACTAAACACTTTCATCTTGTTATTTGTTATGCAATCAATTTTATGCTTTGAACGAAACCGGCATGAGTTCTAGTATTTGGAACTAAAATGATGAAAAAACATTCTAAGTAGCAACCCAGCAAAGAAATAATGAGATCATGCAACAACTTTAGAAAACAAGAATATCACAGATTAATAACTCTCCAAACAAAGAATAGGCTCAAGTCTCATAGGGTTGTAGCGTTAGTTTGAGTTTCTTCCTTCAAGCATGTTACAAAAACTGATTTTTTTTCTTTGTAATTACATGTGAATTCGTAAATGACAACTACAACTAAGTATTAACCAAAGACAATATCAAACTTCCATCCATGTTTGTAACTTTCTTTAACAGTCATGCAATTAAAAACCAAATCCTCATTATTGTGTTGGAAGGTACCCTAAGACACAAACAAGCAACAAAAACGACTTTTTTTTGTTTTTTCTCAAACTTGTTTTATTTTTTTTCAAATTTTGTTTTTATGACACACAATAAAACACTTTAAAACAGTGCATAACAACATTAGTAGTGATAGGTGGTGAAATTTGAAGATAAGTCATGAAAAGCATTATGTTTACCCCCTCGCACTTAAACCAAACATTGTCCTCAATGTTTCAAAAATAAACTTAAACAAGAAAGCAATAAAAAATAACTAGCAAACAAGACAATCATGGCTAAGTAAAAACAATAAAGAGAAGGGTAAAAGAGAGCAAATCTGGTTGTAGGAGCCAGAAATTCCATTGTCTCTTTATTTGAACACATGGGTTGCCTCCTAAGAAGCGTTTGCTTTAACATCTTCCAGGCCGACGATACCTCCATTTAAGCTTCCCTATGGCTGCAACATGGAGGGGTACATCCTCCACGAAATGCTCCTTAAAACTTCCATGCATTGGATCTATGAACGGAAGGGGATAATGATCATTCCTGATTGTGGCGTTGAACTTCTGTTGACCCTAAAAACTACCAAGCCTACGTGGCGCGCATGCCGAGTAACTAATGAGCTAACTACGTCCTTCGGTTGTATGCGGGGCGTGCCAACTCGTCAGCCGAGCTCTGCCGGGGAGTAAAATATGTTGATGTTGCGTTACTGACTTCTCGATCTTGCGACTGCGGCCGAGGAAGGAACACGTCTGCGGCCGAAGACAAGGCTACTAGTCTTACGAAGTTCACGAATTGTTGGTGAGGGGTTCGGTCACGGTGATTATATTCGTAAGAGTATAAGCACGCCGAACTGGCACTAAACTATACGAACACAAATACTCAAAAGAGATGTATGTCTTGATGGTGAATGTGGTTCGGCCGTCAGAATGCCGAACTCTAAAACTTACTTGTGAATATCCAATCATAAACAAGTCGGCGTTCAATATGCCGAGCCCAGTAACTTGTAACACCTCACTCCGCCGAGAAGGCTAATGAGATGACCTCTACCAACAAAGACTCGAAAAATCCTTGTTGGCCAAGACTTGGATAGGTAATCAGTTGGTCGAGAAGCAGTGCTGTTTATCCAAACTGAAGGTGCTCCTTGATCGGCTGATTCTACGGCTCTAGTGCTGTTTATCCAAACTGAAGATGTCGCCGGTTGCCTTCTCAGTGTTGTTTATCCAAACTGAAGATGTGTTGGTGAAAGAGGATAATAAAATCTCAAGGTTGTTGAGAGGTTTTGCGTAGAGCGACAGTTTGCACAGGGCAGTTTGTGTGTTGAGTTGGAAGAGGTATTCTCGTTGCCACTGCCTCTGTATTTATAGGGCTGATGTACTTGCTTGGCACGGCCAGATAATTTTGTAGAGTCCAACTGCAACTCTATTTCGCGGAACTGAAATTAATCCGCGTTAGAGAATAAGGAATATCCTTCAGATAAATGTTTATGATTTTCCAAACCTCATAAAAGCCTATCCAACTAAAAGTATTCTTATCATCATAGCTAGGCTACCTAGGCTTGTCATCATTATCTAAGACCGTTATTTTCTCTTTAATTAGCCCCCTTATATGTCTAAGTGCAGCCATGCATGCCACATGTTTTCTTCCAACGCACACGCAATCCATGCAAATCCTATCACCCATTTACTGGAACATGTTGTTGCATGTGGCCTCCTTCATTTTCGCTCAGATGCATCCATGTAGCTAAAAACAAAACATCATCAAAAGAAGGGCATCATTTGCACTTTTATAAAGATCATCCTACCTTGGATGCTTCATTATCTGAATTCAATTGGGATTTAGATAATTAGGTTTAGATAGTTTAATATATTACTAAGAGATAATATCATGATTATCACAATATTATTTCTCAATAATAATTAAAAATTATTTCAACCACTTCATCATCTAACGGTCTAAAATTCTGCTCACTTAACGGCCTTGATTACTTGGGCTGATAGTGTAAAATCGGGTCCAAACAGCTTCCTAATGTCAATGTAAAGTCTCCCACCATCTTGGATTCGATTGGGCACCTGAACCAAAGAAGGTAACAACCTATTAGTTGAAATGGGAATTGGAATTGGAATAGGTGACTCATCGATGTACTGCGACGAAGACTCAAAAGTAGCAGCATTGTTAACAATTTCAAAGGTGATGCTCTTAGCCTTGGGTGCTTTGAGGTGCCACTGCTCAAACCAAGATTGATGTGTCCAAGGGAGTGTTAACTATAAAGTTTGACGACGATGTGATTAATTTTAATGTTTCTGAATCTGTTAAGCATCCTAATGATGTTTGTTCTTGTTTTGCCATTAATGTGATTAAAAATATAGGGCATGAATGTTCAGCACACATCAATCTTGGTTTGGGCTATTTTCATGAAAATTCCTTCAAGTAAGATTGGCAATGGTGTAGAGTGGGCTGAATCCTCCATCTCAAGCACATAAAAATCTGTTGGAAAAATCAAATGGTCTGCCTGCACCAAAACATCTTCCAAAACTCCTTTCAGGTATGCATTAGATCGATCAACTAATTGAATAATAACACCATCGTTTTTAGGCTCTCTTAGATTCATAGATGCATAAATGGAATATGGCATGACATTAATGGAAGCACCTAAATCGAGCATAGCATGTTCAAATCTTGTATTTCCAATAACACAAGGGATAGTGAAACTACCTGGATCTTTGCATTTAGGTGGCAGCTTTCTCTGCAAAACTGCAGAGACATTTCACTTACATGTACCACCTCATTTTCTGGAATCCGTTTATTTGTTGTACAAAGCTTCTTAAAAAATTTAGCATACTTTGGAACTTGCTTTATTGGATCAAGAAGAGGGATATTAACTTGTACCTTTTTGGAAGGTTTCTAAGATGTCTTTTTCACTCTCTTCTTTCTTAGATTGCATAAACCTGTGAGGAAAAGGTACATTTTGTGGAATGGGGTTAGAAATAATTGAATTTGGAACAACCTTACTTGAATTGGGTGGCATAGGGGCTTTAGGAGGCTGCGCCAAGGTTTGTTCCTTCCTTGTCATGGCCTTGTCTTCCTCATCTTCTTCGGGCAGCAGCTGCTCGTCCTCTTTTTGGCTTTGTTTGGATATTTTTTGTTTAGTTCCAACCTCCTTACCACTTCTCAAAGTGATAGCTTTAGCAGTTTCAAAACCTCAATTTGGATTGACAATGGTTGAACTATAAAGTTTGCCTTGTTCTCTAAATTGTCCCATCAATTCTGCTATTTGTCCAATTTGATTCTTCATGTCGCCCATCTCTTTAGCTTGGTTTTGTAAACTCTGAGTCAAAGAAGTTAGTGTTTGAAGAATTTTATCATAATCCATTGACGAACCTGAATTTGGTTGGGAAGGTTGGGGGGGTCACTTCTTGGTTAAATTTGGCCTTGGTAACTCATAGCATTGACACTTTCCCATCCCCCATTCTCTATTAATTGAGGACATTGATAAGTAGGATGTCCTTGCATAGAGCACACGCTGTATGCAGCTACACTTTGCACTTTGGACCCTTCGACAACATGTGATTAGCCATTTGAGATTGAAGTTCTAAAATAGCACTTACCTCATTGACTTGAATTGAGCGTGCATGCTCTCTTTCTCTAACTCCTTCATATTGTTGTGCATTAAGGCATGATTCGCTATTAAAATCTTCGCAACAACTGGGGTTTTGTCAACTAAAGCACCTACAGCTGAAGCATCAAGCATTTGTCTCTCAAGTGGAAGTAGTCCTTCATAGAAATATTGAATTAAAAGCTCCTCCTTCATTTGATGTTGTGGACAAGATGCAACTAAAGTCTTGGAACACTCATAATATATTGGAAATGATTCCCTTAGACCTTGTTGAATTCCACTAATTTTCTTTCTCAAAAGAATGACTCTTGAAGTTGGGAAGGATTTCTCTAAAAATGCTTTCTTCATGCTTTCCCAAGAAGTGATGGTTCCAGGTGCTAATTCAAAGAGCCAATCTTTAGCCCTTCTAAAAGAGAGAATGGAAAGGCTTTCATCTTTAAAATATTCCCATCCATATTAATTGGTGTCATGCTCGAGCAGACTACTTCAAATTCCTTAATATGCCTGTTCGGATCTTCCATGGACAGCCCATGGTATTTGGGAATGTGATACAACAAACTAGACTTCAATTCAAACTCATCGGCTTTGCCTTGAACTGCCGTAAGGTATTGAATGCAAAGGAGAACAACATTGTCCAATCTCGATGCTGAAAGTTCCTTGATTGTTCGATTGTCAACAACCATGTCTTGTTCCTCTTCCAGTTCCGTTTCAGTTTCAACTTTAAATTCGGATTTGGAACTAGAACTAGGTTGATTGAATTATGGCTGCTTCCTCTTCTTTCTCAAAGTTCATTCAAAATCGTCGTCAAATTCTAATATATTCTCACGAACAGGTTGAGAACTTCGAGTCATAAACTAGTTCCTAAAACAAAAGAAAATTAGAAACCAAAGAAAAGAGACAAACAACAACAAAGGGGAAGATTAGCAATTTTGCTAATCCCCGGCAACGGTGCCAAAATTTGATGTGGTAGAAACTAACACACAAATTAAACCCTATAAATTATGCAATCGTAGTACAAGTAAGTATGGATTGTTCTATTCTGGGGAATAGAAGGGATGCTGATCAACACAAATTAAACATGAAAAGCATGGTAGAGATACATCTTGAAGATCATTAAGTTATGTGAAAATCATAAGCATTGACAAAGCATTCGTAACTATGAAAAGCATGATACTCCTACCAAGGATTTACTTAACTCAATCATGACTAGTCAGTTTTACTACTTGCAAATATAAGTTCATAATGATTAGGTGGAATTCCCTATATTCTAGCCAGTGGCGGAGCCAGAAATTTACAACGATGGGGTCAAAAATTTACCCTCGGCCGGTGACGTCATCATCGGAGTACTGAACACCGACGTTTGGCCCGAGAGCAAGAGCTTCGATGACACTGGATTCAGACCCATGCCCATGTATTTACTTCCCCCAGTAAATAGATCCCCACCTACCCAAATTAGCACAGGAAGAAAGCACACCAACATAAGTAGCTTCATTTGGCTTCACAAAACAACCCATCACATTCTCATGATTCATCATCATTTGAAAAAACCGAATTCCCTCGCTAAAACACCCATTTCTCCCAAACCCATTTATAACGCTTGTCCATGAAACCACTGTAAACACTGAAATTCCTGCAATGAATGAGACAAGAACACGTGTACAAAATAATATTTGTATTAATGATTTAGGGGTTATAATCTCTTCTACAAATTTAGCCTCTGATTTGAACTTCGTAATGTGTAGATTTGTGGATTGTGCTGTTGATCCAAGGGCCGTTGGGGCTTGATCTTGAAGGTTGACGAATGGATCTTCAAGGGTCTTTTGGGCTTGATCTTGAAGAACGATTGTGCGGATTTCTTCAAGGGCTTTTGGGCTTAATCTTGAAGGTTGATGTGTGAACGGATCTTCAAGGGCTTTTGGGCTTGATCTTGAAGAACAGTTGGATGTGTGGATTTGTTGATGTTGTTGATCCAAAGGGCCGTTGGGGCCTTGATCTTAGGATGAACGGACGATGAACGATGAACACTTTCTTCAAGGGCCGTCAGGGCTTGATCTTGAATTGGTGGAAGTTCTTCAAGGGCCATTGGGGCTTGATCTTGAAGGAGGATTTGACGAAGAGAGCTTTCTTGATCCTTCGGATTGCTTGGGAGCTTTAGAGTTTCAAAGCTTCAAGGTTTTGGTGTGATGTGAATTGGTGTCTTTATCCCTTGATGGAGAAGCCTATTTATAGGCTTTGAGAATGAATCACCACCATCCATTTTTTTTGGTGAAGTGAGTGGATATTGTAGGTGAAGTGAGTGTATGATGTTGGTGAAATGAATAAAGGTTGTAATTTTAATGCATTGGTCAACATTTATTTCACTGAAATTTCGATGTCTACAAATGCTCCCACTTCAAGGCGCTTCGTATACATGTGCATGTCACATGTAAAAGATGCGTTTTGAAGTCCCTTAATGTAGATGTCGATCCAAGGGCGGTTGAGGCTTGATCTTGAACCGGGCTGGTAATTTCTTCAAGGGCCTTCGGGCTTGATCTTGAATTTGGCTGGAAGATTTTCTGGTTTTCTCCAATTGTTGATTTTCCACAGGTTTAATCTTGAACTGGGTTGGAGGGTTTTCTGGCTTCCTCCAAAGGTCTAAACTTACTCATTTTATATGAAGCTGAATTTGATTCAAGGGTGGAGGAGACTTGATTTTGAATCGGACTTGTGATTTCTTCTAGGGCCGTTGGAGCTTGATCTTGAACTTAAACATGACCACGAGCGGTTTCAGGATTTGGACACATGGCAGGTAGACACGAGATGAAGGTGATGGTCTGTTTCTTTGTTCAATCTTTCCAATTCATATTGAAGAAGGTTAGGGGATAAGGTCAGATGCTGCGAAAAAATTGCTTTGAAAGATCAAGGAAGTTCGTGACATTTTCATATGAACCCCGAGTAGTTTGGTTAACGGTATGATCTTCAAGGGTTGTCGTCTTTGGCGACAGTGCCAGCGGAAGGCTGTTGAAGCTTCTCGAGCTCTTTGATTATAGCGACGATGGCGGGCTTGGATTCGACTTAGACTCCTCCGTCTGGATTATGCAGTTCTGCAGAGAAGGGCGTCGGGTTATAGTGATTCGTTTCGGCTCATCGTGCTTCATTCTTCTCTGCTTGTTTCTTTTGCATAACAGAAGTGGTGCGCAACATTTTACCTTTAAATGGTCCTTCAAAGCATAACTTCTCAGCGACTCATCCATGCTTGGCAGCTTCAGTGTAAAGAGCCAACATCATATCAACTGTCTTGAAGTATTTGCTGAGGAAATTCGAGGCCCGTCAACAGTTGAAGATGAGCACTCGAAAGCAATGCTAGGTAAGCAACCAGGTAAAGGTTCCGGGCAATCAGTTCCCGATCGGAAGTTTGATTTTGGGTTCTGACTGATTGCTTTCTTTCTCCTTTTCCTGCAGGCAAGAGCAAGGGCAAAGGAAAGGACAGGGGAAACGTTAAATCATGCTCATTTCGAAATCCGGGTTTGTTTCCTCCTTTTTGCTTTTAGATATTCAAACACGAAACGTCCAATCTTGTTTGATCAGCTCTGAGGCCATGATAAATTCTTGAAATGTTTGTTTGTATTTTGTGTGATGTATTTCCGTGATTCGAAGAACAAGAAAAAAATAATTTTTTTTTTAAGTATAATGATAATATTTTACACTAAGGGAGGGGGAGTTCGGGAAAGCCACACAATGGGCAACCTAATTTGGTATCGAATTCGCCATCTACAAGATTTGAACCTAAGCCCTCTCACTTACAAGTAAAGAGAAATACGACAAAACCGTAGTACTAAATTGGAAGAACAAAAGAATTTTAGAAGGAATGTGGAGGTGCTAATCGTTGCATCACATCACATATATTTTCATATTTCATCAACACTGGATGCCTCCATACAAGCTTATCCTAATTGTCCTTCACCACACAAGTTCCAACTACTTAAGGGCAATATAAGCCCTTTGATTTAAAACAGTAATCTGGTGCGTACACTTGTCCTATGAGACCACCGAACCACAACACAACAAAACAAAAACTAGTCATGAGAGACTTAATTTTAAACTGAACGTAGGATTTCTTCCTTCTCCAGTCTTTGATTAAAACCAAAATCTTTTTTTTTATTTTTTTTAACAAAACGATGTTATCTACACTAAAAGGGGAGACTTAGCCTCACAATGGGCTAACAATAATATGGTTCAAATTCACCTTTGATGAGAATTGAGCCTATAACCTCTCACTTACAAGTGTAGAGGAATTCCACTAGACCGTAGTACTAAGTGGTAAAACCAATGTCTATTTAAATCCAACACAAACTTGGATGTTTATGTACGCATGTGCATCTACCAAGCGAGATTACTGGGAGCGGGAGTGATCTAGTTGTTTCATTCTGTTTTTTGTCAATTGTTTGAAATCTTTACAAGATTCGTTTATTTAATTGAGCGAGATGATTTAATACTACATAATATTGTATGTTTATTGATGAACTAAAAACTTAAAAGACTACCGTACTATGAAATCCCATATCAAATACTTAACATAAGTAAGCACATTACACACCAATATATTATTCAGTCTGATTGAGTCTCGCCTCGATTTTGTTGGAGGAGGTCCTGAGCTTATCTATTTATGTATGACAATTGTCCATTAATTGAAAGAAAAGGTAAGAACATATGACATTTTTAGGGGCCCCAGTAATATCATCTGCAACTTGATAGGTTTATAAGGTTGTCACAACTTTTTATACTAGAAGCGCTTTTACAAATACATTTTACTAAACACCTAATTGTGTTCATCGCTCAATTCCCCCATATATGTTCGTCATAATCCCAAGCACAAAATGTGAAAATTGAAGCTAAAAATGAAATGATCACAATATTCACTTAAACATTATTTGCATAAAATTAAGCTGAATCATAATCCTTCAATATGGAGGAATACAAAATTGCATTAAACCTTTATAGGAGGATAAACTTACCCTTTTATTATTCACATTAGTTATAAAGAAATAAATATCTTTATATCTTAGAAATGACACATTATTTTCGTCAATAACTTGACAAAAATGCGAGTATTTAAATTGACAATTGTACTAGAATAATGTGAGAGTGGTCACTTGGGGTTGATAATCTGGGCCATGACTGTGACGAATTTATCCCAGTGAATATTCCCATCCTCACTGCCCAGCTAATGCAGAAATTGTCTGGGCCATGAGTTCGACGAATTTATCCCAGTGAATATTCCCATCCTCACTGCCCAGCTGCTGCACAAATTGATCCAACTCCTCCTCGGTGGGATCTTGCCCTAACGATCTCAACACATCGGCCAGCTGATCCCTAGTGATTATGCCTGAAAAAACAAAAAAAATTGACAAATTATGAAATAGTAAGATGAATCAATCTCTTGTGCTTACTTGAATCAGATTCAAACCCCAACATAGTAGAATAAAATAGAAGACATTAACATAATCATGCACGGAGCCACCTTGGGTTCAGACCCCACTCATGTTTTTTGGATGGGAAAAATGCACATAATGCATATAGGAATCTCATGTTATAGAGCCGTTTCAGCAATAAAATTTTTGAAAAAATTGATTGAAAAATTGGTTGGGAGATAAATGGATGAGTAATAACAGATTATTTTTATAAAGAGATATTTGATGGTATTGGTAATTAAGAAAATGCACGAGTCGAGTGATATTGTAATATATTGTATACAAAAAACCCTTATCGGTTAGTACATAAGTATTTTGTTTAATAAATTCTTGAGCTTTTCAATTTTTCACTTTATTGTTTGAGGATGACCCCATCCATATAGATATCTGGCTTCGTCCCTGAACATAATGTTCGGGGCTAAGTTCAGCCCCTCCATGACTGGAGATTTATCATCTGTTACCTATACCATTATTTACAGTAAACAACATTAACATAATAAGGTAAGAATGTGTGGGATTGCTAATCATCTTTTACCTTGGTGTTGGCTAAGCATGTGTATCATGTCACACACACACACACACACACACACACACACACACACATCATATACATGAATATATGGAAAGAGGGATCTAACCAGTGCCATCCGGGTCGAAGGCATTGAATTTAGTCTTGAGCATGTTCAGTTGATCATCTGTCAATTGATCTGCCATTGTTTCTCTTCTTTTCAAATTAAATGCACTGTTTTTCTTTTACTCTATGGAAGCTCTGAACGAAATGGAGCTATTTAAAGTGCATGCAGTTGGTTCTTTTGGTGGATAGCAGGAAATCTCGTTGCTCTGCTGCTTTTTACTACTCTTATTTGTTTTAATTTCTCAAATGACTACTGAAAATGCAACACTTGGAATTTGACTCGGTTTTTCTGGCGGAAGATAATAAGAGCACATCCTTTATATATATAAAGTTAGAATACAAAAAAAGTGAAACATTTGTTGTAGCTTATTTTAATCTGACAAGGGAGAGAGGGGGCGCATGGAAGAGAGAGAGAAAGTAAGGAGAGAGATGTGTTTGTAGGGTTGTGTAGATGATGTGTTATTCCCCCTACGCAGTTGCTTTATTTATAGTAATAAGGGAGGGAAGATTCATTCTCCTCCAAAGGATACAAGTCCTAACAGGGAAGAATAACTAGTATCAAATCTAATCTAGGATTAACATAATCACCCGTAAATACAATGTTTATAACACTCCCCCTTGAGTGTATAAATACTCAAGTAGATTCGGCATCAAATAGAGTTAAAAAAGTTGACTCGTCGACACTAATTTTGGGAACACGCTAGTCTCAATGTAAAGTAAGAACTTGCAAATGGAACTAAGTCTCACAAAAAATTCAATGGCTATGGTAAAACCCGGGTAAGGACAAAACCCCTAGTCTAATGAAACATGCGTGAGAAATGCAAAGTCAAATGACACGTTTACGGGACATCATCAGGGATATGGTCAACCCAAGATGAGTGTCTCGCCAAAACCTTGTTAGGTAGCAAAAACCCTAAGGAAAAAATGCTCTTAATCGTAGGGAAAAAGAGTACATTAAGATCAAGCAGGTACACTTCAGGATACTCCCCCTGAGTTTCACATAATTCCAAAGAGAACTAACAATGTTACAACTCAGAAAGTTAACGCATAACTATTCCTTTAACAAGCTTTTGAAACATCGCCTTTAACAGTGATTTGGTGAAGAGATCGGTCAGATTATCTTGTGAACGGATTGTGTGACTTTAATCTTTTGATGTTCTTGTTGTTGATGTGAGAAGAAGAACTTCAGCGCAATGTGCTTGGTGTTGTCTCCTTTGATGTAACCTTTCTTGAGCTGTTTGATACATGCTACGTTATCTTCATAGATCGTCGTCGAGACATGAACGACGGGGTAAAGATTGCAGGAGCTTCGAATATGGCCTACAACTGCTCTTAGCCAGAAGCATTCCCACGTTGCTTCATGTAAGGCAAGAATTTCAGCATGGTTAGACAAAGTGGCAACTAACATCTGTTTAGTTGACCTTCAAGATATTGTGGTGCCTTCAACGGTAAAGATGAAACCGGCTTAAGAGTACGCCTTGTGCCGATCAAATAAGTATCATGCGTCGGCATAACAAACAAGACGGGAATTGACTTGTGGTAAGGGGGTGTGGCCTCACTCGAGGATCCATAGGGATAAAACAAGCCCGGATTCGTAGTACCCTTAAGGTAATAGAAGATGTCTTTAACACCAATCTAGTGTTTGTGCATAGGTGCATTTCTGTATCTTGTCAAAACATTGACAGCGAAAGAGATGCCGGGTCTAGTACATTGAGCTAAGTACAATAAAGCGCCTACCACACTTAGATAAGGAACTTCGGGTTCCAAAATCTCTTCATCATCCTCCTTCAGACATAAGGGATCTCGTTTTTGCATCTAGCGATTAAATGACCAAAGGAGTACTCGAAGGCTTCACTTTATCCTCGTTAAAGCGGCACAACACCTTTTGGGTGTAGTTTGATTGATGTACTAAGATTCCATCTAAACAGTGCTCTATCTCGAGACCGAGACATTATCGAGTCTTTCCTAGATCTTTCATCTCAAATTCTGACTTAAAGTGTGTGACAGTTCTCTCGAGCTCTTTAGGAGTTCCGACGAGGTTCATGTCGTAAACATAAACTGCATGACTCACAATACCAGAATATGACTTCTTAATGAACACGCAATGGCATAGTTCGTTGTTCACATATCCCTGATAGTCAAATACTCACTCAGACGGTTATACCACATTCTTTCGGATTGCTTCAAACCGTAGAGTGAACGCCTCAGCCAAATTGAAAGTGTGTTTCAGGGTTTTGAAATATTTGGTCCAGTCAATGTAAGTCCTTTGGGAACTTTCATATAAATTTTTGTACCAAGATCCCCATTGAGATACGCAGTTACTACATCCATCAGCTACATACTTAGTTTTTCTGAAACTACCAAACTAATAAGGTAGCAAAAAGTAATCACATCCATAATGGGTGAATAAGTTTCGTCAATCAATCCTGAGGCATTGTGAGAAGCCTTGCGCAACAAGATGAGCTTTGAAACGCACAATTTCATTCTTCTCATTACGTTTCTGAACGAAAATCCACTTGAGCTAACGGGCTTCACATGTTGAGGAGTAGGAGCTACAGGCCCAAACACCTTACGTTTCGCATTACAAATTGAGTTCGACTTGGATTACTAGTTTCCAGTTTGATGAATTAGTTCTACATCAACATTCATTAACAGAACGGGGTTCAATGGCATCATTAAACATGATCTTAGTAGCTACTGCATATGCTAATGCATCGTCGATGATTATCTCATTTCTACACCAAACATCATCTAAGCTAGTATAATGGACCGAAATCTCACGATTCTCAAGAGGTGGAGTCGTCTCTTCAAGGACGCTTTCGTAATCTATAATTTTCTCATGAGTTGGATAGAATGAGTAGGCGACAGTCGAATTCACGGTAGGCTCAACAGGGGCTTGTGTCGTGGGTTTCCTTTTCCGAGGGTATTAATCCTTTGAACCAAGTGGTCTGCCAATCTTTTGTGTAGGGGCAGAAGATTGGCTAGCCGCTAATGTATGTGGATCGGTAAAATTGGCGTCCTAGGCCTCCAGGAGGGAAGTCCGTTATACATTTGGTACATCTATCTTTGTAGGCGCATTCATAGCTGGAATATGTGATCTTGTCATTCGCACTAAATCCGTGAAAACATCTGGCATGCTCTTAGCTATACTCTGGAGATCTAATATGCCATGCACTTCAGTTTCAGACTGAGCAATGTAGGGAACTAAATGAGACAAAGTGAGAGTCGTACATGATAATTAGCGTCATTCTTCAGGAGCGGTGACATTCTTATCTCCCTCTAACGACGGGAAGACGATCTCATAAAAGTGACAATCCGCGAAACGAGCTGTAAATATATCGTCTCTCAAAGGTTCTAAGTAATGTATAATTGAAGGAGAATCATATCCAACATAGATTCTCATCCTTCGCTGAAACCCCATTTTTGTATGTAAGGGCGGTGAAATAGGCACATACACCACACAACTAAAAATGCGCAGATTCAATATATTTGGTTCGTATCCAGTAACCAACTAAATGGTGTTATATGGTTGGGTTGCAACATGCCTCAGGTGGATCAACATGGCTACGTGAAATATTGCATGACCCCAAGTAACAATCAGGAGCTTGGTACATATGACCAATGATCGACCGATCATTTATAAGCACTTAATAAATGCCTCTGTCAGGCCATTCTGGGTGTGAACAAGGGATACAGGATGTTCAACATCAACCCCAACCGACATCCAATCATAAAAAAAATTTAAATGTGAATTCTCCAGCATTATCCATTCGAATAGATTTAATCGAATAATCAGGGTGGTGAACCCTGAGCTTAATAACTTGAGCCAACATTTTGGAGAATGTAGCGTTCTTTGTGGACAACAAGAACACGTGTGACCAACACGTGGAAGCATTAACCAATACCATAAAATATCTAAATGGTTCGCAGGGTGAATCAGTCCACAAATGTCCCCCTGAATCCTTTGTACAAAAGTAGGAAGATTCGAATGAATCTTGTCATAAGAAGACTTAATAATAAGCTTTCCCATGGAGCAAGTTTGACATGCGATTCCATGAATTGAACCTAAACTTCAGGTTAGTGGATGCATGTGTGATGATTTGAGGATACGGCGCATCATTGTTCGTCCAGGGTGTCCCAAACGATCATGCCAAAGTGTAATTTCATGTGTGGTCCTTGAGGTAGGGCCGGCCACATAGTGGCTCTATAAGGTGTATGGTTGTAATATACAGACCATTCGGGATATGCACCATCTTCTCTAGAATACGCTTTTGGATATATTCGTTGGAAGTGATGCACAAAAATTCAACTCCATTTTCTACATAGGTTTCAACATGGTAATTATTATCTCTAATGTCTTTGAAACTCAACAACATTCTTCTGGAACATGGAGAATAAAGTGCCTCATCAATGGTCAATATTATACCATTGGACAACATTGTATGTGCCTTACCGTACCCTTTGATTAGGTTGGATGGGCCTGAGAGGTTTGTCAGAGGTGCATTCTTAGTTACGAAGTTAGTGAAATAGTTGCGTTCACGTAAAATGGTGAGCGTGTTTAGCATGATTGCACTATCTGCCAGACAACTAACTTTCCCACTATGCATACCTAGAAATAAAAATTAATTTGAATCGGTCACATGCATAAAAGTTCTAAAAACAAATATCCATTCAAAATAATTTAAATATTCAAGAATGGTAATTAAAAAACTTAATATCCAAAAAGAAATCACCAACAAATAATCCAAACCTAAAGGAAAAATTGTTCAAACTTAAACCACAAAACAACGCAAGGTTTGGCCATTAGGTGGAAAACGGCCCCCAAGGTTCTAAAATCAACTAAAAATAGTTCATGTCTAAGATTCTAATCTTCCATAAGGGTAATAGCCTCCTAAAAGTCAGAAACCTCAATTTTGGTAGTATCAGGTTCATCCACTTGCATAAAGTTTTATTCAAACTTCTTACAACAAGAATGATATTCAGCTATAACTTAGCATGACAAACACGGGACCAATGGTCATTTGAACCACAGTGGTAACACATATCCGCATCCATGGTGTTAGGTACTTTGCCCATATTCTTGAAGTTCGGGGTTTTGGAAGCGAGGTTAGGGTGCTTCTAGGCTCGTTTTCCTCCTTTAGATGGGCCTTGGCTCTGTTGATCTTGATAGGGTGGCTTCTGGATGCCCCTACCATGCCTATGTTGGTGTTTTGGGCATTGGTTTGTGCTAGAGTGTGCTTCAGGCACAGCAGTCGCCCCAGTAGGGCAAGCTTATTGATTTTTCATCAATAGCTGATTCTGCTTTTCAGCGATAAGTAAAACAGAGACCAAATCTGAAAACTTGGTGAACTTTTGAGCCCTCTATTATTGCTGCAAGACAATATTGGTAGTTGAGAATGTCGAATAGGTCTTCTCCAGGAGATTATCTTCGGTCAAGTTCTCGTTACAGAACTTGAGAAGTGTTCAGATTCGACAAACTTCAAAATTATTTTCATTCACAGACTTAAAGTCTTGGAAGCGTAGATGCTGCTAGTCTTGTCTTACTTCAGGCAAGAAGACGTCCCTTTGAGATCAAAGCTATCAGCTAAAGCAACCCAAAATGCTAGTGGAACTTCTTCAGCAAGGTACTCGAATTGCAGTGCATCATGAATGTGTCTTTAGATGAAGATCATGGTAGTGGCTTTTTCAGCTTTGCTAACCAGGTTGTCAGTCTCATCTTTAATGGCGGGAAGCAAATTCTTTGCGGTGAGGTGGAGTCTTACATCTTGGACCCACTTGAGTTAGTTTCTTCCAAAGACCTCTAAAACGGTGAAGTCGAGAAAAATTCATCCATTCACATAAGAGTAGGACATTCAGGTTCTAATAGACATTTATTGGTTTAAATTTACATGAAAAAAACTTCGGGTTTTCATGGGTGATGTTTTTAATGAAAACTTCGGGATTTCAAACAAGTCATGTTTCTAGAAACTTCGGGTTTCGAAAGAATTATGAACTTGAGGTTCATATGTTCCTGTAGACAAGCATAAATATATATACATACATATGCAACAATAAAATATGCGAATAGATCTTCAGGTTTAGAATTATAATTGAATTAATTATTTGGACTTCAGGCCAAAATTAAAGTGTGGGTGATGGACGAAGCAGGCCAGAGGGTCCAAGGCCCACTAGGGCTTGGGTTGAGAAACCTTAATTTTGGACGGAAAACTAAGTTTCGACGTTGAAGGGGAGGGGTCTGAGAAGCCGTGAGGATTTGAAGAATCCTTCGAAAATTCAACGATGTTCATTGGATTATTTGAGAAACCCATTGTTACCGACTATGGTTGGGTCCAAAAAACACGACTGCAGGTCGTGATTTCCCATGGAAGATGGCAGGGAGGCCGTGGCCGATTGCAGGCAGTAGTGGGTTGTGGGTTCGATGCCAAAAATGGCATCATCTTTTCCGATGCAGCATGGGGGGTTTTGCTCTAGCTTATCGCGGTTCAAAAGGCTCGCATAAGCTCAGGTTGGGGTTCGACAAACCCTAGAATTTTTTTCAAATTTTTCTTGATTTCCATATTATAATTCAATATAATTTTATGTATATTAAATACATAATTCAATGCATGGATATACATATGATCCAATTAGTGGCAATATCAATTCACATAATTCAACCATTATAGATATAATGCATACACAATTTGTGTAGAATCTAAAATTCGAAAAACGTAAAGTTGGGTCTTGCATTATGGTGAATGTTCATGCTATCAGGGCTGCAAAAATATCCATAATTGATGAACGGGTTTGGGTTCGAAGAACCTGATTGTATGATGATATTGATGAATTGGTTTGATGCAGAAAACTTCCACGTCAAATTCCTAAGCGCAGCGGTAGGAGAGTGTTGATAACGTGTTGTGGCTTATTTTAATCTGACAAGGGAGAGAAAGGGCACAACTGAAAGAGAGAAAATAGGGAGAGGTATGTGTTTGTAGGGTGATGTTTTATTCCCTCTACGCAGTGCCTTTATTTATAGTAATAAGGGAGGGAATAATCATTTTCCTCAAAGGAATACAAGTCCTAATAAGGAAGAATAACTAGTATCAAATCTAATATAGGATTTACACAATCATACTTAAATACAAAGTTTATAACAACTGGCCTTTTTTTTCTCCCTTTCTCTTTTGGATTAAAGCTATATTCCTATCATGGCTTGAAAAGCTTTGAATTAAAATTTTCCTAGCCTATTTAGGACTTTGTTTGTTTTTAGGATAGGAAACTGGCCTACAACAAACTAGTATAAAATAACCCTTTGTATTCTCAATAAACCCACCATTAATTGCCTTGAGAGTACTTGACTTTGCACGTCTTCAATTGGTCTTGTATTTGTTTGCTCCGCAGTGGTGTACGTGTAAACATTAAAACCACAATGAGAACTTTTCCAATAGACTGCACCTTCATTGCATGATAAAACCCCATGCAGACTTTCTATCATCCACATCTTTTGTCAAATCCGAGTCAGTGTATCCCACAAGTTCCAAAGAATCACTTATTTCATAAACCAACATATAATCATTGGTTCTCTGCAGCTATCTCAAACCCTTTTTAGCAGCTACCCAATGTGCTTCTCCTGTATTTGATTGAAACCTACCTAGCATGCCTACAATAACGGCAATATCTAGTCTTGTACAAATAGTTGCATACTTAAGACTTCCAACCAAGGAAGCATAACGTTTAGACTGCATCTTCTTCACTTCTAAATTAGTCTTTGGGCACTGATTTTTTGAAAACTTATCTCCCTTGTTAATTGGTACTTGACCATTGTTACAGCATTCCATATTGAACCTGAGTAGCACTCCGTTAATATAGCCTTTCTGAGATAAGCCAAGAAGTCTCATTTGTCTATCACGAACAATTTCGATTCCCAGCACATTGTGAGCTTCACCAAGGTCCTTCATCTCAAAATTCTCACTTAGCATTCTTTTGGTACTTTGGAGCAACTGTTGACATGAACTAGCAAGAAGAATATCATCAACATAAAGCATCAGAAAAATGAACCTTTATCCAGCAAACTTAATGTATATGCAGTCATCTAATTTGATTTTTACAAAACCTTGGGAAGAAACAATTTGATCGAACTTTAATTACCATTGCCTTGAAGCATGTTTTAAGCCATATATGGATTTATTAAGCTTGCATACAATATTTTTTTTCCCTCTTTCAACAAATCTAGTTGGTTGCTTCATATAAATACTCTTCTAAGTCTCCATTGAGAAAAGCTATCTTCACATCCATTTGATGTAGCTCCAAATCAAAACGTACAGCCAAAGACATAACAACCCTCATTGAATCTTTAGAAGAAATCAGTGAGAAAGTATCATTGTAATCGATGCCTTCTCTCTGAGTAAACCCTTTGACAACTAGTCTTGCTTTGTATCTATCAATTCCACCAAGAGCATCTCTTTTAGTTTTATACACCCACTTGCAAGCTATAGGCTAAATATGAGACTTAGATTCCACCAATGTCCAAACATTGTTTTTGAACATTGAATCCAATTCATCCTTCATGATATTTTGCCATAAGAATGATTAAGAACTCTCTATGGCCTGAGTGTATGTAAATGGTTCATCAACATCACCTATATTAAATTCAGCTTCTTGTAAACGAACATAGTCACTGAAAGCTGTTGTTTTTCTAATTCTAGTTGATTTCTTGGCTCAAATTGAAGTGGCACTTCCATTGGTTCTTGTTAATTCAATTATGTGACAGGATCTATGATTGTAGTAAACTGCTCATTTTCCATAGTGTTGCCAACATCAGAATCCATTTCAGCAGTCAAATCTTCTATGCAAGTGGACATTGGCTGATGGAACAACAAAATTGGATTGTAGTCAACTTGTAGAAGATGTTCTTGTATCTGATCGATCTCTTCAAAAACAAAATTTTCCCTGCATAAGTCTGTGATATCTTGATCTTCTAAGAACATAGCCTTGTGTGCCTCTTGAATTCAAGTGTGACCTTAAGGAATATAGAATCTATATCCTTTTGACTTCTCAAGGTAACCAGTAAAGTAAAAAGATTGTGTTCTTGGATCCAGTTTTCTTTTACTAGGATTGCAGAACCTAACTTCAGCTTTGCAAACTCAAACATGAAAATACCCAAAATTAGGTACTCTGCCGTGCCACAAATCAAATGATGTTGAGGAAACAACTTTGCTTGGAACATTATTTAGTATATAACTTGCAGTTTTCGAAGCTTCTCCCAATAACAACCTTGGTAGCTTGGATCTTGTCATCGTTCTTCTAACCATGCCAATGAGAGACCTATTCCTTCTCTCTGAGACTCCATTCTATTGAGGTGTTCCAGGTGTTGTGTAATGTGCTACCATTCCATTCTTTTCCAAATAGAGTGCAAAAGGCCCTTTTTGTTGCCCAGACTCAGTGTACCTGTCAATTTACTCTCCTCCCCATTACTAGAAGAGCTTCCATTGTTCAAAGTTTTCTTCTCCTTCTTGGGTTGCACAAAATTGACTTCCTCAATTGATGCGAAAATAAATTAACGCACAAATTTAAACCCTATTTGTGACAGTTGTAGTATATGGATAAGTAGGGATCGTTCTAGGCCGGGGATTAACTAGGGATGCTAACCAAAGTAAAATTAAATTAAAAACGTAAAAACAAAATTTAAAACATTAAACTAAAATTAAAACACTTAACTAGAATCACTCAAAATAAAACTAACAAATAAACTAAAACAAATCAAAAGACTCAAAATAATTCAAAACTCAAGAAAACACAAACTAAATTGATTTCTAACAAACCTAACACTTTAAAATAAACGGGGGATTGATTTTTGATGAAAAGTAAATTAAACTTAAATAAATTACAGAATTGACAAAAAACATGAAATCAAGGTGAATGGATGGACGACGGACTGGCTAGAGGATTCTTCTCCACACATGACACATATGCAACCTAAATTGATTTTCAGTTGTTCTTTCAATAAATTGTAAATTCTCAACGCCCCAAATTAATTAGGTCCGCTTAAATTAATTCTCAGATTTTCCTTAAGTTAATGGATTGGATGATTGCATACGACAACCCAAAACATTCCCCACAAGTTCCCTACATGAATTGCATAATAGAGATACAAGCAAGAATCATTAAGTTCTATGAAAATCATAAGCATTGACGAGGCACTCGTTACTATGAATTGCATGAAACTCATGCCAAGAATTTACTTAACACGATTGTGGTCAACAACCTTTACTACTTGTGAAAATAAGTTCATAAGGATTAGGTGAAATTCACTTATATTCTAGCATCAAATTCATGCATGTAAATTAAGTATGCATCCTTAATCGACATACAAAATTAAGTTATCAATCAAGCAGTTAAGCAAATTAAATCACAACTCAGAAATCACAACTGAAGGTAATCAATTCAAATTACAAATATATCCATGGTTTTGAATTAACCTCTAGCCAAAACAAATTAATTACACATTATTCATAAATTAAAGTGAAAGTAAAACATGAGTTTGGAGGATTAAACCAAATTGAGGATGTGCAAGGATCTGTGCACTGTGCTTCTAGCTCTTCCACGTCAGCTGCCAAGGTGACTCGCTGACTTTCCACTTCTCCCTGCCTTTCCTGCACAAACTGCACAGTCCGTCTCCTCTCGCCAGCTGGCAGCTGTCCTGCTCCCTTGTTGCCAGCTGCAAAGGCAGCTGGTTTCCTGACCTCAAGCTCCGTGCGCTCCGCTTCTTGCTTGCGTCTCCCAGCTGATCTCCACGCTACTGTCTCCCTGCTCCCACTCTCCTGTTGCGTCCCTCCTCGCACGTTTCCAACCCTCCTGCTGCCACTTGGCAGCTCCCCCTCCTTCTCTCTTTGCTGTTTTTGTCCGTCCCGAGGCAGCCTTCTGCGCGTTTACTTCCCAAGGCTCCTGCGAGCCTTCTGCGCGTTTTCTCCTCGCACGTTTGCCAAGTGCCGCTGCCTCAAGTCTCTCGCTCAGTACCTCCTCGTCTCCCCTAGCTGCCAGGAAGGCAGCTGTTGTTTATTCCATATCTCCCCCCCAGGCTTTCCTCACGCTGGTGTCCCTTTATTTCCGCGCCCCCAAGACCCTCTAATTTATTTCTTTTCTTTTTTTTAAGCTGCCACAGGCAGCTTTGCTTTTCTTCGGTCCATTAACTTCACCAACCCTATTCCATTCACTGCACTTTCCTATCCATCTTTAAAGAATACGCAGCACCAACAGCATGTGGAAGTTGTGAGCTGGAAAGCAATATAAATTATTGGTGGTGTGACCTTAATTATTTTAGTGAAACATTTGAAAATGGTCAACATATCAGCCAAAAATAATCTCCTACATAAAATAATTTCTGTTTATTATTTAAAACTCATTTGTGCTATTTTTATTTTCTTAGCTAGATAAATTCGATAAAACACAAAAACAAAGCAAATAACTCAAAAATATAAGAAACTAACTAAGAAAAGACGAGAGAATTTGATGTAAAATATGTATAAATATGAGCTTATCATCAATCTCTTTGCCCTTCTTTTGCTTCTATCGAGTTTCTTCTTGCATACATCGTACAATCAATTCATCATTATCCCAACTCTTATCTTGTGTGCTGTAGGATACTTTTAGATGTTTGTACTTATAAGGGAGTGCTTGGAGAATCATAAAGACCAGTTGCTTCTCACCAATATTCACATCCATGGAATTTAGCTTTTCTGTGGCATCTATCATCTACATGATCTAATCCCTGATAAATCCAGTACCCACAATCTTGTATGCTATAAGCAAGGAAATATATTGACTCACTTCAGTCTTCTCTGACTTTTTAAACTTTTTCTCTATTGCTTTCTAGTAGTCCACAATCAATTTAGGTTTCTTGATTACTTCTCTGATTGTGTTAGTCATGCCACTTTCCAACATAGAGAGTGCAACCTTATTAGCCCTTGTCCATCTCTCATGATCTGACTTCTCAGCCCTGGTGCTTTGATCAATGATAAATGGCTTAGGGTTGTCAATTACTATTCAAACTCATTAAGAGTCAATAACAAATTGATATCCCTTGTCCACTTCTTGTAATTGTTCCCACCAATGAGAATTGGAATGTTGACTAAATTTAATGTCTTCATCGATATTGCAGACACTAAAGAACAATGAAATCACAATTTAAACCTTTTAAAGTCCTAATTTCAATTCTTAGTCTATTGCCGGTCACCATATCCAAACTAATATCCATACACACAATCTTAACAACAAATACTTGATAAGCACATATGGGATGAAAAGTTTCATGATAAACTGAGTACTAAAAGCTATATAATCATGAACAATCATCTCTCCCAAAAGAAGATATTTGTTCCCTACAAAACTGTTCACAGTTCACAAATATTGATAATTTAAGAACAAGCAATAATCTCATAAAAATTCGAACCATTGTCCACTTACAGGATTAGATAACTTTCATTATTCCAAGTTTTATTCAAAATTAAGTATGATATCACTTATATTGATCTATTATTACTGACAAAATTAAGAATCATTACATAAATCAAGCAATAAATAAACAAGAAATTCATGTTTCCAATCTAGGTTTCAAATCACATACCTTTTAATTGATGCGTATCGACACCTGGCAGCTGTTCGGGCCAGGAATTTCCGCCGGGGAAGCTTCCTGGGCGACGAGCACACACCTCCCCGGGATACTGTTTCGGCGTCGGTTGAGAGCTGCTGTCGGGCTTCTGCTTATACTGTCGGGCAGGGCTCGTCTGGCAAGGCTTGTCGGGCAAGGCTTGTCGGGCAAGGCTGAAAGAGAAGGACATCGTTAACTTTGAAAGGTGCCTTCATGGGGCCTTAGGAGTAGGCCTTAAGGCTCACAATCAAGGTTAACATCTGGATGCTCAGGCGTGCCACTACCATCTTTAGCATGGCAGATGTAGAACGGATGTTGAATCCAAAATACGTATATCTACATATCTATATGCATCCGAGAGACCATATTAATTATGACACGTGCCTTTGTGGGGCCTTAGGTATAGGCCTTGAGGCTTCCAATTCATGATCAATCCCTCTCTTGGATATATATATATATATATATATGCTGCTGGTTTCATTGTCGCGCGTAATATCACCACCACTAGCTGGTTTCATTGCTGCTGGTTTCATTGTCGCGCGTGATCTTGAGAGGGTCATAGCTGAGTCTTTTAAAATTGGTCGGCTATCAAAACCTCAGTATGATTCCTTTATCTCCTTTTTTTAGAACTTGAGGGCTCTTAGGGAACAATACCAGAGAGCGGACAGACAGGCCAATCGAGCAAAATGCTTTATGGAAAAAGAATCCAGCATTTCTACTCAAGTTGGTCAGTTGATGGAAGAAAGCTTGCAGACAAAAGAAAGGGTCAGAGTTGTTACTTCCGAAATTCAAAAGCTGGAGGAACAACTAGTCGTCCTTAAAGCGGAACAAGCAACTCTTCTAGATACCCTTGAAAACCAAATTGAAGGGGTGGAGAAGTCAAACTCGGAGTTAGAGCAAGCCCGGTCTCAACTTGTAAATAGCCACACTGTTTTAGCCGAGCCTAGTAGGATTTTTTCCATTATGCAAACATATCACTCTCGAATAATCACCCTATGTGAAGATGTAAATTTTTTAGAATAGGATGATTTGTAACCCCCTTTTTTATTGGAATGAACATGTCTTTTGCTTCCTGCCCTGCTCTTAGCACTATTTGGATTGATCTCGGGCAACTCATTGCCCCCTTTGTTTATTTTCTTCCGCCATACCGACTGGTGACCCTGGTTATTCTTCTTCACATGAGGTTGATCATGCTGATAGGAGCCTCCGGAAAAGGGTTTGTATCTACCAACATACTGGTTTGGGGTTTGTTGAGTAACAACTTTCCCTTCACTATCAGGTCTTGTATCCAATCTCTAAACTGGACACAATTGACTATTGAGTGGTTGAAGGTATAATGTAGCTTACAATACTTCTTCCCTCTAAGTTCTTCTGGTTTAGGCATCTTCTTGGTACTGTCGGGCAAAATTACCCTTGCCCGCACTAGCTCTTCGTAGATCTCGGGCGCCTTGGTTAGATCAAACGAATAACTCTGGTATTTGGGTGGTTTCATGGGGATGAAACCACCGTCATTCATTACGATCTTCTGATCTTTGACAGGTTGGATTAGCCCTTTTAGCGTTAGTGGCTTGAAAGGTGTAGTCATTTCAGCGGCACATACGTCAATGTCTTCTTCGTTGTGGCCATCCTCATGCTCTGGCCCGCTTTCTACTACTTCCACTCGATGAATCGCAGCTTTATTTTTGTAGAAGGAAGGAACTTTGGAAGTATGTTTCACCTGTTGCTCCTCTTGTAACAACCTCTCGTACTTAGTGGCCACTATTACCAATTCTTGCAGCTCGTTGAATTGTGCATCATAGAATCTCTTCCTCAAGGGCAATCTCAGAGCCCTTTGAGCGATAGATATGAGCTGTGCTTGGTTGACAGGGAACTGGCATCTCATCCTTGTTCTTCTGAATCTCATCATGAAGTCCTCAGTAGATTCATGATCATATTGCTTAACTTCAACAAGGTCATTGATGGTCAGTTCTGGCTCTATTCTGTAGAATTGTTCGTGGAAAGCCATCTCCATCTGTCCCCAGTTGGCAATAGAGTTGGGGGGTAACAGAGAGTACCATTGCGATGCTATTCCTGCCAATGAATTTCCAAACAACCTTAATTTGTAATTTGGATTGTCTTCATATGCCACACAATGATTGGAAAATTTAAAAATGTGGTCTCTGGAAGACACGCTGCTGTCTTCTCCTGTAAATGTTGGGAATGCAGACATCTTAAAGTTAAGGGGGAATGGATTCAGCTCATCAATGTATTCAGGGTACGGCTTTTGGTAAGTGACCCTGAACACTGGGCGGGCCCGTGGTTGAGCGTTTTGAGCCACTGTCCTTCTCAACTCAGCTAATTCCTCTCTCAGCTGTTGAGTAGCTAAATTATCAATATGGCCGACGAGAGTAGACTCATTCCTGGGGTTCCGGTCGTTGCCCGCACTTGCCTCTCTTCTTGGCTCGGGCTTTCTCCAGTTTGCCCCTCCTCCCTTGTTAGTCAATGAGGGTGGCCTGTAAGGTGGAGGTTTATCTGAAGCAATGGTGGCCTCCTTCCCGCTAGTTTCTCCGATTGTAGCTGGCATTCCGTACCTCGTTCTTTCTTGCTCACTCTACCTCCTATTATTGAATGATAATACTGGGAAGCTGGGAAACTCCTTTTCCAGAACTGACTCCATTATTGGTTGACTATCTTCAGGAACCACCTTCTTCTTTCCTCTATCTTTCTCTTCTTCCAATAGCGGGAATAAGGGAATGATTGGTTCATTTTTCATCATAACTTGGCTCATCCCGCTTCCTTGAGTCCCCTTTGGAGTAGAGAATTCTAAGTCAAGCCTTCTATGTAGATTCCCTGTTAGTGTACAGAGTCTGCTTACTTCCCCCTTGGTTTCCAAGGAGATTCTTTCCATGCTTCTTCGCACTTGGATCATAGTAGCTTGTAGTTCTTCACTAGTTCCCCTTCCTTGTGACTTTTCAGATGCGGTTGGACTTTCACTTTCTAGGACCACCTGTCCAGACGGAGAAGAAGGATTCTCTGATTGATCTGCCATTTGTAGAAGACCTTTCCCTTGATTTGTCGCTACATTTATAACTTCTCTTTTGTTTTGATCATAGGGATCCCACCGGGCGTGCCAAAACTATGTTCGGGCCAGGAATTTCCGCCGGGGAAGCTTCCTGGGCGACGAGCACACAGCTCCCCGGGATAGTGTTTCGGCGTCGGTTGAGAGCTGCTGTCGGGTTTCTGCTTATACTGTCGGGCAGGGCTCGTCTGGCAAGGCTTGTCGGGGAAGGCTGAAAGAGAAGGACATCGTTAACTTTGAAAGGTGCCTTCATGGGGCCTTAGGAGTAGGCCTTAAGGCTCACAATCAAGGTTAACATCTGGATGCTCAGGTGTGCCACTACCATCTTTAGCATGGCAGATGTAGAACGGATGTTGAATCCAAAATACGTATATCTACATATCTATATGCATCCGAGAGACCGTATTAATTATGACAGGTGCCTTTGTGGGGCCTTAGGTATAGGCCTTGAGGCTTCCAATTCATGATCAATCCCTCTCTTGGATATATATATATATATGCTGCTGGTTTCATTGTCGCGCGTAATATCACCACCGTTATACTTCTGACTAGCTAGCTCGCAGAGCTTAGAACGAATCCAAATAGGTGCCTTTGTGGGGCCTTAGGTATAGGCCTTGAGGCTTCCTATCAGAAGTCGTTCCATACTCCAACGTTCTAGCCCGCAAAGCTTAGAACGAATCCCAATAGGTGCCTTTGTGGGGCCTTAGGTATAGGCCTTGAGGCTTCCTATCAGAAGTCGTTCCGTACTCAAACGTTCTAGCCCGCAGAGCTTAGAACGAATCCAAATAGGTGCCTTTGTGGGGCCTTAGGTATAGGCCTTGAGGCTTCCTATCGGAACTTTGTTCCAAGCTCAAACGTTCTAGCATAATCATAATACAACAGTGGTAAAACTACTAGATCAGTCGATTACTTGCGCCCCAAGTAATTTCGGACTTCTTTGTTTATCAAGGATTGTCGTGGATGGGTTAAGTCCACATAAAGTTCTTTTTTATGCCTTGAGACCAAGGACTTTTACATGATCACTCTTATATGTCAAGGAAGTTAGAACTTAGATCTGATTTAAATAGTGAAGACATCTTTAAATCGGATTTAAGAACTGAAAGACTCTTTTAATCATCATGTTATTTGAAATAACTCGAATACAGCTAAAAGCATACAACATAATGCTAGTTTAATAACTGAAAAGACAAAACCAAGAAGGGACGGGCAAGGTTTTCACCTTGTCAGGCAAAACTGGGCGTCTTGCAACTTCTTGGGTTTTAAGGTTGGACAGGGGCTCGAGAGTTTAGAAGAAAAGGGTTTTTGGGAAGGAAATCGATACTACGACAAGTGTTTGACAAGGTAGCAGAGCTGATAAAAAGGGTTGGAAGTGATCCCGAGAGGGATGAAGGCTTTTGGCTGACTACAGCTATCGTTTGAAGGCAAATCTGGTTTTGAGCAGAGTTTGTGCTTTTGTTTGTTTGTTTGAGTGTCTGAGTTTGTGCTTTTGTTTGTTTGTTTGAGTGTCTGACAAGGTAGCAGAGCTGATAAAAAGGGTTGGAAGTGATCCCGAGAGGGATGAAGGCTTTTGGCTGACTACAACTATCGTTTGAAGGCAAATCTAGTTTTGAGCAAAGTTTGTGCTTTTGTTTGTTTGTTTGATTGTCCTCAATCCTGATTTCTCTTTCTTCTTTTATAGACAAACCAGCGTGCCTTCCTGTAGCAGCAAGCTTGCCCGAATGCGGTTTGGGGATGATGACTCATCGGCTTTTTTACATAAAATGCCACCATAAAGTACTTTATGGGCTATGTAGCTGATCAGTCTATACCACTTGGTCCTTGGGTAGGTGGGCAAGTGGCCTTTGTGAGCTGTACCAAGGCAGAGGAGGCCCTTTCCTGCCTTCCTGGGCTTCGGCTGGGCTTCGGCTGGGCTTCGGCTGAACCACTGGGCTTTGACCGACTCTTCCTTCAAGCATCCTTTTGGGCCGGCCCCCTCCTGGAGCCCAAAGTTTAAGTTTTGGTCCAAACAGCAGCCAAAGAAATTTTGATAGATACTGAATATTCAACAAGTCGAGTAGTTTTCGAAAAACCCTCAGATTTCCCAAAACACAAAACCAAAGAAGAGGAAAAAGTTTTCCCCAACCCAGAAAATCCCAAAGCATAATGAATTTCGAGTTCCAACTATCAAAATTTTAAATAATCCTTTTATATTAAAACACAACGTTTCGCTAAAACCCCTATTGTCCAGATAAAAAACCTAGAACCAGTTTCGAAACCTCATGACTGAAGGATTTTATTTTATTTTGTATGATTCTTCTGATTTTTGTAGATTGAATTTAAGAACTTAAAGTTATGGCTCTAATACCACATATAAACATTAAAACCACAATCTAGATTAAGTTACAAGAATCACAACCTAGCAAAAACTCAAAACCTTGATTCATATAAAGATTGTAGTGCACTAACCTGAAGAACTCCCACCCGAAGAAGCCATCTATGCTGAAAACTAAATTTGTGCACTGTGATCATTCTCCTCTCTGTTAGATTGTATTTTTCTCAAACTAAGAATAGGGCTTAGTTTCAATGAGAGCCCCCTTCCCTAGTTGAAGCTATTCCGAAGAGATTCCTTTAGCCTCACTTCATGAGTCCAAATGATCAAATCTACAAAGCCCCATCGACATATTTCTTGAGGTTTGGAGAAGAGAATGTATGCTCATGATATTGTGGACGACTTCTACTTAAATTTACTAGACTTGAGCAGCAGCAATATTGTTGCAATTGTTCTTGTAAACGTTGTGTACCTATCCAATTCTTCGAACAGATCCTTCAAACAGTTTGACTGATGAGTTGATATTATACTTTATATTTTATTCTATTGTTAGTCATAATTTATTGGTTATTTTGGTTGAATTTTGATACTTGTTCTATTGTTCCATTACATGACATGTGAATCTATTTTGAGGATAAAGTGATCAAACGAAAGAATTTTGGAGTAATTCTAGTTGGAGTAGGTTCATGAGTCTTTCAAAATGATTTTATCAATTTCCAGAATTTAATTCCAAGCCGTTTGACCGTGGCAATAAAATAAAGGCCCAGCGCGCAGCTTTCCCAGATTGACTTTTTTGGACATTTTGGGTATTTGGAGGTCAAAATGGTATTTTTTGAAAAAGGTTCCTTCTGAGGATTTCTTGGAGATGTCTTACGCTTTCAAAAGAGACCTTTTGGGACTAAATTGAAGTTGATTTGGTCGGTCAAAAGTTTGAGTTTCTATACAGTTCGAATATCAATTTAAATAGGAAATCTTTTATTTGCTAGTTTATTATTTTATTATGTTTTCTAGTTTTATTCTAAGACCTTTTCTTGGTAGGATTTTATTATGTAGTAGTATAAATAAGGCTATTTAACCATTAGGGCTCTCTACGCACTAATTTGGAGAATCCGGCTTAGAGAGCTTTTACGATTCAAATTTATTTGACAAGGTGCTTCTTATCTATGTTCTTAATAATATTTTGTTTTATGATTGTTCGTAACTAAATTCTTTGGCTAGGGTGAGGCCATGAGGCTTAGTAAGAATGTCACATCCCGGCCCAGGCCCCCACCACATCCCAGGCTCGACTCCACCGTAGCACAATATTGTCCGCTTTGGGCCCCGACCACGCCTTCACGGTTTTGTTTCTGGGAACTCACACGAGAACTTCCTAGTGGGTCACCCATCTTGGGATTGCTCTCGCGCGAACTCGCTTAACTTCGGAAAACCCGTATAAGGCATAGAGGATCCCCTCGTAAAACCCGTATAATTTCCCAGAAAATAATAATACGTATGTATTTAGAAATCATGCTCGAGAGTAGTGAAAACCAAGTATATGCCATGTCAAGTATCTCAGCAATGAAATAAATAAGCCAGGTGAAATAAATCAATAGAAATTATATGCCAGCCGGAGTCACATAACGTGACCTGTACGGCTGAACCTATAGCTCATCAAATATGCCTGCACACAAGTCGGAACTACGTATTGTTGTCTGTACGACAGGGCTGGGTGTAAATAAGTACGCTCAAGTGCTACAATCACGTGAATGACTGTGCCCTGGCCACGGGCGGGAGCACTAACACCGGGGTGCAGGATAATGAGGTCTACATGCCTCTACGTATAACGATAACCAATGCAACCACTAACATCATACAGTACTCACCTGAACTTACCTGGCCTTCGCATAGTGATACAATAGTTTGCATATACATACTAATGCGTATAATAAAATGAAATGCAAGCATGACATGTCATTTAAAAGAATACGCTCGTTTCAAAATAGTTTTTGGGAAAATGTAAAGCATATATACGTATATATATACATATATATATATATATAACCAAAAGCCTACTCACCTGGAGTCCGCGCTACAACTTCCTAGCACAAACATCGAGGTGTCACGAACGATCGGCGACTAGAACAATTATCAAACCACATCTCAGAATCCTTATTGATAGAACATGTAACTTACATAAAACAGATCCCCCAAGGACATTCTAGAATGATTTGTAACCATTGACCAAAAGTCAACCGTCGATCTTTGATCGACGGTAGGGTCCACAACCCTACGTAACTCAATTTAGAAAATTTGTACCTCAAATTTCCAATCCGTAACTTCTAAATATCCACATTATGCTTCTAAAACATCATACTAAAGTTTCATTACGATCCAACGGTTGGATGTCCGCCAATTGCCAAAACCAAGTGGCGGTCGACGTTTTATTTTATGAACTTACAAATCCAATTCAGGAAGATCTGCACGTCGGATTCCCGATCCATAAGTTCCTATTATCCTAAAATATTACGTACTATAATCTATTCAGGTTTAGTGATAATCCAACGGTCGGATCATCGATTGCTATACTATTCAAGTGGCGGACCTTAATGAAATTTCGTCGGAACACCACATCCCGGGCTCGACTTCACCATAGCACGATATTGTCCGCCTTAGGCCCCGACCACGCCCTCACAATTTTGTTTCTGGGAACTCACGTGAGCAGAGCTTCCTAGTAGGTCACCCATCCTGGGAATGCTCTGGCCCCTTTCTCGCTTAACTTCGGAGTTCCTACAGAACCCGAAGCTAGTGAGCTCCCAAAAAGCCTCGTGCTAGGAAGAGATGGGCATGTACATATAAGGCATAGAAGATCCACCCCCTGGGCGATGTGGGATGTTACAAAGAACATGTAGTTTCTTTTCAATTTACTTATGATATTATGGATGTATGTTTTGAATTATTTATCACTATGTTTAAGCTATCTAAGTGTCTTAGTGATTCGCGCCCATTAGCATGTTTAGAAAAGTAATTTGATGCAATTTTGATTCGAAGGTTCCCTGAAATTGGTGATGGCTTCTTGTGGTAATAATTGTAATTTCACTTAGGATGAACACCAAGTATTAAGGGTTGCATAGTTGTTCAAAGGGTTTTCATGAAGCTTAATGAGTCAATCATGTTCACATTCGATCCAAACATCTGGACACGTTGCATGTTTGATATACGTTCTAGGTTGGAGGTAGTAGAACATTTTAGGAAAATCGAACCTTGAAAATATGCATGGATAATTCATAAGTAAATTGAAAGAACTATTTAGGATTGTTAAGGTGACAGCGGAACCTATTCATTTACAAATTGATTTTTTTTTTAAATGTTTCATTTTGTTTTCTTTACTTTGTCAATTTATTTAATTGTTTTTATTTTAATTTTTTTTTTAATATGGAGCTTTATATATAGAGAAAAACTTTTACTATATTTCAAGGAACTTCACTAGGTTGACTAGCATTCCATGCCTTTCCAGTTTCAAAAGCGTCTATGTGATGCTTTCCCAATATACATCTTTCACAAGGTTCTTCATTTTCTTGTAACTCAATAAAACTACTCACCAGTTGTAACTTCTGCAAACTCTTTAAACTATGAAGCTTGAGAAACCTAAGTATTTTGTGCCATACCCAAGAGTTTTCTACAAAATTAGCTTTCAAAACCTTCTTTTAGTTTGAATTGCTCCCCTGAGCCTTATAATTATTTTCAATGGCTCACACTGAGACTAGCAAAGGCTTTCTCTGTTGGAAGTATGTCCACAAAGCCACTCATTTGATGTAATAGCTGTTGGAATGCTTATTGTGTTAAACTATTATATGTTTAATGAAGGGCAAAGCTTATTGTTAATCACTATTTATTGTATTATGTGTTTAAGCAATAAGGGAATCCAAGGAATGTATTTAATCTAAGAGATAAGTGATCTAAGTAAGTTAGATTAACGAGACATTTCTCTTATGTTCATTCCTAAAACGTTTCTAGCCATAGAATTGCCAATTGGGCATTGACAATCCGCTAAGGTTAGTATGTGTTATGTTAACTCAAGCGTGAGTATGACTAGTCTCAAGTCATTTAGTATTGGACACTGAAACAAACACATAGGTGCTCAAAAGGTAATACTGAACAACGATCAAAACAGAGTTCGAACATACCTGTCATGTAAGAACTCGTATGTTGCAATATGCAAAGTAGTCATTTGACTTGAGGCATCATAGATGTTTAATGGTTAGGTCCTTGATCTTTGATCATGTCAAAGGCATTCCATCGAGAGTTTCCACGACATTGTTGGGGTCAAGCTACCAAGTCATGTAGGCATATGAATGCACAACAAGGGATCTCTAACCTTCCATGGTGGAGGGAGAATACTCTGAGATATGATTCGAGAGTCTTTGGCCAAAGCATACGAATATGATTTAGGAAGTTTGTTCCAAATCATATTCAATTGAATCATATAGAGAAATATCACATTGGATAATTGACATGAAACAAACTATCACTCAAACAATGTGATTAAGAGTATTGTATTAGAGAATGACCGTATTGCATTGTAATTGTAACTGGATAGGTTCTCCAACCACTTCTACTTAGCTTGGGTAGCCATGACATATTGCTGGTGCTACTCATGGTTTGTGGAAACCCTGAAGATTAGCAAACACTAATCTACATCAAAGGG
The DNA here is from genome assembly GCA_035220775.1 of Malus fusca. Classification (NCBI taxonomy): domain Eukaryota; kingdom Viridiplantae; phylum Streptophyta; class Magnoliopsida; order Rosales; family Rosaceae; genus Malus; species Malus fusca. The sequence continues at coordinate 9,030,118 of CM069064.1, read as the reverse complement.
AGAATTGAAATGTAGTTTCAATTCACAATCAATTGTTAAGAGTAACAATCGCCCATTGCCTCGCTAATTGGAACCTAATGGATCGTACACCGAGTAAGGATGAAAGTAAAGAAATATAAATGAGATGGATAAGCAATTAAATGGTTTAATTGAGAATGGTCAAGATTAATTAATTAGTTAATTAATTATACGAAAGGTTCGTATTGGGATTTTAAGTTAGTTTCGGGTCTCGGGGCCGAAAAGGGTTTTTGGTCCACAAGGTCCCTTATGTTTAAGTTGTATGACAACTACAAAAAAAATGGGCAATTAACCCATTAAACAAAGTCAAAACCGGCCAAGGGTGAGTGGTAGCAAACTTGGGTTAATTGCAAGTTTGACACTCACATGTGAGGTGGTATAAAGGCAACTTTATAGCCATTCTCTCCCTAGGGTTTTCTTGAGGCAAAGATGAGAAACCTTTCTCTCTTTTTTCTCTAAAGAGGCCGGCCACTTAGGGGAAAATAGCTAGCAATCTTTACTTCCTCTGAGTCATCCATTTCATCTTCACACCTCATCCTTGGTGTGGAGACTTAGAGACACTAAACCTTTGGTGTTCTTGGAGATCCTTTCCTCACATCCTCAAGGAGCAAAGGAGTATCAAAAGAAAGAAAATCACAAGGAAGATCTAAGGAGCTAGGAGGTGACTTGAAGGCCCTCCACTTGGGTGAATCCCTTGTGTAAACAAGGATGAGCTTCAAGGGTAATGAATCTCAAAATCCTTTCTTCTCTTTAATGTTGAGTCTTGTGGTTCACCATTTGATAAGCTCATATTTATACATATTTTACATCAAATTCTCTTGTCTTTTGTTAGTTATTTCCTCATATTTTTGTGCTATTTACTTTGTTTTTGTATTTTATAGAATTTATCTAGCTAAGAAAATAAAATTAGCACAAGTAAGATTTTAAGTGACAAAATTCGTAAAAATTATCTTGCTCACTTATTTGATTTTTGTAGCTTTAGAAAAAAATAAAATAACAAAAACTGCCCTTCACTGGCAGCACATGTGGACGGCAAATGAAAGAAAATGAAGTGGGATAGTGAGGTGAATGGACTGACTGAGTGGAGAGAGCAGCTGCCTTAAAGCACAAAAGGAAGAAAGAAAAGAATATAGAAAGAGAAAGAGACACGCGGGAAAAGCAGAAAGACAAGGTGCATGGTGGGAAGCAAAGCTGCTTTTGGGCAGCTGGTGGGAAGAGCACTGAGGTAGCTGCAAGGAAGGAGGCTCCTCAGGGAGGGACTGACAGCAAAAGAAAGAAATAAATTAGAAGGGAGGACTGACGCAAAGGTGGGAGTGCATGATGAAAAAGAGAAGGCTGTGCAGGACAGCAAAGAAATACAAAAAAAAGGAGAAGGCACGCGGGAAACAGTGGGGGAGAATAAAGAGAGAGGCAGCGAGACAGACTGTGGAACCAAGAATCAGAAAATAAATAAAAGCAAAGAAAGAGGAAGCACAGTGGGGTGACAAAGAGAAGGAGAGAGAGGAGTAGCTTGCGGGGGTGCGGAAGTAGGGTTGCCTGAACCAGCTGGGGGCAGCGAGGGACACGGGAGAGAGGAGCTGCCCTTGGCTGCTGGCAAGAAACGAGGAAGACTGGCAGAGGGCGCTGCCTTTGGCAGCGTGAGTTGTAGCTGACGCGAGGAGGTGCTACCTGGGGCAGAAGAAAGCGTGAGAAAAGGAAGAGGGACAGCTCGCAGGACAGGGAAGACTGATAGAGAGAGAGACGCGAGGGCAGCGAGAGGGTGCTGCCTGACGCCAGCACGACAGTGACAGAGGCAGCGAGAGGAGAGGAGGAGAAAGCCTCAAGGCAGCGGGGGAGTCGGTCTTTTGCGGAAAGAATAAGTGGGAGGATACTGACGCAGAAGAGGAAGCTGCCTCGGGTAGCTTGAGGCAGCGAGGGAGACTTGCGAGATGCAGTAAGTGAGCTGCGAAAATTGCGACGCTGCCATTGGCAGCAAACGGACAAAAGAGAAACTGTGCAGGAAAGAAACGAAAAGGGAGAGTCCCTGACGCAACAGGCGCAGGAACGAGACAGCTGCCTCGAGCTTAAGCACAGAGGATCACTTCCTCATTTGGTTTTATTTTTATAAAACTCATGTTTAATTTAATTTGCTTTCCAATTATATTAAACATGTGTAATTAATTTCTGTTTAGTTAGAGGTGAATTTGAAACCATGGATAAATGTTTATTATGATTTGATTTACTCCAGTTATGAATTCTTGAACGTTGGATGTGGTTTATTTTTCTGTGTTGATTAATAACTTGTTGAATGCACCAAGAAGAACTATTCAAGAAAAGGAAGTGGCCGGAGAATATGTTGAATGCATCAAAGAGGATGTAGTTGAGACAACCAATGCCAAGGAAGTTGAGTTTGATAACAAAGGCCATGTCATAATCATCACATGCAATCTGGCTAAGTGCAAAGTCTCTGAAACTTTCAAGGACGTGGTGTTTGTGATTGAGTTTGAACGAGATAGTAAGCCATCTTCTCCATTTTTAATTTTATGTTATACTAACAATCTAATTTTGATGATTCAGGCACCGTCATTAGAACTTAGACCGTTGTCGGATCATTTCAAGTACCACCGTCCGTTCAAGGATAAGCCCATGCATTTGAATAATGAAGGGAGGCCTAGGAATCACCCACAATCAGATTTGCATTCCTAATCCCTTCTCTTTACTGCTTTCATTTTGTTTTGTTTATTTAGTTGTGATTTTTGTTTAGAAAGTTAAACATAGTCCTTTTACTTTGATTTACTTATTTTACATTGATATTTAAAAAATAATAATAATAATAATAATAATAATAAACATCACATCATTTAAAAAAAAAAAAAAAAAAAAAAAAAACACAAAAAAAAAAAAAAAATACTTATATTTATATATATAATTAAATAAACTTAAAAGCATAAATATTTTACAATAATGTGAACTAATAGCTTTCATTGGTCGTTGGTAGGTGGTGCCTCGGAGGTCGACGGAGCCCCAGAAAGACGAAGGGCCAGAGTTGGATCATTCGGAGCCTCAATACTTGGTGCAGCTCCCGAGGACGAAGGCAACACAAACCTCTGGAGTAACGCCATAAACCATTGATGATCACTCTGAATCCGCACTTCGGACTCCTGCAGCTGATCAAGCTTCCTCTTCAAGCTTGTTGAGTAATTAGTTGCGAGCATGTGCAACTCCTTATTCTCATGCCTAAGCACTCTGACCTCTTGCCGAAGACTAACCACTTCAGCCATCAACGATTCAACCTGACGAGATCGAGCAAGAAGACGTTGGCCCATGTTTGAGACTGAGCCTGCACTTCGGACGCTGTAGGCCAGAGAGTCCTGAACAGCCAGTTCGTCGGACCTCCTAGAAAGTATCCTAGTGTCTCTAGGAGTGAGCAGATTTCTGGTCACCACCGAAGCAGTTGTTTCATTCATCATCATGGAATCCCCAACTGTAAGAGGACCATTTGGGGATATGAAGGACGGCTGCCAAATGTTGGTTGGAGAAGACATATCAATATCTTCCCCAACATTCAAGTTAAGGCGACGGTCAGAAGGGCAAGACATATTTGAAGATGTGAAGAAAAAGAAGAGGTCGAACTGATCAAGATTAAAAAAAAAGTGCAAGAAGGGAGTGTTTACATGAGGGAGCTCAAGTGTGTTGTGGAACAAAATTAGCGCCTCTATAAAAAGAAGAAATCAAAGAGGCGCTCCTCAGAAGTCGAAGAGGCAAATCTCACAAATCAAAGAGCCGGGTTCCTTTCTCAAAAGACGGACTCCGTCTCAAAAGTCGGACGCCGTTCTCAAAAGTCGGGCGCCTCTCTCAAAAGACGGAGCGGTCAGGAATCACGAGGCGAGCAGCTTTTCCAGTTTTGTCGTTATTCGTCACGCGCACTGTCAGCTTTGCGTAAATTACGGGCAGCTTTGTCAGAAAGTGCGTAGCTTGTACTGTTCATCCATCCACCGGCTGCCGACAGGGGTAAAAGAACAGTTTCGGTTGTGAAGAATCATTCCTATAAACGTATACCTTCGCCATCCATTGCAAAGGCAAACCCCCTCAGCACTTCTTCATCTCCGAAAATGCATTCCCAACGAACCCTCTCGAGTTACTCTGTGTTTCTCATTCCCTGGGATACCTTTGCAAACAAGTCATCAAGAGCTAGAGTATTTCATATCATGAAGGTTGAAAGCAAGAGTATCTCATATCATGCTTTCTCCCTGTCCTTTTCCTTGTCTTTGTGACAAGGAGAAAGCGAGCAATTAGCCAGCACTTGGTGTCAATCTTCCGATCTAAGAACCGACTGCCTGGAAATCCTTCCCGATTGCTTACCTAGCATTGCTCTCGAGTGATCATCTTCAACTGTTGATGTACTTCCGAAGAAGACGCCACATCTGCCTGGAGAATAGATAGGGCAAGTGAAAATGATAACTTGAAGCATGTGGAGACAACGTGCTGATTCATCTTCAAGATCAAGTCTCATTTTCCTTGCTAAGAAGTTCCCCAGCCCAGTTCAAGAATAAACCTGTGGAACGATACTTCTTCAAAAGCAAAAGTATCTCATATCATCAGAGTCAAAGGCAAAGTTATCTCATGGCATGTTTTTCCTTTACCCTTGCTCTTACCTGTGGGAAAAGGAGAAAGAAAGCAATCGGTCGGCACTTGGACAGATTGAACAAAGAAACAGACCACCACCTCTACCTCGTGCCTACCTGCCATGCAGAAGAAACAAGCAGAGAAGAATGCAGCCTGCAGACTCAATCAACTCGGCAGAATGAGTCCGAGTTGAAACCAAGAGCTCGAGAAGCTTCAACAACATATGGACGCATCAGTCACCACCACCAATCAAGTCTCATTTTCCTTGCTAAGAAGTTCCCTAGGCCAGTTCAAGTTCAAAGCTGTGGAAAGTCACCAAACAGGACCAATGATCACTTATTAGTTCTATTCATTGTCTTTTATCGTCATTTTAAATTTTTCGTTTGCATTTTCTACATTTTATTGTGTTACTTAACTGAATTATTTCTTTTCTTTGCAGGAACTTTTGGTTATTTCCACCCTTGAAGTTGATTGCAGAATTTTAGCTTGGGGGGTCATCGCTTGATTTACTGCAAATTAGGGAAGTTTTCAGTCCTATTGCTTTATTTTGTTTCTTTATATTTATTTATTTTATTTTTATTTGCATTTTATTATATTTTCTGACATTGGGGACAATGTCTAGTTTAAGTGTGGGGGTAAAGAGTATAAAAATGACCAAATTGAAAATTTTTGTACCTTCGACTTTGAACTGGTTTCATTTGTTTCCATGTTATTGCTTTGTATTTTCTTAATTAAGTTGTTGTTTTTTAAAAAAAAAAAAAAAAAAAAAAAAAAAAAAAAAATCGGAACATTTAAAAAGAATCCAAAAATATTTCCTTGTTTTCCTTATTGTTTTGAATTAGATTTTTTTTTGTTAGTTTCCCGACCCAATGATATAATTGGATAAAATTTGAACCATGATGATCAAGAACTTAGTTAACATGTGTTGTGTGAAATTCCTAATTCTCGTGTTAGTTTTGTACATATTTGATTATCTTTGAAAAACTAAACGCACATAGCCTTGTTGATGTGAAACTAAAGCATGATTTAAAGCTCCATATGTGAATTTAGTGACCATATACATCCTATGTGAGTTTTTGAGCCTATTGAAAGTGTGTGCATTTTTCATACACTCTTATTCTTTCATGTGTGATGAACTTATGTGAGATACTTCTCTAGAACTTGCATAACGATCTTTCGAAATATTTGTCATTGATTGCATGAACTTGAAAATGATAGAGGCATTAGGTTTACCACCATGGCCCAAATAACCTTGTTTCCCAAAGAAAAATGATATCATTAGATCGCCAATTTGAGCCATATTTGTGAGCCTTTTATTTCTTATCACCAGATATGTCTACCCTTATGCCTGAAATATTTTTTTTCCTTACCCTTTCCAAGCGAGCAATGCGAGATTGTCTTATGAGAAATGTTTGTGAAGTACTTTGAAGGTGTTTGGCAAAAGAATAAGTGTGGGGGTTTTTCATATTTGTTTCTGCTTTAAAAAAAAAAAAAAAAAAAAAAAAAAAAAAAACAAGAAAGAAAGAAAGTTTGTTTACGAAGAAAATAAAAAGTGTTTAAAGTTTCAGTTTAAGGTTGTAGTTGGAAGTGTTAGAAGAATCGTTGGAAAGCTTGAGTTCTTATAAATCTAAACAAAAGAATTGCTTGCAATGTAGCTTGGAACTTGTGTTTACCTATTCTTTCGTTTCAATAACCCTCGCCCTAAACCTCATTACGTCCAATAAAAGTCCTCTGGATTTAAGTTTTGCAATTATGATTGTGGAGAAGTGATCTTTATGCAAGCTTATGGTAGAACTTTCACATTTGATTCTTTGAGAGAAACACATTAAGACTAAACACATGTGTGATTAAGTGTATATCCAGTGAGAAGGTCGCTAGTTTGCATATGGTGATTTTAAAAATAAAAATTTGAAGTTGCATTAACATGGCTATCTCACACACTACACTTCAAGGATGATTCAAAGATTACTGCTAATATTTGAATAAGGAAGATGAACTTGGATTATTAGCTCGTTTGGTGTTAGCTATGGTTCTTGATGATTTGTGTTCTCGAATGAAGTTCTATGAGGGTCACATAGGAGAAACTAATGTTTTTCATGTTATTACTTTTTCATGTTTTCGTTGTTTTGCTCGAGGACTAGCAAAAGCTAAGTGTGGGGGTATTTGATAAGCTCATATTTATACATATTTTACATCAAATTCTCTTGTCTTTTGTTAGTTATTTCCTCATATTTTTGTGCTATTTACTTTGTTTTTGTATTTTATAGAATTTATCTAGCTAAGAAAATAAAATTAGCACAAGTAAGATTTTAAGTGACAAAATTCGTAAAAATTATCTTGCTCACTTATTTGATTTTTGTAGCTTTAGAAAAAAGTAAAATAACAAAAATTGCCCTTCACTGGCAGCACATGTGGACGGCAAAGGAAAGAAAATGAAGTGGGATAGTGAGGTGAATGGACTGACTGAGTGGAGAGAGCAGCTGCCTTAAAGCACAAAAGGAAGAAAGAAAAGAATATAGAAAGAGAAATAGACACACGGGAAAAGCAGAAAGACAAGGTGCATGGTGGGAAGCAAAGCTGCTTTTGGGCAGCTGGTGGGAAGAGCACTGAGGTAGCTGCAAGGAAGGAGGCTCCTCGGGGAGGGACTGACAGCAAAAGAAAGAAATAAATTAGAAGGGAGGACTGACGCAAAGGTGGGAGTGCATGATGAAAAAGAGAAGGCTGTGCAGGACAGCAAAGAAATACAAAAAAAAGGAGAAGGCACGCGGGAAACAGTGGGGGAGAATAAAGAGAGAGGCAGCGAGACAGACTGTGGAACCAAGAATCAGAAAATAAATAAAAGCAAAGAAAGAGGAAGCACAGTGGGGCGACAAAGAGAAGGAGAGAGAGGAGTAGCTTGCGGGGGTGCGGAAGTAGGGTTGCCTGAAGCAGCTGGGGGCAGCGAGGGACACGGGAGAGAGGAGCTGCCCTTGGCTGCTGGCAAGAAACGAGGAAGACTGGCAGAGGGCGCTGCCTTTGGCAGCGTGAGTTGTAGCTGACGCGATAAGGTGCTACCTGGGGCAGAAGAAAGCGTGAGAAAAGGAAGAGGGACAGCTCGCAGGACAGGGAAGACTGATAGAGAGAGAGACGCGAGGGCAGCGAGAGGGTGCTGCCTGACGCCAGCACGACAGTGACAGAGGCAGCGAGAGGAGAGGAGGAGAAAGCCTCAAGGCAGCGGGGGAGTCGGTCTTTTGCGGAAAGAATAAGTGGGAGGATACTGACGCAGAAGAGGAAGCTGCCTCGGGCAGCTTGAGGCAGCGAGGGAGACTTGCGAGACGCAGTAAGTGAGCTGCGTAAATTGCGACGCTGCCATTGGCAGCAAACGGACAAAAGAGAAACTGTGCAGGAAAGAAACGAAAAGGGAGAGCCCCTGACGCAACAGGCGCAGGAACGAGACAGCTGCCTCGAGCTTAAGCACATAGGATCACTTCCTCATTTGGTTTTATTTTTCTAAAACTCATGTTTAATTTAATTTGCTTTCCAATTATATTAAACATGTGTAATTAATTTATGTTTAGTTAGAGGTGAATTTGAAACCATGGATAAATGTTTATTATGATTTGATTTACTCCAGTTATGAATTCTTGAACGTTGGATGTGGTTTATTTTTCTGTGTTGATTAATAACTTGTTTATGTATGTGGGTTAAGGGTCGACACTTAATTTGCATGCTTAGACTTGATGCTAGGATATAAGGGAATTTCACCTAATCGTTATGAACTTATATCCATGAGTAGTAAAAATCGCTAGTCACGATTGTGTTTAGTAAACCCTAGGTTGGATTAACATGCGTATTCCATAGTTATGAATGCCTAGTCGATGTTTATGATTTTCATTAAACTTAATGATCTTTGATATGTCTCTCTATCATGCGTATTCCATAGTTAGGGAACTTGATAAGAATAATTTGGTTGTGATGCGTATTCCGTCCAATTCAATGAATCTAGGGAAATCTGAAAGTTAATTTAAGCGGACCTAATTAACTTGGAGCATTGTCATTTATTCGTTTGTTGAAATCATAACTGGGAATCAAATTGTATGCATATATTCATGTGTGGATAAGGACCCCTCTAACTAACGTCTCATCATTTAATTCTATAAAATATATTTTCTTTGAAGTTTGTTTTTAAGTTTCTGTTTTAAATTCAATTTCGTAAAAAAAATCAATCCCCCATTTATTTTAAAGTGTTAGATTTGTTAGAAATAAATTTAGTTTGTTTTTTCTTGAGTCTTGAATTATTTTGAGTCTTTGGATTTGTTTTGGTTTATTTGTTAGTTTTATTTTGAGTGATTCTAGTTAAGTGTTTTGATTTTAGTTTAGTGTTTTAAATTTTGTTTTTACGTTTTTAATTTAATTTTACTTTGATTAGCATCCCTAGTTAATCCCCGGCCTAGAACGATCCCTACTTACATCATTACTACAATTGTCACAAATAGGGTTTAATTTGTGCGTTAATTTATTTTCGCATCACCATTCACTTGGCTTTGAAAGTCATGGGTTTTAGAATTGTTTTTGAATGGATGCCTACTTTAAAGTGTTATAAGTTTGCTTATGTGTTCAAATGTTCTCACATGTTCTTAGCTAGGACAAAATTTTTCCTTCAAGTGGTATCCGAGCCTGGGTGTAGTGTATGGTGAATCCCTTTGGGTTTTGTTTTTTTTCATGGTTTGTGATTTAAATGTTATAAATGTTACAAGCTTTGTTCTTGCTTTTTTAATATAAATATTGCTTGAAAATTTAGCATCTCAAATGTTGTAGATGTTGTTCATTTAAGCATGAATATTGGAACTAAAATTTGGTGCCATGTATGTGGGTTAATTCGGCCAAATCCAAAGGGTGGATTTTTGGGTTCATATTTGTCTTGTTAAAAGTGTTTTAAAGTGACATTAGGAACCCCTAAGTACCCTAGGATGTTAACCCTCTTTTGAGTAGTGTATTTTTTAGTTTTATTGAGTGAAAACATTCAGGGAGCTCTTATGAGTTTTCATGTGTGTTCTTGAATGTTCTTGATGTTCTTACCAAGAACAAAAAGGTTTGGTGTTTTGATTCAATGTGTTTATTGTTTTTCATAAAGTTTTGGTTTGTTATTGATTGGTGATGGATCATTGTGTCTTTATTGTTTGAAAAATCTACATCTTACAACCCATACCAGTCAAACTTTTCAACCATGTCAATCAACTATTCAACCCATACCTTTCACTTTTTCAACACACTTTATGAAATTTTGAATTTTCAACAAAACCAACCATCACTCAACTACCAAAACCGGCCACCCCTTAGTGGGGGTACTTTTGGGGATTTTATGCAATTACATAAAGTTTTGATACTTTTGTGTGTTCCACTTTGACCCAAAAGTTTACGTTTTTACTTAGAGGCCCAAAATCACTAAAGGACACATTGTTTTGCTCCTTTAATGAAGTTTATGTAATGGTTGAAATTTTTGGGTTCTAGTTGTAATTACATGAAGTTGTGGACTTTTGTGTTTTTACAAAGTGACCCCAATAGTTTATGTTTTTGAGTTGTGGCCCAATAGTTGTGGTCATTGCATTTTTGGCCCAAATTATGATGAGAACAAAATGGTTTTGTTTCTTTAATGAGAATTGGATTTTCATTTCATTTAGTTCCATTTAAATCAATTATATGAATCCAATTGTTTAAGTTGCTTTCTTAGTTAATGTGATTGATTAAGAAAATGGTGATTATGAACCAAAGGCCTCGATAATTGAGCTATGTGATTGGCCGCTTTACATTATGAATGTTTGGGTTAAGTAGTTTAGATTTGAATGTAATTTGATTAGTTCAAATGTGTTGTAAAAGGGCAGAAGCCCTTCTCTATATTTCAATTATTCCTTTTTGTTTAATTGCATGCAAATTTGAATAGTTGGGTCCAAGGCCCTCCCAAGGTCCAACACAAGGCTCGTGTTGGATCAAATCAAACGATTCATAATCATCCTAAACCTAAGATGACTATGTAGTCCATATGAGGAAGCTATGCATTCGTTAGTAGTTCCATATAGTCTCCCTTGTTTCATCGAAATAGTGGGAGTATTATATACTACTAATTCATATAAACTTGGACCAATGGTTGTGATAGGCCCAAATTTTTTTAATAAGATTAAAATGAAATTGATGTAGCCCAACACTACTCCCTCAACAAAACGAATATTAAGTTGATAAGCAAGAGATGCTTTGAACATCTCTTCGTAGGCCTTCCACCGTGGTGGGCTCCAATCATTTGTGACTCAAACAACGGCTTCACCCTATCATGGGGAAGTTCAAAGTATGTGCTTACATTCAGGAGTAGTCCATATGAACATACTTGATGTGGTGAGGTAAGCAATGAGGATGGCCAACATCATATCATTGTGAGGCTATTCTTGAACCCCCTACACAAACTAGCATGGTGGGAATGACTTAACTAAGTGCAATGGTGCCAACATCATATCATTGTGAGGCATCATTCTCTAGAGGCCAAACTAGATGGGTAATTACAAGAGTTGTAAATGACTAAAGTGTTATTCTCTCATCATTATTGTTGCTAACCAACATCATATCATTGTACGGTGGACTTGGTAATGGTGAGCCTCCCATACCCCACTAAGAGTTCAACATAACCCTCGGACTCCATTGAGGGATGTGGATTTTGCCAAAAATAGTGGGTGGTACTATTTGATTTAAGACCCAATCAAGTAGTTTTAAAATCAACAATCTAATACGATTTCTGTTATGTTATGTAGTTAACGACATGCCTAAAATTACACCTACCATTATACTTGACAAAACGGGCCTTAGGGGCCAACATTTCCTTGCTTGGTATCATCACATTAAGAATGTCTCAAAGATGAATGACATATCGTATGTGCTCAAGCAATCCCATCCTCATGTACCTCCTACAAAGCTAGCTTCAAATGAGGAGTATCAAAATTATACTGGACACCTTGAGGATGACTTACAAGCCAAATGCTTAATCCTCACTTCACTTAGTGAGGAGCTTAAGAAGCTATATGAGCACATGGACACTTCTTGTGCCATGGTTAATAGTTTACATAAGATGCATGACATTGAGACGAGTAACGTACGATTCTCAAATGTTTGTAGTCAATTGAATGCCAAAATGGCAAAGGGGACATCAGTCCAAAAACATGGACAAAAGATGGAAAGGATCTTTCAAGATCTTGAGAGTTTAGGAACTTCCATCGATAGGAAAATGGCCCAATACTTTTTCCTTGCATCTCTCTCGAATGATTTCACTAAGTTTATAGTAAACTATAAAGTGAATGGATTCGATCATACTTTTACTGAGATGATTGACATGTGCTGTGAGTTTGAACAAACTTTCAAAAAAGATAGTGGGAGTGAGAATGCAATCACAAGGAAAATGTTGCATAAGAATAAGGCAATAAAATCCAAAGGAGCATGCTTTCATTGTGGAAAGAATGAACGTTGGAAGAAGAAATACAGGGTGCGCATTGCGAGCCTTATGACACGAACTTTTGAAGGGACTATTTCTGTCATAGAGACTGCTTTTACAATAAGCTCCAATTCCTGGATATTTGATTCAGGCACTAGTCAACATATCTGCAATTCGTTGCAGGGACTAACAGGGAGCAGGACACTGCACAATAGGGAGATGATTGTGCGAGTTGGGAACAACACTAAAATCTTTGCAAAAGAAGAAGGCACCTACATGCTTAAACTACCTTCTGGGGAAGTCTTGGAACTAAAAAATTGTTTATATTTTCCTTCATGTATAAAGAATTTGATTTCCATCTCTATGCTTTTACGAGATGGGCACTCAGTATTGTTTGACAAAATGAGTTGCACTCTATACTTGAATGGTCATATTATCTCTAATGGTAATATGATAGAGTGACTTTTTCACCTAGAGACAAGTAGTGGGATGCACCAAATCTCCATTCACTGCGAAGGGAGAGCGTGCCACTGAAATTCTAGGGTTAATCCACAGTGGACCTATGTCTACTACGTCGAGAGGTTTATTATTTTAAATTCCAAAATCAACATTTTCAAAACTTTGTTCTAAATAATTAGCCAAGAATTAGTTTAAATACAAATTATTTGTTCAATCCCTGTGGAAAACGACATTGCTTGAGCTGCTATATTACGACAACCTTATACTCTTGCAAGTATTTTTAAGTTTTTTTATCCCTATTTTTGTAGGTGGTAAAAATCCTATCAGTAAGTTTGTTTTTAATGATTTATCCTCATTTTATGATGTTTGGGCTAATAAATTTAAGGTCTTTATTTTCTTTTTGCTGCGGATCTGCAGGTTTTGACAAGTTTTTTGTGAAATTGGTGCTGTCAGTGGGTGTTAATATCTGGTACCCATGTTCAGTTTTTCGGTTTGATTTGAAGGAATTTCTTACGCAGAAGAGCTAGGGTTTCTTGGTGAGTTCTTCGGGTTGTGCATCTGGGTAATTTTCTTTTCGGTTTAACCCTCTGCTTCTTCTGCTCTCTCTCCTTCTCTCATCCCTGCTTTATTCTCGCTGCTCCTCTCCAATTGTTTGTTCTTCTTAAATATTGTGTTCATTGCCCGATACAAGGAGCAGCAGCAATCTGTTTTATCCAACACGGGACACTGAGGCAATGGCATGACAACAGGTGAGCTTGGATATCCAAAGAAAAAGAACAGTTGGTTCATCTGCTGAAGTCTGAAGCTCAGAGAAGCGGAGGAAAATTGCAGGTGTGCAAGAAATTTTATTTTGCTGATAGGACTCCTAATTTACAGATGCATTTTGAAAGGGAAATTTTATTTAAACCCATCTAACTTATTTCTACACCCAACTTACTCTTTACACCCATTTGATTTTTAACTAAACTATTAGGGTAAATTACACTTTACCACCTCAGGTTTGAGGTTTATTGCAACCTCATACAACATCTTCAAAACATTTCACTTTCATACCTTAAGTACTATTTTATTTCAATATAATACATCCGTTACATTTTCCATCCATCAATCCGTTAAGAGCTGACGTGACTGCCAAATTAGTGCCACGTGGCAAAAAAAATAATTATATATATATATAATAAAAATTTGAAAACCCACAACCCCACCCCCACCTCCCCCGCAAACCCCCACCCCTCTTCTCCTTCCCGAGCCTCCCAATCACCTCCCTCTCATCCACTCTCTTCACCTCCCCTCCCATCCAAAAACCCACCCCATCCCACCCCACCTCATCCGCATCAAGAGGGCGCGTACACCCAAACGCACCAGACCACACCACACCCGCTCCCACACTCGCTCCATCTCTCGTTCTCGGTCTCCAGACGACAGGTCCCACCGATGGCACCAGCACCACCATCTCCCTCCAAAAGCCCTATTCGATACTTCGTAAGGTGAAGCGCATATTCTGTTTTCTCCTACATCTAAATTAAGCAAGAACAAAGAAGAAATATTTAATTAATTATCTGATTAATCAGTTTAATCAACAATAAAGCTTTAATCCTTTGGGGAAATTGGGATTTTAGTTTACTTTAATTTCGTTAATTAATATGTATTAAATGGGTAATCGGCCCACCCAATCTCCCACCATTTCCAACTTCTTCCATTTTCGGTAGAGATAGAGAGAGAAGAGGGGTTTCCCGTAGAGAACGAACAAAGATGACGACGACCCAGAAGCGAAAGCGTCGAAATTACATCCGCTGGATTGGCTGACTAACTTCCACCGCGATCTGATGGCGAGGGGAGTGATGGACGACGTGGTGCACACGATTATGGCCCCAATTGAGAGGGCCAAGTTTTTGTTGCAGACCCAGAAAAGCAACCTGGCCATTCTTGGCAGCGGACGAACGATAAGGGGATGGTCGATTGCATCGCCCAGACGGTCAGGGAATAAGGCATCATGTCTCTTTGGAGAGGCAATGGCAGTAGCGTCCTTCGCTACTACCCTTCCGTCGCTCTCAATTTTTCCCTTAAGGTAAATATTCTTTGAGTTCTTGGATCCTTCTACTTCTTTGTTTTCAAGATTTGGATGATTGTATGTTCTGGGTTTTGGTCCTGTTCGATTGTTCTCTTAAAAGGTTGGATTTTTCTCTAAATTGGTGGGGAAGTGTTTGTTGCAAAAAATGGGTTATATTTTTTTTTGCCACGTGGCACTAATTTGGCAGCCACATGGCATAAATGTGGCAGCCACATCAGCTTTTAACGGATCAATGGATGGAAAATGTAACGGATGTATTATATTGAAATAAAATAGTACTTGAGGTATGAAAGTGAAATGTTTTGAAGATGTTGTATGAGGTTGCAATAGACCTCAAACCTGAGGTGGTAAAGTGTAATTTACCCAAACTATTAATATCTCTTTAAACCCAAATTTAATACCTAATATACCCCCATAAACCCAATTCAATATGTGGATTTATTTTTACACCCATTTGATTTTTAGAAGCTAAATTTGATGTGTTTAGGCCTAAGTTCTTTGCATGGTTTTCCACAACACAAAAGCTAATAATTCAATTGTTACCTGCAGAATATGCCTGCATGTTAAAAATCACTGCGAAAAGCAATGTATATAGTTATGGGGTTGTCCTTTTGGAGATCATAACTGGGAAAAGGCCAGAGAGGGCTACCACCCCAATGGGGAAAGCTAGTACACACATAAACAAAAACTGGAGAAGGCTACCTATTGGGAGTGGTGACGGGTTGCGTTCGAGTAAGTGCTTACCTGATTTTCTAATGGAGAGGAGTACCGTTCTTATAGCGTGGAAGCTACTACACAGATAACTTATACCATAATTAACGGTTAGACTTGTGGTATTGAGTTAGTTTACTTGGTTTGCTTCTAGTGATAGAGGCTTTAAGTGCTTCAATAGGAATTCAACTGGTGTTACGTCTAACAGGTTTTAAGTGCACTTAGACTTGTTGAGAATGTGTCAACTCGCACAATTTTCACCTCACTAACACAAGCCCTATAACGTACCAGTGAAAATTGTATACAAATGGAACTTCTAAAATAGAAAAGCATGTTGATTTCTTGTGATTGCTCAATTAATGATTTCATTCATGCATTAATAGTGTGCTGGATTCGAGCATATTTTAACATTACAAATGCCATAAGAAACTGAACTTTCAATTAAAACAATTAGGGGGCATTTGTTTGGCCTCGTTAGCTTTCACTGGACTAGATTGGACTAGTTGTTAGTCTAGTCCAGCATTTGTTCTGTGCATGGGCCAAGTTTAATGGTACTAAACAGGACTCGTGTGGACTAAGTAGCTCGCTAAGAGGTCTTAGCGAGTGCCCCCGAAAACGTTGGTACTACTAAGACCTTCGCTTCCTCTCCTTCACATCCCAACACTTACTTCATTTCTTTCCTAATAACGGGTCAGTTTCTTCCCTAATTCCCCCGTCAGCGTACAGACTATGTGATTACACTTGCGTATAGAAAGTCTGGAAGATGAAAATCACGGCCTTGCTGGTCCTCAAGTGAAATCCAAACGAATCTAACCCTATCACCAACACCTCTGATATCAGCCACTTTGGCTACTTCCAAAGGTTTAGGGTTCAGGAGTTCATCGTCTTCGTCGGTCGCAACGCTGCGAGATGGAACCCGCCCCCAGTGCTAGTTCGTCAAGAACGAATGGTCTTTTGGTATCTGACATGAATAGGAAAAATGGTTTGTGGATAGGACTGGAGGGATCGAAACAGTTGGAATTTTTGTCAAACCAAGAGAGATTGAAGTAGGAAAAGGACGGCGGAGCGGGAATTGAAGCTTGTTGAAGAAGAGAAAGGAAAGGAATTCTCTGGATGCGAAGAAGATAAAGAAAAGCAAAAGGAAAGTAGAGAGGGGGGAATAGAGTAGTCAGCAAAAAAAAAAGTGACATTAATTATAATAAAATACTAATAAATTAATTAGAAAATAATGAAAGGATTATTTGTATATGAAAATAATTTAGTCTATAGGTTAGTCCGGCACTGTACCAAACGCTTCATTATTCTTATACTACTTAGTCCATGCCAAGTCAATCCAGCTTAGTCCCTGAAGCTAGTCCAGTCTGACTTAGTCTGGTGCAACAAACGCACTCTCAGTATAAAAGTGGCGAACGAGGAGTCCACTTATGGAAAAGAATGAAGCAAAACTCTGTCCGAGGCGAAAGTTGGGGGGAGAAGGTAGGGAATGGGAAGACATGGTCATATATCCTAGATTGCCTTTGTGTAGCTTTGAGTTTAAAGATCAATTAAGCAAAATGTGCAGTAAGTTGAAAGGAAAGGGTTAATTAGCGGGTGGATTAGGCTGAGTCGAAGGGGATGGGATTTGTAGAACTTAGAGCCTTTGGCATAAACTTCGGTCACCATTTGAAATTATTATGAAAACTACCTCTCTGATCACTTTCCAAGTCTTAACAACGACTGTGGGCAGGGGGTAATTATGAACCTAGAATAAACAAAGAGTGATCGTAGGGTTTAATTATAGTGTTTAGGTTTATTGATAAATTTGAGTTTTATTATTAATTTCATTTTGTACTTAATAGTAATTATGCAATAGGGTAAAATAGACAATTAACATTTAAAATTTAAGTTGGGTTTGAGTTAACAGCTATAAAAAGGTAGACATGATTGCTGAGGTTATGCTATGAAAGTGGAATAAAAAAAAAGGAAAACTAATGAAAAGGGCTTGAAAACTTTGAGTTTTAACGATAAGGACAAAATAAAGGGTAAAGTGAATAGTACCAAGATTGACTTTTTAGTGTAAAAAATGTGGTTTTTCGTTAAAATGAACAGTACCGAGAGTTTTTCGTTAAAGTTCCCTAAAAAAATGGTAGTTTATAATAATGCATACTGTTGCAGTCCTATTAGATTAGGAATGTGATTGTGTAAATCCTTGTATCTCTTCGAATATCTATTATATTCCTATTAGGAGTAGATTACCTATTAAATGTTGTAATCCTAAAGGATAAGGAATTAACCTTCCCTACTACTATTGCCGCACCTTTCTCTCTCTCTATGGTCTCCATAATTGTTCAGTAAATTATACCTACAACACGTTATCAGCACGTTCTTGACCCTGTGCCAAAGAGAGTTTATTCTTAATCAGGAGAGTATTACATTTTAATCATTCTTTTTATGATTAATTTATTATTTTATTGAATTGATCTACATGCTATTGATTTTTTTTTTTTGAACGTGATACAACGCATTGGAGATGAAATTTCGCCTTTCCGAGAAGGATCTTCTACAAATTCAAAGGTTTTTGTTGTTTTCTGTCAATCAGGTACGCTTAAAATAAAGGAAGATATTTGAAACGACCTTGAAGCATGAAAACATTCCCTATGATGCATGAACCCCCCTATGTTTATTTTTTCTTTTCAATATATATATTTGTTTCATGCATGAACCCCCCCTATGTTTATATGTTCGTATATTCTGTCAATATATATATATTTGTTTCATGCATTACGCAATTTTTGCTATGTGGAATATGTGAGTCAAAGAATCGAAATAAAATAGAAGCATGATTATTTTGGGTTCTGAAAACCCTTAAAATTTGAAAAAAAAAAAAAGGAACTAACTGCACCATGAGACAGCAGCAGCTTTGCTGCGTGTGTCAACCAGGCTCTAGGCCTGGGTTTGACTTGCTGGGCCTACTACCTTTCCAAGCATGCAGAGGCTGCACCTTTTTTTTTCTCTGGGCCTGTTGCATGTGCATAAGAACCTTGTGGGTTTCCTTCTGATGGCTTGTAGCCCTCAGCCCACCAGCCAGCAAACCTATACTTGCTGGGCTTGTTCTGTACCAAACCTGAAGCCAGCGACAGCTGGGCTTCACTGTGACTAGGCCTAAAGCCAGCAGCGCAAGGCTGCTGGATTAATCTGATAATGAATCCAAAATTATTGACCTGAAGATCACTGTGGACATTAACGATTCAATAATTTATTTCTCTTCTTTAAACAGTTGACATCCTTTCGTAGTCCCGAAGCGCTCACACTTGAGTTCCCGGAGAACCTTAAATCCACTACATTTAAATCAGCATATTGCATTATGTGTTCTTACAGGAACCTCTCTTTTATGAACTAAATGTTCATAAAATAAATCGAACATGTAGTTTCAAATTCAGTGCCTTTGAAACCCGAAGTTTTCATAAAACAATACACCCATGAAAACCCGACGTTTTTCATGTAAACCATGTCTTAGAACCCGAATGTTCTAACTTTGATGCTTATGGATGATTCATTCCCATAACACCAATCACAATCTTGTTCCCTCCACATTCAATGGATTGTCGAACCGTCACAAGTTCGATTTCCCTAATTTGGATGTTTCTTATAGAAACCACTTTATGTGGGGTACAAGACGTGAATCTCCACTTGACTATCAAGAAGCTAAGACACCATTGAAGCGAACAATGGCAAGGAAGAGCTAAATAAGCCTCCGCCATGATCTTCATTCGAAGACTTATGCCCGAAGTATTGCAAATGGAAATACCTCCCGAATGATGATTCCATGGCTCTTTGGCTCGCTCTTACTGACTGTCTAATCATGAAAGACATTGCCTAAATTACACCATTATTACGTCCGTGAATGAGTACAATTCTAAAGTTTATAAATCTAATCGAATTTTGACTAGATAATACTTTTCTCGTCCTTCCATGTTTCTAACTCACCTTTGAAGCAGCAATGTAGAAAGTGGAAGTTTACCAAATTCTCAGATCGGATTACCACTACAAACATATGGTAGAATCAGGGCCTGTCAAGTTGTGGCATCATGCCCGAAGCGTGATCCTTGGCACCTAAGACCTAAAACTTGAACAATAAGGGATAATATTCCCGAACCTCAACCCAGCAGAATCTACTTCCGTCTCGATGGAATAGATCGTTGGCTATGCACCTGTTCGTGCCTCTACCAATGTCGTTGAGAACTACCATTCTAGTAGTCAATATGTGAGACTAATTTTGCTCCATCGAACATCATTGGAAAAGCAGAATTTTGACATGGATGGCCTTGTTGGCTGAATCCCCTTAGTAAACCATTTACTTTGTGAACATTTGTCCATATTCTTGGATTCAAGTTTGGTGTATGTTTTACTTATAAATAATCTTATTGATATTATCCTCGAATATGAGTTAATTGAATCATGTTTCCTAATACATGTGACTGATTCAATTAAACACGTGATTAGGTAGGAATGTGGGAAAGTTAGTTGTCTGGATGAATGCGTACTACGCACACTAACTTTACACCTAAATCACATCTCTAACAACGACTTCAGATCTATCCAACCTGATTAAGAGCATTGGTACGCTATTTATTATATGAACAGTACTGAATCACCATTTAAGGGACCTTAAATTCTTCCTGTCTTTGAGTTTTTAAAAGATATTCGAGATGACAATGATCATAAATGAAACCACTGAAGAAAAAAGAGTGAAATATCTTTGCACCACCTCCAAAAAATGAGCCCAAAGCTTTGATTTGAGGCCAATGAGTTGTCTCCCAACTGGAAACACGCCACATGTGGCCGGCCTGGAGTCGGGTGATTCGATCAGTTTACTTGTTTTGGCACGACCTTTTGGGACACTTAAGTCAAACAATGATGCTACAATGCATCTCCTTACCCAAAGTAAGGATCTTGTGCCTACAAGCACACTTTGCCAAAGCCCGCTCATTGAGAAATTTGATTTCTATCAAAGATACGAAACGACTCTCTTTTCATAGTGGATTCAAGGGAATATATGTGGACTAATCCAACCAAAATGCAGACCATGTAAATACTTATGGTTTTGGTTGATTAATCGACAAACTGGCCACATGTTTGTCCACACACATTACTGTTAAACCTCATGGCCGATTAAGGGCTCACCACCTTACTTATCCCTTAAGGTCTGGGAGACTGGATAATGCCGGAGAGTTTATATCGACAGTTTTCGATAAAGTATTGCATGTATTTTGGGTTTATAATTGAACATCGAATTCCCATGTTCACCCCAAATAGCCCCACCTAGCGATTATAAAGCGCAATTTAAATGATCGCCCGTAGTTTGGTAAACATACCAAGTTTTCGGTTTCTGCCTAGGGCTATGCAACCTTGTACGCAATTATGTTGGTCCGCCTTGAGGCCCATTGCCACCTAACCTATATGATGTTACAGTTGGTTACTGGGTACGAACCTGACAATTTTTGTATTCAAGCATTTGGGTGTGCATTCCATGTGCCAAGTTGTGCCGCCGCAACGTACCAATATAGGTCTTCAACGAATAATGTGAATCTTTGTCGATTATGATTCTCCTTCACACTAGCTCTCTTCAAGCCCTTGCACTCGATCTCTTTACCACTCATTTACGGGTTGTCACTTCAATGAAACAGTTTTCCCGCCGTTAGGGAGAGATATGAACGTCAACGTTCCTGTAGAACGGCACGAATTTGCGTGGATGTTGCTCACTATGTCTCATCTCGATCCCCATACCACACAAGTGTGATAAGCAAGTGCGATGAATTCTAGCTTTTAGAATGTTGCTTCAGACGCATTCCTCTGATCTAGCTAAAGTGACGAGATCATATACCAGCTGCAAATATTCCTGCAAGGATAGACGTACTTAACAGACGTCGAGTCAACATCCCTGGAGGGTGTGCCATCCCTGTTGGACGGTTCGGTACACCGGCGGATAGCTAATCAATCTATCTTGGCCTGGAGCACGACAGATTACTCGGTTCGTAGGATTCACTTCCTTAGAAAAGGAAGACAAGGCACAACAATGAATCTAAACTCGATCACTGTCTCAAATCATTTCCATCTCATGAGATTAATCCGGATTACTCCTGAGACTTGAATTTTTTGGTCCAGTATACTAGTTTGGATAAGTAAAATGGAATTAAAATTAGATTACCATCGATAATGTTCACTTATATGGTAGCTACCGACATAAATGAAAAGCGACGATATCGAACCGTGTTCCGTTGATTAAGTGACAAAGTAGAACTGATTGGACAACTAAAGTTACAATCTAGGTCAAATTCCTTACCAAAGTGTGTTTTGGACCTGTCGTTCCTACACTACCCAAGGTAACCTAATTGTGTTACAAATAGGAACGGAAGCGTTATGAGATGAATGAAATAGTGTGATATGATGCATGCCTTACGGTGCAAGGTTTCTCTCAAATGTCCTAGGATTGGTAGCAGCATTATGAAATGTTGTTAGTGTTTTCTCCATGGGGATATAGATACGGAGATTTACATGTAAGTTCCCGAAGAATTACATGGACTGGTTTAAATAGTTCCAAAACCACGAAACACTCTCTTAACTTGTTTGAGGCGTTCACTTACAATCCGACGGATGTGGTATACCTGTCTAAGTGATTATTTGATCAGTCAAGGATGAATTATGCCCTTGCGTGTTAAACTATGAAGTCTTATTCTGAATTGCTAGAGTTACAGTTTATGTCGTTAACACGAATCTCACTAAGACTCTGGAAGAGCTTGAGAAAAATGCCTCACACCTGAAGACGAAATTTGAGATGAAGGATCTTGGGAAAACTCGTTTATGCCTTGACCTAAAGTTGAAGCATTGTTATGACGGTATTTTGGTTTACCAGTCGAACTACACCCTGAAGGTGTCACCTTTGAGTATACCTTTGATCGTCCATACGTTATATGCAAATGAGACCCTTGAAGAGGTTTTGAAATCCGAAATTCCATATCTAAAGTTCAACTTTGAGCTTCGTTGTACTTAGCTCATTGTATTTAGACAGGACATCTCATTCGTTGTTGATCTTGATAAAGATGCAGCACTGCGCCTACACGTAACCACTGAATTGGTATTAAAGACATGCCCTGAAGGTATTACGAGGGCAAATCCCAACGCATCTCGAGCGGATCCAACCCCCTGATCCTCGAACTGATGTTTGCCTTGTTTGTTATGCTGACACTGGTTACTTATCAAACCTGCACAAGGAAAAATCCCCAAATGGTTATGTCTTTACCATTAGGGATATCGCAATATCTTTGAGGTCCACGATATGACCTTAGTTACGAAATCTTTGAATCGTTCCAAGACTCACCTCACTTCTCTAATCCACAAGTGAGACATGGTTAGGAGTTCTTGTTGAGCATATTCGAAGTACTTGCTGTATTTTTCATCCATCGTTGGGTCCCAACGACGATCCATGAAGATTATGCCGCATGTATCAACCCGACCAAGACATTATACATCAACAAAGTCAACACCAAGACATATTGTGTCTACATCTACATCATCAAAGCATTAGGAGATTGAAGTCATGCAAGCCGATCCCAGACAACCTTGCCGACCTCTACATGACATCACTGCCAAAGTCAACCTTCCAAAAGCTTGTCCGAGGAATTGGTATGCCTGACTATTCATATGCAATGCTTGTAGTTCTCATTTGGAAGTTATGTCAAACTCAGGGGGAGTATCCAAAAGTATACTCACTCGATCTTAATGTATTATTTCCCCCTACGATTAGGAATATTTTTCCCACTGGGTTTTTGCTACCGAACTAGGTTTTAACGAGGCACCCATCATGGGTTGATCATACCCTTGTGAGCTCTTCTACTTGCATCCAAAAGACGTATAGTTTTGACTTAATGCGACTTCTCATTTTCCGCCTTAGTCTATGGGTTTTCTCCCACCTTGAGTTTTACCATAACGAGGTTTTTGTGAGTTTTACTTTTTATGCATTCTTCCATTGATCTGAGACTCGCATTTGCTCATTGTGCCGACGACTTCATCAACTGTACTTGCTTCACCACTGAAGACCTGATGCGCCATTTACTTGAGTATTTACACACTCAATGGGGAGTGTTGCAGTCCTATTAGATTAGGAATGTGATTGTGTAAATCCTAGTATATCTTGGAATATCTCTTATATTCCTATTAGGAGTAGATTACCTATTAAATGTTATAATCCTAAAGGGTAAGGAATTAACCTTCCCTACTACTATAAATAAAGGCACAATGGGGTGGAATAACACACACCCACAATTACATATCTCTCTTTTCTTTACTATTGCTGCACCTTTCTCTCTCCCTATGGCCTCCATAATTGTTCAGTAAATTATACCTACAACATACCAATTTTTTTCTCTCTTTTTTACCAAATGATAAGGGCAGTGGCTCAGGCCGTTCCCTTAAGCATCCCCACTCTTCAACAAGTTGAAATCGTGGGTGATAGATTATGGGCTGTTTTGAATCATGGATTGTTATTTGAATTGATATTATTTTCTCGAATTGCTTAATTGAATGAATGGACTTATATTTATGCATGTGACCAATTCAATCAATTTATTTCTAGGTATGTCTAGTGGGGAAGTTAGTTGTCTGGCAGAAAGTGCAACCACGCACATCATCTTGCATGAACGACACTATTTTACTAACTTAATACCCAAGAAAGCTCATTTGACAACTCTCTCAGGCCCATCCAACCCGAATGAAGGATACGAAAATGCACGTATCATGTTGTCTAATGGTACAATTTTGACCATTAAGGAGGCACTCTATTCTCCACGTTCCGGAATAACGTTGCTGAGTTTTAGAGATATTCGAGATAATCAATATCATCTTGAAACCAATGAAGATAATGGTTTTGAATTTCTTTGTATCACTTCGTACCAATATGGCCAGAAGCATATTCACGAGAAGTTGGAACGTCTGCCGAGTGGGTTGTATATCACAACTATTCGCAGCATAGAAACCCACAGTGTGGCTGGCCCTATGCCTAAGTTCCAGGACACTTTGTTGTTTTGGCATGACCGTTTGAGACATCCTGGACGTGGCATTATGCGCCATATCCTCAAATCATCACACGGGCATAAGTTACATCCCAATGTCAGAGTTCCGCCATGCAAAGCGTGTTCTTCAGGAAAGTTGAATACTCAACCCTCACATACGAAGATCATTCACAACCCCCTTCAATTTCTTCAGAGGATTCAAGGTGACATTTGTGGACATATCCAACCAACATGTGGACCATTTGGATACTTTATGGTGTTGGTTGATGCATCGACACGATGGTCACATGTTTGCCTGTTGTCCACACGCAACGCCGCGTTTGCTAAACTCCTAGCTCAAATCATTAAGCTAAGGGCCCACCACCCTAATTATCCGATTAAGTCGATTCGATTGGATAATGCTGAAGAGTTTGTCACAGACTTTTGATGATTATTGCATGTCAGTAAGGATTGATGTGGAACATCTTATACCCCATGTTCACACCCAAAATAGCATGGCAGAAGCTTTCATAATGCAGCCTCAATTGATAGCTCGAACTTTGGTTATGAGAACCAAAATGCTGGTATCTGCTTGAGGCTATGCAATATTGCACGCAGCTTGGTTGGTCCGCCTGAGGCCCACCACTACTCAACCACATTCACCGTTACAGTTGGTCATTGGATACAAGCTTGATATCTCGCATTTACACATGTTTGGGTGCGCCATTTATATGCCAATAGCGCCGCCGCTACGTACTAAAATGGGTCCTTAGAGAAAAATGGGAATCTATGTCGGTTATGATTCACCATCAATTGTTCGCTACTTAGAACCCTTGACATGAGATCTCTTTACCAAACATTTTGCAGATTGTCACTTTGATGAGATAGTCTTCCCATCGTTAGGGGAGATAAGTGTGCTAACATTCCCGTAGAAAACTACAAATTGTCGTGGTATGCTTCCACTATGTCTCATTTAGATCCCCGCATTGCCCAATCTGAAACTAAGGTGCGACGAATTATAGATCTTCAGAGCATTGCTCAAAGCATTCCGGATGCTTTTAATGATCTAGCAAAGGTGACAAGATCACATATACCCACTGCAAACACACATGCAAGGATAGATGTACCTCGCGTACGTCAACAACCCGCCTGGGAAGGCCAGACTGTCCCCGAAGGTGGGGAGGCCGCACCTTCCACACGACAAGGTACATTGGCGGTTAGCCAATCATCTGCTCCGACCCTGAAGCATGGCAGACCCCTTGGTTCAAATGATTCACAACCCCGGAAAAGGAAAATGGCACCAACTAGTGACCCTGGTTTGAATCCGACCATCGCTCACTCATCCTTTCTAACGCATGAGGTTATTCTAGATTACGGTGATGCTTCAGATGAAACATGTCGGCTTCCCGAGAATCGCGAGATATCGGTCCACTACGCTGTATTGAATAAGGTTTGGAATAGGAATGAGATGATCATCGACGATACATACGCATAGTCAGTAGCTACTGACATCATGCTTAGCGATGACATTGAACTACTTTTCGTCGATGAATGCTGACGTAAAACCGATTGGTCAAACTGGAAACAAGCAATCCAGGTCGAACTCTATTCGCTCGCGAAACGTAAGGTATTTGGACCTATCGTTCCTACACCACCACGCGTGAAGCCCGTTGGCTACAAGTGGGTTTTTGTGATGAAGTGTAATGAGAAGAATGAAATAGTGCAATACAAAGCACGCCTCGTAGCGCAAGGCTTCTCTCAGTGCCCTGGAATTGATTACGAGGAGACGTATTCCCCCGTAATGGATGTTATAACGTTCCGCTACCTAATCAGTTTGGTAGTTTCTGAAAAAATGAATATGCAACTTATGGAAATGGTAACCGCGTATCTTTATCGGGATCTAGATACGGAAATATACATGAAAGTTCCAGAATGACTTCCATTGGCTAGTTCAAATAGTTCTAGACCACAGAACACTCTCTCAATTAGGTTGAAGATGTCACTCTACAAATTGAAACAATGCGGGAGGATGTGGTATAACCGTCTAAGTGAATATTTGACAAGTCAGGGTTATGTGAACAACGAATTATGCCTATGCGTGTTCATAAAGATGTCACATTCCGGATTTGCAATCCTTACAATTTATGTCGATGACATGAACCTCATTGGGACTCCTGCAGAGCTTGAGGAAATTGCTGCACACTTGAAATCAGAATTTGAGATGAAGGATCTTAGGAAAACTCGATATTGTCTCGACCTGGAGATCGAGCATTGTTCGGATGGAATCCTAGTACATCAATCGAACTACATCCAAAAGGTGTTGAGACGTTTTAATAAGGATAAAGCAAAGCCTTCGAGTACACCCATCGTCGTTCGGACTCTAAATGCTAAACGAGATCTCTTCCGTCCAAAGGAGGATGAGGAAGAGATTTTGGAACCCGAAGTTCCTTACCTAAGTGCAATTGGGGCTTTATTGTACTTAGCTCAATGCACTAGACCCGACATTTCCTTCACTGTTAATCTTTTGGCAAGATACAGCAATAAGCCCACACGCAAGCACTGGAATGGTGTTAAAGACATTTTCCGCTATCTCAATGGTACAACGGATTTGGGCTTGTTCTATGCCCACAAATCTTCGAGTGTTGCCGCCCCTATGGTCCTCGGATTGATTCTCACCTTGTTGGTTACGCAGATGTTGGATATCTATCTTACCCACATAGGGCACATTCTCAAACGGGTTATGTCTTTACCGTTGGAGACATTGCTATATCTTGGAGGTCTACCAAGCAAACGCTAGTTGCGACTTCGTCGAACCATGCTGAGATTTTCGCCCTTCATGAAGCCTCGCGTGAGTGCTTTTGGCTGAGAGAAGTTATGGAACATATCCGAAGCACTAGTAGTCTTACATTAGTCGATGATCTTCCTACGACGATCTTCGAAGACAATGCAGCATGTATCGAGCAGTTAAAGAAGGGATACATCAAGGGAGACAACACCAAGCACATATCGCTGAAGTTCTTTTACTCACACCAGCAGTAGCAGTATCAGAACATTGAAGTCAAGCAAATCTGTTCCCAGGACAACCTGGCCGATCTCTTCACCAAGTCGTTGCCCAAGTCTACATTTTAGAAGCTCGTCCAAGGAATCGGTATGCATAAATTATCTAAGTTGAATTGCTTGTAGTTCTCTTATTTAGAAGTTATGTCTAACTCAGGAGGAGTATCTAGAAGTATACTTACATGATCTTAATGTACTCTTTCTCCTACGATTAGGAGCATTTTTCCCACTAGGTTTTTGCTACCTAACGAGGTTTTAATGAGGCACCCACTGTGGGATGATCATACTCCGTTGAGTTCACTACCTTCGTCCTGTTTGACGTTTGTTTAAAGACATTATGCATACTTCTCACTTTTCTCCTTAGTTTATGGGTTTCCCCCATGCCTTGGGTTTTACCATAGCGAGGTTTTGTGAGTTTTACTACAAATGCATACTTCAATTAAATTTGAGACTTGGGATCATCTGTTGTGCCGATGACTTCATCAACTATTCTACCTTATCTACTGAAGATCTGATGCGATGGTTTGTTGAGTATTTACACACTCAAGGGGGAGTGTGGCAATCATATTTAGAATAGGAATGTGATTGTGTAAATCCTAGTAGATTTGGGAATGTATCTTATATTCCTATTAGGAGTTGATTACCTATTAAATGTTGTAATCCTAAAGGGAAAGGTTTTTACCTATCCTACTACTATAAATAAAGGCACAATGGGGTGAATAAAACACACCTCGCAATTAAATCAATCTCTCTTCTCTTTAAGTGTAGTCGGCCCCTTCTCTCTCTCTCTAAACCCTATATAGTTCAATCAAATAGGCCTACAACATTTAGCAGTTTTTTAACATGCAATTTTTCATCAATTTTTCAACACACAGACAAGATAGTCTTGAACACCATTGCTTCATCACTTTTCTTCATTGGTCTAGATATTCCGGAAGTAAATTCATACAAATCTGTGTAAGTGTGTTTACTTTGTTTAAAAAAAATGATATGCTCTTATAATAAAAGAAGGGCTATTCTCACAAAATTTATGAACTAATGTTCTGTTTTAACCTCTACAGCTTTTCCAAATGCACAGAACCTCTAGAAATACGGCCACCTTTTACAAAACAGGCCAGTGAAGCTCAAATCTTGCAGACAGCGAAGAAGGTCACAATTGAAGGGTTGGCTTTTTTAGATCCAGATTTATACAAGGTATTACATCTTATTAAATCTCTTAATCTTTTGTTAAAATGGATGAGTGCATGTTCACACATTTGAGCTCAGAGAGAGGTAGTACTCCTCATTCAAATCCGAGTTCAAATCTTATTTTTGAGCCTTTTGTTTCGTCGGTGGTCAGGTAAAGTGTCTTAATTTTGGGTTAGTCTCTGTATCCACACACATAATACATGGAACGAATTTGCACTGGTCCTTTGCAGTGATGATCTAAGGTTATGAATCAGTGTAAGAACCATTTTTCTGGATATATTGAAATATGTAAGAAATTGTTTCTCTACTATATTGAGTGAAGCAATCTCTTTCTTTTGAGCTGATCATGTTGGAGTATATTTTTACTAACTTGGTACACAATATGGATATTCATGGACTCTCTAACTTGCCCTTTTATATTTGTATTCAGTAAATATATATATATTTGTCTAAGTATTTGGTATATAGCTGAGTCATTGAAGTTCAACATTCCAGTGAGTATACTATCTGACTGTTACAATCATCTAGCTTTGGCTTAGGGTTCATCTTTTTGTTCACTCACTAGAATAGTCCTAGGAAATTATGGGCTAGACATTACTCTACATGATACTTATTATCACATGCATAATCCATGTGATTCCTTAACAAAATTTGGTCGAACAATCACCATTAAATGACTTTTCTGTGTTTGACCTATTACTCGAATTTTATATATTTCAGGTTCCGGTTTGTGTTTTTTCGTTTTTCCAGAAGAGTAATTTTTGGTATAAAGTATAAATATTAGAAACATTCTACCCTTTGTTGAGTTTCTTTAATGAATATTTTGAAGTGTTAATTCTGCATCTTTTTTAAATTTAAGCTTTCCAATCATGATTATATGATTATTTTTCTAATGTTAAATTGTGAAAGTTGGAATGTGGCTTATTTGGTTATACTTCTGCATTTCCTCTTCATTAAAATGTGTACTTACCCTCTTTTAAGTGTGTTTATTTTTGTATCTATTTTTTTTCATGAATTTAGAAGATGGTCTAGAAATTGGAAGGATACGACATACGCCGATGCAGTAGTTTGAGAACATATTATGGGAAACTTTGGGAAGGATATATATGTGACAGCCCGTCCTGAAATATATTTTTCGATGGTGTGAATTGAATAGAATACCCTTGGATGTTGAATATATGGTGTAGTGTTGTGGTTTGAGTTGGGTGTTAAACTAATCTAATTAGTTCCTAAGTTTTTTGAACTTAAAAATTATGGTTTTGTGGTTGTTAGTAGCCCAAAACTGGACCACACACTCACACTCACACACACCACTCCCGTTGACTTCTCTCTCTCCTCCCTCTCTCGGATTTCTTGCCATTTCTGTACAACTTGTACGGACAACCCTCAAAACCCTTTCAAACTTCACAGATCGAGGTTGTGATCGATGTTTTTGGACTCCTTGAAAGCTTAGGAGTCGAATGGTAGTGATGGTTGGACGTGAAAATCCCGAAAAACCTGAGAAACCATAATCTCCGATTTGAGCATTGCTCATGCACTCGTGATTTCGAAGTTTTTAGAAGATTTTAAGTTGCTAGTGAGCTTTAGGACATCTTCACGAAGCTCGGAGAAGAAAAAAGAAGTGAATTGGACGTCAGGAAGTTGAGTTTGGCTAGTTTCAAGTTTGGCCGGATTATCAAGGGTTCTCCGGCGAAATCCCGTGGATTTTAGGGCTTTAAAGTGGTAAGGTTTTGTTCCTCTCATCCTAAGCTTCAAATTGGTATAAATTTTGTGAATTTTGGTTGAGAATCGAAGAAGATATGAAGGTTTGATTGTTTTTCCAAAAATCGGCGCCGGCGACGATCTCTGGCGATCCAAGGAAGACGAAGAAGAATATTCCGTCAAGTCTAACGAAATATTCTAACGGCGTCAGGTAACGCCGTTAACTTCTGTTAAGATTTAACGTAATATTCCTAACGGCAATTAAGCTTCAGTTAGGGTTTGGCTGCGCGTGAGGGCGTGTCTGGCCGTGCCTTGGCAGGCGCATGGCGGCGCGTGGGAGGTCGGAAAATTTTTCTAAAAATATAGGGATATTCCTGAGGTTGAGTAGATCATGGTGGTATATTCAAATACCCCGTTTGAGCTTTGTATGAGAAGTTGTTTCCTAATTTTGTGTATATGCTTTAAATAACATTTATTCAGTTATTTCGCATATAGGTGAGACCTATCCTGAGGACGAGCGCCATCAATCGAGGCTCAGGGGCTACGACCCTTTGACATATCAGTCAATGGGCTTTTGGTTTTCCGTATATACCTATATACTTCAGTTTTTCCCATAAAATGAATTTGAATGATTATACGTTTTGAAATGTCATGCAAAGTATCTGTCTATTTTGATTATGCATTAGTAGTTGCATATATATTTATGATTGGTGTTGCGGACGCACAGGTAAGTGCCAGGTAAGTTTATAAATTAAAGATATGAGATGGCTTCAGTTATGCGAGATATGATGTGATGTATTGAGAGCTCATAAGCCTGCACCCCGGTGTTAGTGCTCCCACAGTCCTTCACATGATGTTCACCTCCCGCACCATATGCTCACCTTGGATCTAAGTTAGGTGCACAGGCTTGTCGTACATACCACTTTAGGTGGTTCCGACTCATAGGTGACCCGCGATTATTCGCACAGCCTTCACGTGATCGTAGCACTAAAGCATATTTATTTTACACCTAGTCTTGTCATACAGACCACTTTAGGTGGTTCCAACTCGTGTGCAGGATTTGATTTGATATGATTGAGATTGGTTATGAGCTTTATACTCAGCCATGCAGATTAAGTTAGAGGGATTTGGCTAATGCGATATTTGACCTTGATATATTTTACCTGGATTACTTATAACATTGCATTGAGATACTTTGGCATGGTATACTTCTTTGGATCTTCATCTTGAGTATGATTTCTGATACAGCTTATTATTATTATTTTCTGGGAAATTATACAGGTTTTACGGCGAGGGGTTAGAACTTTTGAGAAATTAAATGATTTGAAAAGCTTTGTTTTTGCCCACTCACACCTTCTGTTTTGCGCCCCTCCAGGTTTTAGGTAGAAGTGCTTTGGTGGATCGCGGGGATTTCGACGGTGGTTCTGACAGAACATCATAAATGTAGGATCACCCTTGGGTGTTGTATAATTAGCACTTGTCCTGCTTGACTGCACTTAGGCTATTTATGCTCTGGTTGTGTATTTCACACTTAATCTTTCGCTAGCACTCTATCTTAGTTAGTACTCTAGTTGATTTGGCTTTTGTTTATTCGTAATTCTTTATATCTCTATTGCTTCCGCACTGTGCACATGGCTACGTCACCCTCATGTGACGGCCAGCACGTCCTGATTTAGGTCGGGGTGTGTCAATATACGTGAAAGGAAGATTGACAATGGGTTGGTGGGTAAACTGAATGTTTTAAAATCATATTCTATTCCGCAATATTACACTATTGAGTTTGGGCAACATTTACATGGTGCCACCTAGAAAGTTCGTTGATGTATCATGTCATGTATTTTTAAGTTGGAGATTTTGTAGGTAGCCAGCTCGAGGAAATGGCCCTCAGTTTCTAATTACCGAGCTGAAGTTCATGCTCAATCACCAAAGTAGAAATGATTGCTTCTTTGTTCAAGGCCGTGTTGAATAAAGATGATTAGGGACATAATTAGGATAGCTTCTCTCACCACTGACATTTACTTTGCCACTTTTGTACCCAGTTTCCATTATCTAATTATCAAAAACTTCTGTTATATTTGTTTTATGAGAAGAATCAAGCTATATAACATTTCATACAATTTTCAATCCCGCAGTAACGCACGGGTACAATTTCTAGCTGAAGCTAAAAATGAAATGATTACAATATTCACTTAAAGATTATTTGTGTAAAATTAAGCTGAATCATAATCCTTCAATATGGAGGAATACAAAATTGCATTAAACCTTTATAGGAGGATAAACTTACCCTTTTATTATACACATTAGTTATAAAGAAATAAATATCTTTATAACTTAGAAATACTGACACATTATTTTCGTCAATAACTTGACAAAAATGCGAGTATTTAAATTGACAATTGTACTAGAATAATGTGAGAGTGGTCACTTGGGGTTGATAATCTGGGCCATGACTGTGACGAATTTATCCCAGTGAATATTCCCATCCTCACTGCCCAGCTAATGCAGATATTGTCTGGGCCATGAGTTCGACGAATTTATCCCAGTGAATATTCCCATCCTCACTGCCCAGCTGCTGCACAAATTGATCCAACTCCTCCTCGGTGGGATCTTGCCCTAACGATCTCAACACATCGGCCAGCTGATCCCTAGTGATTATGCCTGAAAAAACAAAAAAAATTGACGAATTATTAAATAGTAAGATGAATTAATCTCTTCTTATATGTGCTTACTTGAATCAGATTCAAACCCCAACATAGTAGAATAAAACAAACAACATCAACATCATCATGTACGGAGCCACCTTGGGTTCAGACCCCACTCATTCTTTTGGGTGGGAAAATGCACATAATGCATATAGGAATCTCATGTTATAGAGCAGTTTCAACTATAAAATTTTTTAAAAATTGACTGAAAAATTGGTTGGAAGATCAATGGATAAGTAATTCCAAATTCTTTTTATAAAGAGATAATTGATGGTATTGGTAATTAAGAAAATGCGTGCGTCGAGTGATATTGTAATATATTGTATTAAAAAAATTAAAAAAAATAAAAAAATAAAAACCTTATCGGTTAGTACATAAGTGTTTTGTTCAATAAATTCTTGAGCTTTTCAATTTTTGACTTTATTGTTTGAGGATGCCCCTATCTATATAGATATCTGGCTTCGTCCCTGAACATAATAGTTCGGGGCAAAGTTTAGCCCCTCCATGGCTGGAGATTTATCATATGTTACCTATACCATTATTTACAATAAACAACATTAACATAATAAGGTAAGAATGTGGGATTGCTAATCATCTTTTTCCTTGGTGTTGGCTAAGCCTATGTGTACTCAACTGAAAAATTAGATCGGAAGATAAGTTCAGCCCAGTCAGGTTTGAAATTTTGCCTTCGTCCCTGGCAGTACGTACTTGACATGATACACACACACACACATCATATACATGTACATATGGAAAGAGGGATCTAACCAGTGCCATCCGGGTCGAAGGTATTGAATTTAGTCTTGAGCATGTTCAGCTGATCATCTGTCAATTTATCTGCCATTGTTTCTCTTCTTTTCAAATTAAATGCACTGTTTTTCTTTTACTCAGCTCTGAAAGAAATGGAGCTATTTAAAGTGCATGCAGTTAGTTCTTTTGGTGGATAGCAGGAAATCTCGTTGCTCTGCTGCTTTTTACTGCACTTATTTGTTTTAATTTCTCAAATGACTACTGAAAATGCAACACTTGGAATTTGACTCGGGTTTTCTGGCTGAAGATAATAAGAGCACATCCTCCATCCAATTCTTTGTATCTATATCTGTATAAAAGTGAGAAGACAAAAAGGTTAAAACATTCATAATTTCAAAAATACCTAATTCGAATTAAGATTTTAAAATAAAATAATTAAGAATAAGATGTAAAGAGCAAATTGGCACACGCTCATGGCTAGTATCTCTAATAAAAAAATAAAAAAAACTTTTTGTTATTATTTTTTGCAAGTTTTAGTATCCGATCCCTATTTACTAATGTTCATTGATTGAAACTTTATTAGTGTTCAGATTTTAATCAAAGTCCCTAACATTAACGTATTAATGAGTCAATTACATAATTTTTAATACTCATACCTTTATTAAACTCCTAATTACTTTTCAATTCAAAACATTTCCCAAATAAAAATAAGTTTGTGTTCCAGTCATATTTAGAATAGAAATGTGATTGTGTAAATTCTAGTGGATCTAGGAATATCTCTTATATTCCTATTAGGACTTGATTACCTATTAAGAGTTGTAATCCTAAAAGGGTAAGGATTTTACCTACCTACTACTATAAATAAAGGCACAATGAGGTGATACGACACACACCTCACAATTAAATCTCTCTTCTCTCTCTTGCTACCGCCGGCCTCCCTCTCTCTATTCCCTTAGAATAGCTCAGTTAAATAGGCCTATAACACGTTATCAGCACCCTCTTGTCAGAAGCTAAAGAAATGACGGATCGTAGGAGGAGGCTCTCTTCTACAAAATTCAAAGGCTCTTATTTGTTTTCTGGTAATTAGGTACGCTTAAAATAAAGTAAGATATTTGAAACGTCCACGAAGCATGAAAACATTCCCCATGATGCATGAACCCCCTATGTTTATATTTTCCTTCCAATATATATATATATATATACACGTTTCATGCATTACACAATTATTTTTGCTATGTGGAATTTGTGAGTCAAAGCATCTAAATAAATTAGAAGCAATTTAGGGTTTGTCAAACCCTAGAGAATTCGAAGAAAAAAAAAGAAAATTGGGAACTGTGTCGTACAACCGCCGCATCACCACCGTGACACCACCGGACCACCACTGGCCTGAAGCCCAGTCGTGTGGCACACATCATGACACTGTGTCATTTTTTGACACCCTTGGACCACACGGCAGCAGCCTTTGGGCTTGTTACACTGACCTAGGCACCCCAGGCCTTCGGCCTAATAAGCTCAATAGGGCCTAAAATCCCCTAGCCCAACCAAGAAAGCCTGAAAACTTCTTGGCCCATAGCCCATGCGCCCCAGCCCGCAGACACCCGCAGACTTGTCTGCTAGGCTTAGCTCGCCTCGACCCGGACCCAGCTTCGGCTGAGCTTCCCAGACCTAACCCGCGGCCAACTTTTTGTTGGGCATGCACCTATGTCCAATTCCTTGGCCCAAACACCTACAGTTGCTGATGTTGAGCTCCCTAGCCTCGGCCCGTGGTTTGTAGCCACATGTGGGCTGCTTTTGCAACCAAACCCGAGACCCAATAGCCTCTAGGCTTTGCCCTACTCACGACACCCAAGCCCAAACCCTTTTGAGCTATGGTTTTTCGAATCCAATGTTATTATTTGGCATGTTAAATAATTGTAACCCGAATGTTATTATTATTTTTGCTTCCACAATCGATCATGTTTGGTCCTGATCTATTGAATTAATTAAAAGTAACCTGCAGTCTATTAATCTGATAATTAATCCAAAATTATTGACCTGAAGATCACTTTTGGACATTAGCGATTTAATCATTTATATGTATACTTTGAATTGTTGACATCTTTTTGTAGTCCCGAAGCACTCACACTTGAGTTCCCGAAGAAACTCAAATCCACTACACTTCAATCAGCATATTGCATTCTGTGTTTCTTGCAGGAAACTCTCCTTTATGAACTCGTTCATGAAACTAAATTGAACCTGTAGCTTCATATTCAGTGCCTTTGTAACCCGAAGTTTTCATCCCAAACTTACCACATGAAACCTGTAACTTTCATGTTTAAATTAAACCAATACATGTCTATAGAACCCTGAATGTTCTACAATGTATGTCTTTGGATTACCATATGACTAACTACGCTTTGTTGTACCCTTTGTTTTAGGGACATGTCAAACTTGAACAAGCTCAATTTCACTGCTCTGGAAGTCTCCAGAAGAAACTACTTGAAGTGAGTTTAAGACATGAAGCTCCATCTTACTGCAAATGGTATTAGAGCCACCATCGAGGCACCCACCGACGACAAACCCGTCGATGAAGCTCAGAAAGCTACTGCCATGATCTTCATTTGAAGACACATCCATAATGCACTACAAACCAAGTACCTCGCTGAGGATGACCCACGCACCCTCTGGCTTGTTCTGGCCGACCGTTTCAATCACCAGAAAGACATTTACTTGCCTAAAGCCATACACGACTAGCAACATCTTGGGTTCCAAGACTTTAAGTCCATGAATGAATACAACTCTGAAGTTTGTAGAATCTGATCACTGCTTAAGTTCCATAAAGTGGAATTAACCAAATCAAATCTCCTGGAGAAGACCTATTTGACCTTCCATGCCTCTAATATTGTCCTGCATCAACAATATAGGACATAGACGTGTACCAAATTTTAGGATTTGACTTCTGTTTTACTTCTCACTGAAAAGCAAAACCAACCTTTGATGAAGAATGATCAAGCTCGGCCCACTGGCTCGAACGCTAAGCCTGAAGCGCATGCAACCAATTCTAGCAGCCACAAACGACGAAAAAATCATCGTGGCCGTGGTAATGGGCAGCAAGCCCCACCACAGGCCCAAGGTCAACAAAGCCAAAGCCCACCCAAGGGAGGAAATTTGACCCAAAGGCGCCAACCCTTCCCCCGAAGGCCTAAAACTTCAAGAAAAGGGAAAAGCTAATGTTCAATCGGATTCCACTAAAATGGACATCTGCTACCGTTGTGGATCAAATGATCATTGGTCACATGTATACCAAACTACCCCCAAGGCACTTGCCAAGTATCATTCCCATCGTCAGTCTAACTTTGCACATGTGGACCATCATGAAGATGCTACTACATCCATGGAGATATTAGATGTTCATGAGGCATCAACTCCTATGGACGAATAATTTTTATTCTCTTAGACATGTTTTTATGGTGTTTTACCCCTAGTGGCCGAACCCACTAGGAGTGGCCGGACCCCTCCCCCCCTAATTTTTTTAGGTTTATGGTTTAATTTTGGACAATTTTTCCAAGTATTTGGAATAATTTGTTTGGTTTTGGTTTGGTTTGAATTATGGATAATTACTTTATGGATATTATTTCTCGATTTGATTAATTGAGTGAATGGAATTATATTTATGCATGTGACCAATTCAATCAATTTATTTTTAGGTATGTCTAGTGGGGAAGTTAGTTGTCTGGCTGATAGGGCTACCACACACACCATCTTGCGTGAGCGACACTATTTTACTAACTTCATACCTAAGAAAGCACCTCTAACGACTCTCTCAGGCTCATCCAACCTGATTAAAAGATATGGAAAGGCCCGTATCATGTTGTCTAATGGTACAATTTTAACCATTAAAGAGACCCTTTATTCTCCACGTTCCGGAAGAATGTTGCTGAGTTTTAAAGATATTCGAGATAATCAATATCATATTGAAACCACTTAAGAGAATGGTTCTGAATTTCTTTGTATCACTTCTTAAAAGTATGGCCAGAACCATATTCACAAGAAGTTGGAACGTCTCCCGAGTGGGTTCTACATAACAACCATTTGCGGCATAGAAGCTCACCATGTGGCCGGCCCTATGCCTAAGTTCTAGAGCACTTTGATGCTTTGGCATGACCATATGGGACATCCCAGACGTGATATAATGCACCGTATCCTCAAATCATCACATGAGCATCATTTACCTCCCTCCGTTGGATTCCCACCATGCAAAACGTTTTCTTTCGGGAAGTTGAATACTCAACCCTCACATACAAAGATTATTCACAACCCCCTAAGTTTCTTCAGAGGATTCAAGGGGATATTTGTGGACCTATCCAACCAACATGCAGACCATTTAGATACTTTATGGTGTTGGTTGATGCATCGACACGATGGTCACATGTTTGCCTGTTGTCCACACGCAACGCTGCATTTGCGAAACTCTTAGCACAAATTATTAAGCTAAGGGCTCACCACCCTGATTATCCAATCAAGTCGATTTGACTGGATAATGCTAGAGAGTTTACATCACAAACTTTTGATAATTATTGCATGTCAGTAGGGATTGAAGTCGAACATCTGTACCCTATGTTCACACCCAAAATGGCCTGGTAGAAGCTTTCATAAAGTGCCTTCAATTGATAGCTTGGACTTTGGTTATGCGAACCAAACTGCCAGTGTCTGCCTAGGGCTATGCAATATTGCATGCAGCTATGCTGGTCTACCTGAGGCCCACCACTACCCAACCTTATTCACCATTATAGTTGGTTACTCGATACAAGCCTGACATCTCGCATTTCCGCGTGTTTGGGTGCATAGTTTATATGCCAATAGCGCCGCCACTACGTACCAAAATGGGTCCTCAAAGAAAAATGGGAATCTATGTCGATTATGATTCGCCATCAATTATTCGCTACTTAGAGCCCTGATAGAAGATCTCTTTACTGCACGTTTTACGGATTATCACTTTGATGAGACGGTCTTCCCATCATTAAGTGGAGATAAGCATGCTAACATTCCTGGAGAACGTCACGAATTGTCATGGTATGCTCCCACTATGTCTCATTTAGATCACCGCACTGCCCAGTCTGAAACTGAGGTGCGATGATTTATAGATCTTCAGAGCATTGTTCAAAGCATGACGGATGCTTTTACTGATCTAACTAAGCTGAAAATATCACATATACCTGTTGCAAACACACCTGCGAGGATAGACGTACCTCGCGTATGTCGTAACACCGCCTGCGAAGGTCGGACCGTCCCCGAAGGTGGGGAACCGCACCTTCCACATGGCCTAGTACATTAGTGGCTAGCCAATTATCTGCTCTGACCTTAAAGCTTGGCATACCCTTTGGTTCAAAGGATTCACAACCCCGAAAGAGGAAAACGACACCAACTAGTGACCCTAGTTTGAATACGACCATCCCTCACTCATCTATTCCAACACATGAGGTTATTCTAAATTACGGTGATGTCTTAGATGAGACAACCCGGCCTCCTAAGAATCACGAGATTTTAATCCACTACGCAGTATTGGATGAGGTTTAGAATCAGAATGAGATGATTGTCGACAATGTATTTGCATACACAGTAGCTACTAACATCATGCTTAGCAATGATATTGAACCACGTTCCATTGATGAATGCCGACGTAGAATGGATTGGTCAAACTAGAAATAAGCAATCCAGGTCAAACTCAATTCATTTGCGAAACGTATGGTGTTTGGGCCCGTAGCTCCTACTCCACCACATATGAATCCCTTAGGCTATAAGCGGGTTTTCGTGAAGAAGCGTAACAAGAAGAATGAAATAGTAGCGCAAGGTTTCTCTCAATGCCCTAGGATTGATTAAGATGAGACGTATTCCCCCATAATGGACGTCATAACATTCTGCTACCTAATCAGTTTGGTAGTTTCCGAAAAACTGAATATGCAACTAATGGACGTGGTAGCCACGTATCTTTGGGGATCTAGATACGGAAATATATATGAAAGTTTCAGAAGGACTTCCATTGACTGGTTCAAATAGTTCTAGCCTACGGAACACTCTAGATTAAGGAGATCACTTTACGAATTGAAACAATCCGGACGGATGTGGTATAACCGTCTGATTGAATATTTGACAAGTCAGGGTTATGTGAATAGCGAATTATGCCTATACATGTTCATAAAACAAGTCACATTCCAGATTTACAATCGTTGCAGTTTATGTCGATTACATGAACCTCATCAGAACTCCAGCAAAGCTTGAGGAAATTGCTACACACTTGAAATCGGAATTTGAGATGAAAGATCTTAAGAAAACTCGATATTGTCTCTGCCTGGAGATCGAGCATTGTTCGGATGGAATCTTAGTACATCAATTGAACTACACCCAGAAGGTGTTGCGTTTTTTAATGGGGATAAAGCGAAGCCTTCGAGTACTCTTGTGGTCGTTCGGACTCTAGATGCTAAATGAGATCCCTTTCGTCCTAAGGAGGATGAGGAAGAGATTTTGGAGCCTGAAGTTCCATACCTAAGTGCAATTGGTGCTTTATTGTACTTGGCTCAATGCATTAAACCCAACATCTCCTTCGTTGTTAATCTTTTGGCTAGACACAACAACGCTCCTACACGCAAACACTGAAATGGTGTTAAAGACATTTTCCACTACCTTAAGGGTACGACAGATTTGGGCTTGTTTTACACCCACAAATCCGCGAGAAGACACGCCGTCCCCCTTGGCTCTTGGGTTGATTCTCGCCCTGTTGGTTACACATATGTTGGATATCTGTTTGACCTACATAGGGCACATTCTCAAACGGGCTATGTCTTTACCGTTGGAGACACCGCTATATCTTGGAGGTCTACCAAGCAAACGCTATTTACGACTTCTTCAAACCATGCTTAGATTCTCGCCCTGCATGAAGCATTGCATGAATGCTTTTGGTTGAGAGTAGTTATGGAACATATTCGAAGCACTAGTGGTCTTACTTCCGTCGTTGACCTTCTTACAATGATCTTTGAAGATAATGCAGCATGTATCGAGCAGTTAAAGAATGGATACATCAAGGGTGACAACACAAAGCACATAGCGCCGAAATTCTTTTATTCTCACCAGCAACAACAGTATCAGAATATTGAAGTCAAGCAAATCCATTCCTAGGAGAACCTGGTCGATCTCTTCACCAATTCATTACCCAAGTCTACTTTTCAGAAGCTCGTCCAAGGAATCAGTATGCGTAAATTATCTGAATTGAATTGCTTGTAGTTCTATTATTTGGAAGTTATGCCTAACTCAGGTGGAGTATCCAGAAGCATACTCACTTGATCTTAATGTACTATTTTTCCTACGATTAGGAGCATTTTTCCCACTAGGTTTTTGCTACCTAACAAGGTTTTAATGAGGCACCCATCCTAGAGATGTTCATACTCCGTTGAGTTCACTATTTTCGTCCTGTTTAATGTTTGTTTCAGACATTATGCATACTTCTCACTTTTCTCCTTAGTCTATCAGTTTTTCTCCCACCTTGGGTTTTACCATAGCGAGGTTTTGTAAGTTTTACTATCAATGCATACTTTCTTAAATTTAAGACTCCTATTCGCCCCTTGTGCCGCCGACTTTATCAATTGTTCTACCTTATCTATTGAATATCTGATGCGATGTTTGTTTGAGTATTTACACACTCAAGGGGGAGTGTTGCAGTCATATTTAGAATATGAATGTGATTGTGTAAATCCTAGTGGATCTAGGAATATCTCTTATATTCCTATTAGGAGTTGATTACCTATTAAGACTTGTAATGCTAAAAGGGTAAGGATTTTACCTATCCTACTACTATAAATAAAGGCACAAGGGGGTGATGCAACACACACCTCACAATTTAATCTCTCTTCTCTCTCTCTTGCTACCGCCGGCCTCCCTATCTCTATTCCCTTAGAATAGCTCAGTTAAATAGGCCTACAACAATTTGTACTCATTAATTATTTATAAAAATACTTTTTTATTTTTTAATGTTAAATGAACCCATTCATATAATACTTTAATTTTTTATTCTTATAAGTACCCATTCTTAAATATAATAACTTTTTATAGGTAAAATGTGTTGTGATATATGTTCTTATCAATATTGTGATTGTGTAAATCCTAAGTAGAGATAGAATAGGAATCCTTTAGGATCTAGAAGATCTTTCCTAATAGACTTTGTATTACTTGGAGAGCAAGTTTCTCTCCTCCTTATTGCTATAAATAAAGACACAAGGACTAAACAATTAACACACAATTCCTCAAGTCTATTCTCCATCTTTCTCTCTTCCCTTTGCCGCACCCCTTTGTAGAAT
This sequence comes from Malus fusca, assembly GCA_035220775.1. Taxonomy (NCBI): domain Eukaryota; kingdom Viridiplantae; phylum Streptophyta; class Magnoliopsida; order Rosales; family Rosaceae; genus Malus; species Malus fusca. Next base: position 8,988,053 of record CM069064.1, on the reverse strand, counting down.
ATAGGCCACAACACATTATCAGCACGCTCTTCGCGCTATGCTAAAGAGAATTTATTCGTCTTCAATCAGGGGAGTATTACGTTTCAATTATTTTAATTGATTAAATTTTGATTTTTATTGAATTCATATACTTTTATTGATTCAATTTTTTTTTCTTATCTTGAAAGTGATACAAGCTCTGGAGATGGAAAGACGAAATTGAAGAAATAATTTTCTGCATTAAACCAGTTCATCCATATCATCACGCAATTAGGTTCTTCCAAAACAAAAGTTTTTATCTCGATATTTTTGCAGCCCTGATAGCATGAACATTCACCATAATGCATGACCCAACTTTACGTTTTTCGAATTTTAGATTCTACATAAATTGTGCATGCATTATATCCATAATTGTTGAATTATGTAAATTTGATATTGCCATGAATTGCAACAAATATATGTTCATTCATTAAAATTATTTGATTACATATGCATTGAATTAATCTGGAAATTGAAAAAAAAATTAATAAAATATAAATTAGGGTTTCGTTCAAACCCCTCCACTGTGTGAGCCATAGCTGGCGAACCGCCAAGCCATCGAGCCGCTAGCCCCAGGCCTTGCATCCTTGTGGCTGAGCGGCACCGAGTTGTGAGACCACAAGTCAGAGCCAAGGGCTCCAGGTTTGAAAATCCCAAAAAGCCCGACGTCTTCCATGGCGTCTCCACCATTACAGGTTGGCCTGCAGCCAATCCTAGCCCACGGGTCAACATTTTTTACGACTTACAGCTCGTCCTTGACAACGATTGTCCCAGATTCCTTCAAATCTAGTCGAATTTTTCAATTTTTCGATCGAATTTCTAGGGTTTTGGTTGAAACGTTGAAGATTTCTCTATCTCCGTTCATATTCGTGGTCCCTGTTGACTCACGAACTCGCCCCAAGAATTATTGTCCCAAAACACGACCGCGCCGATCTTCGTCCCCGACGAGCGCACCCAGTTACGACTGGGGTGTTTTTAGTCCCAACTCGAGCCCAATTGGGCCTTGATTTCTCGACCTACAGTTTATTTCCTTCTTTGGGCTCACCTACAGCGGCCCAAACCATTAACTTTGCCCGTGAATAACACCAAGCCCAAACCGGTTTTGGTGTCCCCTCTACTCCGTGAAGCACTAGATCCCAACCCAAGTGCTGGTGTATCTATGTCTGCGTCGCACCGGATCCCAACCATGCGCTGGTGCATCCATGTCCACGAAGCACCAGATCATAGCTGGTTTGGGCCTCTGTCTTTAGGCTTTCACCTGCAGTCCATTTTTCTGTGATGCTGGGCCTGCCTGAATACTAGGCATGTGACTAACCCAGCCCAATTTTTAGGCTTGGGCCGCATAGCACAATTTACTCAGCCCACCCTGTAGCCTTTGGTCCCTTATTTTGGGCACCGAATTTAATTGCCTAATTATTTCAGGCCTAATGGGTTTTAAAAATGTTCACCCAACTTTTAATTTTGGCCCGAAGTCCAAATAATTATATTATAAATTCTATACATATTTGCATATTTTCTTGTTGCCTACTTTTGTATATATTGCGTTTGTTTGCAGGTATTATGAACTTGAAGTTCATACTTCCAAACCCGAAGTTTCGAACAAGTGCCATAGAAACCTAAAGTTTCTTAACTCTTAACACTCATGTTGAGATCCAAAGTTCTCCATACTTAAATATGTTTAAGCCAAACCATGTCTTAGAACCTGAATGTTCTAACATTAATGTTTATGGAAATTTTATTTCCTAAAACATCAATCACATTCTTGTTTCCGCCATTCAGCATATTGTCGAACTGTAACAAGTTCGATTTCACTGATTTGGAAGTTTCAAACAATAATCTACTTTATGTGGATACAAAACGTGACACCCTACTTGACTACGACTAGTTGCGAAATCATTGTAGCCAGTTATGGTGTGGAATAGCTGAATAAGCCTCCGCCATGATCTTCATTCGAAAACTTATGCCTAAAGCATATCAAATGGAAGTACCTCACTGCAAAGGAATCCATGGCTCTTTTACTCGCTATGGACCATTTCAAATCATGCCAAGATGAATTCTTGCCCGAAGCAAAACATGATTGAAACCTTTACATCCATGAATAGGTACAATTCTAAAGTTTATATCTGATCGAATTTTGACTGGAAGAAAATCTTTCTCGTTCTTCTATATCGTATTCCCGAACCTCAATCCTGCTGAATCTAATTCAAGTTTAACGAAATAGATTATTGGTTATGCACTTATGAGTGCCTCTACCACTATTGTTGAGGAGTACCATTCTCATAGTCAATTTGTGAGACTAATTTTACTCCACCTAACCCATTTGGAAGAGCACAATTTGACATGGAAGGCGGTATTGGCCAGACCCCCCTTGTATATTTGGTTTACTTTATGAATAATTTATTTTATTCTTGGATTTAAGATTGGTGTTTGGATGTCACTATTGTTCTCGAATAAGAGTTAATTAACGAAATTACCACATGTGACTACAATTAACTCATGCTTAGGTATGTTTTGAGGGGAAGTTAGCAGTCTGGTTCTATGCTAACTTCATACCTAATCATTCCCTGAAAACCTTTCAAGCTTATCCAACCTGATTGTGGGGCATGGCACTGCCTTATATTGTCCAATGGTACTAATTTTATCATAAAGGGAAGCCTTATACTCACTCGTTCCGGAAGAACGCCTTTTGAGCTTTAAGGATATTCGAGAACATTATACCATATTGAAACCAATGTAGAAAATGGAGCAAAATTCCTTCGCATATTACCATATTGCACTTCCTACAAATATAGCCAGAAGCGTATTCTAGAGACGATGGAACGCTTAACGAGTGGATTACACCCATTCAGGCCCACTATGTGGCCGGCCAGAAGCCTGCGATTCCAAAGGAATTTTTCACTATGGATGTATGTTTGGAATATCTAGGATGATCCATGATGCATCATTTTGGGCATCCACTTACCAAAAGTAATGACATCATACTTAGAAGCATATTAAGCCTTAGCACCCTCCATTTTTTCTACAAGGGATTCAAATGGGACATTTGTGGACTGATTCAACCACCATGTGGACCATTTATATACTTTATGGTATTGGTTGATGCTTCTACACATTGACCACATGTGTGGCTGTTGTCCACAAGTTGCATTCTCCATATTGGTGGCTCAGATTAACAAGCTCAGGGCTCACCACCTTAATTATCTGATCAAATCTATTTGATTGGATAAGTTGGAGAATTTACATCACTAAAACTTTCGATGGATATTGCATGTCGGTTGGGTTTTGAAGTTGAACATCAAGTACCTCATGTTCATACCCAGAACGACCTAGCAGAAGCATTTATTAAACACCTTCAAATGATTGCGCGATCGATTGGTCATACATACCAAGTTTCTAATCTTTGCTTGGGGCCATACAATATTGCAAGCAACCATGTTGGTTCGCCTGAGGCCCATCATGGCCAAACCTTATAAAGCGTGTGTTAGTTGGTTACCAGATACGAACCCGACATATCGCATATGCGTGTCTTTGGTTGTGCGGTCCATGTGCCATTTGCGTCGCCGTTACGAACAAAAAGAACAAAGGGGTCCTCAAGGAAGGATGGGAATCTATATCGTTTATGATTCTCCTTCTAATATTCATTACTTAGAACCTTTGACAGGTGATCTCTTTACTGCTCGTTTTGTGAATTGTCACTTTTATGAGACAATATTCCCGTCGTTAGGGGAGATAAGAACGTCAACGTTCCTAAAGAACGATGTGAATTATCATGGACATCCCCACTATGTCTCATCTCGATCCAATCTACATCATCAGAGTATAACCAGACACTTCCTCTGATCTAGCAAAAGTGACGAGATCACATATACCAGCTGCAAATGTGCCTGCAAAAATGTGTACCAAATGTACGACGGACCTTCGTCCCGAAAGTAAGAACACCACTACTGTGGCCTCCCCTCTTACATTGGCGGCTAGCCAATCAATCTGTCATATGCCAGAAGCGTGGCAAATCACTCGGTTCGAGGATTCACTTCCCCAAAATTGGAGGAACATGGCATGAACGAATTCGCCCCATCAATCGTTGTCTCAATCCTTTTCATCTCATGAGATTAAATATGAATTCCTCCCAAGACCTGAAGTTCTTGGTCTAGTATACTAGTTTGGATAAGATATGGAATTGGAATGAGATTATCATAGATGATGTTTCATTTATATGGTTACTACTGACATATATGAAAAGCGACAATAATAAACCACGTTTCATTGGTTAATGTCAACGTAGAACTGATTAGTCAACTAGAAGAATCAATCTATGACGAATGAGATGAATGAAATAGTGCGATATGACGCTTTGTGGTGCAAGGTTTCTCTCATATGTGATTGATTGCAGCATTACAAACGTGGTTGTAGTATCTTTGGGATCCTGATACGAACCTACATGGAGTTTCCAAATGACTTACATGTACTGATTCAAATAGTTCTAGACCACAAGAACACCCTCTCGGATCTTAAGAGAACTTCACTTTGCGGATACAAAACTATCCGAGAGGATGTGGTATACCCATTTAAGTGAATATTTGATCAGTTAGGGATATATGCCCCTACGTGTACAAAATTCGAAATTGCTAGAGTTGAGAAAATTGACTCGCACCTAAAGTCAAACTTTAAGATGAATGATCTTGGGAAAGCTCGACATTACCTCAACCTGAAGTTTCGAGCTTGTTCTAATGGTATTCTGGTCCACCACTCAAACTAGACCCATAAGGTGTTATGTCCGAGTATACCCTGATTGTCTGTACGCTAAATGCAAATGAGACCTTTATGGAGGGTATAGAGCATAAGGTTCCATATTGGAACGTGAGGCAACCATATCTAAGTACAATTGGCATTTGTTGTACTTAGCTCAATGCACTAGATCGAGCATCTTATCTGCTGATAATCTTTTGGTATAAAGCAGCACTGGGCCTACACGCTACCATCAAATTGGTGTTAAAGATGTTTTTCATTTACTACAGATTTGGGCTTATCTATCCCTATACATCTCAGAATAGATCACACCCCCTTGATCTTCGGAATGATGTCTACCTTGTGGGATTGTCTTATCGCACAAGGTATGTTCCCGAATGGTTATGTCTTTACCATTAAGGAACACCGCAATATCTTGGAGGTCAACCAGATAGACTTTTTGTTGCAAAACCTTTGAATCGTTCCAAGACTCACTATATCTCATCACGTGAAAGATATGGTCGAGAACTCTTGTTGAGTATATTTAAACTCCCTGCGATTTTCATCCATCGTTGAGTCCCAACAACGATCCATGAAGACAATGTCATATGTATCGACCAGATCATGATACGTCCAACAAGTCAACACCAAGCATATTGTGTCTACATCAGCATGAGCATCAAAAGATTGAAGTCAAGCAGTCCAATCCCAGACAACCTTGCCTACCTCTACAAGTCGCTGCCAAAATCTACATTTCAAAAGTTTGTCCAAGGATTGGTATGCATAACTTTCTCATTTGCGATGCTTGTAGTTTGCCGAAGTCTACCTTTCAGAAGTTTGTCTGGGGAATTGGTATGCGTAACTTTCTCATTTGCGATGCTTGTAGTTTCATTTGGAAGTTTTGTCAAACTCAGGGGAAGTATCCAAAAGTATACTCACTTGACCTTAATGTACTCTTTTTCCTATGATCAGGAGCATTTTTCCCACTGGGTTTTTGCTACCTGACTAGGTTTTGACGAGGCACCCATCCTAGGTTGGTCATACCCTTGTGTACGTTCTACTTGCGTCCCGAAGACGTATAGTTTTGAATTAATGCAACTTCTCATTTTCTCCTTTGACTATGAGCTTTTGTCCCACCTTGGGTTTTGCCATAGCGAGGTTTTGTGAATTGTACCACTCATGCATTCTTCTATTTGTTTTAAGACTCGCATTTGCTACTTGTGCCGACTAGACGAGACGACTTCATTAACTGCTTCTACATTTGCCTGAAGATTTGATGCGTCATCTACTTGAGTACTTGCACACTCAAGGGGGAGTGTTGTGACATATGTTCTTATCAATATTGTGATTGTGTAAATCCTAAGTAGAGATAGAATATGAATCCTTTGGGATCTAGAAGATCTTTCCTAATAAACTTTGTATTACTTGGAGAGCAAGTTTCTCTCCTCCTTATTGCTATAAATAAAGGCACAAGGACTAGGGAATTAACACACAATTCCTCAAGTCTATTCTCCATCTTTCTCTCTTCCCTTTGCCGCACCCCTTTGTAGAATATAGGCCACAACAAAATGTACCCTTTTTTAATATAAAATGTATTCATTTGTTTTTTAAACAAAATTCATTCAATTTTTTTAATCCATTTTTTAAACTTATATGAGTACATTCTTTTTCGTTGATTTGAGAATGCATCCATATGAAGTTTAATCTAAAAAATTTACTGATGTTTTTAATACTATATCTATTATTTTGGTTTTGAAGAATTATAATAACTTTTTTGGTTAATTTTGATGAATGTGCCCATGTTTGTATATATATACGTGTGTGTGTGTGTGTGTAATATATTGGAGATTATAATTTATCTTTTAATATTTTCATTCTTATAAATCATGAGTTTTATTTAAAATCTCATTAATATAAACCACTACAAAATTCAATTTTTAATTTAAAAATTATAATAACCTATATAGGAATATATTATTACAATAATTTCATGGACTTCAATAAAAAATTGAAAATCAACAAGATTACAGTAAAAAAAACACTGATAAATAGGGATTGCATCCAAAGTCTTTCTTTATTATTATTTTTTTTTTTTTACAACCATGATAATATACATTTTTTTAAGAAGAGTATGATATTTCATTCATTGATAAAAGGGCTGTCATGTCAACGATATGATAATACATTTTCTTTTCATCCTCATGTACCAAGGGGATACGCATGTGTGCGGATGAATTGAGTTGCATCTTTCCACGGGGAATTCTTTTGCACCTGTACACTTGTTACCAATCACATTTATTACATGGTGATCAGTAAAAGAATCGTATGCTAATGGAAACATTAATTTCTCCTTCAAATATAAGACTTAATCATAACAATGGTATTTGAATTTTAGCACCCAACGAATAGAATATACATATGGACTTATCCTTATATTCTTTAAATATTCTTTAAATATTCGATTCTTTTAAAGGGCATACATCCAACAGTAGCAATATTCAAAGTATCCTCAAAACTAATATCTTTCTGTACGCATAAGCCCGTCCTTTGGATTCTTTAAATCTTCCAAGTAACTATGATAAGTATTTAGAGCAGTCTTCTAGATTGAATACGGGCATCAGTGAAAGGCCAAGAATAGAAACAATTTCTGATTGCTTTTCAGTTCAATATTTATTAAGTGATAGTTTTGTTACTCTCCTCTACATTTATGATTAACAATTTATGATTACTTTTTCATGAAAGCTATTTCGACAAAGAGGGACCGCAACCACGAACTGAAGTTTCTCCTTGATGGAGCTAGAGAGTGGCTATAACTAGAAACAATAAGGAGAAAAAAGAAGGGAAGATTACATGTGTAAGAAGTTAGTTCGCATCTAATACTACGAACATTCATACTTAATTTCAAAGTCCCTGTGTACACTTCCCCTCCAAGCTTCACTTCTCAGTTTCCGAAGCAAACAAATGAATTGATCATGTGGATGCAAATTTTCGCCGTCTCTTCCTTTGACGAAAATGCACTTGCAAAATAAAAGCACCTAAGAGTAAGGCCAAAAGCCTCACGTGCCGACGATGAATGGTGGGGGGTGCTTTGGCTGAAGAATCTCTGGAATTCTGAAAAGAATGTATTTAGGAGTTTGTGGGTAGCAAATGGCTTAGCATTTTAGTGAGATGAGAGGGGTACTTATAGGAGGGTGGCCGACTCTTTTGGTGGAGAGTGGCCGGCCATATATGGTGGAATTGGGTGAATTATTGCAGGATATCATGTGAACTAATATATTGCAATTATCATGGTATTTATTCCCAAATTAAAGAAATTTTGGAGGTTACCTTATTCAATAAAATCAATGAGGGAGTGATGAGGGGAATTTGAATAAATTCCATGAAGATCACCTTTGACTCTTCTTTAATTAAGCCATTATTATCCGTTGCATGCCTGTGGGAATTCCGGTGTGCCTCGAGGGTAATCTCGTCTTTTTAACCCCAAAAGTCCACGTGTCGCATCCATGATTTTTTGGATTATATTTTGCTCCACAAATATCCCCACACATGCTGGGCTACTCGCAGGAAAGGGCAGTAGGTGTAGAGATCTCCATCTGCTTAGGGAAACATAAGATCATTTCCTTATTTGATGCAGACTCTCACTTTGACTTGGAATTAGATTCTTCTAGGAAAGGGAAATAAATTGCCACCAATGCCTATTTAAGCCTACCTTAAGTAGGGGATTAAATCAACTTCGGAGAGCAATTATTTATCCCTACAAGAACGAGAGAGAAAACTAGAGGAGATTTATTCCCCTCCCCTAGCATTCTTCTTTGCTTGCCCGTGTTAAGAATCATCTTCCGCTACTTTCTTTGTCTTCTCCGCACCGCACCAAGGTAAGAAAAAATTAATTTTCTTTCTTCTTTATTTTTCTGGAGCCTCGAGGATTGATAAAATGGCTCGACAGGGGCCGAGGACGAGATTGGGTAGCCATATGGCTGCTATGTAGGTAGGGCAGCTCTGGGGAGCTAATGCATGGTGGTGCGGCGTAGTTGGCTAGCTGGGGCCAAGAATTGGCCCACTTAGGCAGAAAATAATGGTGTGGGACCGTGCTAGTATGTTAGCTTGCTTACTAGACCTTCAGTTGAGAAGAAGTCATTCGGCTGCTAAAAAGGCGTCAAAGCCTCCTTCTTCTGCTGCTATCACGTCTGTGCTGCTTGCCAAGAATGAGGAAAGTGCTTGAGTTTGATTTCTCAACTGCCATAGATTGAGCAATCGAGGATGGTGCTGCCAAGATCGAAGCTGTTTAAGATGAAGTGTCGAGTAAGCAAACTGCTGAGTACGAAGTGGCTGTTGAAGGCAGGATAGCTACTGGAAAGCCCAAGGTCATCCAAGCTGCTAATTCAGTAGTCTGCTCTTTTTAGCTTATGTCGGATTTTGGCAACCTTCGTACGAGTTTATCAATTTCTAGAAATTTAATAAACTGCTTTTTCGCTTTGCTTCATCTTTGTTTTTCTTGAAACTTTGCTTGCTTGAAGCATCTTGCAAAACTCTTAGCCATAGAACCGTCGGTTGGGCACAGTGCTTCGAAAAAGGTTGATGATCCCATAGAGTCACTATGGTCATGAGTTTTGGCTTCGTAGGCGCCGAGCTGTTGAGTTCATCGTCGGCTGCTGCCCCTGACCATTTACTGCTTAGCTGGTCTTCAAGTATTCGATCCTTTGAGTTATGTGGTCTGCATCATAACATGATAAAGATCTGTGGAATATGAAAATCATTAACTGATCACATCAAAATGAGTAGTTGTGTGGAAATTCATAGGCAGTTTTCCTCTTCCGTTAAAAGGTAGACCAGGTAGATGTCGGAGAATTAGTTTATCCTTTCGCACCAGATGGGGATTCTTAATAGCATCAACAAAGGGAAGATAACCCTCTACACCTTCAATGGGGCACCGGTGTGATCTTTGGGAACAGTAAGGCTAATGGTCCAAGCAAAACCCTATAACTACCTACTGACCTCCCACGTAATGGATTGTCCGATTCCCTACAACACCATCCTCGATCAGAACTGGTTACATAAGATGAAGGTTGTTTCGTCCAGTTACCACAAGTTACTTAGCTATCATGCTCATGGGAGAGTAAAAGAAATAAAAGAAGATCAATCGGTAGCATGTTGATGCGCTGTCGAAAGCATGAACATGATCAAGAAAGGAAAACAGAGCTCTAGTACCCGCATAGACGAATTAGCATAGTAATCACAATTAGGGGGTTAGCAGACAAGTTATACAGAATTTGACCTGAATTTTAGCCCCAAGAGGACAGTACGCTGGAGTCAAAAATGGACAAGGACACCCGTGTACATCATCCTCGACCCCGATAGACTGAATCAGAAAGCCAAGATCGGCTCGAAGCTAACCGATCGAGAGAAACTACTATTCACCAACTTCATGCGGGTTAACAAAGACGTATTTGCATGCTCGGAACTGATCTCACTGTGATCTGTCACCATCTCCACCTGCACCTAACTGCACACCAGTTATCCAGCGTAAATGGAACCACGAAACAAAACAAAGTAAGATCATAGAGGCATAGATAGATATGCTCATAAATGCCCATTTCATAATCGAAGTCCACCACCCAGACTGGCTAGAAAATGTAGTTTTTGTGCAAAAGAAGAACGGAAAGTGGAGATATGTGTGGATTTCATAGACTTGAACAAAGTCTGCCCTAATGATCCATATCAACTCACATAAATCAACCTCTTGGTAGATTCAACCAGGGGACACGAGCTCCTAAGTTTCATGAACACTCATTCTTGTATAGCCAAATAAAGATGTATGAACTGGATAGGGAAGCAACATCCTTTGTTATTGATCAAGGTACGTACTGTTGTAGAGTTATGCCCTTCGAACTTAAGAAAGATGGGGCAACATACCAACGATCGTCAATCGAATATTTAAATAGAAGATCAGAGACACAATGGAATTCTACGTGGACGACATGCTTGTCAAAAGCAAAGAGAAGAAGGACCACATAACACACCTACAGGAGTCATTTGACCTGCTTCAGAAGTACAGCATGACACTAAATCTAGAAAAATGTACCTTCGGAGTAGCATAAAGCAAATCCTTGGGATACATGGTTACTAAGTGGAAATGAGGCCAACTGTCACCCTCCAAATCCGGGGTTGGCGGAAAAATTAACCATGCGCCCAGCGCGCCAATAAAAGTAGAAATAAAAATGAAAAACAAACTTCTATTATAAAATAACTCCAAAATATTTACAAGGTGTACAAAATAAAATAAATCCCTTAATTCCCTCGTCTAACACAACTTCAGCTTGTCTAGCACCTGTCTTACCAAATAACTCATAAAGGTGAGGGATGAGCAACAACCATTGTCGCTCAGTGAGTAGAACATAGTGCCATATCACATCATCCCTTCAAGTGCTCATTATATCCTTTATCAAATGTAACTCACCACGTGACCCCTAATGGCCACACTGCTCTAATGTAACCCGTGTGCAGTTTACATTTATCCCTCGAAATAATGCAACACTGAATTTCTCATGCTCCATGAACATTTCCACATATTCCACATATCACATATATATTAACTCTGAAAGCATTTCACCAAATCCAACATGCTTGACTTAAAAAATAGAGAGATATTTAAAATAGAATAAAATTCCACAATAACTCATGGTTTTACATTTATCAGAAAATAAGAACATTTTAGACACATTATAAACACCACTCATCTCTTTTTTTGTTTTATTTCTTTTTCTTCCCCAACTTTTCTCTACGTATACATGCATTGCTGCGATCTCCATTTGTAAAGAATGAAGTGCAGTCGCTACTATTTATAGTAGAATGTGGCGGCAATCCCTATGCTCTAATTGGACCAAATGGACATCACATCTAATAAGTTTGCCTCTTGGATAATCTAAGCCATTATTTGGACAGCTCCTCCTATAAAACTATGAGTCACAAACACATGTTGATTGCATGCAAACTTAATGCCACCTCCAACTCAGTGCATGCAAACTCAAGCTATCACTTACAGAAATCTCCACGTAAGTAGCTTGGTGGCAATTAGTTCTCCCACTCACAATTGTGGGATTGTACAAATTTACAAAACAAAGTAACAACCCTACACATATACATATCAAAAATACGAAATCTTTCAATTTATCCTCCTTAAACAAATTTCGTCCTCAAAATTTATTAAACCTTACTCCAAATTTACGAGGACAAACCTAGACTACAAGCTCAAGGGTGTCTAAATTCCTAATCTCTGATACCTTTCAGCACTGTTCTAAAAATTCCCGCCTAACTCGTCTAACATAAAAGTAAAAATCTTTATTTTTACTTTTCTTATAAAATAACCAAGTGCCCGAAAAATTAACCCTGCGCCCGGCGCACGAATAAAAGTAAAAATAAAAACGAAAAACAAACTTCTCTTATAAAATAACTTCAAACTCTTTACAGGGTGTACAAAATAAAATAAATCCTTAAATCCCTCGTCTAACATAACTTCAACTTGTCTAGCACCTATCTTGCTAAATAACTCATCTGAAAAATATAAAGGTGAGGGATGAGCAACAACAACTGTTGCTCTGTGAGTTGAATATGTAATACGCAGTCAAACGTGTTGTTTTACCTACACTATAAAATATGATAATAATATAAAATCATCATACACATAGTGTCATATCATATCGTCCCTTCACGTGCTCATTATATCCTTCATCAAATGTAACTCACTATGTGACCCTTAATGGTCATTCTGCCCTAATGTTCGCGTGTGTAGTTTATACTTATCCCTTGAAATAATGCAACACAGAAGTTCTCATGCTCCATGAACATTTCCAAATACTTCACATCACCATATATATTAACCCTGAAAGCATTTCACCAAATCCAACATGCTTGACTTTTAATATTATTAAGGACGCTTTTTTATTATTAAGGACATTTTTTAATTCAAAATCCTCATGAATTTTGACTCCTTTATTTTTGTCCTTACAATATCAAAAATGCCTTAAAGAATAAGAAAAGTTGTTTAGGTGTTTTTAGATTAAAAAAAAAAAAAGGTTAATAACATTTTACCGCCTCAACTTAGGCCATGTAATAAACTTTTACCTCATCTTTTTAACAATTGCAATGTTATACATCAACTTACGAATTCTTTGCAATGTCATACACCAACCTAAGAATTTTTTGCAATGCTCGACCTTTATCTCCTTGTCCGTCAATTTATCCGTTAACTGCTAACGTAGCAGGTGCAAGGCTACTCCATATCCAATTGGATTGAGAATCAAAGGACCTCGAGGTTCGTCAAATTACCACTCTGCCTCCCCCGTTGTCCCCTCCCTCTTGCTCCCCAGCGCCAGCCTCACCGGCCCTTTCCTCACTGTCTGAAACCCGGAAGGTTCAGTAAATGCCAGCACTTCCTCAGAGTTCCGAAGCTCAGCAATGGCTTCGACAGGAATCTCAATTTGAATTCTAACAATTCTTTCACTTCCAATGAGTCCCGACATGAGAATCACGATACTTTCAGTTTGAATTTCAATTCTCGAGGGACAAACGGCGAGGCTACGGTGCAATACACTGCTGCCATGGTTTGAGAACAATGGAAGGGGAGGAGGGACTTGAGATTCTAGATTTGGGAGCGAGGCTGTTTTTTCTTCTTTCTGTGTTTAAAGGCCTTTTGCCACACTCTCCTTGAAAAGTTTCTCTCTTCTTTTACTTTTAGGTCTTCTCATCTTGCTTTGTGCTTTGTTGGGTCTCTGATTTTGTTCACATCTGATGCAAATTTAGAGAAAATCCAACGAGTCCAGAAGACAAAAAAAAAAAAAAAAAAAAAAAAAAAAAAAAAAACCCCAAGCTTTTGGATACAAAAGTGAAGTCGAGTAACTGTTACAATGTCACCACTTAACGGCTAGCTTAAGAGATTTTCTAACAGAGATCAAACGTTGCAACAAACTCGTAAATTGATGTATAACATTGTAAGGTTCAAAAGATGAGAAATAAGTTTGTTATACGATCCAAAGTTGAGTTGTTGAAATGTAACTTGCCCAAAAAAAATAATTGTGAGGGACTTTTACTAGTTTTCCCTTTTGTTTTTAGCTTTAATTTTCACTTTTTGTGTTGAGATATGAAGAACATAAGAAAAACAAATGAAAAATAAAGATTGATAATAAAATCTTAAAAGCTAAAAAACCAAAAACAAAAGCGTTATCAGGACGACCCCAAATGTTGCAAGATAACCTTTATCATGAAGAGCAGAAGATAAAAAACTGGAAAGCAAAGCAAAGCACAAAATAATATACTCAACTTTGCTTCCACCATGTTAAAAGCCGCAACAAATGAAACAACTCTACCAATCCTGGCTTAGTTTTGGCCCTACTGGGGTGGGTGGGTGCTTGTGCAACAACCTTATAACCTTGCAGGTTGTACATCATACGGTGCCCCTAAAAGTGTCATGTTCTTACCTTTTCTTTCGACTAATCAACAATTGTCGTCCATGAACATATAAGCTCAGGACCTCCAACAAAATCGAGGCTGAGTGCCACTCAGACTAAATGATAATTGTGTGTAATGTGCTTACTTATCCTAAGTATTAGAGGGAAGTTAAAAAAAATAAAAAATTCTTACTAAACACAATTTCCTGAGCATTTGACACGAACAAAATGACTCCCCTTAATTATCTAGCTTGGTAGATGCAGAGGCTTCTATAAGCATCCAAGTTTTGGACAATATATACACACAATTGGAACAATTTAAAAGGGTACCTGAAAACTAAACCGGTAAAAGGCAGCATCACATAGAGGAATGATATATTACTTGAATTTCGGAAGTGAGTGCAATAGCTAACAGATTCTTTTGTTCCTTTTTTCATTATAAACAGATTGAATGCATCATATAACAGGCTAGCTACGCCGGGCTTACTGATCATACCACCTCCCTAATGCTTCTCCGACGCGGACTCTATCCCCACGTTGCACCGAAAACTTGAACTCTGATGAGGAATCCCCTTTTTCTTGTGATAGTGATATGGGGGCCTGGAAGACAAGCACCACAGTTGATCCCATGTTGAATGCGGCTACCTGAATAGATGGAAGCAGTGGCAGGTAAAATAAAAACCTTGAATGGAGGAAGCACAAAGCATTGACAAATCAAGATAATAAAGGGATTCAAGAACCTAAGAATGATTTCCATCTTTATGCTTGAAACCCACAAGATATAAAACAAAAAAGAGGTTCAAGGCAAAGGGGAATCGTTAGAAGAAAAAAAATTCTGGACCAGATGGGGCAAGAATAACATAAGAAGTATGAAAAAAGATTTTATCTGATTTTAACATTCCAAACAGTTTTCTTTCGTTCTCTTTTATATCTTGGACGTGTAATGAAAGTATAATACTCCTAGAAAATTTTCAAGGTACATCTCTGACCTCATCCCCTTTCTTGAGCATCCTACCAATACCATCCGGCTCGTATAACTGTTCTTCTGGAGGCCCTGAGGGCAGTAACTTCTTTCTGGCCTGGTTTGTCTGAAGTTCTGGTTCAATGGAAAGCTGCCATGTGCAAATTAAGACAAAGTCAATAACAATAGAAAGCTAATCAGTAGAAACTAGTAGTCCAATTTCACCCAGGTCAAATAAGAAAATTACACCTGGCAATCTGGATTTGCTTCACTTGGGGCCAAGGTGCAACTCATGATTTTTATTTTTATTTTTTATTTAAGCTTTTTTAGGTTTTGTTGTCGAAATAGAAGCACTTGTACGCTTCTCAATACTTTGCAACTCCCCATTTCAGTTGCTTTAATAAAAAAGATGCCGGTGACTTGAAAAACCACCCTATGCATTACCCAGCCCTTCTATGCACATTATTTGATTGTGTCATAAACTGATGTTCAGCCTTCTCAGTCAATAACACAAATTATTTTAAGTTTAAATGCCAAACCTCAATCGAACCAATATTTGTTGCTCCAATAGCAGCAAGTGCCATAAATCCTTCTTTCCATAGACCTTCAAGAACAACCTGATGGCATAAGAATTGCAAAGACAAAATTGCATCAATAAAAGAACAAAGGAACCCATATTAATCCTGGAAAGATGGCAACCGAACATAGAACAAAGCATGTTGGCATACTGACAAAGGGAGAACCATGGAGCAATAGGATGATTTGACGGTGGATGAAAAGGCCACATATTTCCAAGGAATGCATGTTGTTTATTTTAATGTATCAAATTCGTTTTATGCTTGCAACATAGCATCCACTTTAGAACCTCATACAGACCTTTATTATGTTGTTATGTTCATCTCCTGCATTTTCGTTAACGGGTTTTTACATATCTTCTCATTACATTAGTTCTTGCATCCATCATTAACCCCTAATATGTAAAGAAAAAAAAATCAGAATTTACTTTCTAGAATAAGTAAGCATCTCTCATAACAACAATGAAATCGATAATACAACAAACAATATCAACATTCGATCTCGCTAATTGTTGTTAAATTCCTGTTATTGTAAACTAATAAGTAACACTATACCCGTTCATTTTCAACATAAAGGTTTCTGATTGTTCTTGTAGCACGTTCATTTACAGGAAATAGACGACCTGCAAAGTATATACCAAAATCACAAAGAGAGCAAATGAAAGAACTAAATCAATGCCATTAAAAGCCAAACTGATCTTCATGAGAATATAAAATGAAAAGTTAAAAGTGAGCAATCAATCGTGTCATAGCTTTTGGTTTACTACATACAGGAAATGGCCAATTACATGTTTAGAGAGATAAAGAACTTTTTCAATAGAAGAAAGTAGGCAGAATACTTCACAATCCAAAGAATTGTTAATATAAAGTGACATAGGGAATGCGTTCAACATGCCAGGGTCCAACAGCCTTTAAGCTTACCCGAAAAGTGACGGCGGACAAGAACATTCCAATCAGCGGGTGCATGAATACGATGATAGTCTCCAGGCTTCAAGTAAATTACACAGTAAAATAGGCCATTCATAGGACTGCAAAGAATACTTATGTATGCGTTAATCTGCATTGTATTCAACTTGGTACATGATAAATGATAATATTAACAGAAATGCAAGTATTTCATTACCGTTCTGACACAGGGTCCCAAACTTTAGGGGAAGCCAATGAAACTCTCAACCATGACTTTTTATTCTTCTCCCTGGAAGTATTTTCTGGTTCACTACTCTCCTCATGCATATCTCCTTTAGCTATCATAGGAAGAAATGAGTTTGCACCGAGCAGAGAGAAAACAGAATAAGAAAAACCTTTTACTTGTTCAATCATAGCTCCTGCTTCTCTAAGCTCCCCAAATCTTAACACTGTACCATCCACAGGACTAACCTATCACGGTTTCACCACAGAAAAATTCATACAAGTCACGTAATACTATAAACACTTCAGAGAGGAACAGATTGGACAATAAGAAGTCCAAAATGCTGGTTACCAGTTACCAGACATCGTGGGTCGGGGTCAATAGGCCTGGAACCCTCTTTCAAGGTTCGAACAAAGAACTCTCGTAAAGATGCGTATTCATCCAGTGGCAGAGCTGCTTCTCCCAAGTCTTACATGCAAACATACCATATTATAAAATATATATCATTCAATTTTGAAATTCATGCACAAATTTCTACTTTTCTATCAAAAATAATAAGTTACTAGTTATAGTATCAAATGTATTAAAAAGGTGTGTGACAACAAATATTTAAGGTAAAATCTTACTTGAATGGAATGCCCGAGCCCACGCTCCATAAACATGCGGGCGGAGAGAGACTGGAATTTCCTAACAAAAATAAATCATAGTGAGTAATACATTTAAAATTCAATCTGATATCACAAGTAAAAATAAGTAAGGCAACATAATGAGAGGAAATACAAACCTATTTTCTCTAACAAAGAAGGTGTACAAAATAAATGGAACACGTAGGTTTGAAAGGAAAAGATTCGTTAAACATAAGGAATCAAGAAGTGAGAAGATCACTTACCACACTTGTCAATAATCCCCAACATCTGGAAATGGAGCGCAGAGGCAGCAACCTTAAAAATTTAGACTACGGTTGCCAATTTAAACAAAGTTCACGTCAATGTCAGATATGGAAAAACATTTTTGAACTTAAAACATACAGCTATAGTGAAAGTGTGAAAGTTACAAAAAAAATCAAGCTAGAATTACAACTGAGACATTACTTTTACATCTGGTTGAAACTCAAGTTCAGCTCCATTCTCTCGTGCCTCCTCGGCCTATCAATCAAGTGGGAGAAAATATTTAGTCATGAATAATCACCAGAACTCCAAGTAAACTTCATATCGATGATCGGACATGCATGTAAGCGTAATAATCGAGGTCCATTTTTGGAATAGGCAGCACAATGTAAGAAATATATAGAAAGTATTGTACCATAAATTTCAATTTTCAAGTGTTATGCATTAAAATGGTAGATATAGCATGTAGAATTCACCAAAGGGGACAGACAGAAAACAGTAACTGTGTAATTAGACGTTCGAATTCTGATGCTTTGGTCAAATGATTTGATCCTTTTACTCAAAGGACCTTCTCAAGCTACACAATCGTCTGGCATCTGACAAATTATGTCTTTTGTTCAATGGCATACTATCCCACATATCTCATTCATGGTTAATTAGTAAATGGGTTTAGCAAATGCAGCTCGGTTCATGGTTAATTAGTTAATTAGTAAATGCTGCTCGGTTCATTCAATCATTCACAACTTTATTCAACTATTTATTATGGATGAATGGAATGTAATTCACCCACACATACCTTCCGGTCTTCATACATCCGACGACCATGTAGAACACCGAGCATAAGTAATGTAGCCACCGTTGCACCAGGCAACAAAAAAGAATCACCTGCACATAAGTTACATAACAATTAACAAATGAATAGCTCATAATCCCGCAATCTAAATTCAAAACCGATAGTGCCAATGATCTCGCACAACGATTAGCAACTAATTCAAGAAATCCCAATTCTTTACGTTCTATTTGTTTGTTAGCATAAAAGGAAAGACAAAGTGGAGGGTTAATTCCATCAAATTAAGGTTTCATCCTTTCTTTTTGCTCAATTTTCTCAGGAACCAAACGGGAATGAAAAGCGGGAAGTGAAACACTGACCTTTAGAACCGCCGCCTCCGCCATTGGCAAAAGCGCGAGCTTGAGTGGTTTTATGGAGTTTCTTGAGGGAAGAGAAGCAGTGACGCTGGTTATGGAGGTAAGCGAGGTGTGAGGAGCCAGAGAACATAGGGATTCCATTTGAAACCCTAAATTCCATCTCTGTAAAATTTGATTCAGATACAGTCTTAAGCCTCAGAGTTGCAGGGACGGTAACGATGACAGGGACAGGGTTTTGGGGTTTTGTATCTTTGGATGCCCGTCTCAACAAAATTTCTATTTACATGGTAATAATATAATTTTATGTAAAATTAAATGTTTAATGCACAGGAGGGCATGGTGACGGTGTATCTGTGCTATAGAAGTTTTTATGCGGTTTAAGTTTCCTTCTAGGGGCTTAAAAGTGTTTCCAGATGATTAAAAATGCTATGTTTTGAAGAAAAACTTGAAGGGTACGTTTGTTGCATTGGACTGTCTCGGACTGGACTAACTTCAAGGACTAAGCTGGACTGGCTTAGACTAGACTAAGTTAGACTAGTTTAGTGAAGCGTTTGGTGCAGTGTCAGACTAAGTCACAGACTACATTTTTTTTTCCATTTTTAATTCACTTTTGGCTTAAAAATTAAACAAAAATTAATAATTAAGGGGCAGTGAAGTCTGGAAATGAATGGACCCAAGCAAATTTTCTTTCCCCTTCCTTCCTTTACCCTTCCTCGTTTCTCTTCTCCATCATTTTCTCTCTATCAAATTATGCATCAATCTCTTACTTTTCTTGTTTAATTAAGAGAATTTGTTGGTTAACCATTCGCCAAGCCTTTAGAGATTCCAAAAAGAAAGGCAAGTCTTCTAGTAACCAATTAAACCTGCAAATCCCAGAAGAAAAAAAACCCAGAAACCAGAAAAAAAAAACCTAGAACAAAAATTGATTTACTGAGATTGCGAAGCAGTCGTGGTGAAGATGACCCAGTTGATGAGGAGGCAAGCCGAAGGCAAAGCCAAAATCAGTAGCTTCAAAGCCACAACCATGGCAATAACGAAGCAGCGAAGGAGAAGAAGATGGCGGAGATGACCCAGTAGACAAGGTCATCATCGGAGATGAAGAAGTTGACGAGTTTGTCGTCGGAGATGAAGCCGTGCCTGAAGCTTGTTCCATCGAAATTGAGGTCGGGAAGGTGATTCGAGCAGGCCGAAGAAGTTCTTAGCTAATCCGATGGTTTTTGGGGGGGACACCCTAAGAACGGCTAGTGAGGTTGCTAGTGAAAGCGAGTCTTGGCTAATCCCATTAAAACTAGTCTAGCCAGGAACCAAACACGAGACTGGACTAATTTTTAGTCTAGTCCAGTCCAATGAACTTTAGTGAGAGGAAACAAACACCCCCGAAGTGTTTATGAATGATAGAAGCAATTTTGGTTTTGGGAGAAGGACTTGAATTTTTAATAGACAAATTGACATGTTTATAGGAATATCACTTCTAAGTGCTAACAAAGTAAATTATGAGTACAAGTGCTTCATTTATAAGCAAATGCCTTAAAATATTGATAAATAACAAATATTTCTTACAGAATTAGAAAGCGAAAGAATTTGTTTTGTTAATAAAGCAATTTGTGTTGGAGGACTATGTGGCTACATTGACCGACTGACCTAATTTACATCTTAAGAAAAATGAAAAATTGTCTTTAACTTATTGCATATTACATATTAATCACATAATTAACAATATTTACAGCACCATTCTTCCATTTTCAGTTCTTGACATTATATGGATTCTAAAATAGTGACAAACAATTTAATCTCTTTTTTTTTTTTTGTCAAAAGATAGACTTTATTTATAATCTAATTGAAATGTTTACATCCATAGCAAGAATATTAAATAAAAATGTAGGGCCTATCTCATCCCAAACAAATGGACCACCATATTTGGCAGTAAACGAGGCAACCGTGTGAGCAGCCAAGTTGCTTCCCCGCGGCACAAACCCTATTTTGACATCTCCAATATGCTTCACCAAAGAATCAATATCAAACAGAAGACATTCCAAATCAGCATCTACTTCAATCTCCTTGTTAATCATTCACAATAGCACCTGGGCATCCGATTCAATCTCCACTTTCGTAAATCCTTCATTTTTGCAAAACACAAGTGCTGCAAGAATGGCCTCCGCTTCTGCCAAGATTGCCGAATTAAAAGGCCTCTTTCCCGCCCCTCCTGCTCTCCGTAAACACCCTGCAAAATCTCGAATCACCCATCCATAACTCCCCAGCCCCGTCTTCGAATTCCATGATCCATCACAATTTACTTTCAAAGTACCAAACTTTGGTTTCCTCCACCCTTCAGTTGCTCCACCAACCTCCCGTGCCCCAATTTCCTTTGAGTTAACCAAAGAATCCCTCACCTCCTTCTCAAATACCCGATGCTCACCCACATGTCTCCTCTATACCTCAATTGCCTCAATTGGATTCCATGTTTTCCCTTGAAACACCACATCATTTCTGCACTTCCAAATTCTCCACAACCCGAAGACCACGTCCTAGAGAATTTCTTCCTGCCTTGCCATTCTTTTAATACGTGACAGCAAAGCCTCCCAACATCCCCTAAAGTCTTGTTCCACCAGAGACAACGAATCAATTTGTAATGGGCAGCAAAACCAGAACACTTTACTAAATACACACCGGAAAAAAAGATGTTCCTCTGTTTCCTCCACAGCGCCGCACACCGCACACCGACCATCTACATTCATACGTCTCCGAAGCAAGTTCCTTCTTACCGCCAGCGAACCATTGCAACATCTCCACATAAAAAAATTTAGTTTATTAGGAACATGAAGCCCCCAAATTCCTTTCCACAATTGGTCCCCTTCAACCTTCTCACTTGCCACGCCCGTACCTCTTCTCCCAAACTCCCCATTCACTTGCAACTCCATCGCCACCTTATACCCCGTTCGAACCGTATACCCTTCATGTTTCGTATGATGCCAAATAAACCTATCCTTACAACCCAACAAACTCAATGGTATTCCCAAAATTAACTTTGACTCTTCCTCATCAAAAAGCTCATGTACCATCTCCATATTCCACCCACCCAACTCAAAATCAATCAAATCGCTAACCCATTATGGCATCAAGGCATTTTGAGTTTGAAGTCTAAAAGTGTTGGGTATAGGAATCCAAGGATCTCCAGTGACTCTGATATTCGTTCCATCCCCCACCCTCCAGCGCAACCCCCTTTCAAGAAATTTTTTTCCCTGAAAAATACCTTTCCAACCCCATGATGATTTACACCTTAACTTTGCATCCAAAAAAGTTGTGTTCGGAAAGTATTGTAAGTCCCTAAACCCCAATCCGCCCCTCGCCTTTCTCTTCTTCAATTTTCCCATGCAATCCAAGGCATTCCAGAATTTTTTTTTGTTTCCCCTCCACCAAAATCTCGCTATTTCCCACTCCATCTCTTTGCACGTACTCACCAGAAGCTTAAAACAAGACATCACGTAGTTTGGCATAGCCATTGCAACCGCCTTAATTAACACCTCCTTACCCGCTTATGACAAATATTGCTCTGCCCATCCATTAAACCGTGCATCCATACCCTTCCGGACTTCTTCGAACACTGCACGCTTGGAATGCCCAAAATCTGCTAGCAAACCCAAGTTCTTCCCAAAACCATCCCTATCTTGAATATTAGTCCATTGCCCAATTGTCTTCCTTTTCCGTTTAGAACAATTAGCTCCAAAAAATAAGGAGCATTTCTCCCGATTAATAAATTTTCCGGAACCGTCCGCATAACAATCAAGCACCTCTAGTACTCCCTGGACCTCCTGTACCGAAGCTTGACAAAAAAATCACTAAATCATCCGCAAAAAATAGATGTGAGATAAACACACCCCCTGGGCAACCTGCATACCGTAGAGCACCCCAATTTCTTCGTTTCGACGAAAAAGTGCCGATAAACCTTCTGCACAAATTAGAAACAAGAACGGAGACATTGGATCTCCTTGCCTAAGACCCCTCTGCTGTTGAATGTATCCGCTTGGCGAACCATTAATCAAAACGCTATAAGTAACAATGGAAATGCATGCCTCAATTCTCTTGCAACATTCTTCACAGAAACCCAGTTTACGCATCATTGCCAACAAAAAACTCCACTCCACCCTATCATACGCCTTCGCCATGTCTAATTTCATAGCCAAATATTGATCTTCACCAGCTGGGTGCATCTTTAAAGAATGCAAAATCTCATGAACAACCAGGATATTGTTTTGGAATTGCCTCCCCACCACAAATGCGGATTGATTCATACTAATAATTCTCGGCAAAACCACCTTCATTCGGTTCGTGGATAATCTTCGCAATGATTTTATATAACACATTACATAAAGAAATTGGTCGTAATTGTGTCATCTTCCTTGGGCACGCAACCTTTGGGATTAGCACTATGTGTGTATGATTGATTTTTTCCAACAATATACCTGAATGCCAGA
This sequence comes from Malus fusca, assembly GCA_035220775.1. NCBI lineage: Eukaryota > Viridiplantae > Streptophyta > Magnoliopsida > Rosales > Rosaceae > Malus > Malus fusca. The sequence goes on along the minus strand of CM069064.1, from coordinate 8,964,697 downwards.
AAGCTTGCACCATCAGAATAATCTCACCCCCACCACCTCCCAATGATCCTGAAAAAAACCACTCGAGAACCCATCCAGACCTGGCGACTTAGAAGCCGGAATTTGAAAATATGTACTTCGGACTTATTCATCTGATATAGGCATCACAACTCCTCATTATCCCCCACACTAACTCTTGGATCAACCCACTCCGTCACCTTCTGAACCCGTCGTGGGTTACTTGTAGTGAATAAGTTAACAAAATATTCCCATGCCATATCCTCAACCTTAGCCAAGTCCTCCCACCATACTCTATTATCATCCTCCAAACCTCTAATATGATTACTTCTTCTCTGCTTTACCGTTTGAGCATGAAAGAATTTGGTATTTTTATCCCTTCCTTCAACCATTAAATTCGTGATTTCGCCTTCCAATAGAGTTCCTCCTCCCTGACTAATTTTTTCAACTCCGTTTCTTTTTCTGTAACCTCAGCACTGGCAAAACACTCAGACTTATATGCACCGCGGAGTTTCTTTTTCAAAGTTTCAATCCTTCCCTTCGAATTCCTTCCAGGCTGTCTGTACCACTTGCGAAGGCCATGTCTCACTTGCTTCAGTTTCTCCATAACTTGGAACGCTCGGGACCCAATGAAATTTCTTTCCCATGATTTTTTAATAATATCCTTGCAGCCCACCTCCTTACTCCACCGAAGATCATACATAAATCTATTTCTCCAAAATGGCATCTGGTATTCGGTGTACAAAACAAGCATTGCATGGTCCGATCCTTCCAAAACCTCATGTTGAATTGTAGCTTCAGGATACACCCCAAGCCACCCATTGGAAGCCAAGCCTCTATCCAACCGTTGTTGGATCGGTCATTCGTCACGTTTATTCCTCCAAGTAAATGGGTATCCCATAAAACCCAAATCCATTAATCTACTCATCGCCACAAACTCTCGAAAATCCCACATACTATTAACCGATCTATAGTTCCCTCCAGTCTTCTCCGAGTCATCCAAAATATCATTGAAATCCTCTATCACCAAGCAATCATCCCCGCCGCCTCAATACGTTGATGTAATATACGCCGTTAGTCCTTTCATTTTTTATCATCCTGTTGACCCTAAAAACTACCAAACCTACATGGCGCGCAGGCCGAGTAACTAATGAGCTAATTACGTCATTCGGTTGATGCGGGGCGTGCCAAGTCGTCGGCCGAGCTCTGTCGAAGAGTAAAATGCGTTGATGTTGCGTTGATCGCGCGGTTGACTTCTTGATCTTGCGACTGCGGCCGAGGAAGGAACCCTCTCGGTCCTCGGGTTCTAGAGCCTGAAGACAAGGCTGCAAGTTCTGCGAAGTTCACAAATCGTTGGCGCCGGATTCGATCACGGTGATTATATTCGTAAGAGTATAAGCACGCCGAATCGACACCAGAGTATAGGGGCACAAATACTCAAAACAGATATATGTCTTGATGGTAAACGTGGTTCGGCCGTCAGAATGCTAAACTCTAAAGCCTACCTACGAGTATCTAATTATAAAACAACTCGGCGTTCAATGTGCCGAGCCCTAGTAAACTGTAACACCTCACTTCGCCGAGAAGGCTGATAAGATGACCTCTGCCAATAAGGATTCGAAAACCCTTATCTGCCGAGACTTGGATAGATAACCAGTAGGCCTCGACGCAGTGCTGTTTATCCAAACTGAAGGTGTTTCACGGTCGGCTGATTCTACGACAACAATGCTGTTTATCCAAACTAAAGATGTTCGCCAGTTGCCTTCACAGTGCTGTTTATCCAAACTGAAGATGTGTCGGTTGGAAAGGAAAATAAAAATCTTAGAGTTGTTGAGAGGTTTCGCGAAAACGAGGGTTTGCGTAGGGCAGTTTGTGTGTTGAATTGGAGAGGCCTGAATGATGTCCTCATCCCCCTATTTATAGTAGCTAACCTGCTTCCGATCGAATCCCAACCATTCTCGGATTAGGACTATTTTCCTCGTTCCCCCCTTATCTCGGCCAGTCATAATCCTACTAGGACTTTGAACTCAACCCGTTATCAAGCCAGATTCAATCCCAAACTCCAACATCCTTATCTTATCGAAACTCCTTCTCGTATCAGGATTCGACTACCTATGGATTCCTAATAGGACACGACCGGCCTTAGCTTTGTGGGCCATAAACCAGATGACCCCCAATGACTCCTAAGCACGGCCTCTGGGGCGAGAACAATTTAGTGCTCGGCCCAAACCAATATTTTGGGCCCAAACATTGCCCCCTCGCTTCTAAGGTCGTCGACCTACATTCGGTGGTTCGAGCTTCGACCTTGAAGAAGTGAAACCGACTTAAAGACAATCATTGAATCCTATTGAGAAATACCACCATGCGCATTTATGAGACATGATCCCACGATCTCGATTCTTCCAACCGTCCTGCCACATGTAGGTCATCTAGTTAACCTAGCAGCCCTTAATCATGATCCTCGAAAACACGCGACCGTCGAAATGTCTCTCTCGCACTAAACCCGCCGCAGCACGTAATCATGCGTCCTCAAACCGCGAAAACCTTGATCTTTTCGCCTGGATTCTCTGAATATCTTCAATGATTAGCAATTTTCCCGCTCGATTCTATCCTCAATTTTGAAAATCAAACGTTTAGCCTTCCTTCCCAAATGCCTATAAATACTCGAATCATTTTCATTCATACCTTACGCCTTCTAAAACCCTTGAAACTTTCTTGCCACCTTGCTTTCAAAACTTTCAAAATCCAGAAAATCCCAAGCTTTTATCTCAGAAATCTTTAAGCCTTCATCAATGGCCCCCTTCATCTCAGAGTTTTCCAACGAGTGCAACAAGTGCAAAGACTTTATAGATTAGAACGCCATCAAGACTCTGCGTTTCGAGAGTAACCTAAACACTACTCACCAAATCCTGGGCCCACTCTTCAAGGACACAATGCCATCATCCATCATCCATCATCAACATGTTCAAAAAGCACGGCCTGGCACATTTGCTGCAAGGATTCGATTGGTCAAAGTGATGCCAGACAAAGCCTCAAAGAGCCTGGCCTTTGACCAATACGAACTGGGCGGCCTGGGTCATACGAATGGAAAAATTCTTTGGCAAAGAGTGGGAGGCTCTCGGCATCCATGACGCTATTAAGCTCTCGACCATGGAGATTACCATGGATAAAGAACTCATTATGGCAGCTCTAAGCTTCTAGTGCTCGGCCACCAACACCATGGTCCTTCCGTTCGGCCCTATGACCCCCACCATCATCGACATCTCGGCTATCCTCGGGACTCCTTCTTCTAGCACTCCGATAAACATCACCCTTATTAGATGCCCATTAAACCTCGACCTCAAAGCGTTGTTCGACGAACAAGCCGTCGAGGCGTTGAGCCAAGAAGGTCAAGAGCCTTCAAAAGAGGAAGTTCAGAAGTTGCATAAGAATTTTCTGAACTACAACACCCTCATCCTCCATTTTGCCGGTCGATAGGAGACGAGTCTGCGGAAGGGAGAACATGAGGCCTTCCTATTTTACTGGTACAACAAGTTTATCTGTTGTACCAAGTCGAATAAGTGTTTTGTCGAAAATATGCCGGTGGCGGAAACCCTGGCCAGTGGTCACTCTCAAGCGTTGCCTCGCTGAGACGACCGTTAATAAGATCAACCAGCATCAGAATTGACCTCTCTGGATGTTCCAACTCTGGTTGCAGGTTTATTTCTCCACCCTTCGGCCAAAAATCTCCAACCTTCAGTCTACTGCAGCACTCGGCCTTCAGTTGGCCTCTCGACCAGTAACTCCTCACCGAGCTGAAGAAGTTTTCAAACATTTCTTTGGCCTAGACGTCATTTCCGACGACGAATTTTTGGTATGTCATCGTCAGGAATACCCTCACTCCATCAAGTTTCCCACATCAACCTGGAACGAAAGAGAAGACGCTGATTTTCGTCAACATTGGGGGTCGTTCGTGTTAACTCGTGACATTCCCCTCGGTTGTGACGCTCGCCGAGCAAGTTGGGAAGTCTACCACCCCCACTTTGCTGCCCGACAACTTGGCTACCTCCAAGGTTGCCCGATGCCTCTCCTTACTTCTCGCTCCCTTCTAAGCCGATGACGCCTATCTGGTTCCTCAGAAAGGGAGTGCAGAGACACCGAGAAAGAGTTTCAGGAACGATGTAAGAAATTCTGCCTTCGACCAACCGTTCCTGAATCTCTCGGCACCGATACCTTCGGCGACTGGTGGGAATCATATACCCACGACTTCTTTGGCGATTCGGTCAAGGACGTAGTCAACAAAATTTTTGGTGATTGGCCCAGAAAAACTTCTGCCCCTCAATCTAAGGAAACGCCCCAAGGTATATGACTATCCTACCTTTATTTTCCGAAACACTTAAACGATTTTACTAATTATATTTCGCTTTTCTGAGGCAGTCGGGTATTGAAACAAGCAGACATGATCGCCTCGGCTGTGGCAAAAAAATTGGCTCATTCTTCCAAGAAATCCAAAATCGCCGTGCAAAACATGCCGAGCAAACGGCCTCGTCAGGACACCGAGACGGCGGGTGAAGCCCCTCGTCCCACAAAGCGCGTCAAGAAATTGGCGAAGAAGGGAGCACGGGAGATTCACGTTATCTCCAGCCACACCACTGGAACGACTACTCCGAGTGCCTCTCCTCATGCTCTTGTTGTCCAGGCCTCACCGGAGAAACTGCCAACTCTCACTAGCCTGACGCCCCAAGTTCACCCAGCCCTTAAGGTCCCCGAGGTCACGGTCGAACCAATTGTTGTACCGTTGGTCGAGACGCATGCCGCCTCGGGGCCGACCGTAACGCCTGTCATAAGGGATGCAACCTCTCCTGTCGGGAAAAATCTCCCCAAGAATCTAAAATGATATGCAATCATCATGGAAGAGGTATAATTATGATGTTGATAACTTCCTTTCCTTATTAAATTCAAAAGTATTAATCAGCTCTTTTGTTCCAGGACGACGAGATTGATGAGATTCCACCAACGAGTCGTCCTCGACCAAATGAACCTCCTTCCATCGACCCTCCCCCTGTGGTTAAGGTGGCTGATCAAGCCGATCCTCCCACAGCCGATCATGGAAAACGACCTCTCGTCTAGCCTGAAGCGACGCCAGAAACCCCAGTTCACCCGCAAAATCAAGATCTCGGCATTCCATTCCAAGAAGCGACTTCAACTTTTGTAAGGCTCGACTACTTTCTCTTGTTAATTTTGCTATAATATGTCTAAAACGAAAACATATTAAATGTCAAGTGCCCAGTCATTCATTTCACCGAAAACTCCATGCGCCGATGGGTGTTATCTATATTTCTTAGCCACCTCAGTGGCCGTCGAACATAGATAGCCTTCATCGGCCACGTGAATTAAGAAGCAGTCTAAAACAATGGGCTCGGCCATCATGTGATAAAAAAAATAGAATTTAAACCTCATGGTGAAGACAGTTAACAAATTTAACCTAAAAGTGAGATTTTCATCTAATGCCCGTTAATTGCAGGGATAAATATGTTAATATGTATTTTTGCAAAATTCAATTCAAATTTCTCAAAAAAAATCTAAACAATTCAATTCAAATTTCTAAAACATTTCTGCATCAGGTTCAACTTCTCGACAATTCAAAGTGCAGTTACGCACCTTGGAGGCAATTCAAAGTGCATTTCTAAACTTGATGCTGCATCCATTTTTCATTGCCGCCAAGATACTCAACGCACTTTGAATTGTTTGGAAATTGAAACATGCTGCAAAAAAAATTTAGAAATTTCAATTGAATTGTTTAGAAATTGTTTGAAAATTTCAATTGAATTTTACAAAAATACATATTTACATATTTATTCCTACATTTAATGGACATTGAATAAAAATTTTATTTTTAGGTTAAATTTGTTAACAGCCTTCACCATAAAAATTTAAACCCTAATTCTTTTACCATAAATAATATCTTTCGAATACATTATTATAACGGCGACTATTAACCCAATTTGGCCAAAGTAAGACCATCTCCAACCGAAGGGTCCAGAGGGCTGAAAATAGCCTAAAAATCGTCTCCAACTGAGGGCTCAGCCAGATGGCTCGTGGACCCCATAGAATCTGAAAGGGCCAAAGGGCCAACCAGCTGGCCCAATCCAGCCAGCCCTGGGCTGGGCTGGATTTTTTTATTATTAATACATTTTCTATCAGATATATCCGACAGTATTGTAGTTATTCATATCGGTTATAACCGATAGGAATTGTAGGCCTTTTTTTTTTTACAAAATTTTTAATTTTTTAAATTCTATTTTTTTTTTTCCTATAACTTCCCAAGCCATTATTGACACACCCCGTCCCGAAGGAGGGCATGCTGGCCGTCACGTGAGAGTGACGTAACCATTTACACAGTTCGGAAGCTTTAAAAATACAATTACTAAGATGAAACACCCGAGGGTGAGTCCTACTTTTGTGAATTATGTCAGAACACCGTTGGATTCCTCGTGGCCACCAAAGCTCTGCTATCTAGAACCTGGAGGGGCGCAAAACAAAATCGAGTGGGTCAGTAAAACAAAGTTTTTCGAAAACATTTCATTTAAAACATTTCTAACCCCTCGCTGTAAAACCTGTATACTTTCCCAGAAAATAGCATAATAACATATAACTTTTCATATATCTCAAATCATCAATTTTTCTCAAAAGCCAGAAAGTATGCCATGCTATAACTGTAAAAAACAGAATGAATGATGCATCAAAATAACAGGTGAAATAATGAATCAACCGGAGACCCTACAGTTGGTTCTGTACGGTTAATTCTATAGCTCAATATCCAATCCAAACCGGAGTCACCTCGGTGACCTGTACGGCACTACTCTGCACATAAATCGAAACTACCTGAAGTAGTCTGTACGATAAGAATGGTGTAATAATACGCTCTAGTGCTTCTCTCATCAATCATCTGTGCACATAATCTAAAGTCACCTACTAGTCGGAACCACCTCTAATGGTCTGTACGACTAGCATGTCGGAACCCTCTCATGGTCTGTACGACATGTCGGAACCCTCTCATGGTCTGTACGACATGCACCTACTTGGATCCAATGTGAGCGTGCGGTGCGGTGAATAATATAAGCACTAACACCAGGGGTGCATGTTATGAGCTATGCACATAATACACATCATCAATGATTCACATGAATAACATAAAACTCACCTGATACTCACATGTGCGTCCACATCACCAATTCATATATATATATGCATCAATTATCAATTCATATAACTCATATATGCATGCATGGCATTTTAGAAAAACACTTTCATTTGAACTCAATTTCTGGGAATTTCAATAGCATATAGGTATAAACAGAAATACTGCCCACTCACCTGGAGTTCGCCCAACAACTCCCTAGCACAACACATCAAGGCGTCATGACGATCGGCGCCTAGAACAATAATCAAATCCAACCTCAGAAATCATATCGATAGAATATATAACTTATATAAAACACGTCACTACGTAGTTCGATCCGGAAGATCTGCAACTCAGATTTCCAATCCATAACTTCCAGAGGTCCATAATATACCTCTAGGACAACATCCTAAAATTTCATTACCATCCAACGGTCGGATCTCCGTCAATTTCCAAAACCAAGTGACGGTTAACATTTTATTTTATGAACTTACAACTCCAATTCCGGAAGATCCGTATATTTGATTCCCAATCCGTAAGTTCCTATAATCCTCAAATATTACATATTACAACATATCAAAGTTTGGTGACGATCCAACGGTCGGATCGTCAATTCACATTTTCACCTAACCACGAATCGTAACGAACTTAGGTTCAATTACTCAATTTACGTCCATCAATTATCAAAACTGAACCTAGAACATTAAACACATGCTAAGAATGATATTTGCGGGCCACTGGCCATGCGCCGCCGCACAGGCCGCCGCGGGTGGCGATTGGCCGCCCCGGCTCGCCGGAAAATCCAACTATTTCCAAAAATTCTCAAAAAATACAGAATTGAAGATCTCAATGAGTAGAGTAAACTTTATACCTGAGACCAAGGCCAATTTGGCCTGGAAACACTTCAATTTCACCAAAATCCGTGCAGAACCCTAGAATTGGGTGAGTTCCAATTCGTCTTCAAATCAACTCCATCGTCCCAACCAATGCTTGGGCTTTGTTCTAGGCCTCAAGAGGAGTGTATGGGTGGTGGCAATTGAAAGAAATTGCTTCGGGATTGGGTGAATTTGAACAAGAAAGTCGCGGCACCCGTGTGGGTGTTCTTCGCGAAATCACCACGAAATTCATTGATTTTTGGGGTGAAACATGAAGAGGGAAGGCCTAGGTGTTGATTGGAAGTGGTACCTTGATCCAATTTGTGAGAATTCCGATGAAAATCGTCGGAATTTGGGTGTGGGTGTCGCGGGTCGAAACGGGTCGTGGGTGAAGACCCATTTTTCTTCCTTCTCTCCTCCACTTCTCGCCCTCTCTCCTTTCCTCCTTTCCCCTGTTCCGATTGGCCATCCTCTCCATCTCTCTTCTCCTGATTCGTCAGCTCTCTCTCTCCTCTGGTTGGGTAGTTTCTGCCCAATCTCTTCTTCTTCTCCTTCCTCACATGCACACACCCACACACAAAACCTTCCTTCACTTTTTATTTATTTATTTTTTTCCTTTACATCCGAGCCATCCATTTAATTCTTCATTAAATCTGGGCCATCCAATTTTAATAATAAAATTGATAAAATGCTCAAACTTCAAACTTTAAAATCTTTTTAGTTATAACTCCAAATCACGAACCGTCTGCGCACACACGTCCGTAACGACGAATACTACGAGGATATGTCAGAAAATAAATCTTAGATGGCACAACACGACGATTAACCTCGAATAATGCGCATGCCTCAAATGACATTTTTGTAAAATCCTTTATTAAAACTTTAAAACTCTTAAAATCAGGGACGGGCTGTCACAATTATACAACATTAAATTAAATTAAGTAACATGAAACAACATTAAACAATATGAAACAACATTAAATAACATTAAATTTAAATAATAAATTATGTTTAGCCCTATGGCCCTCAATTAGAAACGTGTTTTTTTGTGACAGAGCTAAAATGAGTCATATGGTCCTTTGACCCTCGGTTAGAGATGGAGGCAAATATGGCCATGTACTGTTCATTAAAATATTAATATCGTAGAGGACTAGAGAGCTAAAACGAGTCATCTGACCCTCGTTCGATTGGAGATGGCCTAAGAAAGTGAGCTGAGCTCATAAGTTTAACAAGTGTGCGACGTAGGGTAGTTTGCTTGTTTGCTGACACCCACGAAATTAAAAAACACCCACAGAAATAGAAAAATATTCACGTCATAATTTCAATTATCCTTTATATCTTGTCGGCCAACAAGATATTTTTTAGTGTGACGGGCACACGAGGTGGTACATCACGTGTCACTGATGAGATATGTGTGCTAAAAAATTAAAAACTTAAAAAATAAAATTGCTCACCACTTACATAAAAATACGTAGTATGTATTCTCGTCACAATTAAAAATTGCTCTCGGCCAACGCCACCATCCTAAATGCTCCTGATTCCCTCAAATCGCACCAAGTGTCCCCCACTCACGTTTTTCAAACTCCCTCCTTAATCACCCCCGTGACTCTATCCCTTCCCTCCATCTCCATTCTACGCTCTTCTTATTAATTCTCTCTCTCTCTCTCTCTCTCTCTCTCTCGTTGGTCCGCTTTCAGAGTTTGTTGAGCAAAAGGTGGAGTAGAACCTCAGCCTATCCTCTCCTTCAAACAATTTCTTATTTTTTAGGGTTAGGGTTTCCCCCAGATCTCACCAATTCCCATTTGATCCCCCCAAATTTCATCGATCCTTGATCGCATCCCTCATCGTATTCATCGTCTCTCCCTTTCTCTCCGATCGTCCCCCTTTTCGTAAATTATGGTCGCGAGCTTTTCCATGGTTTGCAGTTTCTCCGTTATCAAATCGAATTCACTCCCGATCCTTTGTTCCTCTCACTGTTCCAGAAATTATAGGTTTTCTCGTATGATCCTGTGATTTTTTTGGTACATAAAAGAAAATTTTAGGGTTTTAATGGCGCTTTTTGTGTAAATGGTTGTTTGTATGTAAATACTTGGGGAAAATTTAGGGTTCTCTGTTGAATTTGTGTGTAATTGTGATTGATTGTGTCGGGTTTGAATCTGAGGCTATGTATATTGAGGAACTGAAGGGAGGAGAAGTTGCAAGTGGGGAAAAAGGGAATTTGTCCCCTGGAAATAGAGATTTTGATAGCAGGAGCATCACACGGTCGGATGCAAAGCGGGTTTTGATCGGTGCAGGAGCTCGTGCGCTGTTTTACCCGACTCTGCTTTACAATGTCATTAGGAATAAGCTGCAGGCTGAGTTTCGGTGGTGGGATAAGGTTGATGAGGTACAAATTCATTTTATTGTTCTATTTTTGTATTTATGTATTTGTCATGTGTATTTTACAATGTGTATAGATTGGTTTCACTTGCCATATAGTATATACGTTTAGGTGTTGGGTTTGATTTAGATTCCGAGTTCGATTCGATAGCTCTTACGAGTACTTTATGTCTGTGAACTTATCTCTTATTAATGTAATTTATGAATGGGGTTTATGTGATTCTTTGTGTGCGGTGATGTTAGCTTGGAATTCTTTTCTTCGCTGATAGTTTATGTAATAATGTAGACCCAGTAAATTATCTTCAAACAAAAAATTTTGCTTATGTAAACATGTGGCTTTTTCTTCTGCGAGTGTTTATATGATCTAGATCTATTGTTGATTTTTTTTTTTTTTCGTCCTTCTGAATTCTAATAATTTTATTTCCAGTTTGTATTGTTAGGTGCAGTTCCATTCCCTACTGACGTACCTCGCTTAAAGGATGTCGGAGTTGGTGGAGTCATAACACTTAATGAGCCATACGAGACTTTGGTTCCAACATCTCTTTATCATGTTAGTGGTTTTCCTTGTGGTCATGTTACACCACAGAATCATTCTTGAGATTTGTATTGTGAGAGTTCACTTGCTTTTGGAGATTAGTTGATGCATTTTTCTCTCAGATGAAATGGTGTTGCTGTTTGTGAGGATATCTTTTGTTTTTTGTATGACATATTTAATACCTGACAGGTTAACTGGTGTTTTCTGTAATATTGTTATGTATTAATATATGAATTATGTGGATTAAAATTGACTTGGTTCATGCCTGTACTGGACCAAAACTTGGGGATTTGTTTTATGTTTTTCTTATACTTTATGTTTGCGGTCTACCCTATTTCCCAGTAGTTTATGTTACCATATTTTTATGTGTTTCTATTAAATTTGTGGCAGTCTCATGGCATTAACCATCTGGTGATTCCTACAAGAGACTACTGCTTTGCACCATCACTTGATGATGCATGTCGTGCTGTAGACTTCATTCATGGTAAGCATTCTTGGAACCTGATTTGATCATCTTGGAAGGCCTTTGATATTGCATGACTTAGCTCAAACAAGGCATGTTTGGAAGGCCTTTGATATTGCATGACTTAGCTCAAACAAGGCATGTATCCATGCCATATTCTGTTCTTGGCTAGATACGGTTGACATGTTAGGAAACTTTTAAAGCTGAATACAATCATCCAGCATAAGTCTAATATGCAAGGGCGCAGGGCGATTGTGAGGCTGTCCTATATTTTTTCAGTGTAAATAAGGTATGATGTATGGTGGTGGTTGTCGAATATTATAGACCATCTAACCTGCCTCGTGTTTTATCAGTCAGAATTTTAGAAACTTAAAAGAGATGATTTTCATTGACTCTTTTTCTTTTGGTCATTTTTAAGCTGCTTAGTGGTGTTTGTTGTTCAAATTTACTCTTTAAGGGTAAATATAAAAAAATCATTTGATTTATTTCATCTGTACTTGTTTAATTTTCATTAAGGACTAGGAGGTTTAGTGTCAAGTCATTATATATATATCCTGGGATCGAACTTGTCATTTTCGTGTAAATGGTTGATTGTAGTCTAGGATAAGATTTTGTTTTTTCTCCTAAGAAGACTGTTATCTGATATATTTCTTTGTCATTTTGGTTTTTGTCATGAAGAAAATGCATTAAGTGGACAGACAACATATGTTCACTGTAAAGCTGGACGGGGGCGTAGTACGACCATTGTTATCTGTTACCTGGTTAGTGCTAGGCTCTGAAATTACCAATAACTCCGAGGATTGCCAGCTTTACTGATCTTTTTTTAATTTTTAATTTTTTTTTTAATTATATATTTTTTTATATAGGTCCATCACAAGCAGATGACACCTGAATCTGCTTATGAATATCTAAAGTCAATTCGGCCGAGGGTGCTTTTAGCCTCTGCTCAGTGGCAGGTAACTTGTACAACTTATCTGTGATTTGCACTCGCATTGGTGGCTGATATGTCTCACTGCTGTTTCATGCCTTTTCCTTCTGTTGGTCCTCCTGGTGTAGTGAGAAACATTGTATTTACATTTTTGTTGTTAAATCAATATCAGTGTGCGAACAATTTGCTTATAATACTAGATTTACACCTGATCTGTGGCATGATCTAATTCTAGCCTTGAATTTGACTTTTCCTGATCTCCTATTTGATGGTTCCTTTTTCTAGGCTGTCCAGGACTACTACTATTTAATGGTGAAGAAAGCTTTTGTTTACAGTCACATGCCAGATCTGATGATGACACCGCTTCAGTCTGCTTCCTCACACAATCTAGTTGCATTTGATGAAGGCTCTGTGGTAGTGGTAACAGAATCAGATCTTGAAGGATATGATGCGAGTTTCCAGTCTGGCACCGTGGGAAGTGAGATGTGGGCGGACTTAAGTGTGGTTTATCGGGTGCGAGTAGCCGGTCAGGCAGCTCTTGCAAGAATCTCATGTATGTGGCTCCGCTTCGGTGCCCACCAGAAGATGTCAGGAGAGAATTCGGGCAGGAGGGCTGATCGTCTGAGCGGCATTAGTGTGGATATACAAGTCTACTGAGGCGAAGCCCTAGAAAATGCATACAAGTTGTTTGCTAAGCGTTCTTTTTCTTTATACTTTATCGTGCAGAAAGGGGGAATAATGTTACATGAGGCCGCTCTAAACTGCGTTTTCGCCCCCTTGTATAAAATTGAGTCGCTACTTGTACCTTGAATCGAAATGAAAGAAAGTAGTGCATTTTGGTTCAATTATATAGTACGACAACAAAAGCCTTTTCCCACTAAATGGGGTTGATTATATAAATCCTAAAACGCTATTATGCTTGGTTCTGTGTCGTATCTTCCGTTCGATCCAAGTACTCCCAAGTTTTTTCTTAGAGTCTCTTTCAAAGTCTTCCTATATCCGCCCTAAACCCATGTCATGTAAGGTTCAATTATATAGTGATGCATAAAATTCACTAGAAAGTGATCTGTCTTGTATTCTATTGGAGATACAGAATATATCATCTCTCTCCGAATTCAAGCAAACAAATGCTGCCTCGAACATTTATTTGGTAACCAAATTTAGTAGCACACAAACACGTCCGGAGTTTGTAATTCAAGTGGTTTAGAGCGATTCCAGTAAGGCGTAAGGCGTATGCATGCGGAATATCAAGTGAGTTTTTATGCTGAACGCAATTTTATTTACCAAGATCAGTCCTTGCATAATTTTGTACAGAATAACATAACCATATATTAGCAGGGTTTCAGTCACATAGGCATGGAATAAATTGCAATTATTGTACAAATAAATCATCCCCACCCACAAACCCCAGTGTAATTCTTGATTTAGTAGTTTGAGTTACCTAGTAATTAAGCTTCATCAAGGCTGAGGGAGTGACTTGTCCTCTGTGAGCCCAAGAAGTTCACTGAACAAATTCTTGACTGGTAAGGGCCACCCGTAAGACGACGACCCTTCCGGTACATCTCCAGTTGATGCTCTATCATCAAAATCAGGCGCTACTTGCATTTTCTCATTGCTTTCCACAAATCCATGTTCAACTCCACTTGCCCTGGTATAACTAGCTTTCTTGTTTCCATCCATCATCGACGCTGAAACTTGCAAGTAAGGCACCACGTGCTTTTTCATGTCGCTGGTGGAGATTCCGAGATGACCTCCTGCAACGCTAATGTACTTGACCCTCCCAGCTTCATCCAAGTTTCTCAAACCGATCCAGTCCTCAGTAAACAGATTGGTCTGCATAAAAGTGAAAGCAAAGAAGACGCGTACGCTTAATTGTAAATGCAAATCTTCTAATGCATCAAGTCTCTAACACTAGTATTAGTATTATTGTACTTCTGTTACCTGTTGTGGACTTAAAATTGATTTGAAGCTATCATCTTCGTAATATCCAAACCACGCGGTCTCCTTCGGTATCAAAACAGTGTCATGCTCAAACTGCAGAAATACAAAATTAACATGGAAATAATGTATATGCTTACTTGGCTAATTATTCTGAGGATCTAAGAAATGTTACCAAAGAAATATATTTTTCCAACTTACCATGATAAGCACCAGGTTCTGTAAGCTACTAAACCTTTCCTTGTACGTCGAATTTTTCTCACCAGGGAGTTCGTTGTTGAGCTTCGGAAGAAACTTGCATTTCCCTAAATAATCAGACATTGCCTGGAAAGAAACTGTTGATCAGGATGAAGCAGACAGCTGATTCCGTTGAACTTATGATTGCAAGGTTACTTGATATATTTATAACATAGGTATATGAAGTAAAAACACCTCATTAAATGTATCGAATGTTTCATTTCGAGCCACTACTCACATTTGGTAATTTAAGATAACCGCTGGGAGCCAAGTGTTCCTGCATTTTCAGAATCACAATCAAGATGGTGAGGCCCCATCAGAAATATACCTAGGAGGACGAAAGTTGACACCGTAATAGAGACAAGAAGAAAGAATCAGCAGAATTAGATGCGTACTTGAATATAGTCAGTGTAGATCTCTGATTTGAGTAGCTTATTCACAATGATGCAAAATATACCAGACTGCAGAGGCACAAAAACAAAGCCCCTTATCATTATCAACATATCTCAAATTGGTCACAGAGCATCTCCAACCAAGTTTGAAGTGTTCCTCGATAGTTATATACCTTACGACTCTTAATTTGAGACATATTTTGATATAAACATTAAAGTTCCGCAAAAATCTCACAAATATATAAATACGCTGCGAAATCAGCCAAGTACAGTTAAGTAAATGACCAGAATAACGGTGGGATCTTTGTATTGAAGATTTTACCCTTAGATGTACTTCATACAAAATGCTTTCAAAATATTCTCATCTTATGTAATTGAAAGAATGACGTAGGAAATACTGTTTGCTGCAACCATTTGCGACAAAGTACTGTAGAAAGTGCTAATCCTCTCCTGTATAATAGCATAAACTTTCCCCTATATATATATAGTTCTTTTGGGCGAGAAGCAGGCCGGTACCATACTACTACAATTGGGAAGAGGAAACATCAAGCTTACTAGGACGGTACTTTGTAAGCAATATCTGACTATGCAAGTTCAATTGTAGTTTATATATATGTACATTCTTCACCAGAAGCTATGTCAGCAAGAAGAAAGCATTTGGTTAGGGAGGGATTAAAATTCCACGATGATAGAATGATACTTACACCGCAGAGAGGCACAGAAGCAGTACCCGCATGAGGTCCTCCTAAAGAGATAAAGTTCTTGACCTATTTCAATATCGGCAAAAACAAGAATTTTCATATTGTCAACTCTGCTTATATTAGGAAATGAAACATCATCCTGTGCGAGCATTAAACCAAAGAAACAATGATACGGAAGAAAGATCTATAAACCTAATAAAGCATTTGCCTATAAACCACACCACAGAAAAATGCGACTAAAAATTTCTCCGATACCAGAAATAATCCTAAGAGCTATTATGTCACACCAAAATAATATAAGAAAATCCTAAAGAACTTATAACACCATTCCTTACGCATTTTTAAAGAGTTGGATACATGTAGCTCACTGCATGTATGATAACTGAATTCAATTTTTGTTATTATAACAATACATGTAGTCACTTGAAAAGCAGTGGAGAAAACTTGAAATTAGCAGAGTTAGTTAAATTGAATCTTACAGGCGGTCCATCGATGCAAAATTCTACCACACCTCGGCCTATCAAATTGCCCTGTCAAATTAAAAAGAAAAAGTTATGAGAAAGAACCGATTGACCAGAGTTACATGAGCATCAAAACTCAAAATTATAAGATACAATTCATTTATTCATAAGCATTGAGGTATTGAAAAAACAATCAAACATGGTGAAAAAATTCTCATAGATCAAACGACAACGAAAGCTACATAATATAAAATAATTACATATCCACAACAAAAGAAAATAAAATGTAACGCCAGACAATGCCACATATAGCAACAAAGCCATGAGCCAGTAGCTAAACTTGGGAATAAAATAGCATCTAATAAGGACAACATTGAAATGTAACGACAGCTTAACTGATGGCCAGAACAATAACAAATGTTCTAAAATACAGTCATAGACACCAAGAATCATTAGGGTGAAGATGGCGGATGATATCACCTCAAGGAGTGATTTGATTCAAATACAAAATACATAAATAAGGACCAGTTAGGTGGATGAGGAAGAAAGGACATGATGACATGTATTTACTAAAAGAAATGGTGAGGAAGGATGTCAATATGTTATTCCGGCTATGGTAACTTAATTTGTGGAGTTGAGTTGATAAAAAATCTAATTTACTATAAATATATGTGAGAAACAGAAGGATCCAATCATAATAATACCTGGGAGAGACCAACAATATTGTAACCTTGTCTCAGTTCTTCCTTTTCTTTAACCTGTAGTTGTAGTAGGGAACAAAGTCAAAAGTCACAGAAACTTCAAAAGCCAGACCAACATTATACGGTAACAGGAAAACTTCACCACCTTATCACAAACGATTCTGGTCTGCAAACATGTAGAACAAAAGTCAGATTACAAGTGGAAATCAAGAACCATCAATAAAATGACAAGCCTTGATTTTTTTAGTTTTTACCTGTTCTTCAAGAGGTAAAAACCAGGAATCCCACGTTCCATCCCCAACTTCTCTGCAGGAAGGTAAATCCAAGCAATATTAATGGAAAAATACACTACATACTACATATGTCCCCCAAGAATTGAAAAAAAAAAACGTGTAAGAAACCATAAGGGTGGACTTCCCAGTTACAAATCACCAAGAGTATTTAAATCAGGTTGTATCTTATCATATTGTTCTTTAAACTCAAGAAGGCAACACCATATGTTAAATAAATCTCAGGATCAGAACTTGACATGAACATATATAAAAGTTGTTAAAAACAATGTGATGAATAAACTATGAGCAATCAGCTCTAGAAGGATAACATAGAGCAATGGGAAAAATAAGCAGGCTTGAGAAGAAAATAATGGACCATACATGCAATATCCTTCAGTACCAGAAAAGTTGCTCAGTTGCTCGGTAAACTGTTTAACTCCTTTATTAGAGCACTGGTCTCCAATGCCTGTCATGATGAATGAAGCATTAGAATGCAGAAAGAGCGTAAGAATGCAATAGTAAATAATGGTAAGAGAAGAAATGAATTCTTAGTTTCAATGATCTACAAAGTTAACAAAATCCAGGAAAGAACCACTCAAATATATAAAAGGAGACTAAAAGAAGAACTAAAATGGATGATGTTCATAATCCAACCAAAAACACTTGACAACTAATATTAGATTGACCAAATTCAAAGGAAACTAGGTATCGCTATAAATGTCAAACTTCTTTTCAAACATACAACACAGAACACTTGCACTACTCCAAAATTTTCTTTGTGAGGTCATTCTCATGGGTCAAGATTGAATTAGTACATTAGATTATGCAGAGTTTATTGAATGCATTAGTTAATTGGCTAACATGGAGGTTCTGACAATCATCAAATGAAAAATACATCATACTACCTATGCTTCACAAAAGCACATTGGGTTCATTTTCAAACTCAGACAGACTAACTCTCTCTTGAGAGACTACTTACCACTTGAATTATAATTTTAGAGGCTGGTTTACATGCCAAATCTTCCTCGTAATTCGAATTATTCTGCTGCAGTTAGATGAGGCATGCCCAGGCAAGCAACAGATATAGTGGTAACCATCCAGCAGCAGTTTTTATATCTTTTTTGGCTCAACGTGTTATTTTGTTTTGTAATTTTCTCAGCAGTTTTTCTTGGTGATTAACTTCAAAAAGAATCTATTTGGTTCATGCTACAGAAAGAAAAAGTAACAGCCGTTTGTATCTCTGTGTTCAATTATGTTCCTCAGGTGAACCGAAAGAAAGTGATTTAATTCTTTGATCTGCAAACTTCATGTAACGCTTTATTTAATTAAGCACAGTTATTTTATATGTAAGATTTTTTACCACACAGAAAAATGCAAAAAATAGAACTTTGAGAAGATTTCTTCCACATATAGATTAAGTCCATGAATCCATGCATTGCATCCGATGGCATTTGGATATTAGTATTCAATTGAACATCTTCGGTAAAATGGTCAAAATCAAGTTCCTAATTAGTTCTATAAACCCTTCTCTAATACAGCAAATTACAGCAACCCACCATTATTTAGCATCAATTAATCAACTTTTGTACAGAAAATAACAATAATATCAAAAACCATAAAAATAAAGCAAAACCCAGATACAAAAACAGATTTATCAAACAAAATATGAATAATTTCTTTAAAAGGAAAATTGACAAGTATGAAACAGAAAGAGCAGGAAATTACCATGGAGGACTATGAAGGGTACGGAGAGTGAAGTTGGGATGGATATCAAAGCCACGATGAAGACGACGACCAACTCCATCATCTTCTCTTCTGGATTGCAGTCTGTGAAATGGGGGTGTGTAAATAGCACATCCCAATATTAAATATCTTAATATTTGTCTAATATTTGTCTAGGGTAATAGTAATGGAGGTTGGTGGTGTGTGATTGGTTGATAAAGAAGCTTAATACATGGAGGCACAAGTGGGATGAGCGGCGGCTGCGGTTGGCTTTTGCTCGCCTGAATTTATTGACGATTATCTGGTTTTCTTCTTGAAGTCACCGATTGATGATCTGCCAAAAAAACAGAGATTAAATAGGATTAAAGTCGCCAATTGGTGATTTGCGTAGTCAGACTGTCGGTCCCTAGGAGTGGGAGGTACAGTTTTTGTTTATCGTTATATGGTCTTTAGCCATGTCAGCAAATTTTACAAGGCTAATTATATTAACACCCCACAAATTATTGAATAAACCCCACAAACTTAATACACCTAACATTTGCTTTTTCACTTAAAAATTATCTTAATACACCCCACTTATTTTCCCATAATACCCCCACACCCCACATTTTCAATATACATCTTATATTTTGTACATACACCCTACATTTTCTTTACACTCCACATTTCTCAAATCTTATAACACTCATTTTTAATTTTCAGGGATTGAATCTAACCATATGAACACTAAAAGATGAATATGAATATAGAAGTTTAAATAATGCAGCAAACGCAAGATTAAATAATTATCGATGTCATCGAAATCACTAAAACAATGAAAACTATGAAGTCTTACCTCATGTGAAGCTCCTGAAACATCGATTTCGTGTTCCATTCGTCAAAAACAATTTTTCTTAATCAACATGTTTGATAATTGAGAAGATAAATAATACGCTAAAAGTGATTTGAAATGTATTTATAAATCTTTATTTTTTTTAAACCTAATAAGGTCAAAATTGTCATTGCATAGTGGAGTAAATAAGTCATTTAATATTAAATTTTAATGTGGGGTGCATTCAACATTTTGTGGGGTGTTAATATAAAAACCCATTTTACAAATGCCATATTATATTAGATTAAATTATATTTTGTCCCCCATCTTCCACTAACACGGGCAGTTAGATTTTGATCCAATAGTTACAATTATTATAACTTTTAGAAAGACTCCATATTTGTAGCCGTTGGATCAAAATCCAACAGGTCAGGAGGATCCTGATCTCCTGCTCTTGAGAGGATCCAATTCCGCGTTTGAATTCAATAATGTCATGTCATGTATAATTTTTTTTTCTTCATATGATGTGATATTATTGGATCAGAACACTATAATAACGGTGAATTCGTTTCATGTAAATTGTTCTTTTCGCTAAGGATGGAACTCGGGCAGCCTTGATGCTCAATCCAACCCTAACCTAACATTCACAATTCGAACTTTGGTTGGGTTTGCGTTCATTAGGGTCGTTGGTGCTATTGAGCTTGTTCCTTCTCTATCTCGTACTCAAAATATTATTCGTATGGGAAAATGGGTTTTCCTTCTATTTTTTTCTACTACTTTTCTAGACTTGGCTACAGAGATTTTAGAGATGCATCTTCCAATTGATGAGGATAAGGACGTGTTAATTTGGAAAGCTTCTACATTTGGAGTTTTTTAGTTCTTATATGACTATGAAATTGTTTGTCCTTGATTTCATGTTGAGAGTTGGGCTTCTATATTTGGTGTCCTTTCATTCCACCTCGCTACTCTATTTTAGTTTGGAGGATTCTTTTCAAAAAGCTCTCAATAAAGGATTAACTTCAGCGACGAAGTATACCTTTGGTTCCAATATGCCAACTACATTACAAGAATTCTGAATCTATTTAGCACTTATTTTTTAGTTGTGGATTTGCACAACGTACTTCGTGTTGGCTTGCAATTCAATTTGCCAATATTCTTCTACCTCGGATTTATGGCTTGCTTTTGTGTCAAAGTGGTTTCTCCACAACTTTGCAATGTCTGGCTAGCATCATGGTTCTTCTTATTAATGGCTATTTGGAAGATGCGTAATAAAGTGAAGTTTGAAAGTAAGCCTTATTCCCTTTCACACCTTTGTCGTTCCATTTTGGCCTGGATTAGGTACTTTGGAATTTTCACTCCTGGGCATGTACTGTTGACCCTAAAAACTACCAAGCCTACGTGGCGCGCAGGCCGAGTAACTAGTGAGCTAACTACGTCATTCGGTTGATGTGGGGCGTGCCAACTTGTCGACCGAGCTCGGCCGATGAGTAAAATATGTTGATGTTGCGTTGGGTGCGCTGCTGACTTCTTGATCCTGCGATTGCGACCGAGGAAGGAATAGATCTCGACCTTCGGGTTCTAGAGCCTGAAGACAAGGCTGCTAGTTCTACAAAGTTCACAAATCATCGACGTCAGATTCGGTCACGGTGATTATATTTGTAAGAGTATAAGCACGCCGAATCGACACCAGACTATATGGACACAAGTATTTAAAGCAGATGTACATTTTAATCGTAAATGTGGTTCGACCGTCAGAATGCCGAATTCTAAATCCAACTTGTGAGTATCTAATCATAAAATAACTCGGCGTTCAACGCACCGAGTCTAGTGATTCGTAACACCTCACTTCGCCGAGAAGGTTCGTGAGATGACCTCTGCCAATAAGGATTCGAAAACCCTTATCGATCGAGACTTGGATAGATAACCAGTCGGCATTGAAGCAGTGCTGTTTATCCAAACTGAAGGTGTTTAGCGGTCGGTTGATTTTACGGCGACAGTGCTGTTTATCCAAACTAAAGATGTTCGCCGGTTACCTTCACAGTGCTGTTTATCCAAACTGAAGATGTGTCGGCGAAAAAGAAAATAAAAATCTCAAGGTTGTAGAGAGGTTTTGCGTACAGCGAGAGTTTGCGCAGGGCAGTTTGTGTGTTGAATTGGAGGGGTTTTTTCGTTGTTTGCCGCTTTGTATTTATAGCAGTTAATCTCCTCTTGGCCGTATTAGAACTATACTCAAATTAGGATTCTTTATCCTAATCCAACCAGGCCTCGGTCAATCCTAATGTCACTCAGACTCTGAACCAAACTCCTTATTCGACTATCTTTACTTCTCAAATCTTAGCATCATTATCCTATTGAGACTCTTTATCATACCAGGACTCGACCCATTCGCTCTTATCCAGATTAATCCTTCTTGCAATAAAACTCGACCGCCCTGATTGGGTAGCCCATGACCCTTGGCCGGCCCACATTATTTTCGGAAAAGCTTTGGACCAAACCTAAACCTATGCTCGGCCCAAGAGTATTATTTTGGGCCCAAACATTGCCCCCTCACTTCTGAGGTTTTTGGCTTAGAACTCCTTAGCTGAGTTTCGGCCTTGAAGAAGTGAACCCTAGGTATTTGAAAAGTTCCCAATATTCCAGCCATCAGGTGTATTCATGAAACACAATCTCACGGTCCTAGTCTTGTCAGTCATCCTGCCATGTGGCGTCTTCTGGGCACGTCTGTCCTATAATGATGACACTTGAAACGTGAGTGCAGACGTTAAACATCACTTCGTCATTAATTATGCCGCTACATATACCCACGCAACCTTGAACCACGAACTGCTAGGTCATCGAATCGTCCCTTCATCATCAAAACCGCCGCCACACGTTACCATTTCGCCTTAATCCCCGAGTTCTCCGGTCCCTTCACACGGGTTTTCGAATCTCCATAACGATAGAGAAAACCGACTGTTTGATTTTACCATTTCTTTTCAAAATCGAACGATTGACCTCCTTCTAAAACTCTTATAAATACCCAAAATCTTTTATTTTCCCATTTACGCTCTCAGAACTCTCAAACCTTTTATTCCCATATCAACCTGCAAAAACTCATTTCCAACCAGAAAATTTCCTCCAAGTCCAAAACTTTTTCAAACTCTCAGCAATGGCTTCCAACACCTTCATCTCCAAACTTTCCGACGAATGCGCTAAGTGCAGGAACTTCATCGACCGGAGCGCCATAAAAAACCTGCGATTCGAAGGTGACTCGAGCGCTTCTCATCAGTTCCTGGGACCACTCTTTAAAGACAATGTCCCAGCGTCCATTACCAACCTCCTCAAAGATAACTGCCTGAAACCTTTGTTTCAAGGATATAACTGGTCAAAGTGGGAATTGACCAAACCCCAAGGAACCTGGCCTTCCACTATCGCGACCTAAGTAGTGTGGGTCGAAATGATGGAGAAGTTCTTCAACAAAGAATGGAAGGTTCTTGGCATTTATGATGTCATCAAGCTCTCGACCATCGAGATTGCCATGAACAAAGAACTTCTCATGGTAGCTCTGGGTTTTTGGTGCTCGGCCACTAATACTATGGTTCTTCCACTCGGCCCTATTGGCCATACTATTCTCGACATCTCTGCCATCCTCGGGACCTCCTCTTCAGGTCTCCCGATTGACATCTCCCTCTCTGGATGTCCCTCAAACCTCGACTTCAAGATACTCTTCGACGAACGTGCGGTCAAGTCGCTAAGGAAGAAAAATCAAGAGCCATTGACAGAAGAAGTTCAGAAATTGCATAAGAACTTCTTCAACTACAACACCTTCATTCAACACTTCGTTAGCCGAGGGGAAGAGAGCCTCAGAAATGGAGAACACGAAGCCTTCATTTTCTACTGGTACAACAAATTCATTTGCTGTACCAAATCAAATAAATGTTTGCTCGAGAACATGCTGGTCGCTGAGGCGTTAGCCAGTGGTCATGTCCTTGCTCTTAGCTCGGCTATCCTTGCAAACCTCACACGCTGCCTAGCCGAGGCGACAGTCAACAAGATTGACCCCCACCAAACTGGCACACTCTAGGTCCTTCAACTCTGGTTGCAAGTTTATTTTGCCACCCTCAGGCCATAAATCCCCAACTTCATACCCACCGAAGCATTGGGTTTGCAATTGGGCACTAGACCCGCTCCTCCTCAATCAGCCGAATAAGTTTTTAAATACTTTTTTGGCCTAGAAAACCTTTCCGATGACGAGTTTTTGATCTTCCGTCGTCAAGAATATCCCTTTTCCATCAAGCTCTCATCTTCGTCCTGGACTGAAGCTGAAAACGCTGTCATCCGAAAGAGCTGGGGACCGTTTGTGTTGACAAGCGACCTTCCCCTCGGTTGCGATGCCAAACGTGCAAGTTGGGAAGTCTACCATCCCCACTTCACTGCGCGGCAACTTGGCTACCTCCAATGCTACCCACTGCCTCTACTTACCTCCCGTTTTCTCTTAAGCCGATGACACTTCTCTGGTTCTTCAGAAAGAGAATGCAGGGAGGCCGAGCAAGAATTTCAAGAAAGATGCAAGAAATTCTGCCTCTGGTCGAACGTCCCCGAGACACTCAATACCGCCACCTTTGTTGAATGGTGGGCCACCTATACCAAAGACTTTTTCGGCGCACCTGTTGAAAAATTAAGAAAATTTTTGGTGACCACCTGGAGAAGACTTATGCCCCGACCCCTAAAGAAACGACTCAAGGTATTTGTCTATGTCTATCATTTTACTTTGGCCATTTGTTTAAACTTGCTGTTTTAATTTTAGCTTCTTCAGGTAGTTATGCGGATGCAGCAGCTGCGGCTGTGAGCAAGAAAAAGTTGCCCCCTCGCTAAAGAAAATCGCGACCGCTTCACCGATCTTGCTGAGCAAACGGTCTTGCCCAGAGGCTGAAATGGCTGGCGACGCCCCCTTCTTAAAAGACGTATCAAGAAGTTGGCGAGAAAATGGGAGCGATAAATTCATGTCATCTCCAACCAGACTATAGGAGCCACCACTGAATCTCTTCACGCTCCTGCCGTTCGAGTCTCGACGGAAATGCAAATGAAACCTCCCACCAATCAAGCTCCTGAGGTTCACCCCGTTGAACAAGTCGTGGTCAAGCCGACTGTTAATATGTGTTGGAAGTATGCCCACAAAGCCACTCATTTGATGTAATAGCTTTTTGGAATACTTAATATGTTAAACTTTTATATGTTTAACGGAAGGGCAATACTTATTGTTAATCACTATTTATTGTATCATGTGTTTAATCAATAAGAGAATCCAAGGGATGTATTTGACATAAGAGATAAGTGATCTAATGAGTTAGATTAAGGAGACCTTTCTCTTATGTTCATTCCTAAAACGTTCCTAGCCATAGGATTGCCAATTGGGCATTGACAATCCGCTAAGGTTAGTATGTGTTATGTTGACTCAAACGTGAGTATGAACTAGTCTCAAGTCATTTGGTGTTGGACACTAAGACAAACACATAGGTGCTCGAAAGAGTAATCGAGTACACTGAACTGCGATTAATGAGAGTTCAAACATACATGTCATGTACGAACTCTAAGGTTACAATATGCA
The DNA here is from genome assembly GCA_035220775.1 of Malus fusca. Taxonomy (NCBI): domain Eukaryota; kingdom Viridiplantae; phylum Streptophyta; class Magnoliopsida; order Rosales; family Rosaceae; genus Malus; species Malus fusca. The sequence goes on along the minus strand of CM069064.1, from coordinate 8,939,536 downwards.
AAGTAGTCCTTAGACCTGAGGCATCATAGATGTCTAATGGTTAGGTCCTTGATCTTTGATCATGACAAAGGCATTCCCTCGGATTGTCCACGGCATTGTTGGGGTCATGTGATCTAGTCATGTAGGCATATGAATGCACAACAAGGGATCTCTAACCTTCCATGGTGGAAGGAGTATACTCTAAAATATGATTCTAAAGTCTTTGGCCAAAGCAAATGAATATGACTAAGGAAGATGTTCCAAATCATATTCAAGGGAATCATATAAGAAAGTATCACATTGGATAGTAGACATGAAACAAACTATCACTTAAAACAATGTGGTTAAGAGTATTGTATTAGAGAATGACCGTATTGCATTGTAATTGTAACTGGATAGGTTCTCCAACCAATTCTACTTAGCTTGGGTAACCATGACATACTGCTAGGTGTCACTCATGGTTTGTGGAAGCCCTATTGATTAGCAAACACTAATCATCAAAAAGGGAGAATTGAAATGTGGTTTCAATTCACAATCGATAGTTAAGAGTAACATCGCCCACTGCCTCGCTAATTGGAACCTAATGGATCGCACACCAAATAAGGATATATGTGAAGCAATTAAATGAAATGGATAAGCAATTAAATGGTTTAATTGAAGAATGGTCAAGATTAATTAATTAGTTAATTAATTATACGAAATGTTCGTATTGGGCTTTTAAGTTGGTTTTAGGGCTTCGGGGCCCAAAAGTGTTTTGGTCCACAAGGCCCATTATGTTTAAGTTGTATGACAACTAAAACAAAATGGGCAATAAGCCCAATAACCATATAGGCCAACCATTTAGGGTGAGGGTATGCAAGTTTGCTTAATTGCAAGTTTGCCACTCACCTAAGAAATGAAGTATAAATTCATCTTTATAGCTTTGTTTTCAATTAGGGTTTTCTAAGCTACTTGGGGATAGTTATCTAGCAAATTTACTTCCCTAAGTGATCCATTTTCATCCTCACAAATTACATCCTTGGTGAAGAGACATAGAGACATCAAACTTTTGGTGTTTTGGAGAACTAATCCTCAAATCCTCAAAGAAGCAAAGGAGCACTAAAAGGAGGAAAATCACAAGGAAGATCCAAGGAGCAAGGAGGTGACTTGAAGGCCCTCCACTTGGGTGAATCCCTTGTGTAATCAAGGATGAGCTTCAAGGGTAAAGAATCTCTAAATTCTTAATTATCTTTAATGTTGTTAAAGAGTCTTTTGGTTCACCATATACTAGGCTTTGAAAGTCATGGGTTTCATGAATTGTTTTTGGATGCATGCCTACTTTAAAGAGTTAATTGTTAGCATATGTATTCAAATGTTCATACATGTTCTTAGCTAGGACAAAATTTTTCCTTCAATATGGTGGTTAAGGAATCCTCAACTCCAGGGTCGGCCGTTACTCTCATCTCGAAGGAATCGGCCACCTTGGCCGAGAAAACTCTCACCCCGAATCCAAAAACAAAAACAACGATCGTTCTGGATAAAGAGGTATGACTATGTTGCTGGTAACTTTTCCTTCCACTAGATTCTGAATCCTAAACAATTCTTATTTTAGGATGACGAAAGCGAAGAACTCTTGCTAATGAGTCGCCCTCGACCAACTAGAATTCCTACCAATAATTCTCCACCTGTGGTTGAGGAGACTGACCAGGTTGATCCTCCTGCAGCTGACCATGGAAAAAGGCCGCTTATCGAGCCTGAAGCGACGACGGAGACACTAATCCACCCGTAAGATCAGAACCTTACCATTCCTCCTTAAGAAGTTACTTCAGCTTTTGTAAGGCTCGATCCCTTTCTTTCGTTGATTTTATTATAACAAGTCTGAACAGAGTATAATACTAAATGGCAGGTGCCTGATTATTCATTTCACCGACAATTCTAGGTGTTATCTATATTTCCTGGCCACCTCAATGGTCGTCAAACGTAGATAACCTTCATCGGCCGCGTGAGTTGAAAAACAGTCTTAAATATTGTGCTCGACCATTAAGCTCTCTAGGTTCGAGCAATGAACCAGAGGACCTGGCCGAAGTCTCATCCCGGCAGGTCTAAAGCAAATTCTCTTTGTTATATTCTTTACAATTTTCTTTTCATGTGCAACCTTCTTGGGAAGCCGAGCTCGACGTTCTCCTTTTGAATACTGCTAGAGTAGCCAGATAATCTACTACGTCGACCGAGCCTTCTTCGGCAACCGAGGCCGAATCCAATGCCATCGCCAAGTTACAAGAACTCATATCCTTCTCTGCTTCGCAAATCCTTCAATACAAAGGCCTCGACTTCGTAGGAGAGTGCCTGAACGCTATTGCCGATGATGGTCTGCTGAGTACCGAGAATGTCCTCGACCTTTCCAATATCCTGGAGAGGACTCAGCAATTTTTTATTACTTTTGAACAGGCTTTCCGGGCTGATAACGACCTAAAGGCTGCCAAGACCGCTCATGAAGCCAGTCGGCCGGAGGTTGAGCCCATTAAAGCAAAGAAAACGCAGTTGGCCGACTTTGATCATCAAATCGCCGAGCTGCAACATCGAATCGCCGATCTTCAACGACAAAGATTGGCCGTTGCTTCGGACCTCGAACAAAATTTTGAAGCAAATAAGGCTCAGTTAACGGATTTCGCGACTGGCGCAAGGCAAATCCAGCATCTTCAGCTTAATCGAAGGATGAGGCAAGCCAAAGTCACCATGGGTGAAGTAAAGTGGTTGGAACTGAAGGCTGCTCTTGAAGCCTTCATTCCTCCGACCCCTTAGGGTTTTGGTCTAGGAATTATTTGTAACTTCGCTTGTACGTTTCTTTGCAAAATTAATGAAATGATATTTTATTCTCGCATCTCCCAAGTGACTGGATAGTATTTCTTTAGAAATTTCCCGTTGATTGGTAACTTGTGAATTAAACCAGTTCGATTTTTGAGGTGGTATGCCCCATTGCCGAGAACTTTGTGAACGATGAACGGTCTTTCCTAATTCAGTTACCATTTGCCGAACCTGGGGTCTTTAATTCCTACAGGCAGCACAGTTTGCCAAATAACTCGCTCTCTCCGAATGTTTTTTGTCTGACTCGCTGATTATAAGCTCGCTCAGCAATATTTTTCTGTGCCATCAATAAATTATAAGCGTCAAGTCAATTTTCTTCCAAATCTTCTAACTCTTGCCGCATGGCCTAACTATACTCGGCACTGAATAAGCTACTTTGTTCAATCACTCGCAATGAGTTTATACGTAGCTCAACTGATAATATAGCGTCGTGGTCATAGGTTAATGCGTATGGAGTCGTTCCGGTTGCCGATCGGAGTGAAGTTCGATAAGCCCACAATGCTTCGTTTAACTTTAAATGCCACATACCAGGTCTTTCTTTTACCATTTTCTCGAGAATACCGATTAAAACCTTATTACTTGCTTCGCCTTGTCCATTTGCCTGCGGGTAATACGGCGTAGACTGCTTGAGTCGAATTTTTAGATTTGTCATGCACTTCTGAAACCTGCCAAATGTAAAGATCGTACCATTATCTATTATGATTGTTTCTGGTACGCCGAATCTTCACGATGTTTCTTCTACAAAATTACAAACTTTTTTAGACATTAACTAGACATATGACTTGGCTTCGATCCATTTGGTGAAGTAATTCGTTGCAACAAATATCCACGCATGTTTTGTTGTCTCGGAAGATGGTGCAATTTTACCGATTACATCTATGGCCCATCCTCTGAACGGCCATGGTTTGGTGACCAAATGAAGTGACTCGGCTGAAACCCTCTGTATAGGCCCATGAATTTGACAATCCTTTTGCGTACTCGATACAATCATTCAGAATGCTCGGCCAGAAATATCTGTGTCGCCGAGGCAGCCAGCGCATCTTTCGTCCAGATTGATGAGCCCCGTAAATTCCTTCGTGTACTTCTGCCATTGTTTGAGCGGCTTCTTGTAAGCCGAGGCATAACAACAATAGACCATCATCACCTTTTCGATACAACTCATTCTGGTATGATACGTAGTTTGTGGAATGGACCCTTGTCCGTCGGTCGTGTTTTTCACCAGGGTTATCTACATATCGCATAATCGCCCTTCTTCAATCATCTGGTAATGCATCGACAGCACAAACCTCTATAAGGTCATTATGCTCTAACAATAACGGTAAAGACATGACTCGTGTACGAATCACGCAATCGCGTTGGAGAACTTACTGATTAACCAAGGCCGAGTATGCTCGTCGTGACACAGGTATTTCTCAGCCTAGTTTACCCCTCATGGGTTGTGTTCCGGAGGCTATTTTAGCTAATTCGTCAACGTCGATGTTATGAACTCGTGAAATGTGTTTGAAAGTAACGTCGTCGAAAGATTCGGCCAAATAGCTAGCAACCATGTGATAGGGTGCCAGAGTACAACTCATGCAACGAAAGGTCCCATTAAGTTAATTAATCACAAGTTCGGAATCATCGAGAATAAGGACACGAGTGGCCTGCAAATCGTGTAAGACACCGAGACCGATGACAAGGGTTTCGTAGTCGGCTTGATTATTCGTACAATCAAAATCGAGCTTGAGAGAAAAATACCAGCGGCTGTGATTTGGGGATTGAATAACGATCCCAACGCCAGCCGAGACTGAAGTACTAGTGCCATCAAAATACATTGTCCAGTAATTATCACATGTGTCCACCATGCCGATTTCAACGTCATTGCCCCCAAACTCGTATGACGATGAGTGTTGGGCCAAGAAATCAGCCAACGTTTGGCCTTTGACAGCTTTTTGGGGCACATATTGCAAACTAAATTCAGACAGTGCCATTGTCCACTTGCCGATTCAACCATTTACTATCGGCCGAGTGAGCATGTAACGAATGACATCAGTCCGGGCGATGACCTGAGTGATTGATGAGAGCATATAATGTCTGAGTTCTGATGCAGTGAAAAAAGGTGAGGTAAAGCTTCTCGATGATGGAATAATTAATTTCTGGTGGGTTGAGATTTTGGCTAAGATAAAAAATGGCTTGTTCTCACCCAACATCATTGTCTTGTGCGAGAAGGCATCCGATGGATTATTCGGCCGGCGAGATATACAGCTTAAGAGGTCTACATCTGCGTGAATGCCTCATGGTGTCAGAATCCTTGATCTGCGTGAATGCCTCATGGTGTCAGAATCCTTAAGTTTCAAGAGCGTGGAGAAGGCTTTCATTTTCCCTGCCGAATTGGAATCGTCGGAGAAAGTTAATCTTGCCAAGCAATGATTGTAGTTGTTTCTTAGTCATCAGGGGTGGAGCGTTGATGATTGCTCGAGCCTTGTTTTCGTCTACCTCAATACCACGATGATGTATAAGGAATCCTAAAAAATTGTCGGCTGATACGCCGAAAGCACATTTGGCAGGATTCATCTTAAGGTTGTGCTGACGGAGGTCATCCAAATGTGTCTACCGATGTTCTGATTTGATTACAACATCGTCCATGTAGACTTCGACGATGGTACCAATCAAATCATGGAAAATATTATTCATGGCTCATTGATATATGGCGCCGGTGTTTTTGAGGCCGAATGGCATGACAACCCATTTGTATGTGCCGAGTGCCCCCGGGCAACGAAACGAGGTTTTATGAACATCGGCCTCGGCGATGAAAATCTGGTTATAACCAACATGTCCATCCATAAAGGATAAGATCTCGTGGTTTGCCGCTGCGTCGATTAACAAATCTAAAAGTGGCATTGGATACTCATCTTTAGGAGTTGCCAAGTTTAAATTTCGAAAATCAATACAGATGCGCAGGGCACCATTTTTTTTAAAACGGGGACGATGTTTGCCAACCAGTCGACATATCGAGCTGTCCGAATAAACCCAGCTTTTAAAAGTCAAACGAGTTCGTCTTTTATGCCGAGTTGTACTTCGGTTGAGAATCGTCGAGGTGGTTGGTGGAATGGTTTACACCCAGGTTTGATGCGCAATTCATGTTCGACTAGTGTGCGATCTACACCAGGCATCTCTTGGTAACTCCAAGCAAAACAATCCTTAAATTCTTTGAGCAAGTTACAAAGTTTGATTTTTACATGTTGGGGTAATAACGCACTAATGAACAAAGGTCGTGGGTTTTCGACCGTTCCAACGTTGATTTCCTCCAAAGGATCTTTGACTTAAGGTTGACTATCCTCAAGCTCAGCTGGTGCAGCCTGAACTTTATCGAGTGAAAGTACTGAGCCGTTGTCTCATTCGTCCAAAAATTCGACTAAGTGCCCGAATTTGGTTGTTTGGAGATGACATACCAATGGGCCAGCAATCGTTCCATGGTAGATGAAACTGCAGCCTGTCGTCTGTCCTGGCGGTCTTCAGACGTCAGTATCTTCAATCAGATCGGCCAATCCAAGCCTCGTCGAATCCTAATAGACAGTTTTGGTGCCTTCCTCGATTGCTTTCTGTACCGAAATTCTAGTCGGTCGTCTTTCCTCGTTCAAACCTTGTAGGGTAATGTAGTCGATGTGATCATCGTAATATCGTGCTTGAATCATATTGGCTTCAAAAGGTTGATTATCAGTCGGATGCACCACAATGGATTTACCATCCCAAAAAATGAGAACCTGATATAGTGAAGAGGGAATGCAGTTTGTTTGATGGATCCAATCCCGACCGAGCAATGCATTGTACTCGGTCTTGGAGTCGACGATAAAGAATGCGGTCATGTGATTGCGACCTGCCACGCTTACCTCCAAAGGAAGCACTCCTTTAGTTTAAGACTTGTCACCGACGAAGCTGCTCATAGTTATTCCTGATAGGATGAGTTCGTCGTTTGACCGTCGTAGTGCCTTTATGACGGATACTGGCATGATATTGACCGTAGCCCCACAATCGACGAAGATTTTGGAGATTGGATAACCTTCGATGTGAGCCGTGACATACAACAGGTTCAAATGTTGAAGATTAACCGAAGAAGAGCGGGGAAACAATATGGCCAGAGCTGCTTTAAGTTTGTCGGCTTCACTCGCTTGCTCATCATCTTCGGTAGCGATGAAATCAACTTGTGTTGCTTCCTCGGCAACCACATCCTCATCCAAGGAATTTGGTTGGGGTGTAGTTGGTTGAAATTCAGCCGGTAGGACATGGACCATGCTGATTTCCATATTGTCGAGGACTGAAGGGCCCATCAAGTCTTGGTCGTTGTCCGCTGGGTTATCGAGTACGGTATCATGCTTTGGGGCTTCCTCAACCTGGTCTTGTCTTGCCTCATCGGGTACCTGCTCTTGTGGTGTGTCAACTGAACCTGTTTCATTCTGGCTGTCATCTTCGAGCTCGGTCGTTACTGGGGCTTGGTTTTGTCCTTGCAATGCATTACGGGCTCGTTCTTTATAGGTGATTTGAGCGTCCTTGTGTCTAGGTAGGCATCCAAACGCGCCACACGATCCTTCTCATCGGCTGTAAGGCCGAAAAAAGATACGGCTGAGAATACTTTGAAATGATGTCGTAAGTACTAAAGGTCTTCGAAAGAGAAATGGAGCTCGGCGGTGTCTATGTCCGTATACGGGTCGACCTCGAAGCCGAGGACCTGAGCTTCTCATATGTGCTGGAACCTGGCCTTCATTGCTGGGTCGGTAGTTTTCTGAATAATCTGTTCAGCATCAAGGCAAGTGAGTGTCAGGTCGAAGGCTTCTTGCGACGCCTTGGGTAGGCCGTATAAGTCATTGGCAGAATGTGTCTTGTGAGATTCTCGCATGTACTCCAATGATTTTCCGAGGAATGAAGGATGTAAATTCCGCCAGACTCTTATTAACGACTCTCACTGGGGTAATAGGGGAAGCTTGCTTTCGGCTTATTGTCTGAAATGCTCAAAATGAGCTTTCATCTCCCCGAGCTGAATGAGGAGTTTAATGCGCTTTTCGGATTCTTCAATGGTGGTTTCAAAGTTGCGATCAATTACCTTTTTCCCTTGAAGTAATTCGGCCATAATTGCTGGGGTTTGTTGATCATTTCCGTTGTCTGCTGCTTCTTTCGGCTGCCATTTGGTAGCCGAAGTAGCTTGTGATGCCTGTCGTCGAGCCATGCAGTCTATCCGTTGGCGTCAACGTTTCTGAGATTTGGATAATGCAGTATAAACGCCAGTAGGAGAATTGTAACTATACCAACGTTGGTCGCGTGGCTCAGGTGGCTTGAAGGTTTTCTGATTCGCTGATGAACTCGAGCTGCTGGAGTTACGTGAGTAATAATCCTCATTATAAAATGGCGCGTCGAAATCAAGACGCCGTCTAGCTGGGGGAGGGCCATCTGTTCGTGTTTGAGGGCTGAGCCTATCGAACACCTTCTGGCGTTGGCCTCCGCCGAGTTTCTTGATAGATGTTACCGCGGCCTTGGATGGTTGTCGTGATGCAGGAGCCTGAGGTAGTTTCTCTTTTGGCTCGGTTAGGACGACACATGCTTTACAATGGTTACATAAAACCATCGGTCCCTCAACTTCCTATGCACTGCTGTCTAACATGGATTCGACTATGGCCGGTCCCGAAAACTCTATAGGTGGCTCGTTTGAAAATAGATCAATCTTGAGTCGCGGCCGAGAATTCTGCTTTGGGACGTGTTGTATTGGAACAAACTCGGCCTTCCCTTTCCCTTTATTTTTGGGCAAATGAGCATCTACCATGCCAACTGTTATCGAAGGAAAAGGATCAACGTCGACAGTCATCTTTTTCTCAGGAAATTTTAATTTGCCTTTATCGATCCAACTTTGAATAGTATCACGAAACATAACGCAATTGTTTGTTGTATGCTTATTCAAATTATGGTAATTGCAATACGTCTTTCCTTTCAACTCTTTGGCTTTAGGAATGTTGTGTTCTGGTCGAAGTTTGATGATCTTTGCCATCAATAATTGGTCGAAGATTGCATCGGCCTTGGTGATATCGAAAGTGTAAACTTTTGATGTTTTAACCGCCTCTTCAGCAACCTAGCGTGTTTTTGCATCCTTGGAGTTAATATGAGTCAATGCCTTGCAAACGTACGGTTTATCTAACACTATCTCGGCCGCGTCCACACTGACATATTGAGGATCCTCGCCTTCAGCCGATGCGTAGCTTACTATGGGATTTTTATAAATCGTTCCCTGGGATGGGGACTTCGAGATCTTTTCCTCTCAAAGCAAATAATCATATTGCTCGACGTGTTGGGCCAGTTTGTACATATCTCGGAAGTTTGCCCCCAGGAATTTCTTTTTCTACTCCACGTCTAGCCCATTCAAAGCAAGCCTAACAAATTTGACTTCGGGTAGAGGGACTCGGCACCAATTCTTGGGCGATTTAAACCTTGTAAGGTAATCCATTGGTGACTCATCAGATGCTTGAGCCATCCTAGCCAATGAAGAAACTGACATTTCCATCCCTGGCCGATATAATTGCTCGTGGAATTTCTCGACCAGTTCCTCCCACCTTTGGATAGAATTAGGTGGAAGGTTGATGTACCATGCGAATGCCGAGCCTATCAATGAAAAGTTGAATAATCGCAGTTTATGGAAGTCACTATTGACATCTCCGCACTGCGCAGTGAATCGAGCCACATGTTTTAACGAGGACAGGGACGATTCTACAGCAAAAAGGCTTAAATCTGGGATCTTAAAGCCTGTAGGATATTCGAAGTTTTCTACATAAGCTGGGTATGGATGGATGAATTTCGGGAACTTCGGCCCCTTTTTTAAGGCCAAATCGATCATTATTTGTACCTCGATTATATCAACGGATGTCGTTTCTTCTCTCTGGTCGGATCCGTCTGATCTACTGCTTAATCCTCCTTTTTTTTCCAAGTCGTTCGCTCTGAGCCGAGCAGATCCTGTCTCGGCCTGTATCGCTAATAACAAATTACTCTTAAATGGAGGTTGTTGAGGACGATCAACGGGTCTGCCTTCGTAAACTTTGCTAACCAATAGTCAAGCAATTTGTTGTGTGACTCGCCATTACTGTGTATTACCTCAAGTATGCTTTTCACTTCTCGACTGAAATTCTAAGATTGCTCCTCAAGTCTTCTCCGAATAAAAGATCTAGTCGGCAGATCAAAACCCTCGCCACCATCCTCATCACAATCTACCACTATTCATTCGACAAAGATTCCCTTTGATGTTCTAGTGATGACCTCTGCATCCCGAGCCTGTCCGCCGAGGCTGACTTCTTTTTCTTGGCGTGTCGCACTTGTGGCTTCAAGTGTGGCGGTAGCAAGAGGGTTTTGTGCTTGTGACAAGCCATCATGATCAGGGTTTTGGGCTGTAGATGGAAGGTTAGTCGCTGATTTACCCATTCCTGTTTTCTTTTTTACTGACCGTGTTTCAATGGTCATGAACTAAATAGCTTTAGCACTGGGTCCCACTGGGCGTGCCAAAATGTTGACCCTAAAATTACCAAGCCTACGTGGCTCGCAGGCCGAGTAACTAGTGAGCTAACTACGTCATTCTGTCGATGCGGGGTGTGCCAACTCGTCGGCCAAGCTCGGTCGAGGAATAAAATATGTTGATGTTGCGTTGGGTGCGCTGCTGACTTCTTGATCCTACGATTACGGCCGAGGAAGGAATAGATCTCGACCTTCGGGTTCTAGAGCCTGAAGATAAAGCTGCTAGTTCTACGAAGTTCACAAATCGTTGGCGTCGGATTCGGTCACAGTGATTATATTTGTAAGAGTATAAGCACGCCGAATCGACACCAGACTATATGGACCGAACCGTAAATGTGGTTCAGCCGTCAGAATGCCGCTCTAAATCCAACTTGTGAGTATCCAATCATAAAATAACTCGGCGTTCAACGCACCGAGTCTGGCGATTCGTAACACCTCACTTCGCCGAGAAGGTTCGTGAGATGACCTCTGCCAATAAGGATTCAAAAACCCTTCTCGACCAAGACTTGGATAGATAACCAGTCGGCCTTGACGCAGTGCTGTTTATCCAAACTGAAGGTGCTTCACGGTCGGCTGATTCTACGGCGACAGTGTTGTTTATCCAAACTGAAGATGTTCGTCGGTTGCCTTCACAGTGCTGTTTATCCAAATTGAAGATGTGTCGGCGAAAAAGAAAATTAAAATCTCAAGATTGTTGAAAGGTTTCGCTTAGAGCGAGAGTTTGCGCAGGGTAGTTTGGGTGTTGAATTGGAAGGGTTTTTTCATTGTTTGCCGCTTTGTATTAGAACTATACTCGGATTAGGATTTTTTATCCTAATCCAACCAGGCCTCGGTCAATCCTACCGTCACTAGGACTCTGAACCAAACTCCTTATCCGGCCATCTTTACTTCTCAAATCTTAGCATCTTATCCCATTGAGACTCCTTATCATACCAGGACTCGACCCATTCGCTCTTATCCAGATTAATCCTTCTTGCAATAAGACTCGACCGCCCTGACTGGGTAGCCCATGACCCCTGGCCGGCCCACAGTATTTTCGGAAAAGCTTTGGACCGAACCTAAACCTATGCTCAGCCCAATGGTATTATTTTGGGCCCAAACAGTGGTATTTTGGATAAGCAACTTTTAGTCTCTCTTGGAATCTCAACTGGGTCCTGTAAAGCTCCTTATACAGTCCATGTTCTTCGGCATCTCCTTCCATTTTCTTGGGTCAAAGTGAATACTGATGGCCTTGCTAAGGGTAATCCCGCTCCCGCAGCTTGTGGTGGGCTTTTCCGAGATTTTGCAAGTTATTTTCTTGGTGGTTTTTCCTAAGCTTGGGGCATTGTACTTCTTTCTATGTGGAGCCTCATGCTATCATCCTTGTTGTGGAGTTAGCTCACGATCGGGGTTGGAAAAATTTATGGCTTGAAAGTGACTACTCTTCTAGCGTGATATCTTGTTTTGCTTATGGTTCTTTTTCTCCTCCTTGGTCGCTCCAGACACGTTGGAAAAATTGTATTTGTCGATTACAGAACATGATATTCCATTGCTCTTATACATTTCGAGAAGGAAAGGCAGTTACTGACAAATTAGCCAACTTAGGGTTTCTCTCGTCTTCACTTGTTTGGCATGCAGATCCTCTTATAGAGATTTTTTTTCTGCGTTCAGATTTCTTGGGCATGCTGGCCTACAGGTTTGTCTCCCCTTCTTAATGTGTGATTTTCTTTTTTACCTAATCTTTTTGGATTTTCCTTTTTTGTTTTGCAGCTTGTCTTACAGGTTCCTACATTTTAGGTTTTATTTTAGAAGGGTTTGGTCCTTTATCCACTCCTATTTTTCTTATATTTTCTTTTTCAAGGGAGGTAAGGTTTATGTCCCCATCTTTTTTCTTGTATTCTATTTTTCAATAGGGGTAAGGTGTATGTCCCCCCTTTTTTTTTTTTCTTTTTTTCTTCTTGTTTTTGTTTTTTCCTACTTTATGAAGGTAAGGTTTATGCCCCCCCGACTAGGTGTAAATTTTTTTTATTTCATATCAATAAATTTACCTTGTATCGCCGAGGTTTTTGAAAAAAAAAACACAAAAGTTAAACCTGGTTTTTATCAATCGGATACCATACCAATTGCTTGGATGCGTTTGAAAGCCTTGAGATGACTTGGAGAAAAAAAGTCTTTTTAGGTGTTTTTGTAACAAATGATCCATCGCGTGGTAGATTCACAATCCACTGCCTTGATCCACTTGGCCACATCCGCCCCCTCCCCTGCCCCCACCCCCACATAGGTTTAAGTCTCTTATCTAGGATCGTCAGAAAAAAAATTCAAAATATTCGTGGGCAGAAGCAGCGGCTGACGTTCTACACGAGGCAATGTGAAAATGGACCAGGAGGGGCAAGCCATATTTTGTTCCTAGATGCGTCGTTGTTATACGGTAATTGACCTACGCTATCGTATAATAACTTACCTTCTCATGTGACAGTACTTAGTGTTTATCTTTATGTTAACAGGTCTGGTTGTCTGCGAGAACTAACCTCAAACAACCAATCAATGGAAGGGAGGGACAAAAACCAGCTCTCGTAAAATGGAACTTACAGGAACTGCGCTCGAAACTGAACCAAATAGACGTCGCGGACATTGGTGGTAAAGTTTGTAGTTTATTAGCATTTACATAATACATGTTCGGTGGAGTTGTAATCAGTGTACACTTAACAAGCTGAAGTAGATGGACAAAAAGATCAAGAAGGGGAAAATGTATTTGGTGACACAGTGGGCTCATCAAAAGACGAACTTGCTTAAGTATGTCGACAAGAAGATTAAGAAGAAGGGGAAAACGTATTTGATGATACGTACTGAAATGTTGGAAGGCTAACTGAAATGTCGGAAACTAAAAGAAGAAAAATGAGGAGGAGAGAAAGCTGAAAGAGAACTATGAGTTCTTAATTCATGAACAGAAATCTTTGCTTGAATCTGTGAAAAGTTCGTGAAAAAGCTGGAAGGAACTCTTGAACAGAAAGAGAAGTGTTTGTACCATACTTGACCAATCCCGAAACTACTGAGCACCGGTCAACGTTATACCGTCAAGGACCCAGAAGAGCTTCCCTTCAACCAGGAGGCCAATCACAATGCGTCACGTGTCGACATCAGAAGCCAATCACAGCGCGACACGTGTCAACATCAGAAGCCAATCACAACACGACACGTGTCAATGTCAGAACAAAACTAGAAACTTTCTTCTATAAATATGGATCATTCTCCCACAATAATCTCTAATGTCATTTTGTACTAAACTATTCACTATAACTCACAAAATGAGAGCTTGAACCTATGTATTTGTGTAAACCCTTCACAATTAATGAGAACTCCTCTACTCCGTGGACGTAGCCAATCTGGGTGAACCACGTATATCTTGTGTTTGCTTCTCTGTCTCTATTCATTTACATACTTATCCTCACTAGTGACCGAAGCAACCAAGCGAAGGTCACAAAACCTGACACTTTCTGTTGTACCAAAATCCTCACTGATTTTGTGCATCAACATTTGGCGCCGTCTGTGGGAAACGACACTTATTCCCACTCTCTTCAGCTTTGTCAAGCTGGTTTCCACCGCTTGTACACTCTATTTTGGCCAAGCATCTCTCTCCGACATAGGGAGCGAAAGAAGCCATAGCACACAGAATGACACCCCCCTTGGACCTAGTATGAAGCAACGACAGCAGAAAGGAAATAGAGTTACTCTTCAAGCTAAAGTCGATGAGCTAGAGGTTCAGAACAACAAGATAGCGATGAAGAATGAGGTCCTCCAGGAACAATATGAAAAACTTTTCGAGACGCTTCACGAGGCTAGGCATGTTCAAACACACAAGCTCGTCGCCCCAGTTGAGGTCAACAATCATCTGAATGCCCCCCAACACGGAGGGTCACCGATATCCAACACGGACATCCCTGATAGGGATCGAGCTACACATAAATGTGATAATCAACATGAGACTTCTCTCAACCCAGCCGCTTCAACCCGAAGCAGAAGAAGTAGAGGAAAGCACCTCCTCACAGAGGGAATGGAAGGACCAAAAGCCGTCTATCGCGATTGTCGAGACTTCCTAAAGCAACGTCGAGAGAATCTTATCCACATAAGCTCGAAGATCAATGACCCAAGAGTTTCTGAAAGACTCGGTCCTCTTCCACGACCCAGGCTAGCAGCCAATCTAGGGAATGGGCAACAGGTCCCAGAAGAACATGAAGGTACAGGGGACTCAGAAATATTCTGACATAATCATTCTAAGAGTCAGTGTGGCGAGTCCAAGGAAAAATCACGCTAACTTGATCAAACTTTCCTACTTCCAAGAGGCGATGGGGACTTACGAAAGAAAACTTCAGTGGTGCATGACTCCACTCAGGACCCCCTTGTCCTACAGCTTCTGGATGAAGTAAACAAGTTGAAGGCTGAACGTCAAGCCGAGATACCTGACTGGAACCAACCCAGGCCTGGCCCCCCTCACAAGAAGGATCCTCAACACCCCCTCCAAGCGAAGACAAAGAAGAAGTTTGACTTACAACTCTATACTGGAAGGGAAGACCCGATTGAACACCTTAACCTCTTTAAGTCCACCATGGTATACCGGAGACACACCGACGAAGAACGGTGCCTTCTCTTCCCCTCCACCCTCTCTGGCGGAGCTTTAAACTGGTATTGCCGTCTTCCACCTGAGACAGTAGACTCATTTGAAGAGTTGAGGAAGCTGTTTGTCTCTCAACACATCTTCCAGACCGATCGCTTGTATTCTGCAGATAACTTGTACACTATTCGCCAGAAGCCGGACGAGTCATTACGAAAGTATGCTGGCCACTTCAGCCATGAGTATTCTCGCTGCGCTGAGGTAGATGACAAGACCGCCCTCAAGGCCTTCACGGCAGGCTTACGTGACTGTTTCTTCAAGTACATGATCAATGCCAACACTTGAAAGACTTACTCTGAGGTGATGGCACAAGCTTACAACCATGCCTCCGCCGAGGCAATGACATATCAAGGGAAACCCCCTACAGTCACCCCTTATCAGCAAGTAGGGAGTGGAGGCCAGATCCAACCGAATGAGAAGACCTCAACCTTCCAAACGGTAGCAGCACACCCTCCTGCCTCATTTAATGCTTCGCCAAGTCAGCAGACATATCAATCCCAGGGCAAAAGGAAAGATTTCCATCCTCACCAATCTCATTTTAATAAAAAAAATAAGGGGCACTATCACGATAACTCAGGATATCGTCACAATAACGCCTGTCCCCAGGCAGTCAACGCATTGGGCCAATCACGTGTCAAGACAGGCCCTACCCCGAGGTATGAGACATACACACCTTTGAACGCTACATGCGCGGCCATCTACCCCAGTATAGCTCACCTGATACCAAAGCCAAAGCCAAGACAGCCAGATTACAAGTCCACGAAGAACACGGGCATGTTTTGTTGCTACCACGAGTATAATGGCCATGATGGCGAGAAGTGCATCATCCTCCGTGATCATATTGAAGCTTTGGCACGTGAAAGAAAAATTGATCAGTTCCTCCTTCACCCTCCAAGGGATAACCGTAACCAACGCCAAGTGAATGTGATATATTCCATAAGCGGCGGCACATCCATGTCTGAATCTTCCAATAGGGCCATGAAAAACAGTGAACGAACTTTGAGACCTGGCCATCAAGTGTTTCACGTGGAAGACATCAGGGGAGGCAAGTATCAAAAGCCTAACTGAGATCCAATATGTTTCTACCCTGAGGAAAAAAGAGGTATCATCTACCCTCACAACGACCCGTTGATCGTGGAGGCTCATATAGCAAATTTTGATGTGAAACGAATCCTGATAGACACAGGTGCTTCAGTCAATATCATGTTTGCTGAAGCTTTCAAGGCACTTAATGTAGCTGAACACTTGCTCGATCGCTCGATTTCTCCTCTGATAAGCTTCTCTGGCGATATCGTACAACCTTTAGAGAGTATACACTTACCCATCACCATTGGTACAGGCCCCTACACAGCTACTATTACCACTAACTTTCTAGTGGTCAATTGCCCAACGGCATACAATGTCATCTTTGGGCGCACATGCATCAATGATCTCAAGGCCATGGTATCCACACATATGTTGTTGATGAAGTTTCCAACCCCTTTCGGCAATGGATACATCAGGGGAGATCAACTTAGTGCTCGATCATGTTACAACACTTCAGTTAAGCAACAACACATGCATGTCCCCAAGGAGACCCTCTATATACATAACCAAGTAGTAAAGACCAGTCCAGATGAAGCCAACTCGGATATTCATGATGGCAACAGTCAACCCGACGACCCTCGAGATGACTCATTCACCCAGCAAGCACAACCCGCTGAAGAGTTAGAGAATGTCTCTATCTCCAAAGACCATCCAGATCGTATGGTGAAGATTGGCACCACTTTGTCACCACCCATTCGGTTGTCGCTGATCTCCTTTTTGCAAGAGAACGCCGAGGTCTTCGCTTGGTCATATAAAGATATGCCGGGCATCTCTCCCGATATCATCTATCACCGCTTGAGTATTGATCCCAAGACCAAACCAGTAAAACAGAAGCGAAGATCTTATGATGTTGAACGATACGAGGCAATGAAAGCAGAAGTTGAAAAACTCAAGGACATAGGCTTCGTCCGTGAAGTCAATTACCCAACATGGGTAGCAAATGTTGTCCTTGTTAAGAAAAATCCGACCAGGGAAAGTCTCCTGCTTCAAAAGGTCTTGTGGAGAATATGTGTCGACTACACCGACCTAAACAAAGGATGCCCGAAGGATAGTTTCCCCATTCCTCTCATTGATAGACTTATAGACTCTACGGTAGGGTGTGAGCTCTTGAGCTTCATGGACGCTTATTCAGGATACAACCAAATCCTCATGAACCCCTCAGACCAAGAACACACAGCCTTCACTACTGACAGGGGACTATATTGCTATAAAGTCATGCCTTTCGGCCTAAAGAATGCAGAAGCAACTTATTAGAGACTGGTCAATTCAATGTTCACCGAACAGATTGGGAAGAGCATGGAAGTTTACGTTGATGATATGCTAGTCAATAGCAAACATGCTGACCAACACATCACCAACCTATCTGAAACTTTCACCATTCTAAAGAAGTATCGAATGAGGTTGAACCCCAACAAATGTGCCTTCGGCGTGGGCTCTGGCAAATTCTTAGGCTTCATGATTAGCCAACGAGGCATTGAAGCTAACCCCGAAAAGATCAAAGCAATCCTCGACATTGAGAAATTAGCTCTAGCATTGAGAAATTAGCTCTAGCATTGGTCATGTCTGCTCGAAAACTTTTCCCTTATTTCCAAGCACACGCCATCATCGTGCTTACCAATCACCCTCTTCGACAGATACTCCAGAGTCCTGACACGTCTGGGTGAATGATCAAATGGGCGATAGCATTGGGTGAGTTTGACATCTCCTACCAACCAAAACTAGTCGAAAATGGTCAAGCAGTAGCAGATTTCATCACCGACTTCACATATCCTGTTGACATTGCTTCTACACCTGAAGCAGTAGCTTCATTACCATCGGAAGCTCAGAAGATAGAATCAACAACCCCAGCATGGAGTCTGTATGTTGATGGCTCATCCAACCAACAGGGTTGCGGAGCAGGATTAGTCATCACTACCCCCGACAAAGTGGCGATAGAATACGTTCTTCGTTTCAAATTCAAGGCATCGAACAACGAGGCCGAATACGAAGCCATTCTAGCAGGCTTACGTTTGGCCAAGCACCTTGGGGTTAAACAATTTGATATCTTCAGTGACTCCCAAATAGTGGTCAACCAAGTCACAAACAACTTTGATGCTAAGGATAGCTCCATGGCAGCATATCTTGTGCAAACACAACTTTTGCTCAAGCACTTCCACTACCAGATCACCCAAGTTCCTCGAGCGGCAAACAGTCATGCAGACGCTTTGGCTCGCCTCGCCTCGGCAGTGGAAGACAAGATTGGGAGAAAAATTCATGTCGAATTGTTGGCAGCACCAATCACCATGGTCGCGGAAGTGTACAATTTACAACAAGGAGATAGTTTGATCACCCCAATTTATAAATTCCTTGCTCATGGTACCCTCCCAAATGACAAAGTCCAAGCCAAGCAGATTCGATACAAGTCTGCCCGCTACCTGATCATTAATGACCAACTCTACAAACGCGGTTTTACCCTGCCATACCTAAGATGCCTTACACATGCGGAGGCGGAAATTGTCCTTCGGGAAATACATGAAGGAGTCTGCGGAGATCATGCTGGGTCTCGATCCCTAGCACACAAGACTTCTCGCCAAAGATACTATTGGCCAACACTCCTATGATCAGCCCTTAGCCTTTCGCCCAATGGGGACTTGATTTCATCGGCCCAATGCCAGGGTTTTGTTACAACATAAAGTGTCAGGTTTTGTGACCTTCGCTTGGTTGCTTCGGTCACTAGTGAGGATAAGTATGTAAATGAATAGAGACAGAGAAGCAAACACAAGATATACGTGGTTCACCCATATTGGCTACGTCCACGGAGTAGATGAGTTCTCATTAATTGTGAAGGGTTTACACAAATACATAGGTTCAAGCTCTCCTTTTGTGAGTTCTAGTGAATAGTTTAGTACAAAATGACATTAAAGATTATTGTGCGAGAATGATCCCTATTTATAGAAGAAAGTTTCTAGTTTTGTTCTGATATTGACACGTGCCGTGTTGTGATTGGCTTCTGATGTTGACACGTGTCGCGCTGTGATTGGCTTCTGATGTCGACACGTGTCGCATTGTGATTGGCATCCTGGTTGAAGGGAAGCTCTTCTGGGTCCTTGACGGTATAACGTTGACCGGTGCTCAGTAGTTTCAGGATTGGTCAAGTATGGTACAAACAGTTCTCCCCTAAGTTCCCGAGTGAGGGAAACTCCTCGGTTGGGGACTTGCAAGATCCAAGCCCCTGAGTAATCACGAAACTTCTAAGTACCGAGGTGTGGTATCGTCTTTACTTGCCTTATCTTTCTCATAGGTAGATGTGGCATCTTCTCTGGAAGTACGCTTCCTCCATTCAGGGGTGGTGTCTTTAACCGGTGGAGATGCACAAGGTAATGTATCAATTTCACTTGAAGCTTACTTGTAGTTTCGGGCTTGGTCAAGTGCGATACAAACCCTATAGTAGGAGTCCCCCAAGTCGTCGAGCTAGGAGATTTGTCGAATGAGGTAACATACAAGGTAACTCCCTCCTTCACTTCCTTGGCTCCAACACCCACATTTCCTTCAACATGGCTTTGGAATAATTCAGATTTTTAGTGGAAATGAAAACCTTTCCAGCAAAGAAAGGAAAAGGCAAAGCAAAAGAAAAGCTAAAGGCCACAAAAAGTGACGGACAAAAGGAATAAATGAACAGTGCCATATTGAGAACAGTCCAGGGAAATGGGGAAGAAGACACAGGCAAAGGGATGAGACTTTGAGTCTCATTATTATTATTTCTCTACCTCCCGACATGAAGCAAGAAAGCATTGGGCTTCACAAAAAAAAAAAAATAAATAAATAAACAAAATAAATAAAAAATAAATAAATAAATAAAGGGGAGTGGGCACAAACTTCTTCTCCTCTTTAAGCTTGCCAAACAAATAAAAAATGAACAAAGGCACTGGATCCCCTTTTTTCGTGGGCTTGAAAACAAATGAACAGTTTTGGGCTACACAAAAATTTTGGGCCCTCGCAAAGCGAAAACCAGCTTGAAATATTTTTGGATACGGCATATATGAAGGTGTGACATCAAAACAAGGCTTCGTTACTTTGACAAATTAGTAGCAAGCAAGACACCTCATTCGGCAACTCTCCTCGCCTGAAGACTTGGGGGACTCCCACCATATGCTACTGCACCTTGATACTCAGAAGTCTCACAACCACTCAGTGACTTGGATTTTTCAAGTCTCCAACCGAGAAGTTTTTGTCACTCGGGAAATTAAGGGAACACTACCTCAAACTACATGCTTCACTCACAAGCTTCAACAATACAAGTTTCAACAAAAGAAAAAATTCATAGAACTTTCTGAAGACGGCTTTGGTGTATTTAACACAATACGTTGAAATGAAGCAAAGCTTATTTATTAATATTTCCGATAAGCTACAAATATGTACATATACATGAGTTAAAATAAATAAACAAAAGGGAGCCTTCACAAAGGTTGCTTAGGGGAAGTCTCAGCAGTCGGTAGAGCCCCAGAAAGAGAAAGCACTGGAGGGTGGTTATCTGGAGCCTCAGTACTGGACAGAACACCAGAAGGAGGAGGCATTGGAGGTTGATCATTTGGAGATTCATTATGCGGTACAGCCCTAGAAGACGAAGGCAATAAATGCCTTTGGAACAAACCCACAAACCTTTGATGATCAATTAAAGCCTGACCATCAGATTCCTGCATCTGGTCAAGCTTCTTCTTCATGTTTGTAGCATAGTCATGCGCGAGCCTGTGCAACTGTTTATTCTCATGCTTGAGCCCTCTAATCTCCTGTTTGAGACTTATCACTTCAGCCGCCAATGATTCAACTTAGCGGGTTCTAGCAAATAGGCGTTGGGCCATATTAGACACAGAACCTGCACACTGAACACTCAGATCCAGAGAATCCTTAACAGCCAACTCATCAGACCGTTTGGAAAGTAGTCTGTTATCTTTGGGAGTGAGAAGGATGGGCACCATATGTTGTCTGGATAAGGCGTGGCTGCCTCTTCAACAAGGTTCAAATCAAAACGACGGTCGGAGAGGCCAGACATTTTCAAAGGTGTTGAAGAGAGAAGAGGTTAGACAAATCAAGATCTTAGAAGTGCAAAAATGGAGCTTCTACTGGTGGAGATTCAAGTGTGCTTTGGAACTTAATGTCAACCTCTATAAAAATCTGCACTCGACGGAGCTTCAGAAATCGAAGAGGAGCCTGCCTAGAAATCAAATAGGCGTTTGCTTTCTTAAAAGCTGGGCTGCTCAGAGACCACGAGGGCCAATCTCAGAAATCGAAAAGGCACCAGCTTTTTTCAGCTTTGTCAGCATCACATGCACACTCAGCTTTGCTGAAATTACGGGCATTATGTTGAAGATTTCTGGTGAAGTAGAAAGCACGTGAATCTTATTGTTCAATCATCCACTCTCTACACGCAACATCAACTCCTCGGGTACCACATATAACTTTGCCAAATATCTCTGACAAAGTTTAGGCATGAGAATTTCGAAGTTCCAGCTACCCTACTATTACCCACAAGGGTAAAGGAACAGCACCACTGCTTGACAACTGGAAAGTCCCTATGTGTGTCGACTGTTGGAAATGTGCCCTAAAGCCAATCATATGATGATACTTTACGGACATTTCACATGTTAAACTAATCTAGTTTACATATAAAGGGTAAACATTATTGTTTGAGCCGTCTCATATAAATGTTATATGCTTAAACGATAAAGTCCAAGGAATATGTGATTGGGAGAATGCAATCTAATGAAGTTAGATTCATGAGACCATTCTTTCGTAGACACATCCTAAAAGTTCCTGATCATAGGATTGCCAATTGGGCATTGACAGTCCGATAAGATCAGTACGTATTGTGCCTTCTCTCAGGGAGAGTGACTAGTCTCGAGTTATTGGTGTGTGTGACATCAAGACAAGTACGTAGGTGCTCAACAGAGAATGAGTTCACTGAACACGATCAACGAGGAGTTCTCATACTCATGTCACATGAGAACTCATGGTTGGGATAATGCAAATTAGTCTTTTGACCTGAGGCATCACAGTTGTCTTGTGGTTAAGTCCTTGATCTTTGATTATGTCAAAGTCACCCCATCGGGGTGTCCACGACATCATTGGGGTTAAGCCACTTAGTTATGGAGACAAGTGAATGTGCAACAAGGGATCTCTAACCTTCAAATGGTTTGAGGGAGAATACTCTATGATATGATTAAAATCTCTGGCCAGAGTATGAATGAGATTAGGGAATGCGTTCCAAATCACATTCAAGGTAATCATATAAGCAAACGAATCACATTGGATAGTAGACATGAATAAATAAACTATCAAACCAAACAATGTGGTCAAGAGTATTAGATTAGAGAAAGACCGTATTGCATTTGTAATCCTAAACTGAATAGGTTCTCTACCTCTTCTGATTAGCTTGGGTAACCATGATATGCTGCTAGGTGTCACTCATGGTTTGTGGAAGCCCTAAACGTGTGTAATCACTAAAGGGAGAATTGAAAGTAAGTTTCAAATTCACAATCGATGTAAAATGGTTTTAATCGCCCACTGCCTCGCTAAAAGGAACTTAATGGATCGTACACCGTGTAAGGTGGAGATTGAAGAAACAATGGAGATGAGTAAGAATAATTAAAATGGTTTAAATTATTTATGGCAAGGATTAATTAATATGTTAATTAATCAAACGAATAAGTTCGTTAAAGACCTCGGGATAGTTTTGGACCTTAAGGCCCAATGGGCTTCGAACGTCAAAGCCCATTGACTTAAGTTGTATGACAACTTAATGAATAATGATTCACAAAGGCCCAATTAGCCCAATAAACCCATGTTAGAGAGAATGGGCTTTTGGTTCTTTAGGTCACTTATTTGAAGGGACTATATAAAGGACTTTATAGCCAAAATTCAATTAAGGGTTTCTTTTGGGAGAATTAGATAGAAATGTCTCTCATTTTCTCTCTAAGAGGCCAACCACCTTGGAGGGTGAATCTAGCAATCCTACTACTCCAAGGTCACTCATTTCTTCTTCAATCTAACCTTGGTGTAGAATCTTTAGAGGTTCTCTATTTTGGGAACTTGGAGAATCCAATTCTTTCAACCAAATCCATGGAGCTAAGAAGCAAGGAATGAAGGCCCTATCTCTTGGGTGATTATCCTTTGCATATGCAAAGAGGAATCTACAAAGGTAAATATTTCTCAACTAACAAATGTTGATTTAAGTTGAGTCAAGGTTCACCAATCTACTAGGCTTTGAATTTCATGGTTGATGTTTTGTTTTGAGTGCATGTAAGCATGATTCCGCCTTTAATTTGTTAATTGCATGCTATTGATGTTGCTCAAATAAACATGTTTTTCACAAAATTTCCTTCATCGACCTCCTTGTTCCGTGGCAAGACAGACTGGCAAGAACGTCCAACATTTACTCACATTCGAGAAAAGACTCCCAACATAATTACTTTCTTAAAAACCGAAGCGGCACCGCTTTCCGAATCTCGAGAGCCAGATCCCCGACGGGATTGCTTGTTCGAAAACCGAAGAGGCACAGCTCTCAGAACTTCGAGAGCCAGATTTCCTGAGATAAAGCTTGTCTGTAATCTTCACACGCAACATCAGCTTTCCAGATACCACATACCACTTTTTCAAAGTGCTCTGACAAAGTTAAAACACGTGAAGCTGGCAGCTCCGACTACATTGCTGTGACCATGAAGGGTAAAGGAATAGCATTACTACTTGCTATTGGGAAATCCCTATATATGTCGACATCCCTCCTCCACGGACAGGCAAACCTGCAAAAATGCTCAACCCTTTCTCGCATTCGAGAATGCACCATCAACATAACCTCTCGAAATACTCAGCTTTATTTCCCCCCGATAATACCTCAGCAAATAAGCCACACCAAGAACAAGAGTATCTCATATCAACAGGGTCGAAAGCAAGAGTATCCCATATCATGCTTTATCCTTGTCTTTGTCTTTGTCCTTGTCCACACCTGCAGGATAAGGAGAAAGAGAGCAGTCAGTCGGAACCTGAAATCAAACCTCCAATCTGGAACTGACTGCCTGGGACCTTTGCCTGGTTGCTTACTTAGCATTGCTCTCGAGTACTCATCCTCAACTGCTGTCAAGGTCATGAATTCCTCCGGCAAATACCTCATGACAGTTGATCAGATATTGGCCCTTTACACTGAAGCTGCCAAGCGTGGATGAGTCACTATGAAGGAATGTTCTGAAAGACCATTTAAATGCAAAGGTTGCACACCACTTCTGCCATGCAAAAGATTGAAGCAGAAGGTTCAACGATGAGCTAAAACAGATCACTACAGCACGACACATTTCCATACCACATTCACTATTCTGTCAACAGCAAGAGTATCCCATATCATCAGGGTTGATCATACTCTAGATTTGATGGACTTGTTTTGACCCTCAAATTCTTGAGTCGACTCACTAAGGCGTCGTGAATTGCACGTGCCGATTCACCACTCTTGAATCAAATCCTTAAAGATCAAGCCACCAACGCTCCTTGAAGATATCACAAGCCCGATTCAAGATCAAGTGTCCACCACCCTGAATCAAATCCAGTTCAAGAATAAACCTGTGGAAAGTTACTTCTTAAAAAACAAAAGTATTTCATATCATCTCTTTTCCATTTGCTTCTCCTTATCCTTGGTGTTATTTACGACACAAGGAGAAGGAGAACAACCAACAGGAAGCCGAAGTCGAACCTCCGATCCAGGTTGCTTGCTTGGAAGTCTGATTGCTTACCTTGTATGTTACCTCATTCGACAAATCTCCTAGCTCGGCAACTTGGGGGACTCCTACTATAGGGTTTGTATCGCACTTGACCAAGCCCGAAACTACAAGTAAGCTTCAAGTGAAATTGATACATTACCTTGTGCATCTCCACCGGTTAAAGACACCACCCCTGAATGGAGGAAGCGTACTTCCAGAGAAGATGCCACATCTACCTATGAGAAAGATAAGGCAAGTGAAGACGATACCACACCTCGGTACTTAGAAGTTTCGTGATTACTCAGCGGCTTGGATCTTGCAAGTCCCCAACCGAGGAGCTTCCCTCACTCGGGAACTTAGGGGAGCATTGTTTGTACCATACTTGACCAATCCCGAAACTACTGAACACCGGTCAAAGTTATACCGTCAAGGACCCAGAAGAGCTTCCCTTCAACCAGGATGTCAATCACAATGCGACACGTGTCGACATCAGAAGCCAATCACAGCGCGACATGTGTCAACATCAGAAGCCAATCACAACACGACACGTGTCAATATCAGAACAAAACTAGAAACTCTCTTCTATAAATAGGGATCATTCTCCCACAATAATCTCTAATGTCATTTTGTACTAAACTATTCACTAGAACTCACAAAATGAGAGCTTGAACCTATGTATTTGTGTAAACCCTTCACAATTAATGAGAACTCCTCTACTCCGTGGACGTAGCCAATCTGGGTGAACCACGTATATCTTGTGTTTGCTTCTCTGTCTCTATTCATTTACATACTTATCCTCACTAGTGACCGAAGCAACCAAGTGAAGGTCACAAAACCTGACACTTTCTGTTGTACCAAAATCCTCACTGATTTTGTGCATCAACAAGAAGAGTTGAAAAACCTAAAGAAAGACAAAATGGAGATGATCAAGAAAATTCAGGAACCAAATGATCAGTTCAATCAAAGGAACCAAATGGAGATGAGCAAGACATAAACTTGAGGTATGTCTTAACCGAAGCAACCGTATTTGACAAGTCCAGAGAAAAACACCGTAAAGAGGGAATTAGATCCGGAGTTTGAGTATGAACAAAAATGAAAAAAGAGAAGGAAAGTTGGTAGGAAATAAATGAAATAGAAGGAGAATCTCCTCCCTGATGCAGTTGCTGCAGGCATTTTTGGATGAAGTTATTATATCAGTTGAGGAGGGCGTTGAACCTTCCTAGCAGTGTGTCTGCATTTATTAATTAATACCCCCTCCTTACAAATTACTGCATTACATGGACAAATTCTTGGGTGCGAAAGACTAAACCACATGACAAAACGCCCTACCCCCGTTCTTTTGGTCCCACCCCCTTGTGTCTGGCATGAATATAAAAGCGTTTGGACTAAAGAGTTCCTCCTATGTGTATGTGGTGTAGCTGGTTTTCACTTTTGATCATCCCATGTAAAGAAAAACTCTTTCCTTATGTTTGAGATGGTTGAAACTTATGAGAGGTGTGCATTCATGTTGACATGTAGTTCCACTCTAAATATTGAAGGAAATATTGTGAAAAACATGTTCATTTAAGCAACATCTATTAGCATGCAATTAACAATTAAAGGCGGAATCATGCTTACATGCACTTAAAAACAAAACATTAACCATGAAATTCAAAGCCTAGTAGATTGGTGAACCAAGACTCAACTCAAATCAAAGTGAGTTGAGTAATTTATACCTTTGTAGATTCCTCTTTGCATAAGCAAAGGCTAATCACCCAAATAGAGGGCCTTCATTCCTTGCATCTTAGATCTATGGATTTGGATGGAAGAATATGATTCTCCAAGTTCTCAAAATTGAGAACCTCTAAGTTTCTTCACCAAAGTTAGATTGAAGAAGAAATGAGTGACCTTGGAGGAGTTGGATTGCTAGCTAATCCCTCCAAGGGGGCCGGCCTCTTTAGAGATAAATGGAGAGACATGTTCTCACCAATTTTCTCCAAAAGAAACCCTAAATGAATTTTGGCTATAAAGTCATATTTATACCTTAATTCATTGGAGTGGCAAACTTGTAAATAAGTCCAAAACCCACTCCATCTCTAAATGGCCGGCCTTAAGGGTTTCATTGGGCTTGTAAGGCCTTTGTGAATTATTCGTCATTAAGTTGTCATACTACTTAAGTCAATGGACTTGACGTTCGAAGCCCATTGGGCCTTGAGGCCTATAACTAAACCCGTGGTCTTTAACGAATTATTCGTTTGATTAATTAACATATTAATTCATCCTTGCCATAAATAATTAAACCATTTAATCATTCTTACTCATCTCCATTGTTTCTTCAATCTCCACCTTACACGGTGTACGATCCATTAGGTTCCTTTTAGCGAGGCAGTGGGCGATTAAAACCATTTCAAATCGATTGTGAATTGAAACTTACTTTCAATTCTCCCTTTAGTGATTATACACGTTTAGGGCTTCCACAAACCATGAGTGACACCTAGCAGCATATCATGGTTACCCAAGCTAATCAGAAGAGGTAGAGAACCTATTCAGTTTAGGATTACAAATGCAATACAGTTTTTCTCTAATACAATACTCTTGACCACATTGTTTGGTTTGATAGTTTATTCATGTCTACTATCCAATGTGATTCGTGTGCTTATATGATTACCTTGAATGTGATTTGGAACGACTTCCTAAATCTCATTCATACTCTGGCAAGAGATTCTTAATCATATCATAGAGTATTCTCCCTCAAATGGTTTGAAGGTTAGAGATCCCTTGTTGCGCATTTAATTGCCTCCATGGCTAAGTGGCTTAACCCCAACTATGCCGTGGACACCCTCCTGATGGAGTGACTTTGACATAATCAAAGATCAAGGACCTAACCACAAGACAACTATGATGCCTCAGGTCAAAGGACTACTTTGCATTATCCCAATTATGAGTTCTCATGTGACATGAGTATGAGAACTCCTCGTTGATCGTGTTCAGTGGACTCATTCGCTATTGAGCACCTACATGCTTGTCTTGATGTCACACACACCAATGACTCGAGACTAGTCACTCTCCCTGAGAGAAGACACAGCACGTACTGATCTTAGCGGACTGTCAATGCCCAATTGGCAATCCTATGATCAGGAACGTTTAGGATATGTATATGAAAGAGAATGGTCTCATTAATCTAACTTGTTTAATTACATTCTCCTAATTACATATTCCTTGGACTTATCGTTTAAGCATATAACATTTATATGAGACGGCTTAAACAATAATCTTTGCCCTTGATATTAAACTAGATTAGTTTAACATGTGAAATGTCCGTAAAGTATCATCATATGATTGGTTTTAGGGCACATTTCCAACAATCTCCCACTTGCACTAGAGCAAATCAGCTTGGTCATCAGTGATGATACCTCTTCTGTAGTCATTTCATAAATGGCTGAGTAGTAGACCTAGACAATGGATATCTATATGTTATCCATAGAAGCAACCTTGAGAATAACGACGTCACCATTATACATGATTCTTAATCATGTGGTTCAGTCTCTCATATGAGTTCGGATCTTGATGAGACCTTGATTCCCTGGCTTGAGCTATCGCCCCATTAGTGTCGTAGTGTCGGTACACTAGAGACACTTTCTGGTTGGAACCGAATAGAGAGTTCATAAATGAATTTTCCCATCCAAACAACATTGTTGTAAGCTTCTATATGGCAATATATTTTGCATTCATAATGGAACACACTAAAGTCATTACTTTAATGTTTCCATCCAAATATCTCTTTAGTCATAATAAAGAGATATCTGTTAATCTCTTCATTTATAATGAAGAAACATTCAATGATGGATTAGATTCATAATCTAATACATTTACGCTTCCTTTACGTTACTCTAATTCTTCCTCAATCTTTGAGGAATCTATCCTTTAGTATTTCTTAAATACTTAAGGATTCACTTGACAGTTGCCGTGGTTCTGATCCTGGGCTTGCATTGATATTGTCTTGTACCATTCTAGGTACAACTCATATCAACGTTTTTCATACAATATGAAATACGTAAATCACCTTTCTGCGTATGCATAAAGGATTCTATTTATGCATTATTTCTTTGGGAGTCAAAGGGTACGTTCCCTTTGAGAAGGGCAACTTGCTAGTCACACTAGAGTCGTCCTTCTATTTGAAGTTTATCATCATATGAGAAACCTTCTAGCATCTTTTGTCTATTATTAGGAATTGATATAATCCAATTATATCTTGAAATCTATCATTATAGATTTCCATCCCATGTATATAGACTATGTCTCCCATATACATTCTATCTTTATAAAATGTTTAAAGTCATAACTTTAACAAATGTTTAAAGTCATAACTTTAACGAAGAAGTATTCTTTTCATTTCCAAAATTAATATATCATATATGTGTATATATATATATTCTAATTTAGGAACATTATTAACTCCCACTAATCTTTTGTAAACCTAGTAAACAAAAGATTCATTTACATCTTTATGAGAAATCAAACGATTTGATATTTCTCTCATAAGACGCTTATGGCTCCCACTAGCTTGTTTAAGATTCATGATGGATGGATCTCTACAATTTACATGTCTTGTGATTCATAGTTTTAGACATATATCATTAAGACTATCTTAATAATGGTTTCGGAAACCCATTTTATGTCCAAACATTGAATCATCATTTAGTTGTAGCTAGCATTCTTCGAATTAATTGAAACTAAGACTACGTTAAAGATGGTTCCTTCAAAGTCAACCATTCTCTTTGAGTGTAGTCACCTTAAGCTACCAATTAGCTATAAAGGTTTCATTATTTCGGGTCAAACGGTTCTTCATTTCCTTGAGTATATATATCGTATATACACTCAATGTAGTCATAAGGATTTTCATTCTTATTTCTTTCGAATTAAGAGGTGCAACTCTATGACATAGTCATAAAGTTCAAACCATTTAACTGAGACGGTTTATAAATCCTTTTTGACTACCTTGGAGCTTGTGGTATAGGAACTAGGTTGTTATATTTGTTGATTATCATCTTGTATCTCAAAGAACCCATTCTTTGAGTTCTATCTCTCGTTCATTGCTCTATCTTAGGCAAATCATATTGTAGGATTACAATGAACTACTCAACAAACAACATTTGTTAGTTGGTTTATAGAAGTGATATCCAAAAGTCAATTTAAGGATATCCACAAGATAATTTTCAAACAAATATTGCTTATTAGCACACAACCCCAAATCTTAACATGATTAAGGTTTGTCTTTCTTTCCAACTACATCCTATGGAGTCATGAAAATTATGGAAGATCTTCTAATTGACAATCATATTGTTTTAGAAGTATATATCCTATATATGGGTAATTGATAATATCCAACGAACTAAATCTTATTCAAGTTCGTTCTTCTCCTTATGGAGAAATCCATTATTTTATGATGCTTCTTTCCTTGATATCTTTCAAGAAAACTATTCTAAAGTGTTACCATTCCTTGGATCAAATCTAAGGAGGTAAATGCTTTAGACATCTTACTCATCAACTTACATTTCTTGAATTCTTTGAAACCTTTTGCAAAGTATTCGGACTTGTGTTTATTCAAAATAAACTATAGTCCAACCGAGAGTGATCTTCGGTGAATGTCAAACAACATGAGTAGCATTATATTTGTGGACAAGTGCCACTAACATCTAAGTGAATTAACCTCAACATCTTTGTGATTCTTTCTTCTTTCCAAAAGAATAAAGATTCGAACATTTCGCCTCTATACAATTTAACAAGAAGGTATTGGATCCGGATCTAACGATCCAAAGCATCCATCTATGACCAACTCGTAATTTATGTTTTAGAGGTATCACAACTCAGTTGGGATTAGTCACTATCTTGCAACCTTTTGGGTTTTAAGCATCATTATATTCTAAACAGTTAATACTACCATATCATCTCTACTATAGAGACAATCAATTAGATTACTATAATCCAATCATTGATTAATAAAGAACAATGTTTTGTCAAACAAAACATTCATCCATCTCTACTATAGTGACGGAATTAAGTTCCTTAAAATTGGAATGTAAAGACAATCTTTGGTTTTTCCAATTTCTTTGGTAGTTCATATGAGGAAGTAAGTACTATCTGCTTTCACAGAGATCTATATTTTATTCACGTTCCGAATGTGAAGCACCTTTTCCTTCTCTCATATATCTTCTACTTCTTATTAGTCACACTTTTACAACGATTGTAAAACATAGTTACTAATACGGAATCAAGCATTCAAGTAGAAGAACCAACTGTTTTGAACTATTCAAGAACAATTTACAACACCTTCGAAAGGTGTGTTCTTGACACTTGCAAGACATTTCTTGCAAATACCCCTTCCAATGTCCATCCTTTCATAAAGAAAGTTTGTTCCCTTGGAGTTAATTTTATCTTCTTCATTTGACTTCTCCTTTGACTACAATAGTCATGGTCCCTAAACTCCCACTATCTCTCTTGAAACTTATTTCAATTGTGTTATACATATCAACATTTTGGAGAGCATGTGTTTATTGTCCACTACATAGTTTACAATAAACTTAGTGAACCATTAGGATAGGGACATAAAGGTGAAGTCCTTGTCTAGTTTCCGTCTCTTTAAGTGGTGTAACACTTCAACACTCAATGATTCAAAATCATCATAAGTCCATGTTGATGGACTATTTTTGTCAACCAACCATTATGTTCTAAACATAATTACAAACTTTCAAGGGTTGTTCAAGGCAACTCTCATTTCTTCATACAACAATTTGTAAGTGAAGAATCATGGCACATAAAGTATCCATGCCATTGTGCTTTCTTCTCAAGTTCTTTGTTCATTTAACAAAGAAACAAGCACTAGTGTTTGCATTAACTAAGGATTGTTCAAAGCAACTCTTATTTCTTCATACAACGATTTGTAAGTGAAGAACTAATAACACTAAAAGTGTCCTTTTCTTTATGCTAATCTTCGTAAGTTCCTTTGTTCATTTAACAAAGGATTAAGCATTGGTTGTTTGTGTTGTCCTCTTCATGATAGACTTATCTAACATGTTCTTCTAATGATACATTATCAATAGGAAGATTGTGAGGATGAGACTACTTAGGTACATTTACAATCCATTTAAGACAATCTTTGGGATTGTGGTACCAAGTCCAGAAACTAAAGTATTTGGTTTTTATTTGTCAAGTGTTGGATAGCGTTTGCAAATATATTGGTAAACAAATACATAACGAATATAAATTGATTGGTTTTAAGCCATTTGATTCGGGTCTTTAAATCAAATAGCACCACCCACTATTTTTGGCAAATTTCATATCCCTCATTGGAATTCGAGAGTTTTTTGGAGGAAACTCTTAGTAGGGTATGGGAGACTCACTACTACCAAGCCCACCTCACAATGATATGATATTGGCTAGCATTAATAATAATGAGAGAGTACGCTTACTCATTTGCATCTCTTGCAAGTACCCATCTTATTTGGCCTCTAGAGAATGTTACCTCACAATGATATGATATTGGCTCCATTGCACTTAGTTAAGTCATTCCCACCATGCAAGTTCGGGTAGGGGTTCAAGAACAACCTCACAATGATATGATATTGATCATTCTCGTTGCCTACGTCTCGCATCATCAAGTATGCATATAGACTCCTCATGAGTATAAGCATGCACTTTGCACTCCCCCATGATAGGGTGAAGGCGGTGTACAAGTCATAAACGATTGGAGCCTACCACGGTGGAAGGCCATGAAAGAGTGTTCAAAGCACTCTCACGCTTATCAACTTAATAATGGTTTGGTTGAGGGTTTTAGGTCTCATCATATAAACATATTCATTTTAATCTTTATTAAAACAATTTTGGTCATATTACAACTATTGGTCCATTTGATTGAATTTAGTTGTATATAATACTCCCACTATGCTTATAAAACGGTTTTTTTAAAGCAAGAGTATATGATACTACTAACATAAGGTTTGCATTCATTTGATGGACTATATAGTTGCCTTAGGGCCTTAGGATGACTATGAACCTTTGTTTAGATTCAACACGAGCCTAGTGTTGAATCTCGGTCTAGGGATGGTGATTGATTTTAGTTACGCGTTTAATCACATTAAGGCGTGTTGTCTTAGGGGCGTTGGACCCTCTACTCCATTTTCATGCATATCAAATAAAACAAGAAAATGAGTACTTTAAAGTAAAGATGAGCTTATGCTCTTTACAACATTTGAATAATACAAATTACTTTAAAGTAAAGAAGAGCTTATGCTCTTTTACAACATTTGATCAAATCAAATTACAACCAAAATCTAATCTACACATTCCCATGGTTCAAACAAATTTGAAACGGCCTTTCACATAGCTCAATTATAATAGGCTTAGGTTCATAATCACCCTTTCTTTAATTAATTAACGCTTTAACTAATTAAACTTGAATGCAACATTTTCATTTGGTTTTTGTATCCATATAATTGATTTAAATGGAGCTAAAAGAAATGAAAATCCAATTCTCATTTAAAGAGACAAAACCATTTTGTTCTCAACCTAATTTGTGCCAATAATGCAATAACCTCAACCTTTGGGCTATGTTGCATAACTTAAACTTTTGAACTCATTTTGTAAAAACACAAAAGTCCACTACTTCATGTAATCACAACTAGAACCCAAAAATTTCAACAAATAGAAAAACTTCATTAAAGGAACAAAACAATTTGTCCTTTAATGATTTTGGGCCTTTACGTAAATACGTAAACTTTTGGGTCAAAGTGCAAATACACAAAAGTATCAAAACTTTATGTAATTGCATAAAAGACCCAAAATAACTCCCACTTGAGGGAGGGCCGGTTTTGGGGAGGGAATGGAGTGATGTGTGTGTGTTGATTTGTAAGTTAGACATAAAGCATGCAAGTGGTGCATGACATAAATGTCATGCAAGTGGTGTGTGTGAAAGGGAATTAATCCTTACACACCCACCAATATTTCTTACACATTTCTAAATAAATATCTAACACATTTAAACATTTGAAAAAACATAAAACATAAACTTTATGAAATAAATCAAAACATCAAACTTTTTGTTCTTGGCAAAAATGTCAAGAACAATGAAGAACATTCATGAAAAACTCAAAAAAATTCCATGAACATTTTTCACCCAAAAACATCCCAAAACCATTCAAACTTTAGGGAAATAACATATAACCATACTAGGGTACATAGGGGTTCCAAAAGTCACTTTAAAACACTTTTAACAAGTCAAACAAGAACCCAAAAATCCACCCTTTGTATTTGGCCGAAAATCCCCAAAATCATGGCACCAAATTTTAGCTCCAATATCCATGCTCATATGAACTACATCTACAACATTTGAGATGGCAAATTTTCTAACAAAATTTACATTCAAAGAAACAAGAATAAAGCTTGTAACATATTACAACTTTTAAATCAAAACTATGAACTACAAAACCCAAAAGGATTCACCAACTACTAGACCTAGGCTCTGATACCACTTGAAGGAAATATTGTGAAAAACATGTTCATTTAAGCAACATCTATTAGCATGCAATTAACAATTAAAGGCGGAATCATGCTTGCATGCACTTAAAAACAAAACATTAACCATGAAATTCAAAGCCTAGTAGATTGGTGAACCAAGACTCAACTCAAATCAAAGTGAGTTGAGTAATTTATACCTTTGTAGATTCCTCTTTGCATAAGCAAAGGCTAATCACCCAAAGAGAGGGCCTTCATTCCTTGCATCTTAGATCTATGGATTTGGATGGAAGAATATGATTCTCCAAGTTCTCAAAATTGAGAACCTCTAAGTTTCTTCACCAAGGTTAGATTGAAGAAGAAATGAGTGACCTTGGAGGAGTTGGATTGCTAGCTAATCCCTCCAAGGGGGCCGGCCTCTTTAGAGAGAAATGGAGAGACATGTTCTCACCAATTTTCTCCAAAAGAAACCCTAAATGAATTTTGGCTATAAAGTCATATTTATACCTTAATTCATTGGAGTGGCAAACTTGTAAATAAGTCCAAAACTCACTCCATCTCTAAAAGGCCGGCCTTAAGGGTTTCATTGGGCTTGTAAGGCCTTTGTGAATTATTAGTCATTAAGTTGTCATACAACTTAAGTCAATGGGCTTGACGTTCAAAGCCCATTGGGCCTTGAGGCCTATAACTAAACCCGTGGTCTTTAACGAACTTATTCGTTTGATTAATTAACATATTAATTAATCCTTGCCATAAATAATTAAACCATTTAATCATTCTTACTCATCTCCATTGTTTCTTCAATCTCCACCTTACACGGTGTACGATCCATTAGGTTCCTTTTAGCGAGGCAGTGGGCGATTAAAACCATTTCAAATCGATTGTGAATTGAAACTTACTTTCAATTCTCCCTTTAGTGATTATACACGTTTAGGGCTTCCACAAACCATGAGTGACACCTAGCAGCATATCATGGTTACCCAAGCTAATCAGAAGAGGTAGAGAACCTATTCAGTTTAGGATTACAAATGCAATACGGTCTTTCTCTAATACAATACTCTTGACCACATTGTTTGGTTTGATAGTTTATTCATGTCTACTATCCAATGTGATTCGTGTGCTTATATGATTACCTTGAATGTGATTTGGAACGACTTCCTAAATCTCATTCATACTCTGGCTAGAGATTCTTAATCATATCATAGAGTATTCTCCCTCAAATGGTTTGAAGGTTAGAGATCCCTTGTTGCGCATTTAATTGCCTCCATGGCTAAGTGGCTTAACCCCAACTATGCCGTGGACACCCTCCTGATGGAGTGACTTTGACATAATCAAAGATCAAGGACCTAACCACAAGACAACTATGATGCCTCAGGTCAAATGACTACTTTGCATTATCCCAACTATGAGTTCTCATGTGACATGAGTATGAGAACTCGTTGATCGTGTTCAGTGGACTCATTCGCTATTGAGCACCTACATGCTTGTCTTGATGTCACACACACCAATGACTCGAGACTAGTCACTCTCCCTGAGAGAAGACACAGCACGTACTGATCTTAGCGGACTGTCAATGCCCAATTGGCAATCCTATGATCAGGAACGTTTAGGATATGTATATGAAAGAGAATGGTCTCATTAATCTAACTTGTTTAATTACATTCTCCTAATTACATATTCCTTGGACTTATCGTTTAAGCATATAACATTTATATGAGACGGCTTAAACAATAATCTTTGCCCTTGATATTAAACTAGATTAGTTTAACATGTGAAATGTCCGTAAAGTATCATCATATGATTGGTTTTAGGGCACATTTCCAACAAATATATTGTTGTTTTATATTGCGTGGTTCTACTTCTCAATTACACCGAGGCTTTTATGATAAACTTCCACACTGTATAGGTGCAGTTCCTAAAATATTACTTGGAGGACAATGTAGGTGACACTGTTACGAGGCCTTTTGTGATAAATCTCAACACATCAATATGACTCATTGAAATGAACTGGTAGCTATTTATTGCAGATTAATGAGAGCTTACAAAAATTGTATAATACATACATTACTTGCACTTGGCTTGCTGCCACTCTAACTTTGAACATTCAAATAAACTAGTCGTTAAAATAAAATTTGTAGCTTTTGAAAGCTAATGAATCGATAGCAATTAACTACCATTAGTTGTGTCAAATCTACACGAAAATAAGAGAATTGGATGCAAGCAGAATATTGCTTTGTCTCAAAGGCGCGTGGAATCTTGTGGTTGCCAACGAAGAAGGGATGCTTGAGTACTTCAGCAGCAGTAGGCCTTGCGGAAGGGTCCCAAGAACAAAGGGAAGAAATCAGCTGGACGGCAGATCTGCTTGCAGAAGGAACCATCGCAGATAGACGAACACTGCGAAGTTGTGGAAACTCATAGTTCAAGTTTTGGGCAAGAATATGTCCCTCTGGCCATGTATCCCAAGTTGGACTGCCAATGACGCTGCAAATCTTGAACGTCTGATCATCAGCACTTTGACCGGGAAACAGAGTCCGGAATGAAAACAGCTCTGCCATGATGGCGCCCATTGGCCACATATCGACCTTAGGACCGTAAAGGCCTGACTGAAGCAACACCTCAGGAGCTCGATAAGGGCGAGTGGTGACGTAGTCTGTATAGGGGGTGTGAATCGATCTCCATAGCAGAACCCAAATCTACAATCTTGACGACACGGGAACCATCGTTAAACAAGACATTAGCGGGCTTAAAATCACCGTGGAAATAGCCATTTATGTGCATATAATCCAGGCCATGAAACATCTGAAAGCAGATGCTTCGAACTTCATCCTCGGTGTGTTTGGACCAAAACTTGAACTTTGGGCCACGAAGGGAGATGGCCCAAAAGGGAGGCCATGAAAGGAAGATGGCCGAAGTCCAGCCGAAGCCCAGAAAGCAGAAATGGCCCTTGCCGACTAGGTGCAGCTCATATGACCACTTGCTCACCTACCCAAAGGCCAAGTGGTATAGACTGATCAGCTATACAGCCCATAAAGTACTTTATAGTGGCAGTACAAGTAAAATAGCTGATGTGTCACTACCTTCCAAGTTGCAGTCAGGCAAGTTTGCTGCTACTGAAGGCCAAGCCAGGTTGTCTATAAAAGAAGAAAGAGAAATCAGGAATAAGGACACTCAAACAAACAAACAAATACAAGCACAAACTCTGCTCAAAGCCAGATTTGCCTTCAAAACGAAGCTGTAGTCAACCCAAGCCTTCATCCCTCTCGGGATAAACCTTCATTCAAACCCTTGTAATAGCTCTGCTACCTTGTTCAAACTTGTTGTAGTATCGATTTCTCCTTATAAACTCATCTCATTATCCCCCTTTCTAAGCCTTCAGACCCTTGATAAACCACAAAGATAGGACCCTGCAAGACGATCAGACTTGCCCGACAAGGTTAAACCTTGCCCGTCCTTCTTTGTTTCTTGTCTTTTCATTCATTAGCCTAGCAATATGTTGTGTACTTCCAGTTGTATTCAAGTTATTTCTAGTAAAATGACTACCAAAAGACTCTCTCAGCACTTGAATCCGATTTGAATATATCTTCATTGTTCAAACCAGATCTAAGTTCTAAGCCCTCGGGCATGTAATTATTTGATCATTTAAAAGTCCTTGGCCTCAAGGCATAAAAAAGAACCTTATGTGGACTTAACCCATCCATGACAGTCCTTGATAAACAAGAAGTCCGAAGTTACTTGGGGCGCAAGTAATCTACCTATTCCTTAGTTTTATTTCTATTATATTATGATTATCCTAGAACGCTTAAGCACGTAATGAGTTCTGATAGGAAGCCTCAAGGCCTACATCTAAGGCCCCACAAAGGCACCTATTTGGGTTCATTTCGTTCTGCGGACTAGAACGTTTGAGTATAAGAACGAATTCTGATGGGAAGCCTCAAGGCCTACACCTAAGGCCTCACAAAGGCACCCATTTGGGTTCGTTCTATCTCTCGGACTCGGGTAATCAGAAGTATAATAGTTATAAGACTCCTGCAATCAATGGAACAAATATTGTGTGTTCAAGCACTGGTTTAGTTATTGATTGGAAGCCTCAAGGCCTACACCTAAAGGCCCTACAAAGGCACCTGTCATAACTAACACAGTTTCTCGGGCATATATATATATATATATATATATATATATATATATATATACAACTAAGACTCGACATCCATTTCACATCTGCCATGCTGAAGATGGCAGTGGCACGCCTGAGCACTTAAAAGTTAATCTTGATTGTGAGCCTCAAGGCCTACACCTAAGGTCCCACCAAGGCACCTCTCAAAGTTAACTATGTCCTTCTCTTCCAGCCTTGCCCGACGAGCCTTGCCCGACAAAGCCCGACAATGAAGCAGAAGCCCGACAGCAGCCCTCAACCGGCACCAACCATCCCTGGGAGCTGTGTGCTCGTCGGCCAGGAAACATCCCCGACGGAAATTCCTGACGCGAACACGGTGAATTTGGTTTGCCTTTTGACCATGTGATCAAGGAGACTGCTCTGCATATACTCGAAGACAAGGAATGCATAATCGCATTTGGTGAAGATACTCTTCAACTGGACAAGGTTGGGATGCTTGAGCTTGGAAATGGACCGAACTTCCGGTAGTGTTAGACACTGCTCAATGGAACTGAATCTCTCCCTCAGATACTTGACTGCAACAATTTTACCCGTCGGTTTGTGCTGCGCCTTAAATACCGTCCCGAAAGATCCACTGCCTAGTTCCTCAAGAACCAAAAACTCGTCCATGATCCGGTCGTAGCTCTTAGGAACTGAACCTCAAAAGCCAAAGAAATCTGTGACAAAATTCAGAGCGTTTTCGCCTTTTCGAAGATGAAAAACGAGTTTGGCGTGAACCCAATTGAGATAACTACTTACAATCTCTGAGGCAAACCCCTCCTCGAATGTATGATCAGTGATGAGGGTTTTGATCTCTGAGAACAGCAGACACAAAAGTTGAGAGCTTTTGAGAAAACGAGAGAGAGAGAGAGAGAGAGAGAGAGAGAGAGGGGGGGGGCAAGTTTCTAATTGTGGTATGAGAATTGGGAAATTAGGGTTCCAATTTAATTTATTGATTGATTAATTTCATTATTTCCTGATGGAATGAGGAAAGGCGGGAAGCAACAACACTCACTCGTTCAATTGGTTTCGTGGAACGCAAGCAATCTTGACTACTCTCCTCACAGCAGTAGGAAAAGAAAAGGGGCTTTTTCGTCAATTCACACAACCCGGATTTTCCAACGGTCACGATTTTATAAAATTCGTTTTTTACCTGGGCCAACAGCTGTCAACGGTCCGATGGGCCGTTGGGCCCACAAGGATTATCCGCAACGGAAAAGGAGAGACAGAAGATAACAAAAACCCAACCCCCTTACAACTACAATTGCTCTCTTGTCTCTCTCTCTTGGTCTCTGTGGCGCTCTGAAATTTCCCAAAAGCAAACCCTAGCAGTCCGGCGGTTCGTCATGATAATCAGCCTACAAAACTCGCCCCAGGGCTTGTAGATCGCTGCCACTTTCACAATTTCACGGGGAATTCTCGCCGACGGACTCTGATTTTCTCGATTTCGGTGTGTCAGAAGCTTTCTTGGAGTTCGTGCAACCCAATCAATCGGCGATTTCGAAGCGACAATCCAATCAATCAATCGGCGAATCAAATCATTCGATCCGATCGAGTTTTCAACCAAGGTTTTCGGATTCTCTCAGACTCTTCCTGAAAATCGAACGCTTTGCATTGATAAGCGCAGAGAGAGGGCTTTCTTTAATTTCACCGAGATCTGTGAAATTCGATTCTGATTGCGGCGGTTGGCGGAGGAGGATTGGGTCGGCGGCGGACGGAGGGTGGAGGAGCCTAATTTAATTCCGAGCATCGCATCTGTTCGACATCGGTTTCTGAAGGATTGGAATCGAAAGAGCTGAGATTGGGGCTGTGGTTGGCGGCGGCGAAGAAGCTTCGGAAAAGCTGTCAATCTGTCTCTCCATTTGCGGTGGTTTGATTGTTCGATCTCAGTAGAATAATCGAAGAAAAAAAAAGAGCTTGAACTTTTTGTACTGTTTGATTTGATAGTAGTTTTTTCTTGGCCTTGAATATAAGGCCGTATAGTTTTATCGGCCTTTGATTATCGTTCTCTTCAGGGAGATTGTTTGTTCTTGTTTGTGGTGTTATACATATTTCATATTTTGGAAGGAAAAGAAAAAAAGATATTTACCATGGCGGTGTATTATAAATTTAAGAGTGCAAAAGATTATGATTGTATTCCTATGGACGGCCCGTTCATCGCAGTTGGTATTTTGAAAGAAAAAATATATGAATCCAAGCACTTAGGGCGGGGTACTGATTACGACCTCGTCGTCACCAATGCCCAGACCAATGAAGGTTGGTTCTGATTTAGTTATTACCTTCTCAACATGTTGAAATTAATCACAGATATGTGTACTAACATGTTGTATGAGAGAGTGTTTGTCCGATTGAGTGGTGAAATCGTCGGTCTATGGTTTTGGGGATATGTAAAATTGTCTTTTGGGGTTTTCCTCGAATAATTAAGATTAGGGGTTGCCTTGAAATTCAAGATAGAGTGACTTTGTATGGTGGTTTACTTTTGTCATTGAATGAGAAAAGTTCGACCACCACATTCTCTATGATGAATTGAGTCAATCTGAGTGGGGACAGGTTGTGTGAGGTTGAAATCTGGGTTCTTTAGGAATGGTTAATCTGACTAGAAACTTCCTAGGAATTGTGGGTTGTGATGTCGGGATTCAAATTTTGGTAGCTTTTATCCTTGCTTTCATGGATTATATCATTACAATATTTTATAGTCTTTACGAGCTATGTTTTGTAATTTCAGAGTATCTTGATGAAGCAATGTTGATTCCAAAAAATACGTCAGTTTTAATTCGCCGTGTACCTGGAAGGCCTCCAATGCCTATTGTTACTGATTCAGAGTACTATCTCAGATCCTTTAACTTCTCGTCTTTAGTTATGTTGCAAAATCCATAATCAATTTAGATGTTCTTGTGTTTAATGAATCAGTGACATGGGTAGTCCCTGTTTTGCATCTTTGTTGGAGTTATGCCATGTGCTTGGATAGGGTGATTGTGTTTCTTATGACCCCTAGGGCAGATTTCAAGGGTTGGTTAAGTTAGGCTATTTTTATTTCTTTTGTTGTAGGCAAAAGATGGAAGATAAGGTGGAGTACACTGAACCAGAAAGGACTAGCTTTCCGGCGGCTGAATCATCTGCCACGAAATATGTAAGTTTTAACAGCCGCTTGATCATCTTTGGTTTTAACTGTGTGTTTATGCTTTGCTTTGTGCCAGACGTTTTAGTGATCTTGTGTTTATTATGGCTTTGCAGCCTGGTGATCCAGATTGGGATGATTATGGGGATGATTTGTATGAAATTCCTGAAGTGATGACAGTGCAGACAAGTTATCAGGCTCCAGATGCGCAGCCAACTGATAAAGCTGATGAAGATAGCAAGATTAAGGCTTTAATCGACACTCCAGCCTTGGCATGGCAACAGTAAGATGCTTTCAGTTTCATTAGTGTACTGTGATATGATAATGATAGGTTTCTGGTCACTAATGTTGGATGATCTTTGTGTTTTTGCAGCCAAGGTCCTGATGGCTTTGGTCCTGGTAGAGGTTTTGGCAGGGGTGGAAGAATGATGAATGGACGTGGTATTGGTGAGTCTCTTTAGATTATATAATTTTTGTTTTTCGTAACATATCAGTGCTGATTGAATTTCTGCCTCTTTCTCTGTCAATTTTTCATAATGAAACTGATATCAATTTTCTTTGATTGAGGTCGAGGAGTAGGGGGCTTTGAGAGGAAAACACCTCCACAGGGCTATATTTGTCATAGGTGTAAGGTGCCTGGTATGTTCAAGTTTCCTTCTCCTTTTAGAAGATAACAGATGTTTTGTGATAAGTGATTAGATGAGGAAAATTCTGATATTTGGCATTTGTATGTGGGTTCAGGGCATTATATTCAGCACTGCCCTACGAATGGTGATCCAAATTTTGACATTAAAAGAGTGAAGCCACCCACTGGAATTCCTAAGTCCATGCTGATGGCAAACCCGGATGGCTCGTATAAGTTGCCAAGTGGTGATAAAGCTGTATTGAGGCCGAATGAGTAAGCTGATCTGGTGTTACAAATTTTATAGACGTATTTTCCATTTTTTTTTCATAAAAAAGTTACGATTATCTTTGATATGGAAATAGGGCTGCTTTTGAGAAAGAGATTGAAGGTTTACCATCTACGCGTTCTGTTGGTGATCTACCGCCGGAGCTACACTGCCCGTTGTGCAAAGAAGTGATGAAGGATGCTGTGCTAACGAGCAAGTGTTGCTTTAATAGCTTTTGTGATAAGTGTAAGTTATGATGTAAATTTAATTGTATAAATTTTGAACTTCTAAGGGAAGAATTTCAACTTTTATCTCTTGGGATCTTTTTGGTTTACCCTCATCTGGGTAATTTGATGAGGCCTGTTGATATCTTATTGTGTATCCTGAATTGTCGTACCTGTATGATTTACCATATCAATTTTCTTTGTTTACAATGGCTCATATGTTAATCAGGTATCAGGAACTACATTATGTCCAAGTCAGTGTGTGTCTGTGGGGCTACAAATACACTGGCAGACGATCTACTGCCAAATAAGACACTGAGAGATACAATCAATCGCATCTTGGAGTGTGGTGGTAACAGTAGTGCTGACAATGCTGGGAGTACTTTCCAAGTTCAAGGTTTGTTTTTCAGTGACGTGCCTTATATTTCTATTTAGACTAGAACATTTTTCTAATTACACTCATGATTTGTAACATTCAGATATGGAGTCTGCTCGCTGTCCACAACCCAAGATTCCTTCCCCTACGGTATCTGCTGCATCAAAAGGAGATGAAAAGCAATTACCTCAGAATGAAGAACCTCCAAAGTTTCCTGAATCCGAAGATGACGTAAAGCCTGTTCTTCCCCAGCAGCAGATTTTAGAGAGAGTGAGAACTACAAAAGTAGCTGATGCATCTGAAGCCACGCGTGAGTCAATGAGTGTGAAGGAACCAGCGTCACAAGGTAGTATTCCACTGGTTGAGGAAGAAGTGCAGCAAAGGATGGCTTCTGGGGATGCAGGTAATGTAGTGGTCTGGGTATTATTGTTCTCTGGTTCTATCCTTGTGCATAATCAAGTTCTGTGTTACCTTATTTTTTTGACATGCAGGTGTAGGATAGATGTGTTGAGTAAATTATTTTTTCTTGAAAAGAAATCTGTAGTGATCTCTTATTTTTATTTTTTTTCATTGCATCTCTGTTGCAGGAAAGAAAAGGAAAAAGAAGAAAATTCGTGTGCCTGTGAATGGTATGCCTTTTCTCTTATTTTGTTTTTGTAAACATAGAGGTTTCTATTCAAGTTATCTGCAGTAATTATAAATTTGAATTATATACATGATTTAATAGATTTTATAACACGATTACATTCAACGCAGACATGCAATGGAGAAACCCTCAAGATCTTGCAGCCGAAAATTATATGATGCCTATGGGCCCCGCTGCTTATAATCCATACTGGAATGGCATGCAACCTGGCATGGGCATGGAAGGATATATGACACCATATGGTGGTCCGATGCCATATATGGGTTATGGTCCCATTGACATGC
The DNA here is from genome assembly GCA_035220775.1 of Malus fusca. Classification (NCBI taxonomy): domain Eukaryota; kingdom Viridiplantae; phylum Streptophyta; class Magnoliopsida; order Rosales; family Rosaceae; genus Malus; species Malus fusca. The sequence continues at coordinate 8,895,558 of CM069064.1, read as the reverse complement.
CATTTGGGGGTCTTGGTCCACAGGACCCATTTGGTGCTCAAGGTTATATGATGCCCATGGTTCCGCCTCAGAGGTATGCTCATGAATTTCATAGTGAACGGGTGTGATATGTTGGTGTGTTTGTGTTATGAATTCTTTTATTCAAATTGGATAGGCAAGTTAATGTTTTTTTGCCTTCCTTTCGACCCTACAATCTTATTTCGTTTTGAATCTTCAACTTCATACAGGGATCTTGCGGACTTTGGTATGGGCATGAATGGCATGAATGGGATGAATGGGATAAATGGACTCCCCATCATGAGCAAAGAAGAATTTGAGGCTCGGAAAGCTGATTGGAGAAGGAAGCGTGAAAATGAAAGACAGGGTCAAAGGTAAAGATTGAATTTCAAATTGAAATTGGTTGCGTTTCCGCCAGAGCTGCAAGTATCTATTTTAGCGTGGTTGAGTAATTAATTGAGTTTCATCTTTTTTTTTCAGCCGGGAGTTCTCCAAAGACAGGGAATACAGAAGGGAAGTTAGCAGCAGCGGTGGCGATGGTCCTCCAATGAAATCCAAATCTGTACGTCTTTTATCGTGCCAATTTTCCTCTCTCGTTATCATTTGTTGTGTGTTGCAGCAGCTGCTTATGGTTTTTATCAGCATTTTGGCAAGCAGACACCAAGTTGGCAATAAAAAACCAATTGTGGCTGCAATTAAAATCATTTAATTATTTTTCTTTGGTTCTTAATTTTTAAATTTTACGTCATTATATTATTTGTTTTCTTGGTAATGCATGCTCCATTTGGTCATGGGGAGATGAAATGGAGGGAACATATTCTCGTTTGGCCCTTTGTCACGGTGACCGCGAAACGGTCAATTTGGAGTTCTGTTATGGTCTGGGTTACCCTACGGCCTTGTGAATGCCGTTACTTCCAAATTATTTTTCGCAGGATCATTGATTCGGGAGTACCGAAAACGTTTCTGGAAATTGTTGGTGGAAAATTCCATCACTTCCGTAAACCCCTTCGTTGTCACTTTATATTAAAAAAACTCATTTCCATTCTAGATTTGACCAATTGCCCATTCTACCTCCCTTGGCATCTCTGTCTTAGTAGAGTGCCGTGTTTAACGAAAGTCGGATAAAATCCTCCAAATTTTAATCGGACCTGAAATAATTACCCCCCCACCCCCCCCCCCCCCCCCACAAAATAAAATAAAAAATGACGTAAAATGGGAACGGTTTGGTAAATTTTGTTGGAAATTACTACAATGGTGGACTTATTGGGTTCATTCTTATTTGTTGGTGCAGAAGTCAATGGCCCGATCACCAAGCCCAGACTATCCTAATCAGCACCGCCGTCACCGACACGAGAGGCAATCTCCAGAACGCAGGCCCTCACGTGACCCACGTGACCTGGAGCCACAGCCGCCTCCCCGTCCTCCAAAGAGAAAATCCGAGCAGCACCACCACGACAGGGAACGCGAGCGGGACCGAGATCGAGAACGCGAGAGGGAGCACGACCACCACGACCATGAGGAGGATCATCACCGCCAGAAACGACTCCGTTCTGAGTCCTCCTCGGCCAAACCTTCCGCCCAAACGACAGCATCGGCGAAACCTGCCTCCTCTACAGCATCAGCTGCTGCGGCAGAAGCGGCGGCCGCGGCGGAGCGGAAGTACAAGGCAAGCGTGTTCTCTCGCATAAGCTTTCCCGAGGGAGAAGTGAGCAAGAAGCGGAAGGCCTCTTCTTCCTCCACTGCTTCTGCCGCCGCTCCTTCTCCGGCGGCGGAGGATACCAAACCGTCGGCGCATCACCATCACAAGGAGTCGTCGTCGTCGTCCTTGGCGAATGGGTTCTACGACGAGTACAAGTCGTCGTCGACGGCCAAGGCTGCGAGCAGCGGAACCGGAAGCAGAAAGACTATGATCAGTGCTGCTTCCATGGAGTACGAGTCGAGCGACGACGATCGGCACTTCAAGAGGAAGCCGTCGAGGTACGAGGCGTCGCCGCCGCAGGCCGCCGAGCAGGAAGAGCCCTCCAGGCACTCGAGAGGAGGCAGGGATCGGGATCGGGATCGGGATCGCAGGCAGAGATAGATAGCATTTTGGGTAACGCCGAAGTTGGCTTTCTCCGAGAACGACATCGTTCGGCCCCACTCACTTAATATGTTGGTGTTGGGCCTTTTGAGGTGCTGGGTGTAGTACTGTATTTGTAAAGAAGCCCAATCGGGAGTTGTTTCGGGGGCCGTTTTCGTTTTTTTGGTTGATGCTTAATATTTCATATCCCATGTTTTTTGCGTATCTTAAAAGTTTAAAACCCAAAAATTACAAATATAAATAAAAATACTCAGTCTTGAAGTTCCTGATTGCCTCTTGGTTTTTGCTATTTTATTTTATGATTATGTTTTAATTTCGCCAATTTTTCGATGTGATTTGCTTTACATGGAAATATAGAGAAACCTAATATATATACTTATCACATATTTGTGCTGTATCTCTAATACAGATAAGACTTACATATTTGTAATTTTCACAAATCAATATTCATGTCGTTGAATATCAGCAAATCATCCAAGCCGAGCTGTTTTCTCAGTGAGCCTAAAGTGGTCGACTGGTTCATTCTAGTTCTTGAATTTTTTTTGATAACAAAGACTATATGAAATTGACAACAAAGTTTAAGTGCACCCTTAAAAAATTGGGCTACGTCAACTGTAGTGCTCTGTATATATTAGGTATAGGTTACAAGATGAGCTCGGTTATATCGTCCTCCTTTTGTCCTCTTGTGCCTCCCTTAAATAGGCCTTCAATGGGTCCCAAAATCCCTAGGTTCTCCAGTATTCCACCGCTCTAGCATAAAAATCTTAACACGTAAACTTAACTCGTTGACGACTTCTCTTCATTTAGTCGACACAAAGAGATGAGATGGAGTGGCACTTTCTCAGAACTAGGCGCAAGGTTTTTTGGGGCAACACGTACCGAGTGCTTCCCTCAGTCTTATGTAGTTGAGGAACCGCCTACCCAAATGCTTGCTCTGACAACCTTTATGTCCCTTCATAGACTTCTTCTATTGCTAATGGCCAAACAAGTGACTTGGAGTTGACATATGAGTAAGTTTGTCCATGGGGCTTCGTGTTACAAAGTTGTCAGCTTGCTAACTTGCCTCAAGAGGTCGAAAACTACTTTTTGAATAGGTGCTCGCCAACTTTGCGTTAGCAATGCCTATAATACTATTGTTGTTAGAAAAATAAAAATTGAAATGAGTACAACAAATGGCCAACTAGGAATATCGGACAACAAAACGCTAGATAAAACATACACTTAAGGAAATGATTTTCAGTCTCTTATCCCCTTGTATTATTTCTTTTGTTTATAGCTACATAATTTTGTTTTCTTCCGATTTATAGCTACATAGTTGAATATATAAACAATGAATGAAGGGAGAGAAACAAACAAGGAAAGGAAGAAATACAAAAGGAGAGTGTATGAACCATGGCCATTTTCTAATTACAACAACAAAAAGCATAGTGAACACACAAAATTAAGAGAGGGGAACGTCTACACACTATTCTTTATCATGGAGTTGAGTTCATGCTTAATCTTAATGATGTAGGCTATTGTGGTTTGTGAGACTTTTGTTCACTTTAGTTTTGCCTATTTAGTCGTGTTAGTTTTGTTAGTGTCTTAATTGCGTTGTTTAAGTCCATTTAACCGAAAAGTAAGAGCTCGTTTGGATGTGCTTTTAAAATGACTAAAAGCGCTTTTGGTGAAAATGTTTTTGGAACCAATCCTTAGTAAAAATGCAAGTAAACTCTGGGGAAGCACTTTAAGTGCTTTTGGAACCAAAAAATATTTTCTCTAAAAGCACTTTCAGTCATTTTAAAAGTGCATCCAAACGAGCCCTAAGCTGTTTGAAAAATTATCAGACAACCTTAACGGCATCGAAATGAGAAGAAGCTACGACAACCTTGGATTCCTCCGCCTCGAGACAACGGGATGGTTGAGAAAGGCGTGAATGGCAGAAGAGTCAATGGCGATGTCCGGATCGTAGTCAAAATTGATGAAGCAAAACGCAGAGAAAAAATATTGAAGAAGCAGAACCGCAAAGAAGAAAGAAGAAAAACGACGAAGAAGCAGAATTGCAGAGAAGAAAGAAGAATTGAAGAAGAAACATAATCACATGAAGAAAGAAGAAGAAGAAATGTGTTGTAGGAAGATTTAGATGAAAGGAATTCAAAGATGAAATGTTTTTTGGATTTCAAAAGCATTTGTAATTTGGATTGATTCCGGAAATATGTTTACCAAAAGCATTTCTAAAAGCACTCTCAAAAGTCCAATAGAGGAAAAGCCCTTGAGTTGCTGGGCCACATTAAAATAAAGAAAATCCGGTGAAAAGCCGAGAAACATGATGTCGTTTAGCAAGCTACGACACATCGTATTTCTGAAGACATTCTAGGGTTTCAGAAAAACAATGGACGGCTCAGATTGGAAATCCCGATCCTTTCTAGCACTATAAAGTCGAGTTTTCACCGCAAAGCCTCACTCTGTGTTTGGAAAAACCCTAGCCCCGTCCGCCGAGCCCTGCGCGTCGCAGCTCATTTCTGATCCGACCATGGGTACTCCTCTCTCTCTCTCTCTCTCTCTCTCTCTCTCTCTCTCTCTCTAGATTCATCTCCGTTTTCGTACGCAGATTCATGCTTGGTTATATAGACATTGAAACTTCAGCTGAATCTGTTTTGCATGCGATTGGTTATGAAATACTCATTTTTGCCAATATATTAACGTTGTAATTTTCTGTAAATCTTTTTGGAGCATTGTGTTTAGGGTCTGTTTTGTTGTTAAATCTTAGTACTGAGCTTATATGTTTAGTAATAATTTCACTTTTACTGATAGTTATTGTGAACTGGGTTTGGTTTTTGCTTGACGGTCATCTTGTTCCCTACATTTTTCTAGGAAATGCGCCACATTTCACAGTTTAAATGAAGTCACAAGTTTGATTACTACATGATTAATGGTGGTTTAATGATTTCTGTCAAATTCAGTTGTATAACATGTTGTTTCGTTTTGGGGACATTTAGGAGCCTACAAGTACGTGTCCGAGATATGGAGGAAGAAGCAGTCCGATGTGATGAGGTTCCTCCAGAGGGTCCGCTGCTGGGAGTATCGCCAACATCCCTCGATTGTCCGAGTCACAAGACCCACACGCCCTGATAAGGCACGTCGTTTGGGTTACAAGGCCAAGCAGGTAGTGATAATTTCATTAGCCATTGTCAAATTAAATTTTCTACGTCTATGTCTAAGTAATAGGCATTTATCTGATGCATAATGTGTGTTGATATTTGACTCTATGAAATGATTATAATGGCTGTGTCTGGAAGGTTTCTGTCTTATCTGATGCATATTTAGTCATCTTTCAGTTTCGGTTTACACCATTGCTTAATGATTCATGTCAGTGTTTATTGAGCATGCATGCTGTCTCTAGTACATTGCTTTGCCTTTGTTGTGCATCAGTTAATTTAATTCAGAGTATCCACTGGTTAAGCAGCATTCTGATGCCTAAGCATTTTGCCTATAAATGCTGTTTTTTTTCAATCATTGAATGCTTCCTGGGACTGGCTATACTAAACCAAATAATTGATCTTCCACTGAGCGAGTTCTATTTATGGCTCTTGCTTTTTTGCCTCGATTCGATATATTGAGCTATTGTAGTCTCTGTCTTGGATTTTGTTTCCTTTTGTCTTTTAATTTATAAACATTAATTTGTTATCTGTTGGAATGCACCTTTGGTTTGCTGGTCCCCATCCATGTTTGATGTAATTAAGTGATTTGGCTGATGGTTCTAGTAAAACTTGTTTCAGGGTTATGTTGTTTACCGTGTCCGTGTGAGGCGTGGTGGTCGCAAGAGGCCTGTTTCCAAGGGTATTGTATATGGAAAGCCCACAAACCAGGGTGTGACACAACTCAAGTTCCAGCGTAGCAAGAGGTCTGTTGCTGAGGAGCGTGCAGGGCGCAAGTTGGGAGGCCTCAGGGTTCTCAACTCATACTGGCTCAATGAGGTTTGTGATTCAGTTTCAACTTTTACTCATGTACTTGAGTTAGTTAGATTGGGGCTTGGTGTTAGTTTGATTTTGCAGAGTCCTGCTTACAATTTCTCTGCAATATTTGGATGCAGGATTCGACCTACAAGTACTTTGAGGTTATCTTGGTTGATGTTGCTCACAATGCGATCAGGAATGACCCAAGAATCAACTGGCTTTGCAACCCTGTTCACAAGCACAGAGAGCTTCGTGGTCTTACTTCTGCTGGAAAGAAATACAGGGGTCTTCGTGGAAAGGGACATCTGTACCACAAGAACCGACCTTCTCGCAGAGCAACCTGGAAGAGAAACAACACCCTTTCACTCCGTCGTTACCGTTGATTTCGGTCATGTTACCTTATGCTTGGTTGTTATCTGCGTACCTTCAGGAAGACAATATATGTTATGCGTTTGAAATTTTGGCAGTCGAAGACTTCAATCGTGTTTAATTTGAATGATTTACTGTCTTATTTGAAAGTCTTTTGGGACAGTATTTCCCTTATTTAATGTGCCGGACTCCTTTGATGTGTTTAAAGTAGTAGTTGTTTTGGTAAATATTTTCATGTCGGGTGATATGAGTTAAATATCGATTGATTCGGTGAAAGCTCTGGCGAGATGAGTTTACCGTACGAGCTTGATTTCTATTATTTGGCTTTCGAACTCGAAGGGTGGATAAGAAAGCACATACTTTGTTTGAATGTTCATTTACTTAAAGTTATGTTCGAACTGGCATTAGACTGATGCTTGGATCAATAGCGCTGGATTAATCCAAGTTATCCACCAGTTTGCATCAGAATCTTGGTTCTTATTGCAACAGATGCCAGATTGAGGAGAGCAATTTAAAAGAATCGGGTTCACTGTTGCGTTCATGTCGGTGAACTTGTTCTATGTAAATTCCTAAGATTTAGAGGTCCGGTGCTCTGTATTCTGATATTTACGTTTTGCGCACAGTAAATTAAAGAAAATATCAGTATTTAGGGCTGGTTTGATGTTGCTGTGCTTTGAAAAAAAATTGTTTTTGCTGTGCTGTGAGAATAAACTCATTTTTGCTGCTTCACGTTTTTAATTTTTTTTTCATCAAAAACTGTGAAAATAAGTTGTTGTTAAGTGTTTACCAAACACCGCTTTTCAAAAATTGAAAACAAAGGTTAAAAATGAAATGAATATCAGATCGCTGTTATAAACTCAATTCTTAATGTTGGTCCTTTTATTATTCAAGATCATAAATTCATAATACACCAGCCAAGCCACATTAACCTTAATCACCATACAAAAAGAAAACCCGAATTACAAATTACTCGGATAATTAAAAACCCTACATTATCAAAGTCAAACACACAAAATCTAACAAGTCAAAGTAGGAATCATCCCAGCCTCCCTCGCATAAGCAAAGATCCCACCAGCCCTAATCACGGGGCCCGCGTCCCCGATCGGCTTCAACGTGTACTCCTTCCCCGTCGTGTGATTGATCAGACGGCTCTCGCTCAACTCAATGCTCACCACATCCCCCGTCTTGCACTCCTCGCAAACCCTACCCTCCGATTCCAGCGGGTACACCTCCCCCGTCGCCACCGAGTTCCTGAAGAAGATCCGCGCGTACGACTCCGCCACCACCGCCGCCACTCCCGCCGCTCCCAGCGCCACCGGCGCGTGCTCCCGCGACGACCCGCACCCGAAGTTGGCGCCCCCGATTATGATCGAGTACTTCGACCTGGTCTCTCCCGGATCCACGAAGCGCGTTGAGTAGGCGCCGGGGAGGCCGCAGAGCGCGTAAGACCCAAGCTTCTCGTACTCGGAGGGGTTGGAGGGGACCAGGGTTAGGTACTCGGCGGGGATGATCTGGTCGGTGTCTATGTTGTCGCCGACGACGTAGCAGAGGCCGTGGAATGTGGTTGATGGGGTTGTGGAGGCGGCTGCGCGTGTGGTGAAGGTGGCGCGTGAGATTGGGATTTGGGATTGGGGGGCGTGGGTGAGGGGTTTGATGGGGATGGGGGATAGGGTTGGGAATTTGAGAAAGTTTGGTGTAGACAGAGAGGGTTTGTGGGAGGAGGAGGTGGTGACGCTAGGGTTAGGAGACAGAGAGAGAGTGGCGGCGCCGGCCATTGTGTCGTTGGAAGTTTGCTCAAAACAGAGGAAGGAGACGAGGGAACGAAAGGGCTTTTGTCTGTTTCAACTTTTAAGTAGTAAAGGGTGGCTGAACGACACTAAAGATGTTGTCGTTTGATGTGGGGAAGAGGCAAATTGGGAGTTGAATTGCTCACTCTTTTTTATCTTTCTTGCCATGTCTTGTTGAATTGGGTGCATTTTTGTTCGTTGCTATATAAATTATTGTGTATGTTGTAAATAGTGGGTATGTTTGTCCACATGTGTATAGTAAAGTACCACATGTGTATAGTAAATACTCACATGCATATAGTAAGCATTTCACTATGTTGCTTGTGATTTGCTTCTATAAAAGCAAGTCTTATGGAACACAACAAAAGAAAAAAAAGAGAAGATGAAATTGAGAGGTTCATGGGAGAGATAGGAAGGAAGAAAGGAAGAGAGAAAAGAGAGGAAGAGCAGAGGAGATAATAGAGAGAGTTATCTTTGTACTCTTATTATTTCAGATTATAATGAAAGCACCACTGCTGCCCCGAGGACGTACTCCAGTCACACTGACTGTAGAGGAACCTCGTAAATTTTGTCTCTTGTTTATTTATTCCACTGCACACGCCGTCGATTTTACAACAATGTATGCCCATCATCATTTTTAAAGCTTGATATGTGTCTATTAATATAATCATGATTAAATAATATATTTTTAATTTTTTATATCATTATGAGGAGAGAGATACAATTTGGCAACTATTTTTTACAGGGAGTTTTAACGAAACACTCCTGGTACTGTTCACTTTTCACGAAAAACCACATTTTTACCTTTCCACTATTCACTACACTTTTTTTTTGTCATTTTTCATTAAAACTAAAGTTTTTTTTAAATTTTTCGTTAGTTTTCCTTTTTTTTTTATATTTATCTCTGCTTTTGTTAGCTGCATCTTTAAACAATGTGGCTTTAAGAGAGAGCAATATGAGCCATTGCATAGGGCCCTAATTGAACAGGGACTCCCGATTGATTGATGTCTCATAAAACAATCCATGAACTTGACACTACTAAACTGTTGCATACTCAAGGCATGACAATCGCCACATAGATTCAAGTTCCAAACGGACAATCCATGGACTTGGACATAGCAATTTTAATATGCCTCATACCTGAAGCATGATAAGCGTATAGGTCGCAATGATTCAACTCCCAAGAAGTGGTGACTAAAAATCTAAGCTTTATAACGCTCTAGAGGAGGTTATGATCCAAATTCTTCAAACAATTCATCTAATAAGAGATGATTGTCTTAGAAGAGACAATGTAAAGCTCCTAAAGAGCACCCCCATGAGTAAAGGCTTCTACAATCGGTTGACCAAAATGAGGATCCTAAATTGCATGAGCAATAGGTCTTACATGTAAAGGATCATGTACCCATGCCTCAAAATTTTCTTGCCAAGCTACATGTAACAGATTTCCAGAAGTTCATAGAAAAATTATTGCCAATTGCCTGAAATGAGAAGCAAAAATATTCTGATAAAGACGTCCCTCAGTAATAACATCACACTCTCGAAGTCATATGCGGTAGCAATACCAAACCAAATACGATGAGTAGTGAGGTGCTGAGCTAAGCCTTGGCTAAACTCAGAAGGTTACAAGTCGCCTAATGATGTTGAACCCAGAAGGTTACATATGGGCATTTATAATATAGTGAAGTCCACTTGCATGATATGACACAAAGTTCCTAGTTGAAACTTGAAATTGCAATGCACTCCTGTAACACATGATTTCCCATTGTGAAACTTGTTCATTTCAATCGAGAATTATATATTATATAAAGGTTTATAAAATGCCCAAAGCATATCTCCATAAGTATCCCTCAAGTATACAAGCAAATTACTCTGTATAAATTGCAAAGGAGAATGTGTCATGAAGTGTAGAAAATTCCTAAAGGATTCAAATTGCTTGAAGCAAGTCCTGGAAGGGTAAAACACAAATTATGTACTTAATACCAATAGATGGTATAAATTGCCTTCGCGAGGACTTTCATTATAATATTGTTGCAACAAACTAAATGTCTTGCAAGAGTTGATATTAGATTGAGACTCAAATGATTATGGTATTAAAGAACCATATGGATTGAAGATCATGAGTTGAACGCTCAAATGATTAACCAATATTCAGTCACTAAGAAGTATTATTCATCCTCATCACTCATGAGGGATTTGATGATTGATACTTGGTCCAGAAGTACCATATCTAAGTGAAGTATGTGCCGTCATGTATTTAGCACAATACATTGAATCAGATATTACATTTCTTGGGAAGCACAATACCAACATGTAGGTATTGGAATGAAATGAAGTTGATCATTTGTTATCTTCGGGAAATTATAGACAAGTGTTTGTTCTATTCCAAAGAACTCACTATTAGCCATGGTTTTATTGGGTAAGAAAAATATGAATCTCTCTCTAGCCTGCATACAAATAGCTCACAAAAAGGATTTGCATTTACATATAGAAATAGATTGATCCTACCACAATCAACGAAGCAAACATTTGTTGTTATATCTTCATATCTCTCCGAAATACATATCTCCAAAGTTTTCACTTCAGAAGTTCAAGAATTGCATCGACATGCATTTGCACGATGACAAGCTAGTTAATCCAGGTTTATTATAATTAGGGGGAGCATCTTAGAATATGCTACATTGGCCATATGAGCAAAATATATTTTTGTTTCCTTTAGACCATCCATTCATCTCATGAGTTATTATTGGAGAAGTTCTAAGGAGACAGTCAATCGAAGATTTGTCATCTCTTAAGTTATTATTGGAGAAGTTCTAAAGAGATAGTCAATAAAAAATTTGTGACCATCAAAGGTGGAGTGTTGTAAATATGGATGACCACGTGTCTTCCATCTATTATTTGGTTGAGTGGATGACCCTACCTTTACAAAATTGTCATAGAAAGTGTCTTGGTAGGTTTGTTAGGTTGAAAGACGCTTTACCTATAAAACAATCATCCAACCAAGAAAGGAAAAAACGCGGCAAGAGAAGAGGGAAGAAAGACAGAACGAGATGCCGAAGAAAAACATCAATTAGTTATACCAGGGCTAGAGAGAACGGGAGAAATAGTGAGAGTTATTTTGCACTCCTATTGTTGCCTCGAGGACGTAGGCACACTTTCCGAACTCGTAAATATTATATTTTATTTACTTTATATTTCATTGCATACATATCCTCAATCTAACACCCTAAAATAAAGTGTGATATAGAAACAACATTGGTAAAATGAAATATTACCAAAACAACATTGGTAACAAATAAATCCCTCAGCCAGCCTTAACTGCAATTCTCATTCCATATCTACAGTAATCCATAACACCACACGATCATTCCCAGTGTCATACAATTTCATAAGATGTTCTTTTGATTTGCATCTTTCGTACCCTTCTCCGTCCACACCCGCCACACGGAACAATGGGTTGCTATATTTGAAAACTGTAGAATGAAAAAACAAAACTAATTAAGAAATAGTATGAAAATAATAATTAAAATGTATAGCTAGTAGATGTATGTATTTCATCAAGTTTGGCGAGAAAATTAAGAACTCGTTCGATAACCATTTCGTTTTTTAGTGGTAGAAGAAAACATACAAGGTAAATGAGGAATGCACAACGAAAAATAACATAAAATGAAAACTGGAAACAAAAAAATAAAAAATTCTTTTAAGTTGTTTATCTCCCACTATGTATTCAGCTCCATGGACTTGTTCACTCTATAAAAACAAGCACAGAGCCCTAATTCCAATGACTGCTCCAACTGAACTTCTTCTCCCAAACATCTTTCGTACTGCCCCAGATTTTGTTGGTTTGGTTTGGTATTTCAAAGGGCTTGTATTTTCATTTTCTATTAAATGAAATGTCTATAAATAGATACTAAATCAGACAAAGAGCAAAAAAAAGAGCAAATAAACTCATTAAAGATAGACCCCTTGATTATGGGAATGACAAAAATATTATAAAATTGGCTCTCCGTGATATCTGCAATATTTTCAGGTCGGCTTCATATCATATACAGCGTTTCCCCCAAATTCTAGGGATTAGAGATTTGTTTCATGCACCAAATCCAAATTCTAGGGATTAGAGATTGGGTTCCTCGAAATGAGGAGATCTAGGGTTTAGGTCGCGACGAACGTCGGTGACCAAGGTTTTTAATGATTTCGAGTGTGATCTCAATGATTTGTCAAGTATTTTGTAGCTGGTGTGATCTAACATAGGCTTCGGCTTAGTTGTGAGAGTAAGTGTTTGTTACGCAGTGTTAAGGAGTTGTGTTTGTACTAGGGGAAGACTAGGGTTTTGGTGGAGTGTGGTTGGCTTAGGAAGGGTAAGACTTTAAGAAGGGCGCAACATGGAGGAGTGTTCAGAGGGGGAGGATTTCGCTGACTTAGGAATGAGGTTTGGTGCTAAACTCTCCCTGTCAGAGAAGGAAAGGGAAGGGGTTACTGTTGGCTGAAGGGAAGTCGATGAGGCTTTGTTGGAGTTCCACCATTGCTTGTTGGTGGAAGTCTTAACAGACAAGGAGGTGAATAGAGATGCCTTCATTGATTGTTTTACTTCGTTATGGAGAGGAAGGGAGGGTGTCTATATTAGAGAACTCGGTGATCGAAGGTTTTTGGCGAGATTTGTGGGGAAACAGGATTTGAATCGAGTGTTGGAGATTGATATTCCATAGGGTGATCTGGTCATGATTGCGGACCGTACGGCAAGGGGAAATCATCGTTGGGATTCCTTATCGCTAAGGATGTTTTGGGTGCAGTTCCACAACGTTCCCCCGTTGTGCATGACGGAAGGGGTGGCGTTAGCGATTGGTGGATGTATGGGAACTGTAATGAGAGTGGATAAATCTTCTAGTAGGGACTGCATTGGGAGGTTCCTGAGAGTTAAGATACGTTTCAATGTGAGGGAGCCATTGATGCGTGGGACGTTAGTGAATTTCCCGGATGATGGGAGAGTGCGGGTGGAGTTTAAGTATGAACGTCTTCCGAGGTATTGCCTAATATGTGGATTATTGGGCCATGCAACGCTGGTGTGTGGGGACCATGGTCGTAGGGATGAGTTTTATGCTTTTAAAAATTTAGATGTTGTAATTGATCTTAAAGGCAAGCCTATGTATATGGCTACTCGAAGATACGGTTCATCAGGATCTAATGAGGTGCGTGGAAATACAGAAAGAGGAAGATTTGGCGGCATTGGGCGGAGAGATGGAAAATAGTGTTATGGAGGGGAGGATGAGATGGACTCTGGGAATGCGCGAGAATGTTCTGATACTCGGGAAGAATGGCAGTGTAAGGATGTGGATGGGCAGGTTTTAGTGGGGGAGGGAGAGCTCAAGGATACGGCGGTTTCGCCGAGCAAACCAATGAGTAAAGTGGGTGAGGGAGCATATTGTTGTGGTTCTCTCGTTAAGAGACTCCGACTGCAGAGGGAGAGGGAAGAGAATGAGCGTCGAGCTAAGGAGGCTGCTTTTGATGCGGGTTTGATCGGCCCAGGGGGTGTAGTTACGGAATTTGTGGAGAATGTAGTCTTAAAGGTGCATACTAAGGAGGAAGATGAAGGTAAGACGATCTGTGTATCACAAGAAAGTGGTGAGGCGATTGACTTAAACATTGTAATGCCTGGAATGGATGAGACTATGTTACGGAATGGGGGGTTTGGGCAAGATAATGAACAAGATTTATATCCATTTGATTTGACTCAGATTATTGAAGCCATTTCGAAGGAAATGAAAGGGAAAAAACGGATGAACACAGAGATAGAATGCGAGATAGGGGTGGTGGGAATAGCAGAAGTGGAGGAAAGACGAGTGCGCTCACAGAATGTGACTTTGTATAATGAGGCGGAGGAGACCAGCCTAGATGGGGTCTCCCAAGGCACCATGAGAATTATATGCTGGAACTGTCAGGGAATTGGGGGTGACCTGACAATTGACGATCTTCTGGAGCAAAATAGGCTCCATGCCTTACCCCTGAATGAGCCGCTAATAAGAGTTCGGTGGAATCTACACCCCTCATTCCTCGGCGAATCCTTGGAATACATGAAAGAGTTTCACAAGAAATATTCTGCCAACGATTTGTACGGATTACCCAAGGCGTGTCAAGAAGCTCTCGACCTGGCACTAACTTGCCCCGATGCTGAACAGATCATCCAAAAAACCACTGATCCAGCAATGAAAGCTAGATTCCAGCACATACGAGAGGCTACGGTTCTTGGCTTCGAGGTCGACCCATACACGGACATTGATATAGCCGAGCTCATTTTTTCTCTCGAAGACCTTCAACACCTACGATATCACTTTGAAGTATTCTCGGCCGTATCCTTATTCGGTTTAACGATCGATGAGAAAGATCGGGTGGCACGTTTGGACGCCTACCTAGACACAAGGGACGTCCGGATCGCCTATGAGGAACGAGCTCGTAAGGCATTGCAGGGGCAAAATTAGACACCAGACGCGAGTGGGCCTGACGACAACAGTCAGAAGGAAACAAGGTCAGGTTACATGGCACAAGAGCAAGAACGTGTTGAGACACATGATAATCAGACCGATGATGTTTTAACGAACGATGTTGCAGTCATTGATAACCCGGAAGACGACGACCAGGATCCAATGGGCCATTCAGTTCTTGAGAATATGGAAATCAGCATGGTCCATGTTCTACCTGCTGAATTTCAGCCAACTACACACCAGCCAAATTTCTTGGATGGAGATGTGGTGGCCGAGGAAGCAACACAAGTTGATTTCGTCATCAACAACGAAGATGAGCAAGCAAATAACGACGACAAACTTAAAACAGCCCTGGCCATGTTGTTTCCCCGCTCATCCCCAGCTAATCTTCAACATTTAAAGCGGTTGTATGTCACGGCCCACATTGAAGGTTACCCAATCTCTAAAATTTTTGTCGACTGCAGGGCGATGGTCAATATCATGCCTGTGTCCGTCATGAAAGCATTACGACGATCCAACGACTAACTCATCCCATCAGGGATAACCATGAGCAGCTTCGTCGGTGATAAGTCTCAAACAAAATGAGTGCTCCCTTTAGAGGTAAACATTGCAGGTCGCAATCACATGTCCGTATTTTTTATTGTCGACTCCAAGATCGAGTATAATCGTTTGCTCGGTCGGGATTGCATTCCCTTGTCCTTATACCAAGTTCTCATTTTTTGGGACGGCAAATCGGTTGTAGTCCACCCATCCGACAATTAGCCATTCAAAACCAACATGATTCAGGCCCGCTATTATGACGATCACGTAGGCTACATTACCTTACAGGGTTTTAATGAAGATGGACGGCCGACTCGGATCTCAGTCCAGAAAGCCATCGAGGTAAGCCCTGAGACTGTCCACCAGGATTCGACAAGACTCGGCTTGGCCGACTTAATTACCAACATTGATGACTGACGCCACAAGAGAAAGGCGCCGGGCTTCGGTTTCATCCACAATGGAACGTCTGCTAGCTCATTGGTATGCTATTTCCCAACATCCACAATCGGGCATTAACTTAATCGAATTTTTGGTCGAGGACGATAACGGCCCAGTACTATCGTTGGATAAAGTTCAGGCCGCACCGACCGAACTCGAAGACAATCGACCCCAAGTTAAGGACTCATTAGAAGAAATTAATGTTGGAATGACCGATGACCCTCGGCTGTTATTTATTAGTACATTGTTACCCCATCCCATGAAAATTGAACTCGGTAAATTACTCAACGAGTTTAAAGATTGTTTTGCTTGGAGTTATCATGAGATGCCGGGCCTTGATCGGACCCTTGTTGAACACGAATTACGCATTAAAGCTGGTTGCAAGCCTTTCCAACAGCCTCCTCGCCGATTCTCGACCGAAGTGCAGCTCGGCATAAAAGACAAACTAGTTTGACTTTTAAAAGCCGGGTTTATTCGAACCGCTTGATATGTCGAGTGGCTGGCCAATATCGTCCCAGTGTTAAAGAAAAATGGCGCCCTTCGCATCTGTATCGATTTTCGTAATTTGAATCTGGCAACTCCCAAAGATGAATACCTGATGCCGATCTCTGATTTGTTAATCGACGCGCAACACACCACGAGATCTTATCCTTTATGGATGGGCATGCTGGTTACAACCAGATTTTCATCGCCGAACCTGATGTTCATAAAACCACTTTCCGTTGCCCCGGGGCACTCGGCACATATGAATGGGTCGTCATGCCCTTCGGCCTCAAGAACGCCGGTGCTACATACCAACGCGCTATGAATGTTATTCTCCATGATTTAATTGGTACCATTATCAAAGTCTACATCGACGATGTGGTAATTAAATCAACACGTCGGCAGACACATTTGGACGACCTCCGTCAAGCGGTCCTGCACATGTGCCGGTACAATCTTAAGATGAATCTCACCAAATGTGCCTTTGGCGTATCAACCGAAATTTTTTTAGGTTTTCTCGTACATCATCGCGATATTGAGGTGGACGACAACAAGGCTCGCGCAATCATTAATGCTCCACCCCGACGACTAAGAAACAGTTAGAATCGTTGCTCAACAAGGTCAACTTTCTCCGACGATTTATTGCTAATTTGGCTGGGAAAATGAAAGCCTTCTCCACGCTTTTGAAACTTAAGGACTCTGACACCTTCGAATGGCGTGCCGAGCACCAAGAGGCATTTACGCAGATCAAGGTCTCTTTAACGACTCCACCCGTCCTCGTCTCACCACGACGGGGCCGACCTCTTAAGCTATATATCTCGGCAGCCGAAGAATCCATCAGATGCCTTCTTGCACAAGACAATGATGTTGGGCACAAACAAGCCATTTTTTTACCTTAGCCGAAACCTCAACCCACCAGAGATTAATTACTCCGCTGTCGAGAAGCTTTGTCTCGCCCTATTTTTCGCCGCGTCGAAAGTCAGACATTACATGCTCCCGTCAGTCACTCAGGTCATCGCCCAGACCGATGTCATTCTTTACATGCTCACTCGGCCGATCGTAAAGGGCCGAATTGGCAAGTGGACGATGGCCCTTTCTGAGTTTAGCTTGCAATACGTGCCCCATAAAGCTGTAAAAGGCCAAGCTTTGGCCTATTTTTTTGGCCCAACACCCTTCCCCGTATGAGTTCGGGGACAATGACGTTGACATTGGCCTGGTACAAACACGTGATAATTACTGGACGATGTACTTTGATGTATCCAGTACTTCAGTCTCGGCTGGCGTTGGGATCGTTATTCAATCCCCCACTCATAATCGGTGGTATTTTTCTCTCAAACTCGATTTCGATTGTACGAATAATCAGGCCGAATACGAAGCCCTTGTTATCAGCCTCGGCGTGCTACACGATTTGCGGGCAACTCATGTCCTTTTTCTTGGTGACTCCGAACTTGTCATTAATCAACTCAACGGGACTTTTCGTTGCATGAGTTGTACTCTGGCGCCTTACCCCATGGTTGCCAGCTATTTGGCCGAATCTTTCGACGACGTTACTTTCAAACATATTTCACGAGTTCATAACACTGACGGCGATGAATTAGTTCAAATAGCCTCCGGAGCCCAACTCATGGGGGGCAAATTAGGCCGAGAAATACCTGTGTCACAACAAGCACATTCGGCCTTGATTAATCAGTAAGTTCTCCAACGTGAGGCATTACCGGACGATTGGAGAAAGATGATTATGCGATATATTGATAACCCCAATGAAAAAGACGACCGACGGACAAGGGTTCATGCCACAAACTACGTATTACACCAGAATGAGTTGTATCGAAAAGGTGATGATGGGTTACTGTTGCTGTGCCTCGTCCCGCAGGAAGCTGCTCAAGCAATGGCAGAAGTACACGAAAGAGTTTGCGGAGCCCACCAATCTGGATGAAAAATGCGTTGGTTACTTCGGCGGCACGGCTATTTCTGGCCGAGTATTTTGAAAGATTGTATTGAGTACGCAAAGGGTTGTGTATAGTGTCAAATCCATGGGCCTATGCAGAGAGTACCGGCTGAGTCATTACATTCGGTCACCAAACCATGGCCATTCCGAGGATGGGCCATATATGTTATCGGTAAAATCACACCATCTTCTGGTACAACCAAACATGCGTGGATACTCGTTGCAATGGACTACTTCACCAAATGGGTCGAAGCCATGTCATATGCCGAGCTAACGTCTAAAGAAGTTTGTAATTTCGTTGAAGAAAACATTGTGACTAGATTCGGCGTGCCAGAAACAATCATAACAGACAACGGTACGATCTTTACATCCGACAGATTTAAGGAATAGCTTGAGAACCATGGTGGTTCCAAGGTGTAGGGAAGGAGAAAGGATGAGAGACCTCTGCCAGGTCTGGTTTCGAGAATGAGGGCTCTCGATGGTGGTGAGGCCACAGGAGAATGAACCACACGGTGATGGTGGTTCGGCGTGCCTGTGTGTATGTGTGTATGTTGCAGAGAAGAAGATAGAGCTTTCGGGGAAAGAGAAAATAGAGAGAGTGAGGTTGAGTGTTCTGATTGGAGAACAACATTGAGGGACAGTGTTTCTGATTGGGTGCAGGGTTGAGGGAAAAGTTGTGATTGGTGGTGAATGGATGAGAGGGATTTGAGGAAAAGATGAAATTTGATTGGTTGAGTGTAGGGAGACACGGATCCCCTTTTTAAGGAATAGGATTGGATTTTTAGATTTTGTACAATTTTCAATGTACAAAATTTGTCTCTTTATAGTGTTCCAAGCACTGAATAATTTGTACGCGCGTGCACAAAATACCTCTAATTAAAGTACTTTAACGGAGCGTAACTTTCTCATTACAGATCTGATTCGAGTCTAACACACGCTCACACGTTCGTTGCGACGAGTACTAATTACGTACGAAATCAGAAGAATGAAACTAAAAGCCGAAAACCACGTCCATGTCAGAATCCACTTTTATCCAAGAAGGGTAAAATCGTCAAAACACACCAATGAAAAAGAAATTTCAGTGAAAAGTAGGGACAGGTCGTCACATATATTTATTAAGTAGATTTAAATTTATTTATTTTGTACGTATAACACTGAAGCTCAAGGGAAAATTTTATAGGACGGCAATAAGGCCGACAATGTTGTATGGCACAGAATGTTGGACGGTGAAGCATCAACACATACATAAAATGGGTGTAGCGGAGATGAGGATGCTTCGTTGGACGTGTGAGCACACGAGAAAGGATAAGATTAGGAATGAGGATATCCGAGGTAAAGTAGGAGTAGCTGAAATTGAAGGAAAGCTGAGAGAAAATCGGTTACGGTGATTTGGACATGTGCAAAGAAGGCCTACTGACGCTCCAGTTAGAAGATGCGACTACGGGACAGAGGTTCAGGGCCGAAGGGGTAGAGGAAGACCTAGGAAAACTTTGGAAGAGACTCTAAGAAAAGACTTAGAGTACTTGGATCTAACGGAGGACATGACACAAAACCAAGCACAATGGCGTTCTAAGATTCATATAGCCGACCCCACTTAGTGGGAAAAGGCTTTGTTATTGTTGTTGTTGTTGTTGTACGTATAACACTTAAGAAATTGAATGATATGTATATTTATTATAGTTTTTAGGGGTATAAAATTGTTAAATTAATATATATAGTATTTTTTTAGGGTTATAAAATTATAAAATTAATATTTTGCTTATTGTGTATCGTGTTACCCACGTGTATGCCTGAACCAACCCGTTATCTTAACAAGTGCTTATCGGGTTACCCGATAACGACCCGATTCGTTATCGTGTCAACCCGAACACCTGTTAATTTCGTGTCGTGTCGTGTTGTGTCGGATTATCAGGTCGTGTCAGAAATTGTCAGGCCTAGCTACATGAGTGTATTAAAAAAAAAACAGATAAACAACTAACAATACGAACCAACTAGCCATAAAAGATTATCCTTCATCGTCTTTTTATCACCATTTTCCATGTTACACATAACTGGTTCATCCTCTGCAAGCATGGCACCAAGTGTTCCAAACCCATCTCTCTACCCTTCTTGCCTTGCACTTGCTCACCATGCTTGCTCCCTTGTTCATATACTGTAAACGTGAGTCTTAAAAAATAAGTATGTAAATATATTGTAAATATTAGGAATCCTTTTTTAGGAAGGATTATTTGTTGTGTCCTTTTTTAATTTTAGTTTCCTTATAGAACAAGGATTGTATTTGTATATATTTCAAGGAAGTAATACAAGGTATTATCCGGTAAAAAATTCTATTTGGCATCAAGAGCCAGTGTTGCCAAACCCTAGTTTTTCCGCTGTGCTTGGTTGGCTGTTTTTCTGCAAATCTTCTGCAGAAAACAGTGTTGCCGTGTGTGTGTGTGTACTCTTGCTGGCGTGTGCAGCAGTGTGGGTGGTGCTGTGTGTGGTTGACTGATCTCTGCACAGTGCTGTGTGTGTGTGGTATTGCTGCTTGCGCAACAGTGTGGTGACTCATCGTCAGTTTTGCTGTTTCTGCCGTGTGTGTATGTCTTTTTTCTGCACAGTGCCGTGTGTGTGTGGTAAAGCCGAATGGCATTAGAAGGAGGCAGTGGCGTGATGAAGTTGGAAGGTAGTAACTCAACCAATAATCCAGTATTGAATCCTGTCGTCATTCAGAGTGATGCGTCTGCTGTACCAAACACCGTGAAATTAAATAGATCAAATTATCCTCTTTGGTCCAAGGTTTTGGAGATGCACATCGCTGGGCGCGGTAGGAAGGGCTTTGTGACTGGGAGTACCAAGGAGCATGCTGAGGATAGTGCTGAATATATGACATGGGAGACAGGGAATGCAATAGTAAAAGGGTGGTTAATCAATTCCATGGAACCTGCTATCATGGAATTTTTTATTCACCTGCGTACTGCGAAAGAAGTTTGGGAAGAGGTGGCTCGGACCTATTATGATGGTTCGGATATTTCTCAAATTTATGAACTGAAGGTTAAATCCTTCAGACTCCGTCAAGAGGGCAGGCCAGTTGGTGTGTATTATGCTGACCTCAAGTCCGTTTGGCAAGAGTTAGATCAAAGGAGACCAATCAAGATGGAGTGTGCTGTGGATCTCAAGACCCTTCGAGAAGAGATTCAAATTGATCGTGTGTATGCTTTTTTGGCGGGTTTGGACGATATCTTTGATAAGGTACGGAGTGATATTCTACGTACTCAACCCTTACCATCTATTGAGGAAGTGTTTTCTGTTGTTCGGCGTGAAGCACAACGACATGCTACTATGATGGGTGGAAGTAACAACCAAGGTGGGCCACCGTCCATGGCCATGATTTCTCGGCTAGCTGCTGTCTCTCGTCCTAATAATTCTTCTAATCACTCTTTAAATTCTCGTCCCTTCAACCGAGAAAATAAAGATGATTTGAAGTGTACTTTCTGTGGACAAACCCGTCATACCGAGGATACGTATTTTGCTAAGCATGGGGTGCCTGATTGGTTTCCAGAATTGAAGAAGAAATTGCGTGCAAATGAGCGTGGAAGTGCAGGGAACAATGGAGGCCGTGCCTCCCTAGCTACAGCCCCACCATCAGCAAAGGAGGCCGACACTCCTAGTAATAACCCGAGTCAATCCTTGCTGACTCGTTCTACCCATGGTGACTCGTCCTCCACCGCAGGTACTGTAGGGCATGGTCTTTTGGCCGCTGATCCTAAGCATCATACAGGTTGGATTCTGGACTCTGGTGCAACGGATCATATGACATATGATAAGAATATGTTTCAATGTATGACAACATCTCACAGGGAATATATCGCCACCGCCAATGGTACCCGTGCTCCTGTTATTGGTGCTGGCACCGTGTATCTCACGGCCTCTCTCCCTTTACACCGATGTTTACTTGTTCCATCTTTATCACATCATTTACTGTCTATACCACAAGTTACTGAACAATTGGATTGTGTTGTTCTAATGTATCTGTCCTTTTGTCTACTTCAGGATATTCAGACCAAGGAGATAATTGGGCGTGGCACTAAGAGAGAGGGGTTGTACTATGTGGATGATGTCGTTTCTGGCAGAGCTCATGCAGTACGAGTGTTCCATGATAGTAATCTACAAGAAGTATGGTTATTGCATCGTCGATTAGGGCATGCATCCTTTAGATATTTAAGGCATATGGTGCCTAGTTTATTTAGTGGAATAAATGAATCAGACTTACATTGTGAAGTATGTATTCTTGCCAAAAGCCATCGTGCTTTGTTTCCTCCTAGTATGAATAAAAGACATTTTCCATTTGATCTTGTGCATTCCGATGTTTGGGGGCCTTCTCCAGTTACTACTTCTTCGGGAATCCGGTGGTTTGTTACATTTGTTGATGATTGCACTCGTATGACATGGCTTTATGTGTTGAAAAATAAGAGTGATGTTAGTGACATATTTCGGTCATTTGCTCAGTTGGTTCAGACACAATATTCTTCTGTTATCAAGGTTCTCCGTTCTGATAATGGCGGAGAATACATCAATTCTGAGTTGTCGGGTTTTCTACGTGATCAAGGGATCCTCCATGAAACCACGTGTCCGCATACTCCGCAACAAAATGGGGTTGCAGAGCGTAAGAATCGCCACATTTTGGAAACAGCCCGTGCCTTGCTCCTTGGGGCCTCCGTTCCTCCCCGTTTTTGGCTTGAAGCAGTTACCTATGCCGTGTATGTTATTAATCGTATGCCTTCTTGGGTGGTTAGTTTTCAAACGCCTTTTCAAGTCCTCACACAACATGCTCCCGTGGTGTCACGTAATACTCTCACCCCTCGAGTCTTTGGTTGTGTGGCTTATGTTCACATTCAGAAAATACATCGTAGTAAATTGGATCTGTGTGCATTACGGTGTGTCTTTCTGGGTTTTTCTTCTCACAAAAAGGGTTATCAGTGTTACCATCCTAAAACCTGGCATATGTATGTAACCATGGATGTGACCTTCTCTGAAACAGAATATTTCTACACTTCGATACCTTCTACTTCAGATCACCAGGGGGAGAATAATATTGTTGGTAATATGAGTTGGTTGGATCTAGGGGGAGATGTGATTATTGAACAACGTGTAGGACCGGGAATTGTTGGTGCCGAATGTACAGAGAGTACCGAGTGTGTTGACAACTCAGATGATGGTGGTGATTTGACCGAGCCCATAAGAGAGCCTCGGCTAGAGGCTCGGCTAGCTAGTGCCGAGGAATGTCCTAGTGCTCAACAGTCCATTGCCGAAGCCACTACACTTGTTCTTGCTGAGTCCAGTACGCCCTCTCTCTAGTTCCAACGTGACGCCCAATACGTATTCTCTAAATATTCCTGAGGTAAGTATTGTAAATGATTGTGTAACGGATCCAAGTAATAATGTGAGTACTTATAAATTGCCACCGAGACAAACTCGAGGTGTGCCTCTTGATAGGTTTTCTCCTGAAGGGAAGGTGAAGTATCCGATAGCCAATTATGTATCATGTAACAAGCTTGCACCAGAACGTCAGACCTTGGTGAGCAATAGGGAGTCTATTCAAGTACCAACTCGAGTGGAGGAAGCTCTAAAAGATCCAAAGTGGGCGAAAGCAATGGATGAGGAGATGTTGGCATTACAGAAAAATAATATTTGGGAGGTGATGATGCTACCCGCAGGAAAGAAGACCATGGGATGTCGATGGGTATTTACAGTTAAATATAAGGTTGATGGAACGGTCGACAGATACAAAGCAAGGTTGGTGGCTAAAGGGTATACTCAAACATATGGGGTGGATTATCAAGAGACTTTCTCCCCGGTTGCCAGGATGAATACGGTACGTGTTCTTATCTCTTTAGCTGCAAATATGGAGTGGCCATTAAAACAGTTTGATGTGAAGAATGCGTTTCTCCATGGGAATTTGGAGGAAGAAGTATATATGGATTTTCCTCCTGGATATAGCAATGGTGGGAATACTGGAGTATGTCCTTTGCGTAAGTCACTTTATAGGCTTAAGCAATCGCTTCGTGCATGGTTTGATAGATTTACTCAAGTGATGAGAAGGAATGGATATCGTCAGAGTCATTCTGATCATACGTTATTTGTAAAACGTAAACAAAATAAAGTAACAGCCTTGATTATCTATGTAGATGACATGATTATAACAGGAGATGATGTTGATGAGATGTCCAAGTTGCAAGGAAACCTTGCAGCCGAATTTGAAATGAAAGATTTAGGAGATTTGAAATATTTTCTGGGAGTTGAAGTTGCTCGCTCACCTAAAGGTATCTTCTTGTCTCAACGTAAGTATGTGCTGGATTTATTAAAAGAGACTGGTATGTTGGGATGTAAGCCAGTAGAGACTCCTATTGTTGAGAAGCATCATTTGGATTTGAATCCAAGTCAGAGATCGGTTGACAAAGGTAGATATCAAAGGCTTGTAGGGAGACTTATTTATTTGGCTCATACTCGTCCTGATATTGCTTATGCTGTAAGTGTTGTGAGTCAGTTCATGCATTCACCAAATGTGGATCACATGGCTGCTGTTATGCGTATCTTGGCATACTTGAATTCGGCACCTGGAAAAGGAGTATTGTATGGGAAACACGGGCCTTTGAGAATTGAAGGGTTTACTGATGCAGATTGGGCAGGTGATGTAACTGATAGACGGTCTACTTCTGGGTATTTTACTTTTGTTGGAGGAAATTTGGTGACATGGCGAAGTAAGAAACAGAAGGTGGTATCACGATCTTCAGTTGAGGCCAAATATAGAGGAATGGCTCAAGGAATTTGTGAAATCTTTTGGCTACGAAAACTTCTTTTAGGACTTGGGTTTAAACCAGAGGAGACTATGAAGTTGTATTGTGACAACAAGTCCGCAAGAGATATCGCTGATAATCCAGTGCAACATGATAGAACGAAGCATGTGGAGGTGGATCGACATTTTATTAAAGAGAAGCTTGAAAAGAAGATTGTATCAATACCGTTTGTAAAGTCAGAGGAGCAACTTGCAGATGTTCTTACTCATGCAGTGTGGACGAAAGTTTGGTGACTCACTTGTCAAGTTGGGCATGTGTGATATCTATGCACCAACTTGAGGGGGAGTGTAAACGTGAGTCTTCAAAAATAAGTATGTAAATATATTGTCAATATTAGGAATCCTTTTTTAGGAAGGATTATTTGTTGTGTCCTTTTTTAATTTTAGTTTCCTTATAGAACAAGGATTGTATTTGTATATATTTCAAGGAAGTAATACAAGGTATTATCCGGTAAAAAAAATCTATTTATACTACACTCAAGGCCCGTAGAAATTCCGCCGTGACGTAGCTAAGTCATACTTTTCAGTCTAACCTCCCGGCTACGACTATGCAGATCTTCTACATGAGGTTTGATCACCACGAGATAAAATGAATATGTCAGTAACATAATAGCTTTCAATCTTCTATCCAAAAATATGTTATTATTTTTTCGCAAAAATAACACTTTAATCCATGAGTCAAAACTTTCTAGCCGATGCTGTTACAAGTGTTGGTTAACGTAAATGTTTGAGATATATCTCTCCCTAACGAAGCTTAGACATTTTTTTCTCTTTAACTACACTGGTGTTGGTTGTTCTAGATATTTTTCCCCTTAGTTAAGCTGATTTTTCTTCAAAAACAAAAAAAACAAAAAAAAAACACACACACACACAAAAGACTTCAAAAAATTGACTAATGAAAATGGAACAACTAAAGTTAGAAGAATTCAAGCAGAAAACAAAGAACTAAATTAAAACGTAAAAATATACCTTGTCGTGGAACACGGTCTTGAGCTTGAATTCTCCCATGCCACCCATTTTTGTAAGGAAATAATTTTTTATTTTTTTTAGTAAATTTAATTGTCTCTCAAGCTTCTCTTCCCATGTTCCTTTACTTTCTTCATTCCTCCCCACTCTTTTTTTTTTCTGGTCCCCCGAAAATCTAAAAGCTTTAAATTGATAACCATGACCAAGAAAATTGTATTATGTACTCCCGCAATATGAAACAAAGATGTGTACAAGAGTATTTATAGAAACTGTGGGTGGCAAAACTGAGAAATGAATTGAAGTTTGTTAAAGTACCGACAAATATATTACTGGTGGCACGTGAAAAATCAGAGAAACTGCATGTAGCTAAGAAAAATGCTAAGGATTTCAAGTTTTTAGACCATATTTTATGAACTACATGATGTGATGGTTGATGGTTTAATTATATATATATATATATATATATATTAGGGTTTTTATCACAAATGATCCTTGAAATTGACCTACCCAATCAAGATGGTCTCTGAAATTGAAAATCAATCAATGTAGTCCCTGAAAATGGTTGTTGCAAATTAATGTGGTCCTTCCATCATAATTTCGTTAAAATTTATGTTAAGTGCTGATGTGGCACATAAATGGATCCCACAAATTTAATTAAATATTATTATGTGAATAAAAAATATTTAAATAATAAAAACAATTGTTATTTTTTATAATTAAAATATTAAAAAAAAAAAAGAAGAAGGAGATGATTGAACATTGTTCATCATCTTCTTCCCCTCCTATTCGCAGAAATGATGAAATTGGAAGGAGAAATCCCAAGCTCCTAGTCCGCCCATCCGCGTTCGCTTTCGAAGCCATTTAACACCTGAAATAATTCCCACACTAACTAATTGCCACAGAAAACGAAATCCAAAAAATGCAAATACTCTCTAATTACAATAAAAAGCCCAAAACTTGAGTTTTTTGTGTCCCACATGAGATCCAACAAAGATTAGAGCTTTACTGTGCTGAGGTTCGGATTAAATTTATCAAACACCAAGTGTCACAGCCCGTCCCGGAGGTACATTTGACGGGAATGTAAAATGACGGAATTACCTTGACGGGTACTAAGGTATGTGTATGTGACATATAATTGGTTTAAATATATATTTTCCAAAGATTTTGGAAAATTATTGAAGTTGGATTTAAATTGATTTGTTAATTTTGTGGTTAGGGATTGAAGTAGGATAGTGGATGTGGGGATGGACCAAGACTTTATGAAAAACATAAAACTTTTGAATCAAAAACTTCAAACCTTTTTGTTCTTGGCAAGAACTTCAAGAACATTGAAAAACACCATGAAAACTCATAATAGCTCCATGAATGTTTTTCAATCACCAAAACTCAATTTTTCACCACTCAAAAGATGGCTAATATCCTAGGGTACTTAGGGGTTCCAAAAGTCACTTTAAAACCATTTTAACAAGACAAACATGAACCCAAAAAATCACCCTTTGGATTTGGCCGAATTTCCCAAAATACATGGCACCAAATTTTAGTTCCAATATTCATGCTTAAATGAAATACATCTACAACATTTGAGATGCTAAATTTTCTAGCAAAATTTATATATTCAAAAGCAAGAACAAAGCTTGTAACATTTACAACATTTAAATCATAAATCATGAAAATCACAAAACTCAAAAGGATTCACCATAAACTAGGCCTAGGCTCTGATACCACGTGAAGGAAAATTTTTGTCCTAGCTAAGAACAAGTATGAACATTTAAATACATATGCATACTATTAACACTTTAAAGTAGGCATGCATTAAAAAACAATTCATAAAACCCATGACTTTCAAAGCCTAGTATATGGTGAACCAATAAACTCTTTAACAACATTAAAGAGAAGTAAAGATTTAGAGTTTCTTTACCCTTGAAGCTCATCCTTGTTTACACAAGGGATTCACCCAAGTGGAGGGCCTTCAAGTCACCTCCAAGCTCCTTGGATATTGCTTGTGAATTCCTTCTCCTTTTGTGCTCCTTTGGTCCTTGAGGATGTAAGGAAAGGATCTCCAAAAACACCAAATATTTAGTGTCTCTAAGTCTCCACACCAAGGGTTAAGTGTGAAGATGAAATGGATGACTTAGAGAAGAAAAGATTGCTAGATTAATCTCTCTAAGTGGCCGGCCTCCTTTGTGTAAAATGAGAGAAAGTGTTTCACCTCATTTTACCAAGAAAAACCCTAAAATGAAAAATTGCTATAAAGTTGCTTTTATAACATTTTTCTTAGGTGAGCGGCAAACTTGCAATTAAGCAAACTTTCACCATCTCCTCAGCATGGCCGGCCTATATGTTGTGATTGGGCTCATTGCCCATTTTGTTTTAGTTGTCATACAACTTAAACATAATGGGCCTTGTGGACCAAAACACTTTTGGGCCCCGAAACCCAAAACCAACTTAAAAGCCCAATACAAACCTTTCGTAAAATTAATTAACTAATTAATTAATCTTGACCATTCTTCAATTAAACAATTTAATTGCATATCCATTTCATTTAATTTCTTCACTATCGCCCTTACTCGGTGTACGATCCATTAGGTTCCAATTAGCGAGGCAGTGGGCGATTGTTACTCTTAACGATCGATTGTGAATTGAAACCACATTTCAATTCTCCTTTTGATTAGTGTTTGCTAATCTTCAAGGCTTCCACAAACCATGAGTGACACCTAGCAGCATATCATGGTTACCCAAGCTAAGTAGAAGTGGTTGGATAACCTATCCAGTTACAACTACAATGCAATACGGTGATTCTCTAATACAATACTCTTAATCACATTGTTTAAGTGATAGTTTGTTTCATGTCTACTATCCAATGTGATACTTATCTATATGATTCCTTTGAATATGATTTGGAACAAACTTCCTAAGTCATATTCATATGCTTTGGCCAAAGACTTTAGAATCATATCTTAGAGTATTCTCCTTCCACCATGGAAGGTTAGAGATCCCTTGTTGTGCATTCATATGCCTACATGACTAGATAGCTTGACCCCTACAATGCCGTGGACACTCCGATGGAATGCCGTTTGACATGATCAAAGATCAAGGACCTAACCATTAGACATCTATGATGCCTTAGGTCAAAGGACTACTTTGCATATTGCAACTTTAGAGTTCTTACATGACATGTATGTTCGAACTCTCTTTTGATCGTTGTTCAGTGTACTCGATTACTCTTTCGAGCACCTATGTGTTTGTCTTAGTGTCCAACACCAAATGACTTAAGACTAGTCATACTCAAGCTTGAGTTGACATAACACATACTAACCTTAGCGGATTGTCAATACCCAATTGGCAATCCTATGGCTAGGAACGTTTTAGGAACGAACATAAGAGAATGGTCTCAATAATCTAACTCACTTAGATCACTTGTCTCTTAGATCAAATACATCCCTTGGATTCCCTTATTGCATAAACACATGATACAATAAATACTGTCTGACAATAAGCTTTGCCCTTCATTAAACATATAAAAGTTTAATACATTAAGTATTCCAAAAAGCTATTACATCAAATGAGTGGCTTTGTGGCATACTTCCAACAATCTCCCACTTGCACTCAAAGCCATCCTCCCATGTATCTAATACCCATCTTTTCCATATGACGGTCAAGCTGGATTTGAGACATTGGCTTTGTCAGTGGATCTGCTACGTTATCGGCTGAAGCAACTTTGAGGATGTTGACTTTCCCCTCGACAACATATCTTCTAATGATCTTAAAGCGCCTGTCAAAATGCTTGTTCTTTTGATGTGCCCTTGGTTCCTTGGCTTGAGCTATCGCCCCACTATTATCACAGTACAAAGTTACTGGTGATGTAATGGTTGGAACCACTCCAAGTTCAGTGATGACCTTCTTCATCCAGAACGCTTCTTTGCCGGCTTCAACTGCAGCGACTTATTCAGCCTCTGTTGTGGAATCAGCAATTACACTTTGTTTCTTGCTCTTCCAACTGACAGCCCCACCATTCAGAGTGAATACATATCCGGAGTTGGAACTTCTATCATCGACGTCAGATTGGAAATCTGCGTCTGTATAGGCTTCCACTCGCAACTCTGCTGCTCATCCATAAACGAGGAACATGTCCTTAGTTCTTCTTAAGTACTTAAGGACCGTCTTGACAGCTGCCCAGTGTTCTGATCCTGGGTTAGATTGATATCGACTAGTAATGTTCACAGCATATGCGATATCAGGCCTTGTGCATATCATGACATACATGAGACTCCCTATGGCAGAAGCATAAGGAATCATATTCATTTGCCGTATCTCTTCAGGAGTCTTAGGTTCCATGGACTTAGAAAGGTGAATTCCATGTCTAACAAGAAGAAAACCTTTCTTAGATTGTTCCATCTGGAACCTACTTAGCACCTTATCAATGTACATTGATTGGGATAATCCAATTAGTCTTCTGGATCTATCACGATAGAGCTTTATCCCAAGTACATAAGATGCATCTCCTAAATCTTTCATGTGGAAGGTTTTGGACAACCACACTTTTACAGAAGAAAGTATTGCAGTGTCATTCCCGAATAGTAATACGTCATCTACATATAACACTAGGAATACTACTGCGTCCCCAACGACTTTTTGATAAACACAATTGTCGTCTTCGTTTTGAGTAAAACCAAACGTTTTGATTTCAGTGTCGAAACGAATGTTCCAGCTCCTGGAGGCTTGCTTAGGTCCATAAATGGACCTTTGAAGCTTGCATACCTTAGTCTTTTCAGACTTGGACACGAAACCTTCGGGTTGAGTCATGTAGAGCTCTTCCTCTAGGTAGCCGTTCAGAAAGGCCGTCTTCACGTCCATTTGCCAGATTTCATAATCATGGTACGCAACTATAGCAAGCAAAATCCGAATGGACTTAATCATGGCTACAGGAGAGAAAGTTTCTTCATAGTCAATCCCTTCTCTTTGCCTGTAACCCTTGGCTACTAGTCTAGCCTTATAAGTCTCCACGTTCCCATCAACGCCTATCTTCCTCTTGAAGACCCATTTGTTTCCAACAGGTACAATACCTTCTGGAGGGTCTACAAGAGTCCATACTTGATTTTGATACATGGAATCCATCTCGGATTTCATGGCCTCTTGCCATCTCTTTGAATCAATGTCGGACATTGCTTCAGTGTAGTCCCTAGGGTCCTCCTTTGTGTCATTGTCACCTAGAAGGTGCAATTCCGCAAAGTCATTGTCTAAGCCATACCTCTTAGGTGGCTTACTAACCCGTTCAGATCTACGTGGAGCTAGGGGTTCAGGAACAGGGTTGTCAACTTGTCGAGTGCTTGTTTGTGGTTCATCATTAATCTCATTAATTTCTTTCAATTCTTTCTTGCTAGTTCCATTAAGAACGAATTCATCCTCCATGAATATAGCAGTTATGGCGACAAAGACTTTCTGGTCGTCAGGGTGATAGAATTCGTATCCATAGGTTTGTTTAGGATACCCCACAAAATAGCATTTAACGGATCTCGCTTCAAGCTTTCCAGCATCTTGTTTCTTAACGTATGCTGGACAACCCCAAATCTTAAGATGTTTAAGACTTGGCTTCTTCCCATACCATATCTCATATGGTGTTTGTGGAACAGATTTAGAAGGCACTGCATTCAGCAAATAAGCTGCTGTGTGTAGTGCATATCCCCAGAATGATATTGGTAGATCAGCGGAACTCATCATAGAACGAACCATGTTCATCAAGGTTCGGTTTCTCCTCTCAGAAACTCCGTTATGTTAAGGAGTTCCTGGTGGAGTCCACTGTGATACAATTCCACACTCTTTGAGATAATCTAGGAACTCGTTACTCAGATATTCACCCCCTCGATCCGATCTTAGGGTCTTTATCTGTTTCCCAGTTTGCTTCTCAACTTCATTCTTGAATTCTTTGAACATTTCAAAGGATTCTGACTTGTACTTCATAAGATACACATAGCCAAACCGAGAGTGATCGTCGGTGAATGTGATATAGTAGGAGAAGCCTCCTCTCGACGTAGTAGACATAGGTCCACATACGTCAGTGTGGATTAACCCTAGAATTTCAGTGGCACGCTCTCCTTTCCCAGTGAATGGAGATTTGGTCATCTTCCCTTTCAAGCAACATTCACAAGTACCCATTCGGTCATTACCTAATGGGCGGATATATCCGTCTTTCGACATCTTGCGAATCTTATCAAGGTTCACATGTCCAAGTTTAAGATGCCACATCTTTTCTTGGTTAACTTCTTCTCTAGCCCTTTTGGGTTTTGAGGTATTCCCGCTTGTAATACAGTGCATCCCACTATTCATCTCTAGGTGAAAAAGTCCCTCTATCATATTACCATGAGAGATAATACGACCGTTCAAGTATAAAGTGCAACTCATTTTGTCAAACAATATTGAGTGCCCATCTCGTAAAAGCTTAGAGATGGAAATCAAATTCTTTATACATGAAGGAAAATATAAACAATTTTTAAGTTCCAGGACTTCCCCAGAGGGTAGGTTAAGCATGTAGGTGCCTATTGCTTTTGCAGAGATTTTAGTGCCGTTCCCAACTCGCACAACCATCTCCCCATTGCGCAGTGACCTGCTCCCTGCTAGTCCCTGCAACGTATTATATATATGTTGACTAGCGCCTGAATCAAATATCCAGGAACCGGAGCTCACTGTAAAAGCACTCTCTATGACAGAAATAGTCTCTTCAAAAGTTCGTGTCATAAGGCTCGCAATGCGCACCCTGTATTTCTTCTTCCAACGTTCATCATTTCCACAATGAAAGCATGTTCCTTTGGATTTCTTTGCCTTCTTCTTATGCAACCTTTTCCTTGTGTTTGCATTCTCACTCCCACTGTCCATTTTGAAACCTTTTTCAAATTTACAGCACATGTCAATCATCTCGTTTAAAGAATGATCAAATCTATTCACTTTATAGTTTACAATAAACTTAGTGAAATCATCCGAGAGAGATGCAAGAAAAAAGTCTTGGGCCATTTTCCCATCGATGGAAGTTCCTAAACTTTTAAGATCTTTAAATATCTTTTCCATCTTTTGTCCATGTTTATGGACCGATGCCCCTTTTGCCATTTTGGCATTCATTAGACTACAAACATTTGAGAATCGTACATTACTAGTCTCATTGTCATGCATCTTATGCAAACTTTCAACCATGGCACAAGAAGTGTCCATGTGCTTATGTAGCTTCATAAGCTCCTCACTAAGTGAAGTGAGGATTAAGCATTTGGCTTGTAAGTCATCCTCATAGTGTCTAACATAATTTTGACACTCCTCATTTGAAGCTAGTTTCGTAGGAGGTACATGAGGAGGGGATTGCTTAAGCACATACAATATGTCTTTCACCTTTGAGACATTCTCAATGTGGTGATACCAAGCAAGGAAACGTTGGCCCTTAAGGCCCTTTTTGTCAAGTATAATGGTGGGTATAATTTTAGGCATGTCGTTCACTACATAACATAACAGAAATCGTATTAGATTGTTTGTTTAAAACTATTTGATTGGGTCTTTGAATCAAATAGCACCACCCACTATTTTTGGCAAATTCCACATCCCTCAATAGAATTCGAGAGTTATATTGAACTCTTAGCGGGGTATGGGAGGCTCACCATTACCAAGCCCACCTCAGAATTATATCATGTTGGTTAGCAAAAATAATGATGAGAGAATAACGCTTTATTCATTTACAACTCTTGTAATTACCCATCTAGTTTGGCCTCTAGAGAATGATCGCCTCATAATTATATCATGTTGGCACCATTGCACTTAGTTAAGTCATTCCCACCATGCTTAGTTTATGTAGAGGTTCAAGCACAACCTCAGAATTATATCATGTTGGTCATACTCGTTGTCTACACTCACCTCATCATATGTTTATGGATTCCTCCTGGATGTAAGCACATACTTTGAACCTCCCCATTATAGGGTAAAGCCGGTGTATGAGTCACAAACGATTAGAGTCCACCACGGTGGAAGGCCTACGAAGAGATGTTCAAAACATCTCTCGCTTATCAACTTAATATTTGTTTTGAGGGAGTAGTGTTGGGCTACATCAAAATCATTTTAATCTTATTAAAAGAACTTGGGCCTATCACAACTATTGGTCCAAGTTAATATGAATTAGTAGCATATAATACTCCCACTGTTTCGAAGAAACAAGCGAGACTATATGGAACTACTAACGAATGCATTGCATCCTCATATGGACTATATAGTCATATTAGGTTTTAGGATGATTATGAACCGTTAAATTTGATCCAACACGAGCCTTGTGTTGGACCTTGGGTTTAAGGTAGATAGATGTTGATTTTAGTTACGCGTTTAATCCAATTAAACCGTTATTTCCTATTGGGCGTTGGACCCAACTATTCCATTTTGCATACATATAAACAAGAAGGAATACATGAAATAATAATAAGGGCTTATGCCCTTTTACAACACAAATGATGGACTTATGTCCATTTACAACAAATTGAATTAATCAAATTACATTCAAATCTACACTACTAAACCCAAACATTCATAATGTAAAGCGGCCAATCACATAGCTCAATTATCGAGGCCTTTGGTTCATAATCACCATTTTCTTAATCAATCACATTAACTAAGAAAACAACTTTAAACAATTGGTTTTTTGATCCATAGAATTGATTTAAATGGAACTAAATGAAATGAAAATCCAATTCTCATTAAAGAGACAAAACAATTTTGTTCTCATTTTATTTGGGCCAAAAGGAAACTATGACCACAACAATTGGGCCATAATGCAAATACAAAAACTTTTGGGGTCACTTTGAAAAAACACAAAAGTCCACAACTTCATTTAATTTCAACTAGAACCCAAAATTTTATTAATGTAAAAACGTCATTAAAGGATCAAAACAATTTGTCCTTTAGAGTTTTTAAGCCTAAACGTAAAAACGTAAACTTTTGGGCCAAAATACAAAAACACAAAATTATCAAAACTTTATGTAATTGCACAAAAGGCCCCAAAAGTACCCCCACTAGGGGGTGGCCGGTTTTGGGGTGTTAAAGGAGTGTGAAAAGGATTTTATGCAAGTTGTGCATGCATGTGCTAAATGCAAGTGGATTTTGGTGGGTGAGGTAAAGGTGAAATTTATGGTTTGTAAGAAAATGTTTTGTGTCAAACATTAAAGATATTTGTCTAACATTAAAGCCAATAATAATGCTTCACCAATAACCATCACCCATCAAAATTAAACCAAGACTTTATGAAAAACATAAAACTTTTGAATCAAAAACTTCAAACCTTTTTGTTCTTGGCAAGAACTTCAAGAACATTGAAGAACACCATGAAAACTCATAATAGCTCCATGAATGTTTTTCAATCACCAAAACTCAATGTTTCACCACTCAAAAGATGGCTAATATCCTAGGGTACTTAGGGGTTCCAAAAGTCACTTTAAAACCATTTTAACAAGACAAACATGAACCCAAAAAATCATCCTTTGGATTTGGCCGAATTTCCCAAAATACATGGCACCAAATTTTAGTTCCAATATTCATGCTTAAATGAAATACATCTACAACATTTGAGATGCTAAATTTTCTAGCAACATTTATATATTCAAAAGCAAGAACAAAGCTTGTAACATTTACAACATTTAAATCATAAATCATGAAAATCACAAAACCCAAAAGGATTCACCATAAACTAGGCCTAGGCTCTGATACCACTTGAAGGAAAAATTTTGTCCTAGCTAAGAACAAGTATGAACATTTAAATACATATGCATACTATTAACACTTTAAAGTAGGCATGCATTAAAAAACAATTCATAAAACCCATGACTTTCAAAGCCTAGTATATGGTGAACCAATAAACTCTTTAACAACATTAAAGAGAAGTAAAGATTTAGAGTTTATTTACCCTTGAAGCTCATCCTTGTTTACACAAGGGATTCACCCAAGTGGAGGGCCTTCAAGTCACCTCCAAGCTCCTTGGATATTGCTTGTGAATTCCTTCTCCTTTTGTGCTCCTTTGGTCCTTGAGGATGTAAGGAAAGGATCTCCAAAAACACCAAATATTTAGTGTCTCTAAGTCTCCACACCAAGGGTTAAGTGTGAAGATGAAATGGATGACTTAGAGAAGAAAAGATTGCTAGATTAATCTCTCTAAGTGGCCGGCCTCCTTTGTGTAAAATGAGAGAAAGTGTTTCACCTCATTTCACCAAGAAAAACCCTAAAATGAAAAATTGCTATAAAGTTGCTTTTATAACATTTTTCTTAGGTGAGCGGCAAACTTGCAATTAAGCAAACTTTCACCATCTCCTCAGCATGGCCGGCCTATATGTTGTGATTGGGCTCATTGCCCATTTTGTTTTAGTTGTCATACAACTTAAACATAATGGGCCTTGTGGACCAAAACACTTTTGGGCCCCAAAACCCAAAACCAACTTAAAAGCCCAATACGAACCTTTCGTAAAATTAATTAACTAATTAATTAATCTTGACCATTCTTCAATTAAACAATTTAATTGCATATCCATTTCATTTAATTTCTTCACTATCGCTCTTACTCGGTGTACGATCCATTAGGTTCCAATTAGCGAGGCAGTGGGCGATTGTTACTCTTAACGATCAATTGTGAATTGAAACCACATTTCAATTCTCCTTTTGATTAGTGTTTGCTAATCTTCAAGGCTTCCACAAACCATGAGTGACACCTAGCAGCATATCATGGTTACCCAAGCTAAGTAGAAGTGGTTGGAGAACCTATCCAATTACAACTACAATGCAATACGGTCATTCTCTAATACAATACTCTTAATCACATTGTTTAAGTGATAGTTTGTTTCATGTCTACTATCCAATGTGATACTTATCTATATGATTCCTTTGAATATGATTTGGAACAAACTTCCTAAGTCATATTCATATGCTTTGGCCAAAGACTTTAGAATCATATCTTAGAGTATTCTCCTTCCACCACGGAAGGTTAGAGATCCCTTGTTTTGCATTCATATGCCTACATGACTAGATAGCTTGACCCCAACAATGCCGTGGACACTCCGATGGAATGCCGTTTGACATGATCAAAGATCAAGGACCTAACCATTAGACATCTATGATGCCTCAGGTCAAAGGACTACTTTGCATATTGCAACTTTAGAGTTCTTACATGACATGTATGTTCGAACTCTCTTTTGATCGTTGTTCAGTGTACTCGATTACTCTTTCGAGCACCTATGTGTTTGTCTTAGTGTCCAACACCAAATGACTTAAGACTAGTCATACTCAAGCTTGAGTTGACATAACACATACTAACCTTAGCGGATTGTCAATACCCAATTGGCAATCCTATGGCTAGGAACGTTTTAGGAACGAACATAAGAGAATGGTCTCAATAATCTAACTCACTTAGATCACTTGTCTCTTAGATCAAATACATCCCTTGGATTCCCTTATTGCATAAACACATGATACAATAAATAGTGTCTGACAATAAGCTTTGCCCTTCATTAAACATATAAAAGTTTAATACATTAAGTATTCCAAAAAGCTATTACATCAAATGAGTGGCTTTGTGGGCATACTTCCAACACCCAGTAACAGTGACGATGATGAAGAGAAGAATGATACTCAGATGAGAGATGATAGGGGAAAAGGTATCTCCATTTCGGGACCCCGTAGGACGCAGAATTTCAAGAGGAGTGGAGCGAGTTCGAGTTCGTCCAGTGGATGATTTAGTGTGACAGGCCCGATGAGAGGTGGAAGGTTTGCTGATGGACCTAGATTTCAGAGGCCGAGAGATTTTAGTGGAGCTGGTAGTTCAGGTGCTCCGTTGTGCCGTCGATGTAACTTCAGGCATCATGGAGAATGTAGGAGAAGTGGTGGTGGTGGTTGTTTTACTTATGGGTAGATGGGACATAGAGCTGCACAGTGTCCCCAGAGTCAGCAGAGACCTTAGCAGTCTACTATGCCACCTCCAGCACCTGTTCAGCAGAATTATGGATCAGGCAACTGTGGTCAGACTAGCCGTGGTGGTGCTTACCACTATCAGGGTGATGCTGCTCCCTATACTTCCTGACCGAATCAGTATGCCCAGGATCCTTATTCTCAAAGTGGGTATTCTCAAGATCCTGGAGGTTATTCTTCATATTCTTCCATGCCAGCCAGTGGATCTCAGCGGTATCAAGGAAATCAGCCCCGTCAGGGAGAGGTTGCTGCTAGTGGTGCAGGACCGTCTAGACAGACTAGCCAGTCAGGCCAGGGACGCACTTCTCACGGGCGAGGTAATCAGGGTAGCAGAGGTCGTGGTGGACGACAATAAGCTCAGGGACGTGTGAATCATATCTCACTGCAGGATGCTCAGAACCATCCAGACTTGATCATGGGTACGTTAAACATCCTTGGTCACTTTGCTAGAGTTTTGATTGATTGTGGTGCTACCCATTCTGTGATTTCTCATACGTTTGCTCAAATGACACAACCTCACCCTACACCTCTAGGATTTGATTTAGAGTTTGCTATGCCTATAGGAGACAAATGTTATATTAATAGTGTTTATCCAGGGTGTCCAGTGATAGTAGATGGCGTAGTTATGCCAGCTAATCCTATCATGTTAGATATTGTGGATTTTGATGTGATTTTAGGGGCAGATTGGTTGCATTATAATCGTGCCCATATTGATTGTTACGGGAAATCAGTTACTTTTCTTCGTCCTGGATTACTAGAGGTTACTTTTGTGGGTGAAGGAAGTGGGGTGAGACATGGTGTTATTTCTGCCATGAGAGCAAAGAAATTGTTATCGAAAGGTTGTCAAGGATACTTAGCACATGTGGTGTTAAATGATGTTGCTCCTAGCAGTATTGAGGAAGTTGGAGTAGTCAGGCACTATCATGATGTATTCCCCGATGATTTGCCTGGATTGCTGCCAGACAGAGATGTGGAGTTTTCTATTGATTTGCTTCCAGGTACGGATCATATTTCCTTGACTCCATATAGAATGGCTCCAACTGAATTGAGAGAGTTAAAAATTTAGTTACAGGAATTAACTGATAAAGGTTTCATCCAACCTAGTACTTCACCTTAGGGAGCTCCGGTATTGTTTGTAAGGAAGAAAGATGGTACCTTGAGATTATGTATTGATTACAGGCAATTGAATCGGGTAACGATTCCATTGCCTCGTATTGATGATTTATTCGATCAGCTTAAAGGTGCATGTGTGTTCTCCAAGATTGACTTGAGATCTGGATATTATCAGTTGAAGATTAAAGATAAGGATGTACCTAAAACGGCTTTCAGAACCCGTTATGGACATTATGAGTTTTTGGTAATGCCATTCGGATTGACTACTGCACCTGCAGCTTTCATGAGGTTGATGAATGAAGTATTCCAACAATATCTTGATAGGTTTGTCATTGTTTTCATTAATGATATTCTGGTATACTCCAAGTCGAAAGCAGATCATATTAGACATCTTAACTTGGTACTAAGGAAATTGAGGGAACATTAGTTGTATGCCAAGTTCAGTAAATGCCAGTTTTGGTTTAATCAAGTGGCATTTTTGGGGCATGTCGTATCGGCACAAGGTATTCAAGTTGATCCTCAGAAGATTGCAGCAGTGGAGAATTGGTAACAACCACGAACCGTCACCGAGGTACGAAGTTTTCTTGGTCTAGCAGGCTATTATCGACGGTTTGTTCAAGATTTCTCTATGATTGCCTTACCACTAACGAAGTTAACCAGGAAGGATGTTAAGTTTGTTTGGGATGAGAATTGTGAGCAAAGTTTCCAGCAGCTGAAACATTGCCTCACTCACGCTCTAGTTTTGGTACTTCCTGACGATAGTGGTAACTATGAGATTTACAGTGATGCTTCATTGAATGGTCTGGGATGTGTCTTGATGCAGCATAACCGAGTGATCGCCTATGTTT
Source organism: Malus fusca (assembly GCA_035220775.1). Taxonomy (NCBI): domain Eukaryota; kingdom Viridiplantae; phylum Streptophyta; class Magnoliopsida; order Rosales; family Rosaceae; genus Malus; species Malus fusca. The sequence continues at coordinate 8,855,782 of CM069064.1, read as the reverse complement.
CTCGGCAGTTGAAGATTCACGAGAGGAATTATCCTACTCACGATCTTGAGTTAGCAACCATTGTTTTTGCTTTGAAGATTTGGAGGCATTATCTCTATGGCGAGAAATGTAAGATCTTCACAGATCATAAGAGTCTTTAGTATCTTTTCACTCAGCATGATCTTAATCTTCGTCAGCGAAGATGGATGAAGTTGCTAAGTGATTATGACTGCACTATTGAGTTTCATCCGGGTCGTACAAATGTGGTAGCTGATGCACTGAGTAGGAAACCTCAAGGTTGACTTAATGCCTTGTATGCTTGCCGTGTTCCTCTACTTGCAGATTTGAGAGCTACTGGAGTAAAGTTGGAAATGGAAGAGCAAAGAGAAGTTTTTCTAGCTAGTTTCCAAGTCAGGCCAGTTTTGGTGGATCGTGTACTCGAAGCTCAGTTGGTTGATGAGGAGATTCAAGAATTGACTCAGATGAGAAGTGAAGGGAAAAAAGAAAGACCTCAAGATTCGGGAATCAGATGGCATGCTTATGCAAGAGAATATAATGTATGTGCCGAATAACGAGGAACTAAAGAAAGAAATTTTGGATGAAGCACATTGTTCGGCTTATGCAATGCACCCAGGAGGAACTAAGATGTACCATACCATTCGACCATTTTATTATTGGCCGGGTATGAAAAGAGAGATTGCTGAGTATGTAAGTATGTGTATTGTTTGCCAACAAGTCAAAGCTGAAAGAAAGAAGTCTTTTGGTCGGATGCAACCACTTCCCGTTCCTCAGTGGAAATGGGAAAATATCACTATGGATTTTGTGTATAAGCTTCCACGTACACAAAATGGATTTGATGGCGTTTGGGTGATTGTAGATCGGCTTACCAAGTCAGCACACTTCATTCCAGTGAGAGAAAAGTATCCTCTAAATAAATTGGCTAAGTTGTGCATCACGAAGATTGTGAAGTATCATGGCGTTCCAGTGAATATTATTTCTGATCGAGATCCAAGATTTACTTCTAAGTTTTGGATAGCTTTTCAGGAAGCTCTTGGTACGAAATTACTTTACAGTACTGCTTATCATCCTCAGACAGATGGACAATCTGATAGGACTATTCAGACGTTGGAGGATATGTTGAGATCTTCAGTGTTGCAGTTTGGTGATTCTTGGCATGATCGCCTAGATTTGATGGAATTTGCCTACAACAATAGTTTTCATTCGAGCATTGGTATGTCACCATTTGAGGCACTCTATGGTAAAGCTTGTCGTACGCCATTGTGTTGGTCAGAGGTTGGTGAAAGAGTGCTAGAGGGCCCAGAGATTGTGGATGAGACTACGCAAAATGTTCAGGTGATTAAGGCTAACCTGAAAGCGGCCCAAGATCGAAAAAAGAGCATAGCAGATAGACATGCTACTAATCGAGTTTATGATGTGGGTAATTTGGTGTTCTTGAAATTGTCACCTTGGAGAGGTGTAGTACGGTTTGGAAAGAGAGGCAAGCTAAGTCCTAGGTACATAGGACCTTATGAGATCACTGAGAGGATTGGTGAAGTTACTTCAGATTGGAGTTGCCTCCGGAGTTATCTAAGGTACATAATGTGTTTCATGTCTCGATGTTTCGACATTATGTTTCAGATCCTTCACATGTGATTCCTCCTCAACCCTTGGAGATTAATCCGGATTTGACGTATGATGAGGAACCAGTCACTATCTTGGATTGGAAAGACAAGGTTCTAAGGAATAAGACGGTGAGTTTGGTGAAAGTATTGTGCAAGAACCACTCAGTGGAAGAAGCTACTTGGGAGACGGAAGACCGAATGAGAGAGATGTATCCGAGGTTTTTGATGAGTATTAAGTGACTTGATTGGTTGAATGAATTTCGAGGACGAAATTCTATAAGGAGGGAAGATTGTCACAGCCCGTCCCGGAGGTACATTTGACGGGAATGTAAAATGACGGAATTACCTTGACGGGTACTAAGGTATGTGTATGTGACATATAATTGGTTTAAATATATATTTTCCAAAGATTTTGGAAAATTATTGAAGTTGGATTTAAATTGATTTGTTAATTTTGTGGTTAGGGATTGAAGTAGGATGGTGGATGTGGGGATGGACCACATGTCAAACCTCTCTCTCTCTTTCCCGTATGCTCTCTCTCTCTCCTCCTTCACGACTCTCTCACTCTCTCTCCCCCTCGAACGTACGGACGAGACCCAAAAACCCTCCAACTTTCACGGATCGACGCCAAAAAGGTATGATTCTTCATCCTTTTAACCTCCTGAGTCGATTGGTGTTAGTTTTAGGACATGAAACCTTCGAAATCACGTGGAATCCGAACCCACATTTTATGTCACTATTCATGCAATCGTTATATGTCAATTTTCAGGGAATTCTAAGCTTGTAGTGAGCTTAGTGAGGTCCCAAGGAAGCTCAGAGTGCTTCGTTTGAAGGTTTTGGACGTCGGGATCACTGGGTTCAACTTTGGCCGGTTTTCTTGGAATTTTTCCGGTGAGATTTCGTGATTTCTAGAGCCTTAAAGTAGTATAGCGTGAAACTACATGTTTAGGGCTTCATTTTGATATAAAATTCGAAGAAAATGGTTGAGAAACGAGGGAGAACAAGGCAATTGAAAATTGCCCAGTTTTCCGGCCACCGGAAAACTCAGTCCGGCGAGCATCGAGGAAGAAGATGCGCGTGGGGGCGCGTAGGTCGGTGCCACCCACGGCACGTGGGGGCGCGTGACAAGCCCAAAAATTTTTCTAAAAATTTGTCGACGTCCGTGACGTCGAGTAGGTCACTGTGGTATATTCATATACCCAATTTGAGCACCGTATGAGAAGTTATTACGAATTGTTGGTTATATGCTTTAAAATAACGTTTTTATAGTTATTTCGCATATAGGTGATACCTATCCCGAGGACGAGCGCATCCAGGGACATCACGAGGGTTACGACCCTTCGACTTATCAGTGAGTGGGCAGTATTTCTGTTTATACCTATATACTATTGATATGTTTTCCCAGAAATTGAGTTTGAATGAAAATACGTTTTCAAATGCCATGCATGCATGATATGAGTTATATGAATTGATAATTGATGCATATATATATGTGAATTGGTGTTGTGGACGCACAGGTAAGTATCAGGTGAGTTTTATGTTATTCATGTGAATCATTGATGATGTATATTATGTTGATAGCTCATAACCTGCAATCATGGTGTTAGTGCTTATATTATTCACCTCGCACCGCACGCTCACCTTGGATCCAAGTAGGTGCATGTCGTACAGACCATGTGAGGGTTCCGACATGTCGAACAGACCATGAGAGGGTTCCGACTGATAGGTGACCTTAGATTGTGTACACAGATGATTGATGAGAGAAGCACTAGAGCGTATTATTACACCATTCATGTCGTACAGACTACTTCAGGTAGTTCCGACTTATCTGCAGTGTAGTGCCGTACAGGTCACCGAGGTGACTCCGGTTTGGATTGGATATTGAGCTATAGAAATAACCGTACAGGACCAACTGCAGGGTCTCCGGTTGATTCATTATTTCACCTGTTACATTGATGCATCATTCATTCTGTTTTTGAAAGTTTTTAACATGGCATACTTTCTGGTTTTTGAGAAAAATTGATGATTTGAGATTTATGAAAAGTATTATGCTATTATGCTATTTTCTGGGAAAGTATACAGGTTTTACAGCGAGGGGTTAGAAATGTTTTCAATGAAAGGTCTTCGAAAAGCTTTGTTTTACTGACCCACTCAATTTTGTTTTGCGCCCCTCCAGGTTCTAGTTAGCAGTTGGTGGCTCACGAGGTTTCGCTTCGGCGTTCTGACATACTTCTACATGTAGGACTCACATGCGGGTGTTGTAACTTAATTATAGTCCTACTTGACTGCACCTATTGCTTAAGCTCTGTTTATGTGTGCACTCACACTTTAACTCACTCTAGCATGCTATTTGGTCATTCTTGCTAGTAGTTGATTTTGTTTCCTTTGTAATTCTCTTATCCTTGCTTCCGCACCGCACTTATGGTTACGTCACGCTCACGTGACGGCCAGCACGCCTTGATTCTAGGATCGGGGTGTGTCACCAAGGATCAATCTCTAATTAACGCAAAAGGAAAAAAGCGAGCAGGGGGTCGAGATCTATCCAACGTATTAGAGGAAAAAGAGGGGGAAAAGCAAAAGAAAATAGAGAAAATCTTCACTTTTTTTCTCTGTTCGAATGATGAGGGTGAGAAATTGATATTATGAGAGAGAGAGAGAGAGAGAGAGAGAGAGAGAGTGGAGGTGGAGGATTCACTGGTAGCGATGGAGACGCGACGCAAAGCCTTTGAAAAAACCTCAAAGAGCTTTAAAATCTGGTGACTGAGGGCGATGAGATCCTTTTCTGAATTGTGGATTTATGAGTTTGCTGTGACTTTCATATGGGACTAGATTTTCTCCTTCCAATTTCATCATTTCTGTGAATAGGAGGGGAAGAAGATGATGAACAGTGTTCAATCATCTCCTTTTTTTTTATTAAGATTTTAATTATAAAAAATAACAATTGTTTTTTATTATTTAAATATTTTTTTATTCACATAATAATATTTAATTAAATTTTGGGACCCATTTATGTGCCACATCAGCACTTAACAGAAATTTTAACGGAATTGTGACGGAAGGACCACATTGATTTGCAACAACCATTTTCAGGGACTACATTGATTGATTTTCAATTTCATGGACCATCTTGATGGGGTGAGTCAATTTCAAGGACCATTTGTGATAAAAACCTTTTTTTTTATAATTTAAAGAAATAATCTAACCATCAACAACCACATTATGTGGTATATAACATATAGTTCAAATAAATTCTCTCTCTAACATCACCATAAAGCTAACTAATAAACAAATATATCACTATCAAGTGAAGACCACATAAACTGCAGATAACGGACAAAATCCAATTGAAACAGATATGACACATATCGTAATGATTTTGAGATTTCATGTGATAGAATCTTATATATTTTCTTTAAAAAGAGCTCTAGAAATTAAATACTATTGAATTTAACTAGTATAAATCCTTTTCATAATATATTGTTGCAGTTCTATTAGATTAGAAATGTGATTGTGTAAATCCTAATATATCTTGAAATATCTTTTATATTCCTATTAGAAGTAGATTACCTATTAAATGTTGTAATCCTAAAGGGTAAGGAATTAACCTTCCCTACTACTATAAATAAAGGCACAATGGGATGAAATAACACACACCCACAATTACACATCTATCTCTATATGCCGCACCCTCTCTCTTCATATGGCCTCCATAATTGTTCAGTAAATTATGCCTACAACACGTTATCAGCACGTTCTTGACGCTGCGCTAACAAGAGAATTTATTCTTCAATCAGGGGAGTATTACGTTTTAATCATTCTTCTTATAATTAATTAATTATTTTATTGAATTGATCAACATGCTATTGATTAAATTTAATTTTTCTTTGTTGAACGTGATACAATGCATTGGAGATGCAATTCTGGCTTTATGAGAATGATCTTTTACAAATTCAAAGGCTCTTGTTGTTTTCTGCCAATCAGGTACGCTTAAAATAAAGTAAGATATTTGAAATCATCATGAAGCATGAAAACATTCCCCATGATGCATGAACCCCCTATGTTTATATTTTCCTTCCGATATATATATTGTGACAGCCCATCCCTAAAAATTATGGCTTTTGTAATTTTAAAAGTGTGAATTTACGAAAATGCCCTAGAGGTGAAGGTGTTGACTTTCATTGACCAATGTGTAGTGAGACATACTAAATATTCTTTTAGCGTATTCCTGAAGTACTCGACGATATGAACGAGTAAGCACAAGCAGAAGTGAATTTGGAATTACGAATCGAAAGTATTTTGAAGAAATAACTATTCTATTTATATTATATTAATGTATGCTAAATTAGGAGGACATGTGTGTGTGTGTGTGTGTGTGTGTGTGTGACGAAAAAGGGGAAGAAAAAGGAAAGGAATGGGGGGAGAAGAAGAAATGAGGAGAAGGGAAGGGCTGCTGCCCAATCAGGAAGAGAAGAGAAGTGAGGGACCAACCAGATAAGAGAGCAAGGAGGTATGAAAGTTACTCTACTCATTGAGATCTTCATTCCTCTAAATTTTGGTAATTTTTGGAAATAGTTGGATTTTCTGGCGAGTCGGTGCGGCCGACCGCCACCTGCGGCGGCACGTGCGGCGACGCGTGGCCAGGAGACTGTCGATGCTACTTTTAAGCTAAATTAAATGCCCTGAATTCAGTTTTGATATCCGAATGTCATAGGTTGATCGTTTGAATCAAATTTTGTTATAATACTTGGTTTGGCCAAAATATGAATCGACGATCCGACTGTTGGATTGTCACCAAACTTGGATACATTATAATACGTAATATTTAAGGATCATAGGAATTTACGGATTGGGAATCCGAAGTACGGATCTTCCCGAATTGGATTTGTAAGTTCGTAAAATAAATGTTAACCGCAACTTGGTTTTGGGCAATTGGCGGAGATCCGACCGTTGGATCTTAATGAAATTTTAGTATGTTATTCTAGAAACATAGTGTGGATCTTTGGAGGTTACAGATTGGAAATCTGAGGTACGGATATTCCGGATCGAGTTTTGTAGGGTTGTGGACCCAACCGTCGATCGAAGATCGACGGTTGACTTGTGGTCAATGGGTCTCAAACTATTTTAGAATTTCCTTGAGGATGTGCCTTATGTGAATTACGTATTCTATTGATAAGAGTTCTGAGATGTGATTCTATAATTGGTCACAGACGGCAATCGTTCGGGACGCCTTGATGTGTGCGCTAGAGAATCATAGTGTGGACTCCAGGTGAGTGGGCCTTTTTCTTTTTGTCATATGTATATAATTGATAGTTCCACAAACGCTTCTAAATTGATTTATGCATGTTACCTACAAATAATTACTGTGAACTACGATTGGCTTGATCCCTGTTTAGGGTACGTAGGCAGTCTAACGAGACGTTAGATGTAGCCATACAATAAATGAGACTAAATAATTGAGACAATAGCCTTGTTTGGGGAATTGAGCAATGTGAAGGAGATTAGTGGAAAATGTGAGACTTAACCTTATGTTTTAGTGGTTAAATGTTGATTATAAATCAATGTGTGAAGAATCGTAACATTGAAGTGAAAAATAGTTAGTAATGATAGTTAATTAAGCTAGTGTTTAGTTGGGCTTATTACCGATAATTATTTCCGAAGGTAATTAGTTCGAGAGTGGGGCAATACAGCTTATGCATTTTATGCCATTTGTATATATGTTTATATGTTTGGAAGTATTAGGATATGGTTGAATTTCAGATTTACATCCTGGTATATTCACATGTATGTTACTTGCACATAATTAAAGGTGAACGCAAGACACGCAGGTAAGTTCATGTGAGTTTATGGTATTAATTGAAATGATGGAGTTATGGCATGACTACATTTATGCTTTAGGCAACTCCGACCTTGTCGTACAGGTTGCCCATGAGTCGTACACGTTATATCAGATGTAGTTAGAGCTCATAAACCTGCACCCCGGTGTTAGTGCTCCCGCCCGTGGCCAGGGCACAGTCCTTCACGTGATGTTCACCTCCCGCACCTTACGCTCACCTTGGATCCAAGGTAGGTGCACAGTCCTGTCGTATAGACCACTTTAGGTGGTTCCGACTCGTGTGCAGGTATACTTATTGAGCTATGGATAAGTTGTACAGGTCACAGGAAGTGACTCTGACTTATGAGCTAACATATATGATGAGATATGTTATGAGCTAGCATATATGATGAGATATGTTATAAGCTAGCATATATGATGAGATATGTTATGTGCTAGCATATATGATGAGATATGTTATGAGCTAGCATATACGATGAGATATGTGATGAGCTAGCATATATGACGAGATATGTTATGAACTAGCATATGTGATGAGATATGGATAAGTCGTACAGATCATTAGAGGTGACACCGACTTATGAGCTAGCCTTGATTGATGAGATATGGATAAGTCGTACAGGTCACGTGAGGTGACTCCGGCTAGCATGTGATGAGATATTGATTCAACCGTACATGATAGGTAGATCCGACTAACATGCGATTTCATATTGGTTTATTTCATCTGTGTTACTTATTCTTGTTGAGATATTGGACGTGACATAACTGTAAGACTATTATTTTGGTTATGGTTTTGATTTATAGTCACGTCTGTTATTTTCTGGGAAATTATACATGTATTACGGCGAGGGGCTACTACCTTTGGTGGTTGGAATTGGTTTGAAAAGTTTTGTTTCACTCACTCACATTTTCTATTTTTGTACCCCTCCAGGTTCTAGCAGCAGAGTTCCGTATCGACGAGGATTCGTGGCACTTTTCAGCACATATGTCTTTTTATGATGGTATAATTATTATCTCACCTTACTGTACTATACCTATGCTCTGTATCACGCGTGAAATTTGTCCAGATCCGCTCACCGGGCACTCGTGTACTTAGGCACTTTTAGATTTTAATTTATTCACATTTTATACATTATCACATTTTATGGCTTCGTCACCTTCCAAGTGTCGCCCAGCATGGCCCGATTCGGGGTCCTAGTGAACATTCCGGGTCGGGGTGTGTCATATATTGTATATGTTCATATATTTTGTCAATATATATATTTGTTTCATGCATTACGCAATTTTTGCTATGTGGAATATGTGAGTCAAAGAATCGAAATAAAATAGAAGCATGATTTTTTTTTTTTTTTTTTGGTTCTGAAAACCCTAGAAATTGAAAAAGAAAAAAAAGAAAACCTAAAATCGTAACCAAGCTGTGGCTAGAAGCCACGACTCAGCCAAGCCGCGCTATTATTGAATTATTGCCCAGAAAATCCCAAATTGCAAAACGACACCGTTTTGCACGTTGTCTCCTCGGTTGGACCTACGATCGCTTGAAGCCAAGGCTCTCTGACCCTCTTCCACCAATACTGGTGAAAACCGACGACCTACAGTCGTCAAGTTGACAGCCTCTTCGTCCCCGTTGACCAATTCGACTGAGATTCCAGATTGAATCTCATCGGGATTTCGACAACTAACTCGCCATTTTCTTCGATTCCGACGTTGAACGAGTCTCCGTCGTGAATTTAAGGGTTCTTGTTGACCCTCGAGTTGTCCTCATCTGAGAACACCACCAATTGTGGCGGCGCCGTTCAGATTTACCAGCGGTTGCACGCAACCCAGTGAAGTTGGGGTGCCAGGACCACAAACCAGACCCGTTGGTTTCCAAAGCCCAGATTGGGCATTTAGGTTTTTGAGCCTGTTACCCAGTGGCCCGTCTCTGCCAATCAACCATTGTTGTTGGGCTTACATCACTTGCAGCCAACACCAGCTCATGCTGGGTTCCACAACCAGCAGCATGGCTGGCTCATTTTCACATCCCGAGCCCAATTGGGCTTCCCTAATTGATTTGGCCCGCAACCCAGATTGGACTGGGGTTGCCCACAGCAGATATAAACCCATTTTTTGGGCTGCCTCCTAATTAGCCTGCAGCCAACATAATTTATGTGCACATGCATGAATCTCTTAATTACTTTGCTTCTACGATTGACCCTGAATGGTGTCATTCTATTGAATTAATTAAAAGTGACATGCAGTCCATTAATCTAATAATTGATCCAAAATTATTGACCTGAAGATTACTTTTGGACATTAACGATTCAATAATTTATTTCTCTTCTTTGAACCGTTGACTCACTTTCGTAGTCCCGAAGCATTCATACTTGAGTTCCCGAAAAAACTCAAATCCACTGCACTTAGTTATATATTGTATTCTATGTTCTTGCAGGAACCTCTTTTTTTATGAACTAAACATTCATAAACTAAATTGAACCTATAGTTTCAAATTTAGTGCCTTTGAAACCTGAAGTTTTCATAAAACAATACACCCATGAAAACCCGACGTTTTTCATGAAACCATGTCTTAGAACTCGAATGTTCTAACTTTGATGCTTATGGATGATTTATTCCCATAACACCAATCACAATCTTGTTCCCTCTAATTCAGTGGATTGTCGAACCGTCACAAGTTCGATTTTCCTGATTTGGACGTTTCTAATATAAACCACTTTATGTGGGTTACAAGACGTGAATCTCCACTTGACTATCAAGAAGCCGAGAAACCATTGAAGCCAACAATGGCATGGAAGAGCTGAATAAGCCTCCGCCATGATTGTTATTCGAAGACTTATGCTCAAAGCATTACAAATGGAAATACCTCCCGATCGAGGATTCCATGGCTCTTTGGCTCGCTCCTACGGACTGTCTAATCATGAAAGGCATTGCCTAAAGCACACCATGATTACGTCCATGAATGAGTACAATTCTGAAGTTTATAAATCCCATCGAATTTTGACTGGAGAATACTTTTCTCGTCCTTCCTTGTTTCTAACTCACCCCTGAAGTAGTAGTGTAGATAGCGGAAGTTACCAATTCTCGAATCTGATTACTACCATAAATGTAAGACAAAGGTATGAACCTAGTTTGGCTGGAGTTTACCGAATAGCTCGACCCAGTTCGGTCAAAGCATATTGAATGGTGATGCACTGCTTGTGAGACCCTGTATTTTAAAATAAATATTTATTTAGAGTTTTAGATGCCAATTTTATTGGTAATTAAATGGTGCAACATGGAACCTGGAGGTGGCAATGGTGGATATGTTTAAGTGCTTAGTCACTTATATTTCTTACACGTGTGATTATAGGTTTGATGAATAAGTAGTATAGGTTGCTTAGTCTTCATTAAAAACCTAACCTATAAATAGAAGGCCATGCTCCATTGTTTTCGCATATCAAGGAAACATGCAGAGCATGCATCGAAGGTTCAACGTAAAGAAAAGAAAGAGAGTTTAGGGTTAGAGAGTTTGAGGTTTGTAGAGATGTTAGTTGGGTTGTCTTGCCAAAACTTGGATTATCAAGGTGAGTGGTTTATGTAATGTGTTTCAAAATATTCTTAGTTTCTGATAAATGAAAACCACGAACTATCGTGGGTTTTATCTATTTATAAATCTCTATCTATTTTAAGTCAAGCATGTTGGATTTGTTGAAATACCATTGGAATCATTAATATGGTGATATGTGGTTTATTTGGATATGTTCATGGAGCATGAGAACTTTAGTGTTGCATTAATCCGAGGGATAAATGTAAACTGCACACGAGGACATTAGGGCGGAAAGGCCAGTAGGGGTCACGTGGTGAGTTACAATTTATGAAGGATGTAATGAACACGTAAAGGGATGATGTGATATGAAATTACGTGGTTAAAGCTTTGATATTATTATTGTATTTTTTAGTGTGTGTAAAAAGGCATTGCTTGACTTGCATATTACATATTCTACTCACTGAGTGACGGTGGTTGTTGCTCACCCCTCACCTATTATTTTATGGATGTTATTTGGCAAGACAGTTGTTAGAAGAGCTAAGGTTGTGATTGAGGAGAAGTTTAAGGATTTTAATTTATTACTTTTGTACACCTTGTAAGGATTTTGGAGTTATATTTAATAAGAGGAGTTTATATTCCGTGTCAATTTCCTTTTATTTATTTATTTTACTTTTACTCGCGTTTCGGGTGTGGGGTTATTTTTTTCACCGACCCCGGGTCCGGGGCGTGACACTGCTTCAGTAGGGATACACCGAATGACATATTCTCTCACAATCCAATTTCGAGTTTGTTTTTACAACATATGGTATAATCAGGGCCTGCCATGATACTTGGTACCTAAGACCTAAAACTTCAAGAATAAAAGATAGTATTCCTAAACCTCAACCCTGCAGAATCTACTTCCGTCTTGATGGAATAGATCATTGGTTATGCACCTGTTCGTGCCCCTACCAATGTTGTTAAGGAGTACCATTCTAGTAGTCAATATGTGAAACTAATTTTACTTCACCAAACATCGTTGGAAAAGCATAATTTTGACATGGATGGCCTTGTTGGCCAAATCCCCTTAGTAAACCATTTACTTTGTGAACATTTTTCCATGTTCTTGAATTCAAGTTTAGTGTATGTTTTACTTATGGATAATCTTATTGTTATTGTCCTCGAATATGAGTTAATTGAATCATGTTTCTTAATACATGTGACCGATTCAATTAAACACGTGATTAGGTAGGAATGTGGGAAAGTTAGTTGTCTGGATGAATGTGTACCACGCACACTAACTTTACACCTAAATCACATCTCTAACAACGACTTCAGGTCTATCCAACCTGATTAAGAGCATTGGCACGCTCCTCGTTGTATGAATGGTATTGCATCACCATTTAAGGGACCTTAAATTCTCCATGTCATTGAGTTTTTAAGGATATTCGAGATGACAATGATCATAAATGAAACCACTGAAGAAAATAGAGTGAAATATCTTTGCACCACCTCCAAAAATGAGCCTGAAACTTTGATTTGGGGCCAATGAGTTGTCTCCCAACTAGGAATACACCATATATGGCCGGCCTGAAGCCGAGTGATTGAGCAGTTTACTTGCTTTGGCACGACCTTTTGGGACACTTAGGTCAAACAATAATGCTACAACGCATCTCTTTATCTGAAGTAAGGATATTGTACTTACAAGCACACTTTGCCAAGCATGCTCATAGGGAAATTGATTTTCTATATCATTCCTCGCAAAGATATGACACAACTTTTCTTTCACAGTGGATTCAAGGGAATATATGTGGACTAATCCAACCAAAATGCGGACCATATAAATACTTATGGTTTTGGTTGATGAATCGACAAATTGGTCACATGTTTGTCCACACACATTACTGCTAAACCTCTTGGCCGATTAAGGGTTCACCACCCTACTTATCCCATAAAGTCCGGGAGACTGGATAATGCCAGAGAGTTTATATCGACGGTTTTCGATAAAGTATTGCATGCCATTTTGGGTTTATAATTGAACATCGAATTCCTATGATTCACCCCAAATAGCCTCGCCTAGTAATCATAAAGCGCAATTTAAATGATCGCCCGAATTTTGGTAAACGTACCAAGTTTTCGGTTTCTGCCTAGGGCTATGCAATCCTTGTACGTAGTTATGTTGGTCCTCCTTGAGGCTCATTGCCACCCAACCTATATGACGTTACAGTTGGTTACTGGGTATGAACCTGATGACTTTCGTATTTATGCATTTGGGTGTGCATTCTATGTGCCAAGTTGCGCCGCCTCAACGTACCACCATGGGTCCTTAAAGAAGGATGTGTATATTTTGTCGATCGTGATTCTTCTTCACACTATCTCTCTTAGAGCCCTTGCATGCGATCTCTTTACCGCTCATTTGCAGGTTGTCACTTTAATGAGACAGTCTTCCCGCCGTTAGGGGGAGATAAGAACGTCAACGTTCCTGTAGAACGACGTGAATTTTCATGGACATTACCCACTATGTCTCATCTCGATCCCTATACCGCACAAGTGTGATAAGCAAAGTGCGATAAATTCTAGTTTTCAGAATGTTGCTCCAGACGCATTCCTTTAATCTAGCTAAAGTGATGAGATCATATACCAGCTGCAAACATGCCTGCAAGGATAGACGTACTTAACAGACGTCGAGTCAACATCCCTAGAGGGTGTGCCGCCCCTGTTGGACGGTTTAGACGCCCTTATTGGACGATCTGGTACACCGGCAGATAGCCAATCCATCTGTCTTGCCCTGGAGCATGACAAATCACTATGTTCGTATGATTCACTTCCCTAGAAGAGGAAGGCACGACACAAAATGAATCTACACTTGATCGCTGTCTCAAATCATTTCCATCTCATGAGATTAATCTGGATTTCTCCCGAGACTTAAAGTTTTTGGTCCAGTATACTAGTTTGGATAAGTTAAATGGAATTGAAATGAGATTACCATCGATGATGTTTTCACTTATATGGTGGCTGCCGACATAAATGAAAATTGACGATATTGAACCGTGTTCCGTTGATTAAGTGACAACGTAGAACTAATTGGACAACCGAAATTACAATCTAGGTCAAATTCCTTACCAAAGTGTGTATTGGACCTATCGTTCCTACATTGCCCGAGGTAACCCTATTATGTTCCGAGTGGGAAAGGAAGCGATATGAGACAAATGAAATAGTGCGATATGATGCATGCCTTACGGCGCAAGGTTTATCTCAAAACGTTCTGTGATTGATATCAGCATTATGAAATGTGGTTAGTGTTTTCTCCATGGGGATATAGATACAGAGATTGACATGTAAGTTCCTGAAGAAATACATGGACTGGTTCAAATAGTTCCAAACCACGGAACACCCTCTTAACTTGTTTGAGGCGTTCACTTACAATTCGACATATGTGGTATACTCGTCTAAGTGATTATTTGATGAGTTAGGGATATGCATTATGCCCTTGCATGTTAAACTATGAAGTCTTATTCTAAATTGCTTGAGTTACGGTTTATGTCGTTGACACAAATCTCACTAAGACTCCGGAAGAGCTTGAGAAAACTGCTTCGCACCTGAAGATTGAATTTGAGATGAAGGATCTTGGGAAAACTAGTTTATGCCTTAACCTGAAGTTGAAGCATTGTTCTGACGGTATTTTGGTCTACCAGTCGAACTACCCCCTGAATGTGTCACCTTTGAGTATATTGAACGTCCATACGTTATATGCAAATGAAACCCTTGAAGAGGATATGGAATCCGAAATTTCATATCTGAGTTCAGCTTTGCGCTTCGTTGTACTTAGCTCATTGTATTTAGACAGGACATCTCATTCGCTGTTAATCTTGGTAAAGATACAGCACCGCGCCTACAAGCAACCACTGAATTGATATTAAAGACGTACCCTGAAGGTACTACGAGGGCAAATCCCAAATGCATCTCAGCAGATCCAACCCCTTTGATCCTCGAAATGATGCTTGTCTTGTTTGTTATGCTGACGCAAGTTACTTATCAAACCCACACAAGGCAAAATCCCCAAATGGTTATGTCTTTACCGTTAGGGATATCACAATATCTTGGAGGTCCACGATATGACCATAGTTGAGAAATCTTCGAATCGTTCCAAGACTCACCTCACTTCACTACGCCACAAGTGAGACATGGTTAGGAGTTCTTGTTGAGCATATTCGAAGTACTTGTTGTTTTCATCTATCGTTGAGTCCCAACGACAATCTATGAAGATTATGCCGCATGTATCAACCCGACCAAGCCATGATACATCAACGAAGTCAACGCCAAAACATATTGCGTCTACATCTACATCATCAAAGCATCAAGAGATTGAAGTCATGCAAGCCGATTCCAGACAACCTTGCCGACCTTTACACGACGTCATTGCCGAAGTCAACCTTCCAAAAGCTTGTCCGAGGAATTGGTATGCCTAACTATCATATGCAATGCTTGTAGTTCACATTTGGAAGTTATGTCAAACTCAGGGGGAGTATCCAGAAGTATACTCACTTGATCTTAATGTACTCTTTTTCCCTACGATTAGGAGCATTTTCCCCACTGCGTTTTTGCTACCTAACTAGGTTTTAACGAGGCACCCAACCTGGGCTGATCATACCCTTGTGAGTTCTTCTACTTGCGTCTAAAAGACGTATAGCTTTGACTTAATGCAACTTCTCACTTTTCTCCTTAGTCTATGGGTTTTTCTCCCACCTTGGGTTTTACCATAGCAAGGTTTTGTGAGTTTTACTTTTTATGCATTATTCCATTGATATGAGACTCGCATTCGCTCATTGTGCCGACGACTTCATCAACTATACTTACTTCATCGCTAAAGACCTGATACGCCATTTACTTAAGTATTTACACACTCAATGGGGAGTGTTGCAGTCCTATTAGATTAGGAATGTGATTGTGTAAATCCTAGTATATCTTTGTCACGCCCCGAACCCGGGGTCGGTAGTAAATAAGACCCCACGCCCGAAACGCGAGTAAAAGTAAAAATAAATAAAAGGAAATCGACACGGGTTGAAAAATGAAATCCTCTTATTAAAATAACTCCATAATCCTTACAGGGTGTACAAAAGTAATAAATTAAAATCCTTAAACTTCTCCTCAATCACAACCTTAGCTCTTCTAACACCTGTCTTGCCAAATAGCTCATCTGTAACATAATAGGTGAGGAGTGAGCAACAACCAACGTCGCTCAGTGAGTAGAATATATAATATGCCAGTCAAGCTTGCCATTTTAATCATACTATAAAATAGGATAATAATATCAAATCAATATACACATAATGCTATATCGCATCATCCCTTCACGTGTTCATTATATCCTTCATAAATTGTAACTCACCACGTGACCCCTATTGGCCATCTGCCCTAATGTCCCCGTGTGCAGTTTACATTTATCCCTCAGATTAATGCAACACCAAAGTTCTCATGCTCCATGAACATTTCCAAATAATCCACATATCACGATATATAATAACTCCAAAACATTTCAACAAATCCAACATGCTTGACTTGAAATAGATAGAGATTTATAAATAGATAAAACCCACAATAGTTCGTGGTTTTCATTTGTCAGAAAATAAGAATACTTTGAAACACATTACATAAACCACTCACCTCGATAATCCAAGCTTTGGCAAGACAACCCAACTAACATCTCTGCACACCTCAAACCCTAGCTCGCTATCTCTCTCTATACATATATATATCTATATATATAGATATATAGATATATAGATATATATATAGATATATAGATATATAGATATATATATAGATATATAGATATATAGATATATATATAGATATATATATAGATATAGATATATAGATACATATATAGATATATATATATCCAGTGGCGAAGCTAGGATTTGTCGAGGGGAGGGGCGAAATTCAAAAAAGTGCAATTGAAGCGGTTGCTTTCACATTAGAGAGTAAAAAGTTTTGAGTCAACACTCATAACATAAAACAGTCTCTCTACCAAAGTTGTTGTAAACGGTAATATCAAAGCCATGTAAGAAGCTAAAATTTGTTAGGATTAGATTCTAAAAAATATTATGCGCTAGTTAGGCAGCAGACTGGGGCCTAACAGTTAGGCGCCTAGATTAGATTTAGGCAGGAGCCTAGATGAATTTAAATGAATTTCTTTTATCTGTAATATAAGCATTAAACAATATTTATATTATTATTTTTTTGGGATGGGTAAACCGGGTGTGGCAGAAATGATAAGAAAAGTGGTGTCAATACATTCAGTTTTAAGAGAGAAAAAGCAAACAAAAGGCTAGCATTGCCAAACGACACCGTTTGGTATAGGGAATTTCAAACCTTCATCTTCTTCGCAAGCTCCGTCGGTCTGCATCTACTGTTTTTTTTTTTCTCCAGATTTTGTTCTCCAATAAAAAAAAAAGCAAAACAAATCCATCTTTGCTATGCAGCAGCATAAACCAAATCACCAGAGCGGGAGTTCTCATTTTCGACGAGAGCGGGGGGCTGAACTAGCGCTCCTAGGCATGTTTTCCGGCGAAGGGAGGGGCGGCCGCCACTCCTCGCCCTCACCTAGCTTCGCCATTGTATATATCTATATATATATATATATATATATATAATATAGACACATATAGAAAACTATTGCATGCACTGCATGCTGCCATTCTTTCGCAGGATGTAAAACAATGGAGCAGGGCCTCCTATTTATAGGGACATATAAGGCGGCCAAAACTTAGAGGGCTAAGTAAATTTAATAAAATAATAATAAACAGATATATGTAGCTTCTACAGTTGACATAAGTTTGATGAGTCATGAGAGGGAAAGCCAAGTGGCAACCCGTGATGAGAAGAATGACAAATGTCACACGAAAACATGACAAGTTCGACACGAGGATGGATATGCGGTTGTGTGCTGTCTACTAAGAAGGAAATGAAGATTTTTATATTTAATAATAACAAATAATATTAAACAGATATATATATTTTTTTTAAAATACAGGTTCTTACAATCTTCGAAGATCTCTTATATTCCTATTAGGAGTAGATTACTTATTAAACGTTGTAATCCTAAAGGGTAAGGAATTAACCTTCCCTACTACTATAAATAAAGGCACAATGGGGTGGAATAACACACACTCACAATTACACATCTCTCTCTTCTCTCTCTATATGCCGCACCCTCTCTCTTCATATGGTCTCCATAATTGTTCAGTAAATTATGCCTACAACATATATATATATATATATATTTGTAGGTAAATTACACAAAATTATCTCAACTATTGATCGAGCCACAATCTCATATTTTATGTTTTAATTATTACAATGTCATATACCTCACCTTGTAAATTTGTTGCAAAAAAAGTCAGACCTCCGTCAGTTTTTCTATCAATTTTTCTGTTAAATGCTAATATTACTTGAGGCGGGACCCACTCCTTAGCTCTATTGGATAGAAAAATTAATTAAGTATTAATAAATTAAAAATAAAATCATTTAAATATTTTTATAAAAAAATGTGGGACCCACCCCCTACAAACCCGTCACCCTCACCTTTCTTCTTCAGTTCACCTGTCTCCCCCCAACTTTCCTTCCTTTACCACCAAAACCACAACCTATTCCCTCACCGTTGCCCTAACATGCCAATTACCTCATATTCGCCAATTACTCACGTCCAAGACTATACTCACCATCGGCACCTAACCGCCCATTTTCCAGTTAAGGAATCCACGTGGGTGGCCTGGATTGGCACATTCTCTCCCTGGACCAATCCTACAGACCCGTGTGTCTGATTGACCCTAATCTTTGCCTCGACCCATTTCATGGGCGACTTCCTAGGTGAGTTTAGGAGACAAACACCATCGCCACAACCACCGTTCCATTGATGTCATTGGTCTTGCCTTTTAAGAGAACAGTGATGGTGCAGTGGTATGGATTAGAGCGGAATGTGGTAGAGGGGGATGAGTGCCATGGGAGTAAGGTGGAGATGAAGGAGATTAAGGAAGGAAATGGTGGTCTTGGAGAAGAAATGAGACACCATTAGAACAAATTGGGAGAAAGGCAAGAAAGAGAGAGCGATTGAATTGGGAGAGATTTTTTAAATATTTTAATTAATAATTAATTTTTTATCTAGTTGGACAAGAGAGTGGGTCATATGCCTACCATGTCAACAGTTAACAAAAGTTAGTTGATACATGTGCCATTGTCTTCATAGATTGTCATTGGGACTCAATGATGGATGAAAAACCGCAGGTACTTCGAATATGCTCAGCAAAAGCTTTCAACCATATTTTCCACGTGTGGGGCAGTGAGTTGAGTTGAGTCTTGAAACGACTCGAAGATTCACAACTAAGTTCTATATCGTGGACCTCCAAAATATAGTATTCCCACGGTAAAGACATAACCATTTAGGAACACGCCTTTTGTGGGTTTGATATGTAACTAGTGTTAGCATAACAAACAAGACAATCATCATTCCAAGGATCAAGAAGGTTGGATGGGCTTGATGAGTAGGGATTAGCTCAAATCCGTAATACCTTTAGGGTAGCGAAAAAAAAACATCTTTAATGCTAATTTAGTGACTGCGTGTAAGCGTAGTGCTGCATTTTTACCAATATATCAACAATGAAGAATAGATCATGTCTAATGCAATGACTTAAGTACAACAAAGCGCAAAGTTGAACTTAGTCTACTTAGATATGGAACTTCGAGTTTCACAACCTCTTCAAGGGTCTCATTTGCATCTAGCGTATGAATGATCCTTCATCTCAAATTCCGTCTTCAAGTGCGAGGCAATTTCTCTAGCTCTTCCAGACTCTTAGTAAGATTCATGTCATCGACATAAACTGCTACTCTAGGAATTCGGAATACTTATTAATTTAACACATAAGAGCGTAGTTTATTGATATCCATGACTGATCAAATAATCACTTAGACATGTATACCACATTCGTCCGGATTACTTCAATCTGTAAATTAAACACGTCAAACGAGTTGAGAGAGTGTTCCGCGATCTGGAACTATTTAAACTAGTTCATATAATTCTTCAAGAACTTACATGTAAATCTTTATATCAATATCCCCATGGAGAAACGCTAATCACATTCATAATGGTGCAATCAATCACAAGGCGTTTGTGAGAAGCCATGCGCCATAAAGGGTGCATTACATCGCACTATTTCATTCATCTTATTACGCTTCCTTTCCCACTTGTAACACGACAAGGTTACATAAGGCAATGTAGGAATGACAAGTTCAAACACTCTTTGTTAAGGAACTCAATTCAACCTGGATTGTAATTTTAGGTTGCCAATCAGTTCTACGTTGTCACTAAACAACAAAACGCAGTTCAATATCTTCGCATTTCATTTATGATAAGTGAACGTCATCAATGATAATCTCATTCCAATTTCTTATCTCACCCAAACTAGTATACTGGACTAAGAACTTCAAGTGTCGGGAGTTATCCGGATTAATCTCATGAGATGGAAATGGTTGAGACAATGATTAATTATGGATTTGTTTTGTACCGTGTTACTCATCTTCTAAGGAAGCGAATCCTACGAACCGAGTGCTATGTCGCGCTTCAGGTTAATGATAGATTGATTGACTATCCGTTAGTGTACTAGGCCTTCCAACAGGGGCGGCCAACTGTCATTTAGGGGATGACACACCCTTCAAAGATGTCACCTCAACGTCCGTTATTTACGTCTATTTTCGCTTACATGTTCATATTTGGAATATGATCTCGTCACTTTAGCTTAGTGAAAGAAATGAGTCCAAAGCAACTTTCCGAAAAACTAAAATATGTTTAGTATGCGTTCTTTTTTTATTAGGAAAAAAAAAAAACTTGTTGTAGGCCTTTTTTGTTGAGAAATTATAGAGAGAGGAAGAGGAGCGGCAATCAAAGAGAAAAGAGAGAATTTGGTGAATTATGTGGGGTGATTTTTCACACCTTGTGCCTTTATTTACAGTTGTAATCCTTGTGTTTCAAGTAATACATGACAACTAGGACACTATCTAAAATATATTATGGAACTATGTAAGGATTCAATAAGATTTACACAATCACAATTCATAGTACTGCACCATATCTATATTTATTTATTTATATGAAAAAAGGTAATGCTAAGTAAACTAAATTTGGAAACTAAATAATGTGTCACTAATAAAAAATAAGTACGTTAATCAATACTTCAATAATAATCCAATAAAAATTTTTGTAAACTAAATAACATAGAAGTTGATGATTAGATTATTACTTAAGTTTTGATTAACGTGCTTATTTCTTATTGATGACACATCATTTAATTTGCAAATTTAGTCTACATCACCCATGAGAAAAAGGTAATAGTAAGAAGAATAAATTTGTACACTAAATTTGCAAACTAAATGACATGAAAGTTGGTAATTAGATTATGAGTAATGCTAGAGAGACTAAATTTGTAAACAAGTTTTGAAAACTAAAAGACATGGAAATTGATGATTGATTTATTACTTACACGTTGATAAACGTGCTTATTCTTATTGATGACATATCATTTATTTTACAAATTTAGTCTTCCTAGCATTACCCTTAGATTATTACATAAGTGTTGATTAATGTGTTTATTTCTTATTAGTGACATGTCATGAAGTCTTCAAATTTAGTCTATAAATTTAGTCTATCTAGCATTACTCCTGAAAAAATCTACAAATTTCAAAATATTCTATGTTTAGCCAAAACACGGTCGTTTGGTTAGTTAGAGTGGCCGCCTTCTTCTTCCAGCAGCCTTCCCAGCACTCAGCATTTAGTGTTTAATCATATTTGGATCAAAACCCTTAAATTTCATTGAAATGATGAGCCTTTCTTCAATCTCCCGGTTCGTCTCCTCCTCATTCGGCCTCAAAAATCACAAATTGTCAATCCTGCACTTCTCTACGGCGGCGGCATCGGCTGAAACAGTGTACAATCACCTGCAGAGAAATGGTGGCAACGTAGAGGAAATCCTAGCGTCGATTCAGGTGAAATTGGACTCCAAATATGTAAGTCAGGTTTTACAGAGATGCAATGGTAGCCAATCACAAATGGGTCTTAGGTTTTTCATATGGGCTGGTCTTCAATCCACTTATAGGCACAGTTATTTTATGTATAGCAAAGCTTGTGAATTGTGTGAGATTAGGATAAAACCAACTGTGATTTTCGATGTTTTGGAGGCTTATAAAGTTGAAGGGTGCTTTGTTAATCTTAAGATGTTTAAGGTTGTTTTTAATTTGTGTAAAGAAGCTAAGCTTGCTGATGAAGCTTTGAGGGTATTAAGGATAATGCCGGAATTTGGTTTGCGTCCAGATACTACGGTGTATAATGTTATTATAAGGTTGTTTTGTGATATGGAAGATATGGATATGGCTGAAAGTTTGGTGAAGGAGATGGATTTGGTGGATCTTTGTCCCGATTTGATCACGTACATGGTATTGATAAAAGGTTTTTGTAATGTGGGTCGGTTAGATGATGCTTGTGGGTTGTTTAAGGTTATGAAGGAACATGGTTGTTTGCCTAATGCTGTGGTGTACTCGGCACTTCTTGATGGATTTTGTAGGTGTGATAACATGAAGAGAGCTTTAGAGTTATTGAAGGAAATGGAGAAGGAAGGTGGGGATTGTACTCCTAATGTAGTTACATATACATCTGTGATTCAAAAGCTTTGTGACAAGGGATTGTCGACGGATGCCTTGGTTATTTTGGACCGAATGGAAGCTTGTGGATGCGCCCCAAGTCGCGTTACAGTTAGTTCTCTTATTAAGGGTTTGTGTGTGGAAGATCGAGTTGAAGAGGCTTATAAGTTAATTGATAGAGTTGTTGCAGGAAGTAGTGTCAGTTATGGTGATTGCTATAGTTCTCTTGTTGTGTCCTTGGCAAGAGTTAGGAAACCTGAGGAGGCAGAAAAGGTCTTTAAGATGATGGTTGATGGCAGGGTCAAACCAAATAGTTTGGCCTGTAGCATTATGTTGAAAAAACTTTGTTTGGATGGTCGGGTGGTTGACGCTTTGTGCTTGTTTGATGAACTTAATAAAATGGAATGCTTGTCTTCCATCGACTCTGATGTTTATCCTATTCTTTTAATGGGACTTTGTCAGCAAATGCATTTAGTGGATGCTGCAAAGCTGGCGAAAACAATGCTAAAAAAAGGAATTAAACTGAAAGCTCCTTACGTTGACAATATAGCTGAGATCCTTAAGAAATCTGGAGATGAGGAGTTAATTAAGAATTTGACTATAATTGCAAGGTGAAGTTGAACAAAAGAAAATCTTCATTTGTCTTGGAGGTTCCCATTTGTGGAGGTTCCCATTTGTTTATCTGGTTGTGTTCTCCTACTAAGCTCAAAGTCTCCGACCAAGAAGAAAACAATTGTTGAGTTGAGCTGGTAGTATTTGCATATATGTCTTGGAAGTGGAAATGACTAATGGTAATTCCTGGTAACCGCTAATTACTTTGACTTTATGTTGTTCTGAATTCATCAAGCTGATGCCTCAAATCTATGTGAATGATATATTGAATAGTGTTCATAAGTTCTAGTATCAGTTTGATAATTCTAGTTGGAAATATCAGTCTACTTCACTGCAATAGGAAAGCATGTGAATAAACAAACTGCATTACTCCTTTTCTTTTTTGTTCTTTTATTAGATTTCAGCTTGTGTTTCTGTATTAGGAGAGGGAGGTAGAGGATTACGACTGCTGATATTCAGATGGAATTTCAAATGTCTCTTCTTTTCCTTATGTTGTGGATGAAAGACGGTAGGTTTTTTGCTAGCACAGTTAAGGGCAGTCTCATTC
Source organism: Malus fusca (assembly GCA_035220775.1). NCBI lineage: Eukaryota > Viridiplantae > Streptophyta > Magnoliopsida > Rosales > Rosaceae > Malus > Malus fusca. Next base: position 8,832,002 of record CM069064.1, on the reverse strand, counting down.
TTGGTGGCCTGTGATTGTATAAATGCAGTCTTGAATATGTGGATTTGAGGCTATGAAAATTTTATTCCTTTGAATAATTGAAAATGAGGCCAAGAATTTTCTCCTTTTCAACCGACCTCATGCCTGTACTATTCCTCTATCTCTTGGTGTTGAATGCCTTACTGGCTTTTCTAACATTCATTCAACCGCATTGGATTTCTGATCTAGTTTTGCTTCACAGTAGTTTATACGTGGTCTTCTTTGATTTTTAGTTTTAATAAATATCTCTCGATCATATAATAAACGACGGGCACGCATAACAAAACTGTGAAGAAATTTGATCACAACTATTACTTTGTTAGTGTTACCGAGGTCTCTGCGGTCTGCTCATGGCATTAGTGAAGAATCTGCTCATGGAATTAGTGAAGAAAAGTTAATCAAAACAGCGATAAGCTGATACAGTTCATCTATTCCTGAACTTTCTCTGTTACTTTAGTGTTACTGGTTCTTATGTATACCGTTTCTGAAGTTACTTTTGATATCTTGGTGCCTGTATTCTGTATGACCGGAATGTTTCTTCCAAGGCCTGACATTAACTTTGATGTATGAAATTACAGGATGACTTGGCTCCCATCATATATCTTAAATGGCCAGATGTAAATGGCTGGGCCTTAAGAGAATTGTGGACGTGTTGCAGTGACTTTGTTGGGATTATTTCAGTAGCTTACAGAACTAGGCACTTGCATGGTAAGTTGCAATTTTAGTTACATATTTAGCTCTCTTTCCCTCATCTTCTCTGACGAAGAAGTGATTTTGCTGATGGAGAGATGCTCATCTTTGTTCATCTTAATTATATGTTTTCAACAGTTTGACGTGACACTGTTTTGATACCCAAGGAATCGTCATGGTTTAGATACATTTATTTTTTATTTTTTGAGACTCGAATGTCTCATAGGTTGAGCAAACTAGTATTCAGCTACTTCCGCTCATCCATCCTTTAAATAGTTGCAAATTACGTATGTGATCAGCAACCGAATTGAATCTCAGGGCGATACAAACCTTTAAAACACAATTTTTATCATGGAATTATGTTATCTAGTCATATTGATTGTTCTTGAGAAATATGGAAAATTGTTTAAGCTATTTCACCTCGTTTTTCCTATCATGTGATGTAGTCCAATGTGGAATACTTTGATGATTAATTGCATATTAGTAAATTCTAAGCGTCAGAAGGTTTCGTTTTATGGTTCATAAAGTGGCCCGTGGTTCTTACACTTGTTTTTTAGCTGACAAACCTTTATATTGAGGACAGGATAGGTTGGAAACCTTATAAGAAACAAAAATAGACGACGAGGAAAGGCGACAAGAGAGGTAGGTATACCAGATAAGTGAAGTTCGTGATAGAACGACGAGGAGCTAGTTCCACCCCAATTTGATACCAAAGCACCAACTGTTGCACTTGATGTTCATCCTATGCAGGTGCCTGTAGGCATTCAAAAGCTTTAGTGATTAGCTTCCTGGGTTCGGAGGGGAAATGTAATTGCTTCGGTTACGATTATTACTGCAAGTTTTTGGGATTCCATTAGTTGGTATTTAAAAATTGTGAAATGACTTAGCCTGAGGTTTATCATACTTTAGTGGTAACCACTTAAACATGTCCAAAATTTTACTCGCCACCAAATGATGTAGCAATTGACATATAGGAGTGAGCTTGTTTGAAAATGCTTATTTAAATAGAACTTTTGCTCATTTGTGAGCTTCTATTAGAAGCACAATGAAATTTATCTTTATATATAAAGCCAACAACCCCTTTTGGGGTCACAAGCTTCACCAAAAAATTTTGGACAAAAATGCCTCCAAACAAAAAATTTCAAAAGCAGCCCAAAATAAAGAACCAAATAATGCAGAGATATATTCGTCATTTTAACAGTGTTTTTTTTAATAATTAATTCATCTTGTACAGTTTCTTTTTAAAAAAAAAAATTAGTACCTCACAATAGGCTAGTAATAATGTGATTCAATTAGTTGTTCATTAAATATTATTTTCTCTATTTTTAAACACGTTCAAAACATCTTAAGAGGCGTGCAATGCCGGTTATAAAAAAAAGTCTTTCACACGCGTATAATAATGTGATTAAGTTAGTTGTCAAATGATTTTTTTTTTTTGAACAAATGATATTATCTACACCAAGGGAGAGGGAGGTGGGCAATGAGCTAGCAATAATGTGATTCAATCAGTTGTTTATTAAATATTATTATTTTCTCTATTCTTAATGTAAATTCAATAGAATGTAAATGGAAATTGAAAGACCAATTTTATTAAGTGAATTCAGCTGCTTTGTGAGGGGTTTTTTCTACTATGATCTAAGAATATTCATTTACTTGAAATATTTGACTTTCCTTTTATCAATTCACACATATAAATACATTTAAAACGTGTAAATCGCGTGTAGCACATCGTGATTCAAAAAATGCCTTCTGCATGCGCTCACACGTATGCATGAAGTCCAACCGTCAAACTTGTTTGTATATGCTTCAAGATTGCATATGCCAAAAATCGCAAAAAACAAACATTCAGAGATCAAGTAATGAGACAAAACTTTTCGACCGTTTTCAACGAAAAATCACGATTTAACGGTTATTTTAACTTCGATTTTGATGATTTTTTAACAGCTACACTCCTTGACCCTATATGAATACAATTAATTAATTTGATCTTCAATTTAAAATATTTACACTAGTGGATACCACAAAATCATATGTTATACTTAATGTAAGTATAAATAAATTCTAAGTGTTAGTGAGTCTATCGTTTTGATGGGATACACATTCTATGAAACTAATTTCAACGATCAAACCATCAAACTTGTTTGTATATGCTTCAAGATCGCATACGCCAAAAATCGCAAAAAACAAACATTCAGAGATCAAGTAACGGGAACTTTTCGACGGTTATCAACGAAAAATCACGATTTAACAGTTATTTTAACTCCGATTTTGATGATTTTTTACAGGTACACTCCTTGACCCTATATGAATACAATGAATGCACTCGATCTTCAATTTAAAATATTTACACTAGTGGATACCACAAAATCTTATGTTATACTTAATGAAAGTATGAATAAACTCTTAAGTATCATTTTGATAGGATACACATTCTATGAAACTAGTTTCAACGATCCAACCGTCAAACTTGTTTGTTTGTATATGCTTCAAGATCGCATATGCCAAAAATTGCAAAAAACAAACATTCAGAGATAAAGTAACGGGACAAAACTTTTCGACGGTTATCAACGAAAAATCACGATTTAACGGTTATTTTAACTCCGATTTTGATGATTTTTTACATGTACACTCCTTGACCCTATATGAATACAATGAATGCACTCGATCTTCAATTTAAAATATTTACACTAGTGGATACCACAAAATCTTATGTTATACTTAATGAAAGTATGAATAAACTCTTAAGTATCATTTTGATAGGATACACATTCTATGAAACTAGTTTCAACGATCCAACCGTCAAAATTGTTTGTATATGCTTCAAATCGCATATGCCAAAAATCGCAAAAAACAAACATGCAGAGATCAAGTAACGGGACAAAACTTTTCGACGGTTATCAACGAAAAATCACGATTTAACGGTTATTTTAACTCCGATTTTGATGATTTTTTACAGCTACACTCCTTGACCCTATATGAATACAATGAATTAATTTGATCTTCAATTTAAAATATTTACACTAGTGGATACCACAAAATCTTATGTTATACTTAATGAAAGTATGAAAAACTCTCAGGTGTTAGTGAATCTATTGTTTTGATGGGATACGCATTCTCCGAAACTAGTTTCAACGATCCAACCGTCAAACTTGTTTGTATATGCTTCAAGATCGCATACGCCAAAAATCACAAAAAACAAACATACAGAGATCAAGTAATGAGACAAAACTTTTCGACGGCTCCGATTTTGATGATTTTTTACAGCTACACTCCTTGACCCTATATGAATACAATGAATGAATTCGATCTTTAATTTAAAATATTTACACTAGTGGATATCACAAAATCTTATGTTATACTTAATGTAAGTATAAATAAATTCTAAGTGTTAGTGAGTCTATCGTTTTGATGGGATACGCATTCTACGAAACTAATTTCAATGATCCAACCGTCAAACTTTTTTGTATATGCTTCAAGATCGCATATGCCAAAAATCGCAAAAAACAAACATTCGAAGAACAACTAACGGGATAAAACTTTTCAACGGTTATCAACGAAAAATCATGATTGAACGGTTATTTTAACTCCGATTTTGATGATTTTTTTACAGCTACACTCCTTGACCCTATATGAATACAATCAGTGAATTCGATCGTCAATTTAAAATATTTACACTAGTGGATACCACAAAATCTTATGTTATACTTAATGAAAGTATGAATAAACTCTTAAGTGTTAGTGAATCTATCGTTTTGATGGGATACACATTCTACAAAACTAGTTTCAACGATCCAACCGTCATACTTGTTTGTATATGCTTCAAGATCGCATACGCCAAAAATCGCAAAAAACAAACATTCAGAGATCAAGTAACGGGACAAAACTTTTCGACGGTTATCAACAAAACATCACGATTTAATGGTTATTTTAACTCCAATTTTGATGATTTTTTACAGGTACACTCCTTGACCTTATATGAATACAATGAATGATTTCGATCTTCAATTTAAAGTATTTACACTAGTGGATACCACAAAATATTATGTCATAATGATCGATGAAAGTTGAGGATTTTGTAAAAGGAATAACATGCAAGCTTTGAGTTCCATTGACAAGGTTTAAACTTTTGAGAAAGGCTTCACAACCTTGAAAACAAAGACTCTTTCATTTTGCATATCCTTGCACATTTAATATTTTGTAATAGACTAGTAGTGTATGAATGTTTGTTTATTAGGCTCTTATTTTTTAGTGTAGATGTAGTCCTTAAACGACAAATGTGTTTTAATGTTTTGAAGTAATATTTATGTGGCAATGCGATAACATGTGTTACACGAAAACGACACGAACACGACAGACACGATCTGTTTGCCAGGCCTACATGTAGCCAAGCAAAAATGTTAATTCTAAAATTTCTAAATGCTGACGTGGCCCAAATTGTTTTTTTTAATGTTGCTCCAACCTATTGAAAATACATAAAGTAATTCAGATGACTTCTCTTTTTGGCGTTTTATTCTAAAGACATTTCAGGGGAAAAAAATAATAAAGGAGTGTTACATTGGTTTAACTAGTAAATAATAAACTAATAACAATGGACGAATTAATTCCTTCCATGCCAATCCAAATCAATCTACTAATTTGCACAAGAATTATAAAATCAAAGCATTTGAAGTCATTCATTTTGCTCTTTTTTCAGTACCTAACAAATTGTTTGTTTGCTTTGGAATCTATGACGGGATGACTTTGGCCAAAGTGCACTGTGTCTCTATCCTCTCCCTTGATTTTCTCGAGTTTATGTCGTTTCTTGTAAGTCTGCCATAGTGATAACTCATTTATTTCATACATTTATACCATCCATTCCTAGTCTCTTTGTGATATTTTGAGTTAAACTAATTGCGTTTTATGCTCTGTTGTGTTAATGTGCAGTTAATTGTATTTTAGAGTTTATTTGGGGGCAAATGAGGCAAAATGGTGCTGAAAGTGGAGAATTCAATAAGGATTCTAATGTAGAGAGAGATTCAAAGTGTACAATTGAAGATGGTGATGAATATGGTCATTTAAGACACCAATAATAGACAAAAACGTTTGAAATAAATGCACAATTACTGGGATGTCTTGGCAATTTGTAACAGCCTCTTTAACCTCATAAAACCTAGTTTTTCAGCCACTTTTACACAAGCTTCCCTTGGGGATGCCTAGAGCTCTTTCTCTCTTCTCTTTCTTTGACCTATCTTCCAGAAACAAAACCTTATTTCCCTTCACCATCTACTGCCACGAAAGAAACCATGCAGCCGCACTATTCTTGGAGAAGTTCAACATCAGAATTGCTTCAAGGGGTTTCTTATATGAATCTCATTTCACTCATGTTGCGCTTTTTAATTTATATTTTTTCTGATCATGTTGTGTAATTAAGTTCATAGTTGGGGATTTCGATGTAGCCTTGCAAAATTACTCTATGTTATTAACTTAAAGTATTCAAATTACCAATTGTTTTCTTGTTTCATTCACTGATTTTATTGTTTAATTTGTTTGTTTATCTTAATGTTTGATCACCCTTAAGGCTGCTTATGAATTATTTGATCAAGGTTCTAGTACACATCATGCTTAATCTTGGTGGACATGTGAATGAATGGAGAAACTGCTATGCAAATATCCTACCATGTGATTTCTTTGGTTCTTTGAAGTTTTCTTGTTCTTAAGAGCACCTCCACTGTGCTAAATAGCTTGATGGACAGGCTTCCCCTCCAATCAAATAGCCAGAGCCTAATGGTCCAGCCCATGCAGGCATGTGGATGAAAGGGGGCCCGAGTGAGAGGCCTGTGGGGAGTCGCTGGCCAGAGAGCCCGATGTGGGTATGATGTAAGGCTGACGTCAGGGCGACGTCAGCCATGTTCCCCCTCTTTTTTGCGTCAGGCGTGTGCAATGCACTCGCGGGTGGGGGCGCGTCCCGACACAATTTGCAGCGTGCGTCAAGTTACCGTTGGCATGCAACGTGGCGCCTCCGTGTCCTTTGGATCTCAACCGTAACTTTTTCTATACCGTTGGATTTCCAATGGTAAAAAAAATAAAAGAATGATGCACGTCATCATGATGTATCTTAGCGACTCTAAATCAAACATTCTGGCAGCACCCCTGACAATCGCCCAGCGAGCTTGGAGGATACCAAAACAACGCTCCACATCCTTCCTGCACCCCTTTTGATAGCTTGCAAAGTGTTTTTCCTTTGCATTTCGCGAACGTGGCACTATTTTGACAAATGATGACCACCTTGGGTAAATGCCGTCTGCTAGGTAGTATGGCCCGTCGTACTTATGTCCGTTGACCCAGTACGTGACTTTTGGTGCCTTTCCTTGCAGGACATCGTTGAACGCTAGAAATTGGGCAATGACATTGAGGTCATTTTCAGCTCCCGCAACCCCGAAAAAGGCGTGCCAAATCCATGTATCAAACGATGTCACCACCTCCAAAATGATACTTTTTGCTCATTTTCTGTCCTCATAAGCACCTTGCCATGCACTTGGACAGTTTTTCCAGGTCTAGTGCATACAGTCAATGCTTCCAATCATCCTAGGAAAACCTCGTATCTCGGCCTTCTTCAAAAGCCTTTGCAAGTCCATCTCAGTAGGTCTCCGGAGGTGCTCTGTGGTGTAGATAGATTCAATTGCTATGCAAAACCTCATTAGGGACTCAAGAATGGTTGATTTCCCCATCCTCGCTATCTCATACACTTGGTGTGCAGATGCTCCATATGCAAGCATCCACAAGGCAACAATAATTTTTTGCTCAGGAAGAAGACCCATAACACCAAAAACATCATTCTTTTGCACAAAGTAAGAATCATGGTTGCAAACAACAATCATGATGTTGAACAAATGTCGTTCCATTCTAAAATGACGTCTAAAGTATGTATTAGGGAATGCACTGTTACGGATAAAATAATCGTCCAAGAGATCCGTACATCATCGTTGCCTGCTTCTACCAAGGTTTGCGGAACGGTTGGGCCTACAGATCTGAGCCACAGCTAGGATGACTCGATGGGAATGTGAGGCTCTGGCCATTCTTGCTTCGTCATCTCTCCTTCTATGCTCCTCATCCTCTTCCATCTCATTTTGGGCCACCTGGAGATTGAACATTCCTTTTGATTGGTTAAACAATTCTTCCTCTTGCTGATCAATTTCCCACATCATCATTGAAGAAGAAGACATTGTAAGGAAGAAAGTGGAAACTATGAATAATGATACATATTTTGATTTTGGTGAAGAACGAAGCAGAAACTATGAATAATGATAAAGATCTTGAGAAATTTGGTGTGAGATTTCTAAGGATGGATGGTGGATTATATGGAGAATTCAGAAAGGATTAGGTTGTAGATAATGCCACGTGGCATGCCATCATTCGTTAAAAATCTGATCGAAATCTATCCTCAAAGATTGTAAACAGATTGTGACACGTGGTGCGACGTGATTAGTTAAAAATCTTATTGGAAATCTATCCTCAACGATTCTGAAAAGGTAACGACACGTGGCACAACAACATTGGATAAAAATCTTATCGAAATCCATCACCAATAATTGTCTTTTCGGATAGTGACACATGGCGCAACGAGAACGATTAAAAATCTTATCCGAAATTACAAATAAAATTATTTTATAAATAAAAAAAATACGAATATTTTATTGCCTATTGCCAGGGCTATTCAGTGTAGGGGTGGAGATGCAAAAGGCAGTTACTGTTCATTAAGGGCAGTTACTGTTCACTGGGTGGATTAAATAGTGAATAGCCCTAGGAGGCCTTAGCAATGGTGGAGTTGCTCTAATGGATTCTTAATTGGTAGTCTAAGTTGAACATCAGAACTAGGTTGCAGATTAAAAGTACTTGATGACAACCACATATCAAATGGATGATCATAAATAAGTAAAACGAACCCTAGTTACAGATTGGAGAGTTGAATACGTTTTGATTTAATTTTCATGAAATTAGTTTGTAATGGTGAAATCAATATCCCTAGTTCTATTCCCATCGTTTATGAATCAATCTATCATTCATCTTTTTCTTGTCTTGCATTTTAAGTCACTTTAGTTTTCGAAACATAAAAACCAAATTTAGTTTTCATTTTCATTGTATATTTAGGGTTTACATAAAGCTAGTAATTTGTAGAGGTCTAATCAGTCCCTGTGGTTCAACCCCCTTACTTGTGCCATTGTACTATCCTTATATTTGCACTTGAAAGGAACACAACCATAGGCTTTTGTTTGTTCCCTCTTGACTTCGGCCATGGTAATGAATTATCCAGTTTCTTAAAAAAAGAAAAAGAAAAGAAAAGATTATAATGCACTCCATTGACGTTATATCTCAACTAATTAAGGAGTGGTAGGAGTGAGTAAATTAATTGCCCCCATCGTTTGCATATCCTTTGAGTGGAAGAGTTTACATAACCTAAACTAAAGTATGGCATGAGTGTAGAAAAATAAGATAGCATTGTTTACATGCTAACTTTCCTTAAGATTGTCCTATTTTGTTTTAGGTTAAAAAGGTATAATGCACAAACACAAATTTTAAATTGATAAGACTGTCCCTTTCCTGCATTCTAGAGTCAACAAAGAAACATGTGGCAACATTGTTGAAAAAGTTCAACGTCGTCTTTCTGCTAGAAAAGCAATACCATCTCTATGGCAAGTAGGCTTGTTTAATTCCATTCAGTCACCTCAGCTATTCCGATCTACTCAATGCAATCTACTCGCCTCCCAGTTTCTATATGTGATAAAATTGATAAGTGGAACAAGAATTTCTTATGGGACACACTGAGGAAAATTCCAAGGTTCACCTTGTTAAGTGGGAGATGGTATGCATGCCTAAGTTCATGGGTGGTTTAAGTTGAAGGAAATTTTGTGAAAAACATGTTCATTTGAGCAACATCTATAGCATGCAATTAACAAATTAAAGGCGGAATCATGCTTGCATGCACTCAAAACAAAACATAACCCATGAAATTCAAAGCCTAGTAGTTAGGTGAACCAAGACTCAACTCAAAACAAAGTGAGTTGAGAAATTTATACCTTTGTTGATTCCTCTTTGCATAAGCAAATGATAATCACCCAAGAGATAGGGCCTTCATTCCTTGCTTCTTAACTCCATGGATTTGGATGGAAGAATTGGTTTATCCAAGTTCTCAAAGTTGAGAACCTCTAAGTCTCCACACCAAGGAAAGATTGATGAAGAAATGAGTGACCTAGAGGAAGTAAGATTGCTAGCTAAATTCCTCTAGGGTGGCCGGCCTCTTAGAGAGAAAAGAGAGCTTGTGTTCTCATCTTTTCTCCAAAAGAAACCCTAATGAAGAAAAGGCTATAAAGTCATATTTATACCTTTGTTCATTGGAGTGGCAAACTTGTAATTAAGTCCAAAACCCACTCCTTTATCAAGATGGCCGGCCATAGGGTGTTATTGGGCTATTTGGGCCTTTGTCAATATTTAGTCATTAAGTTGTCATACAACTTAAGTCAATGGGCTTGACGTTTGAAGCCCATTGGGCCTTAAGGCCCAAAACTAACCCGAGGTCTTTAACGAACTTTATTCGTTTGATTAATTAACATATTAATTAATCCTTGCCATAAATAATTAAACCATTTAATTATCCTTACTCATCTCCATTGTTTCTTCAATCTCTGCCTTACACGGTGTACGATCCATTAGGTTCCTTTTAGCGAGGCAGTGGGCGATTAGAACTCTTTCAAATCGATTGTGAATTGAAACTTACTTTCAATTCTCCCTTTAGTGATTATACACTTTTAGGGCTTCCACAAACCATGAGTGACACCTAGCAGTATGTCATGGTTACCCAAGCTAATCAGAAGAGGTGGAGAACCTATTCAGTTTAGGATTACAATGCAATACGGTCTTTCTCTAATACAATACTCTTGACCACATTGTTTGGATTGATAGTTTATTCATGTCTACTATCCAATGTGATTCATTTACTTATATGATTACCTTGAATGTGATTTAGAACGACTTCCTAAATCTCATTCATACTCTGGCCAGAGATTCTTAATCATATCATAGAGTATTCTCCCTCAAACGGTTCGAAGGTTAGAGATCCCTTGTTGCGCATTTACTTGCCTCCATGGCTAAGTGGCTTAACCCCAACTATGCCGTGGACACCCTCTGACGGAGTGACTTTGACATAGTCAAAGATCAAGGACCTAACCACAAGACAACTATGATGCCTCAGGTCAAAGGACTACTTTGCATTATCCCAACCATGAGTTCTCATGTGACATGAGTATGAGAACTCCTCGTTGATTGTGTTCAGTGAACTCATTCGCTATTGAGCACCTACATGCTTGTCTTGGTGTCAATCACACCAATGACTCGAGACTAGTCACTCTCCCTAAGAGAAGACATAGCATGTACTGATCTTAACGGACTGTCAATGCCCAATTGGCAATCCTATGATCAGGAACGTTTATGATATGTATACGAAAGAGAATGGTCTCATAAATCTAACTTGTTTAAATTACATTCTCCTAATTACATATTCCTTGGACTTATCGTTTAAGTATATAACATTTATATGAGACGGCTTAAAACAATAATCTTTGCCCTTGACATTAAACTAGATTAGTTTAACATGTGAAATGTCCGTAAAGTATCATCATATGATTGGTTTTAGGGCACATTTCCAACATAAGTTTGAAAGATACCCATGTTATGAACCAAGCTCTCTTTGCTAAAATTGGTTAGAAACTTATGCAAATGGACTTAGGCTTCTGGGCACAAGTTTTAAAGGGAAAGTATCTCAAACACTACGACATGGTGGGTGCTTGCTCTACTAAGTTCACCAATTGTTCTCATACTTGGTGTGGAATCCTCTTTGGTGCCCAAATCCTCCATAATGTTATGAGATGAGTCGGATCTGGAAGCCAAATTCATTTTTGGAAAGACAATTGGCTTGAGTGTGGTGTGCTCAAAGAGTTTGCTACCATCCCCTTTTCAGATGACATGCTTGAATGGACTGTTGAAGACTTCCTTATTAAATCTGGTTGGAATGTGGATTTGTTATACTCTTGCCTTCCTCCTATTATTGTGGAACATATTTTCAGTTTACATGTTGGTATTGCGAACAATAGGGAAGATAAGGTAATTTGGAGCCTCACCAATTCTGGAACCTTCTTCATGAAAACTTCATATCTCTCTTTCTTTGGCAATGATGATATCATTCCCTGGAAATGGAATTGCATTTGGAAACTTAAGTCCCACCTAAATTAGTGACTTTCCTCTGGACTATTCATCATGGGAAAGTTCTCACTAATGTTCAGAGAGCTAGAAGAAGTTTTACAAATAACCCGTGTTGTCCAATCTGCCTTACTATTGAGGAATCAATGGATCATATTTTCAGGTCTTGTAGGCATTCTCTTTCCTTTTGGAATGGTGTTAAAATCCCTTCTGAGGTTGCCTATTCCTTTGCTCTTGATTTTCAAAGTTGGATTGCCATAAACCTTAGGACGGATTGTTCCACCATACATGGTTTACCCTGGAACCTTATCTTTGCTTCAACTCTCTGGTATTGCTGGAAATGGAGGAATAATTTTGTTTTCAATGATGGCCAACAATCGCCTCTCTCACCCTAGAAGTTCATTTTTCAATTTGCAAGGGATTGGTATGATGCCAACAAGTGTTCTTCTAGTAAGCCTCCTAGAAAAATCATCTCAATCCATTGGATCTGCCCACTAATTGGTAGATATAAAATCAATACAGATGGGAGTTGTAATGACCCATTTAGCCACATAAGTGTTGGAGGTTTGCTTCGTAATTCCAAAGGGGAATGGATTAAGGGATTTGCTGCTAATTTAGGGAGAGGAACCATCATGGAAGCTAAGCTTTGGGGTGTTTTCATGGGCCTTTCACATAATTTTCTAACTATTAGATAAAACAAAATGTGTTGATGAATACATAAATTCCACATTAATGCCTTAAGTTGAGTGGTTCTATGTTAATATCATTGATGCCTCTTATGATAAAAATCTCACGTCTGCTATGTTGTGTAGGTGATAAAAATCACACTAAATAAACAATACCGATATAATTAGTACTTGGTCACTCATTTGCCTCTCTGAAATCTTGGCAAAATGTACATCATCTTGAGTAATTTATAATTATAATATCATCTTAAACTTTTTCCCACCTCAAAACATCTCATTAGGCGGACCCTCACGAGCAGCGGAGGAAGTCTTCAATTTTTTCTCAATCGGCATCTCTTGAGCATGCTGGAAAGATCTCTTCTTTCCACCTTCATTCATAGTAGGTTCCACGACAACGATCGGACTAGCCAATGCATCCGCCTTAATCCTCTTTATCTCATCTCTCGGGAGCAGCCCATATTTCTTTCAACGAAGAGGACTAAGCAGCCAACGCTATTCATGGTACTCAGCTGGGGAGCTCAACCTATGCTGGCTTTTCCCTTATTTTTTCTCTCGGACTAGCAGGCAGAAGGCCTGCATGCCCATCATTCCAGCAACCCATGAGGCATGCGACCTCCTCATTTCTCTCAACCCCCGACTTGGCCTGCGTCAGGTTCAAGAGCCCAAAGGACATGAGTCATGCGGCTCACCTAGTACTGTGCCCCAACAACTTAATCCGCGACCTCAGCCGCACAGCTGCCCTTGGCTCTAGCTAAGTCGAGGAACCAAAACAGTGGTCCCTGCCACAACACTCTTCGACTCATGCCGAGCCGACCCCTGGTCCTTGCCAGTCGATGTGCCGCACCACCCTAACGGCTACCCCACGACAGCACTATCCAAGAAGAAGATAAGGAAAATTAATTTTTTCTTACCTCGGTGTGGCACAAAGTAGACGAAAAAAGCAACAAAAGACGGTTCTTTACAGGGGCAAGTGTAAAAGTTACTAGGGGAGGGAGAACAAATATCCTCTAGCCTTTTCTCTCTTGTAGGGTAGAATAAATTGCTCTCAGAAGTTGATTTAATCATCTACTTAAGGTAGACTTAAATACACTTTAGAAGTCATTTATTTCCCTTTCCTAGAAGGATCTAATTTCCAACTAATGTGGGAATCTGCATCAAAATAGGAAACAATCTTATGTTTCCTAAAGCAAGGGAAAATCTCTACATCTGCTGCCCTTTCCTGTAAGCAACCAACAGGTGTGGGGGCATTTGTGGAGCAAAAAATAATTAAGAAAATTATGGAGGCGACACATGGACTTTTGGGTGAAAATGACAAAATTACCCTCGAGGCACAACAGGATTCCCACACGCATGCAACAGACAATAACGACTCAATCAAGGAAGAGTCAAAGTTGATCAACATGATATTTTTTCAAAACCCTCTCATCACTCCTCATCAAATCCTCACTCAAAAGGTAACTCCTAATTATCCTATTTAAATTAGGATTGATTACCAAATTAATTGCAAGATATTATTTCACATAAGATCTTGCAATTAAACTCATAATTCTACCAATAATGGCTGGTTCCTATTTCTCCAAAGAGGGCTAGCCACACCCCTATATATAGCCTCATTCTCCCACTAAAATGCTAAGTTCATTCTCTTCCAAAAATCCCCTAAACACTTTCTCTCTAAAATTTTAACTTTGGCATCCAAGATTCTTCGGCCAAAGACCCCCATTTCATCATGGGCACGTGAGACTCTTGACCATAATCTTAGGTGTTATTATTTTGCAGGTGCCTTTTCGTCAAAGGAGAAGAAGTCGGAAATTTGCATCCACAAAACGCACATTTGGTTTTCATTATGTGATTTTAAATTTTAAAGTTTGTCCCTTTTACATGGGTGTTATCTTAGAGAACATCCCGGTTCAGTGGTTGTGTTATTTTTAAAGCATCATGAGTTTTAATGTCATATGCAATCCTTCGAGACCGTTGGATAACGATTTTGTTTCGAGGAGTGATTGCTTTTTACATTCCTTGTTTCACCTCTTTGCATTCCTATGTTTTGAACCCCAATGAGAAATCTTTTTTGTATGATAACAATCCATCATGCAGATGATACTGCAGTGAAGGAAAGTAATCATGCCTATGCACCTTAGTGTAGATTCTCCCACTAATTCCCCTTCCCCCTAACAACTAAGTATCTAATCCACTAACGCTATGACTCTCATAACAAAACGAACAATACTTGGGTACGCAAGGGATGAATAAGAAATCCTACTCAAAACTATTCGTTGCCAATTCATGAAACTTCGTGTTTTTAATCAGAACTGTTCATATTATAAATCGCTTTATAAAAATCGCCTATGCAAAAAATCAAATAAAACTAAGGCTATTTAGTCAATGAAATGTTTTGAAATCTATCTTTGACGTATTGAAGGGTTCAGAAATCTCTCTTTGGCGTATTTTAGGGTTTGGAAATCTCTCTTTCAATGTATGGAAGGGTTTGGAAACCTCTCTTTGATGTGTTTAAGGGTTTGGCAAAAAGTACCTTAATGTGCCGTCATGGTTGTTTGCCAGTTTTCTCAGCAAACTAAGGTCTTTGCTTTTTGCTCATATATATATATATATATATTCTCTTGCATTATATCTTATTTGTTTAATAACCATCCGTTATTGCTATCATACGATTGTGTGGAATTTTATGCCTTGTTTGCTAGTTGGGAATGGAAGAAATAGGAAATCTCTTGTCGACGTATTGAACGGTTCGCAATACGAAGATATTTTTTATGCTCATTTGGTGCTTAATATTGATTAAATTGGATTGGACAAAGTTTCAAGGTCAAATTAAAGGTAGAGTGAATCATTTTAACAATTTTAAGGGATTAGAGAAAAAATTATCTCATTTTCGTCTTGCCATTCCTTGGGAATTGAAGGTGATGATTTTTCTTAATTAGAAACTTATCTTCTACTTTCACTTTCGACTGGTTACTACAATTTACATGCATTCTTGAGAGACGTCGTATCTATTATTTTCTTGCATGCCGTATACGTCACTAAATAGTATTAAAATGAAAATCAACTCAATATATTGGTAATGAATTCGCAATTTACACGAATTAAACTTAAAATGTCCTACTTACAAATGAGAAGAAATATCATTAGAACATAGTAAGTCTTCGCTTTTTGGTTTCTTTCATGCCATGAAATTCTCTTCAAACGTGAATGGGGGTTTGGATAATTCTAAGCAAAAATTAAATATATAATAATTATTAAAAATAAAATAAAATAAAATCAGCTGCAAACCTTTGGTTGCTCCCACACGTGTGTGTGCAGACTTGTTAGCTGTAAGCAACCAAACTGAACGCACCTCTCTCCTGGCATTCGCCCTCACTCTATCTTCTCTTGTGCATTGGAGTAGTTCTGTTGATTGTTGTCATTAGAACGGCATCATTTGTAATCAAGAGGGTTGGGTCATTTGCTCTTACCCTCCAAATGGCTAAAAAAAAAATTGCTATATTGATAACAAATATTTAAGAGAACTATTATTGACATTGTAAAAATCTAATTTGCACTCCTTATAAGAGTATTTTTCTTTCCAAATATAAGAACTTTAGAGTGCATAATTAAATTTTTTGAAGTGCCAATAATAATTCTCATAATTAATTAACAATTACTATATGGAGAACAAATAAAAACTTAGAAATAAAAAAAATGATTTCGCTATCTTTCCCCTTGAATCGATACCATATTTGCCGATTTTATCCTAGTTTCATTTAGCTATTTCCCTGGACTATTATAAATGACCAATTTTCCATTAAATATGTATTTGTTATTTTTCTTTTCTTGTATGTGACATTTTACAAAGGCTGGATGAAATGTAGGAAACATGACGTAAGTAGTGGCATTGGCCATTTACAATAATTCGGGAAAAAATTAGCGAAACATTCTTTTATTTATTATTTTTATGAAAATCTTTACCTTTTAAAATAGAGATGGGCGGTGATAGTGACATATTTGACATCTTGTGCTCATGTGAAAAAAAAAGCAAGTCCATCAACCGTTGTTTAAAAGAAGAGGTGTGATATCCACACACATTTTTTTACTTCTCTCATTCCTATTTAGTTTTTGGCCGTCGGATCAGATAAATTGAAGAAGATCAACGGGCATAAATTAACGAGGGTGTGTGAGAAGTAAAAAGGGGTGTGTGGATAACACACCCCTAAAAGAATAGTGGTTATGTTTATAGTTCCACATAAAGACCAAGTAATCATACATTAATATTTATAAAAATGAACTTATTAGCACTTCAAGAATCTCATTCTACACTCCTCATAAGTGTATTTTTTCTTCTAATTATAGAAAGTTTGAGTGCAAAATGAGATTTTGGAGTGCCAATAACAATTCCCTTTATAAAACATAGACTAAATTGTACATAGCCGTAAAACACAAGGTTGCAAAATTTTCTTTGCTCTAAAAACAAGGTCCTTTTCAATTTGCTTTCACAAGTGGAATTGTGGAAATTTGTCTTTGACTCAATCTCTATTCGATGCATTGAGGGGTTTGGAAAATATAAATTAATGTGCGGTTATGGTTTTTTGCGATTGATTGGATAAGGTTCAAGCTCAATTGAAGATAGAGGTGAATGACTTTTTATTTTTAGGGGATCATAATGGGATGCATAAAAGAAACTTGTCCCTTTTAGTCATACAATTTTTTGGAATTGAAGGTGATAAGTTTTCTGATTCATCTTTTACCTTCACGTTAAACACATTTTTTTCTTTTACTTTGACATACCTTATATAATGGAGTTATTCAAGAATACTGGAGAAGAAGAAACCTTTTACTACCATTTAACCCATTTCAGCTCATAAACCTTTCGTTTTACTACAATCTAGCCCATTTCAATGGAGAAGAAACACATATTTGGTTTTCTTTATGTGATTTCAAATTTTAAACTTTGTCCTTTTTCACTGTGGAAAATCTCTTTCACGTATTGAAGGGTTTGGAAAATGTACATTAATGTGCGGTTAAGGTTGTTTAAAATGAAATACCATCTTTTATGCTCGTTTTCATGTGTGGTACCCTCTCGAGTCCATGACCAGACACACCAAAAAATAGTACATAGCTCCACCCCTTTGGCTGCTCCTATATATATATATATATATATATATACTGCAATAAATATCTAAGTTCAAAAAATGGCTCAGGGCTTCCTCCTCGTCTTCTTATTCTCTTTCATTATATCTACAACAAATATTCATGCAAGCAACCAAACTGAACGCAACACTCTCATGGCCTTCGCCCGCACTCTATCTTCTCCTCATGTAAATTGGAGTATTTCTGTTGATTGTTGTAGTTAGAACGGCATCACTTGAAATCAGGAGGGTTGGGTCACTCATTTGCTCTTACCCTCAAAAGGGCTCAAGGGAGGTATGTTTGTCTCATCACTCTCAAATCTCACACATCCCACCAACTTGAACCTTTCCCAAAATTCACTTTATGGCACACTTGAAACCAAATTCTTCTCATCCTCTCATCCTTGAATCACCTCAAGATCCTTGATTTGAGCTATAACCTTCTTTATGGAGAGATACCATTTTCTCTACCACCCAAAAATATTCAGACAATAGATTTGTCAAGCAATCACTTCCATGGTGCAATTCCCTCTTCTTTTTTTCCAACAAGCTTGGAATTTGTCAGCAACAACACCTTCTTTGGGTATATCCCTTCATCTATTTGTCTTCAATCCTCTCATTCCATAAGAGTATTGGATTTTTCCTCCAATGAATTTAGTGGCAACATTTTCTCATGGGCTCCGGGGGGGGGGGGGGGGGGGGGGTCAAACTGCAGATTCCTCGTTCCGGTCACAATAATTTGTCAGGATCACTTCCGAAAGACATCTATAACGCTACCAAACTTGAGGAACTTGCATTACCTCTTAATTCACTAAATGGAGCCATTAGTGAAAGAATTGCCAACCTCGCCAACCTCACAATCCTTGACTTCTACTTTAATCATTTGAGTGGTGTGATTCCTATCAATTTTGGGAAGCTCTCCAAGTTGAAATTCATGAATTTTGACTTCAACAACTTAGAGGGTAATTTGCCTCCATCTTTGATGAGCTGCACAAACCTCCTAGAAATACATTTGGGATTCAACTACTTGGAAGGAGACCTCACCACACCTAATTTCTCCAAAATCACCCACCTTAGTAAACTTGACCTAGTTGGGAATAATTTCACTGGTATCTTGCCAATAAGCCTTTACTCATGCAGGTCCCTAAAAGCAATTCGGTTGAGTGGAAATTGTTATCTAGAAGGAAAAATACATCATGAGATTCTTTCATTGGAATCCTTGTCCTTCCTCTTGCTTGCTCATGCACGATTGACTAATATCACAGGGACAATGAAGATATTAATGGGTTGCAAAAGTCTTCACAAACTCCTCCTTACTGGTTCGTTTGACCGCGAGGCAATGCCAACTGATGATGACATGGTGGATTTACTGGTCAGATACCCGGTTGGTTATCAAACCTAAAGAATCTAGAGATCTTATTTCTGTGTAATAATCAAATCACAGGGTCAATTTCAAGTTGGTTGGGGACTCTTCCAAAACTCTTTTATGTGGATCACTCAATCAAATTTCAGTTTAATTTCCTAAAGAACTATGTAGATTACCAATGTTACAAGTCAATGCATCCCGAATAGACAATTATGAATTCAAACTTCTCATCATGAACAAACCAATCAAAACTCTAACTTCTATGCCTCATGGAACGTTTAACTTTCCAGGTTTGATAGACCTTGTAGACATCGAAATTTCGGTAAATAAATGTTGACCGATAAATCAAAGTTTCAACGCTCATGTATTACATAAATTTTACACGTAGCGTGTGTCTAAACAAAAAATCGAAATAAGTTGGAAAAGTCATCAAAAAGGACACATGTCATCATCTGGCAGAAACGACTTATTTCATCTGGGATATTATATTCAAAATTAGGCCTTGGAAAATTCTATAAATAGAAGCCAATTTCATTCATTTCATTTCACCAATTCATATTACACCTTGAAGCTCTGAAGCTCTGAAACTCCGAAGCTCTCAAGTATCCAAGTTCCGAAGAATCAAGAAAGCCTTCTTCGTTCTTCGTTCATCGTTCTTCCAAGATCAAGCCCCGACGGCCCTTGGATCAACAATCATCCACCAATTCAAGATCAAGCCCCAAAGGCCCTTGAAGAACTTCCACCAATTCAAGATCAAGTCCCGACGGCCCTTGAATAAAGTGTTCATCGTTCATCATCCGTTCATCCCGAAGAATCAAGAAATCCTTCTTCGTTCTTCGTTCATCGTTCTTCCAAGATCAAGCCCCGACGGCCCTTGGATCAACAATCATCCACCAATTCAAGATCAAGCCCCAAAGGCCCTTGAAGAACTTCCACCAATTCAAGATCAAACCCCAAAAGCCCTTGAAGATCCGTTCATCACTGTTCTTCAAAGATCAAGCCCAAAATCCCCTTGAAGATCCGTTCATCACCGTTATTCAAGATCAAGCCTCAACGGCCCTTGAAGAAACGCTCATCCTCAGGATCAAAGCCCCAACGGCTCCTTGAAGATCCGCTCAAATCCACTTTCAAGATCAAGTCCACGGCCCTTGAAGAATGTTCTTCCAAGATCAAGCCCCGATGACCCTTGGATCAATCGCACATCCACAAATCAACACCTTACGGAGATCGAATCAGAGGATCAAATTTGAGAGAGATTGTAACCCAAAATGATAAAAAATAAATATTATTTTGTGCACGTTGTTCTTGTCTCTTTTGTTTCAGGAAAAATTCGTGTTCATAAATTGGCACGCCCAGTGGGACAATCTATACCTCTCATCTCTTTCTCCGTTCAAAAAATTCAAGCACACTTCCAAAATCAATGGCATCAAGCATAGGACAAGCCGTTCTCATAAAGGGAAGAAGCCTGAGCACTTCCTCCATGAACGGAGCATCCATTGGCGCCACAACCGCTCCTCAACATGCCACTTCAAAGTTGGTGCCGCTAAAGGAGCAAGGGGAGCATCAAAGGCACGAGTCCGTCATCAACCTGACCTCGCTGGGGGCACCGAAGCATGATGCTGAGGCACACAAGATGACATCCCAAAGCAGCCAACGACGTTCTTCGTCAGCATCCTGGATGGCTAAAGGAAAGTCAGGTCTATTGGTTGCACAAGTCATGACCATCGGCGTTACCTCCATCGAAGAACAACTGGCTCAAATGAATGAAGCGATTGCAAGGCTAACACAGATTGTGGAAGAAAAAGACTTGCAAATCGCTGCACTCGTCAGCCGACTGGAGCCACAGGACGGCGAGAACCCCAACCCAGAAGATGATCCACTAAAAAAAGGAGCTGGCGAAGAAGATGAGCCTCCGGTGGAGAGAATCGATGTGAAGCCGGAGCCAGACCAAGCAGCGGCACTCATGGGATCTCTTTCTATCCAGCAGCTGCAAGAGATGATCACCAACACCATCAAGGCACAGTACGAAGGGAGCTCAAATACCTCTGGGTTGTACTCGAAGCCGTATTCAAAGAAGATTGACACCTTAAGGATGCCGAGGGGTTATCAACCGCCAAAGTTCATGCAATTTGATGGAAAAGGGAAACCCGAAACAACACGTTGCCCACTTTGTTAAAACTTGCAACAACGCAGGGACCGAAGGGGACTACCTAGCCAAGCAGTTTGTGCGCTCGCTAAAAGGAAACGCCTTTGAGTGGTACACGGACCTAGAGCCTAAGTCCATCAACAGCTGGGAGCAATTGGAGCGGGAATTCCTCAACTGCTTCTACAGTACCCGCCGCACTGTGAGCATGCTAGAGCTAACGAGCACAAAGCAGTGGAAGGACGAGCCAATCATTGACTACATCAATAGATGGCGCACTCTAAGCCTCGACTGTAAAGACAGGCTCTTGGAAACCTCTTCAATCAAGATGTGCATCCAAGGCATGCAATGGGGTTTGCAATACATCCTTCAAGGCATCAAACCACGGACCTTCAAAAAGCTAGCCACCCGCGCCCATGACATGGAGTTGAGCATCGCCCATCATGAGAAGAAGGAACCGATCGCCGACTACAAGAACGACAAAGTTCTTGAGACAAAGGTGGAGAAGGCTGCGTGGAAATCCACCAAGGAAGCAATGACGGTCAACACAACTCCCGTCAAAATCCCTACACGAGGCAAGGCGATTCAAGCCGAAGCTTTTCGTGATCAAGAGATGCGTAGACGCACTTTGAAGGAGCTTGAGGAGAGGACTTATCCATTCCCCGACTCTGATGTGGTTGCCATGTTATAAGACTTGCTGGAAAAGAAGGTGATTGGTTTGCCTGAGTGCAGACGGCCAGAAGAGATGAATCGCACCGACAGTCCAAGGTACTGTAAATTCCACCGCTTCATCAGTCATCCGACAGAAAAATGCTTCGTGCTGAAAGATCTCATCATGAAGCTGGCTTAGAAAGGAATCATCGAGCTAGATCTTGACGATGTGGTGAAGTCAAACTATACCACCATCACTTTTGGCTCTTCCGACTCAAAGTTTTCACCTCAACCGCTGGGGGCATCCTCTAAGACAAGCAAAGTTGAAGGATGGACTCAAGTCACTCCTAAGAAATTGCACAAGAAGCATACATCTCCTCCACAAGTCCGCCAATCGGAAAGGGGGCAAATGAGCTCTTGTCAACCTTCAAAGCAACGTGAACGTGTTGAAGATGATGAAATTGCGACACAAAGATCGTCCGTTGCCATCACGATGCGCGACTTCTTGCCCGAAGACTTCTTCAATCACGCGGTCAAAGCTCCTTGCTATGAAGATTGTGAGGAACGCCTCTCCAAAATTGCTTGACAAATCTACCAAAAAAAATTCTCCTCGCCCGCACGAGTCTAAACTGCATGGCACAACGCTCCTTGTCCGTACGAGCATAAAAGGCAACACCAAAGCTCTTTGTCCGCACGAGCCTAAAAGGCGACACCAAAGCTCCTCGCCTGCATGAGCCTAAACTGTACATGGCACAAAGCTCCTGGTTTGCACGAGCATAAAAGGCAACACCAACGCTCCTTGCCTGCACGAGCTGAAACTGCAACATGGCACCAAATGCTCATTGTCTGCACGAGTTGAAACTGCAAACGACACCAAACGCTCCTTGCCTGCACGGATTAAAACTGCAAACGGCACCAAAAGAAAATACCAAAAAAAAAAATGTATTTGAACTACGTTTTGACTTGATCTCTTTCTTTGGAAGGGTACGTAGGCAGCTTGAATATTCAATTTCAAGTTCAGTCACATCAAAATAAAAAAATAAATGTTTTATTAAATATAGTCAATTTTATTACAAAAAAAAAATGAATACATATGTTATTATGTATTTACAAAAAAAAAAAAAAAAAAAAAAAAAAGAATATACAAATATTATATATATATATGTGTGTGTATATATGCATATACATAACACCCAAAAGCCGAGGCCCAGTTCTTGAACCTACAACCTTCATTTCCTGTAGCGTCCAGGCCCAACGACTCATTCGACTTCACAGCCTTCCTTTCCCTTCGAGACCCCATTGTCTCTCTCGTACTCAAAGAATGGCGAGATCCTCGGTTACATCAAAGGCGGCGTAAACCACGGCGGAGGCCTTGAAACCACCCCTGTTGCCGATCAGAACAGTTTCATAAACCCTTGGAATATGCTTCATGTGAACCAACCAATCATGGCCACCTGCTGCACATGGTGCGCACACCCGGAGTAGCCATACCATTAACCCAATCACCAATACAGCAGCCTCCCAACTTCATCTCCACGACTCGATGACCTCTCTGTGCAAGTCCATTCGTCCATGCGACTTCAAAAGGCGGCGGTTGCCTGCGGCGGAGCAGAAGCTTTCGAAGCTGCAGTCGGATAGCAGGTAACGAGCTTGATGGGTCTCAGGCAAAACACATGGTACCCTCTGTTGCAGCCACGACCGTCATACCCAAGAGGAAACCTCGCCACTAAAGCAACAAACCGCTGCCTCGCTCAGCGCCGTCCCCGATCTGAGCAAGCTCACCAATGCCGGGCATGTCTCGATCTCCTGCTACTTCCAAGGCAAGCCCACAACGATAGATTGACAAGTAGGAACGAGCCCCCGACCAAACACAACGGCATTTCTGTCTCTCGGCTTCATCATCGTCACCCACCTTCAGCCTTCGCGGTTTGAAGAATCGGTTGTCACTTACGACCACTCCCTTGAAATATGAGCGCCGGTTCACCCTCGAACTTCTCTCTACCGCCTTTACCGCCAAGAGCTTCGGACCGTGGGATTCGATGGCTTCGATCTTCGTCGGGCAGTCGCCGACGAGCTTGAAGGAAACACAGACACGTCCCTCTTTCTCTCTCTTTCTCACAGCTCAATCCCCTGCGCCAGTTCAATCACCACTTCAACTTCCCCGACGACGCCATGGGGCTCGACTGCCGCGTCTTCTGCCTTGTTGACTCCAGCTCTCCTAAGTCATCACCTTCTTCAAGCAACAAGGACGACAGTAGCAGCAATCCAGCTTCTTCCCCAACGAGCAGCTCTAGGTCCGCTACGCCATCGCCGAAGAACTTCTCGATCTTTTCCACGTCGCTGCTGGTGGCTTCGAGGGTGTTGTTCGAGTTCACCATGTCGGCTAGCGCGAAGGCGTAGCTGTCGACGGCAGAGGCGTTCATGCGGGAGACTGATATTGGTATGCTCACATTCATGCCGAGACAGAGACAAAGAGAAAGGCAGTGGGAAGAGAATAGAAAAAAAAAGAAGAAAAAAAAAAAGGGAGACTGATATTGCAACATCTCGGCTCGTCCTTAGGCAACATTGCGTCATCATCTACGCAGGAAAACAGCAACGGCAGTGCATTCTGGCCACCATGATCACAATCGACGAAGAACTTCAATGACTGCCGTCAAACGACTAGCCGGTCATGAACTCGACGCCTTACACTCTGCCTGCTTCAACCGCGCCGACTGGCAGAGCTCCTGCACCATATCTGTTAGCTTCTGTCGTACGCCCTCGTCCACTTCCACCGCAGCGCCTAGCCTCCCTCGAGCTCGTCACTATGACCACCATGATAGCAAAGAACTTCAACGACCGCCGTCAAACGACTAGCCGGTCATGAAGCTCGAAGCACCATCTTCTTGGCCTTCTTCGTCCTTCCCTGCAAATTCCTCAACCCATCACCCAAATTTATACAGAAAAATATATAATAAAAAAAAAGGGGATGGTGGAGCAAAGTGGTGCTGGATCCACGTGAAAAAAAAAAAGAAAAAAAAGAAAAAAAAAAAGGGTGCATTTGGCACTGAAAGCAGACGGAAAAGATAAAAAATAAAAAAAGAGAATGTGGATTCTTGGTGGCTAGCACCATGCAAAAAACAAAGGGAAAATGGGTTTTGGGATGGTGGATCACTCCACGTGAAAATATATATATACAATATATATATATATATATATATATATATACAGCAAAAAAAAAATGCATTTAGAGAAATAAAGTCCATTTTATTTTTCTGGAAATTTTACATAAATTTGCATTATACATAACTAAAAACAAAAAAAATATATATAAAAAATATATATAAAAAAAAAGTCAAATTAAATTTACAGGAAGGGATCTTCAAGGATGATCAGGTGGCGCCTCATCACTCGGCGGAGCTCCAGAAAGACGAAGCACCAGAGATTGATTATCCGGAGCTTCAACACTTGGTGAAGCGCCATAGGACGAAGGCAGAAGTTGTCGCTGGAGTAACGCCACAAACCTCTGATGATCACTCTCAATCCGAACTTCGGACTCCTGCATCTGGTCAAGCTTCCTCTTCATGCTTGTTGAGTAATTAGTTACGAGCATGTACAACTCTTTATTCTCGTGCCTAAGCATTCTGACCTCTTGCCGAAGACTGGCCACCTCAGCCATCAACGACTCAACCTGACGAGATCGAGCAAGAAGGCGTTGGCTCATGTTTGAAACTGAGCCTGCACATCGGACGCTGTAGGCCAGAGAGTCCTGAACAGCCAGCTCGTCGGACCGCCTAGAAAGTATCCTAGTGTCTCTAGGAGTGAGAAGATTTCTGGCCACCACCGAAGCGGTTGTATCGTTCATCATCATAGAATCCCCAACTGTAAGAGGACCATTGGGAGATATGAAGGACGGCTGCCAAATGTTGTTTGAGGAAGATATGTCACTATCTTCCCCGACATTCAAGTTAAGACGACGGTCAGAAGGGCAAGACATTTTCGAAAGTGTGAAGAAAAAGAAGAGGTAGGACAAATCAAGTGCAAGAAGGGAGTTTCTACAGGCGGAAATTCCAGTGTGCTTTGAAACGAACTGCGTGCCTCTATAAAAATCAGCACTCGACAGGATTTCAGATATCGAAGAGGCGAGCTCAGAATTCGAAGAGGCCAATTCAAAAAATCGAAGAGGCAAGCTCAGAAATCGGAGAGGCATCTTGCTTTTCCAAACGCGTTAGCACCCGTCACACGCAAACTCAGCTTTGCAGAAATCACGGGCAATTTGTCGAAGCGCCGATCCCAGATATCGAAGAGGCACTTGTTTTTTCAGACGTGTCATCACCTGTCACATGCACACTCAGCTTTGCGAAAATCACGCCGATCTCAGATATCGAAGAGGCGCCGGTCTTTTTTTCAGCCTCGTCAGCACCTATCACATGCACACTCAGCTTTGCGGAAGTTACGGGCAATTTGTTGAAGATTTCTGATGAAGAAGAAAGCACGTGAAGCCATACTGTTTAATCATCTAACGGTTGCCGACACGAGTAAAAGAATAGTGCCGCTACCAGTTATGAAGAAATCCCTATTAAATGTCAACCTTCACAGCAAGGTAAACAGACTCAACCTCTCTTCATCTCCGAAAATGCATTCCCAACGAAGCCGCTCGAGTCATTCAGTGTTCCTCATCCCTTGGGGTACCTCTGCAAACAAGTCATCAAGAGCAAAAGCATTTCATATCATGAAGGTTGAAAGCAAGAGTATCTCATATCATTCTTTCTCCCTGTCATTTTCCTTGTCTTTGTGACAAGGGGAAAGCGAGCAATCAGCCAGCACTTGGTGTCAAACTTCCGATCTAAGAACAGACTGCCTGGAACTCCTTCCTGATTGATTACCTAGCATCGCTCTCAAGTGCTCATCTTCAACTGCTGATGTACTTCCGAAGAAGATGCCACATCTGCTTGGAGAACAGATAAGGCAAGTGAAAATGATACCTTGAAGCATGTGGAGACAACGTGTTAATTCATCTTCAAGATCAAGTCTCCTTTTCCTTGCTAAGAAGTTCCCCAGCCCAGTTCAAGAATAAACCTGTGGAAAGATACTTCTTCAAAAGCAAAAGTATCTCATATCATCAGAGTCAAAGGCAAAGATATCTCATGGCATGCTTTTCCTTTACCCTTGCTCTTGCCTACGAGACAAGGAGAAAGAAAGCAATCGGTCGGCACTTGGACAAATTGAACAAAGAAACAGACCATCACCTCTACCTCGTGCCTACCTGCCGTGCAGAAGAAACAAGCAGAGAAGAATGCTACCTGCACACTCAATCAACCCAGCAGAAGGAGTCTGAGTTGAAACCAAGAACTCGAGAAGCTGCCACATCTGCCTGGAGAACAAATAAGAAAATGCGGCGAGCACAATCAACTCAGAAGAATGAGTCCGAGTTGAAGAATTAGAGAGAAGAATGAGTATAAGTTAAAAAAAAACTTGAGAAGCTTCAACAACATTGCCAAAGAGCAAAGCCTCACCGTACAATTTCCAGTCAAAATTCAAGATCAAGCCCCGACGGCCCTTGAAGAATTTCAAACAAAGTTCAAGATCAAGCCTCAACGGCCCTTGAAGAAATCTCCAGCCCAGTTCAAGATCAAGCCTCAACGGCCCTTGAAGAAATCTCCAGACCAATTCAAGATCAAGCCTCGACGGCCCTTGGATCGACATCTACATTAAGGGACTTCAAAACGCATCTCCTACACGCGACAAAAACATGTATACGATGCGCTTTGAAGGGGGCATTTGTAGACATTGAAATTTCGGTAAATAAATGTTGACCGATAAATCAAAGTTTCAACGCTCATATATTACATAAATTTTACATGTAGCGTGTGTCTAAACAAAAAATCGAAATAAGTTGGAAAAGTCATCAAACAGGACACGTGTCAACATTTGGCAGAAACGACTTATTTCATCTGGGATATTATATTCAAAATTAGGCCTTGGAAAATTCTATAAATAGAAGCCAATTTCATTCATTTCATTTCACCAATTCATATTACACCTTGAAGCTCTGAAGCTCTGAAACTCCGAAGCTCTCAAGCATCCAAGTTCCCGAAGAATCAAGAAAGCCTTCTTCGTTCTTCGTTCATCGTTCTTCCAAGATCAAGCCCCGACGGCCCTTGGATCAATAATCATCCACCAATTCAAGATCAAGCCCCAAAGACCCTTGAAGAACTTCCACCAATTCAAGATCAAGCCCCGACGACCCTTGAAGAAAGTGTTCATCGTTCATCATCCGTTCATCCCGAAGAATCAAGAAAGCCTTCTTCGTTCTTCATTCTTCGTTCTTCCAAGATCAAGCCCCGACGACCCTTGGATCAACAATCATCCACCAATTCAAGATCAAGCCCCAAAGGCCCTTGAAGAACTTCCACCAATTCAAGATAAAGCCCCGACGGCCTCTTGAAGAAAGTGTTCATCGTTCATCATCCGTTCATCCCGAAGAATCAAGAAAGCCTTCTTCGTTCTTCGTTCATCGTTCTTCTAAGATCAAGCCCCGACGGCCCTTGGATCAACAATCATCCACCTTCAAGATCAAGCCCCGACAGCCCCTTTGAAGAACTTCCACCAATTCAAGATCAA
The DNA here is from genome assembly GCA_035220775.1 of Malus fusca. Classification (NCBI taxonomy): domain Eukaryota; kingdom Viridiplantae; phylum Streptophyta; class Magnoliopsida; order Rosales; family Rosaceae; genus Malus; species Malus fusca. The sequence goes on along the minus strand of CM069064.1, from coordinate 8,803,499 downwards.
ACCCCAAAAGCCCTTGAAGATCCGTTCATCACTGTTCTTCAAAGATCAAGCCCAAAAGCCCCTTGAAGATCCGTTCATCACCGTTATTCAAGATCAAGCCTCAACGGCCCTTGAAGAAACGCTCATCCTCAAGATCAAAGGCCTAACGGCTCCTTGAAAATCCGCTCAAATCCACTTTCAAGATCAAGCCCACGGCCCATGAAGAACGTTCTTCCAAGATCAAGCCCCGACGGCCCTTGGATCAATCGCACATCCACAAATCAACACCTTACGGAGATCGAATCAGAGGATCAAATTTGAGAGAGATTGTAACCCAAAATCATCAAAAACAAATATTATTTTGTGCACGTTGTTCTTGTCTCTTTCGTTTCAGGAAAAATTCGTGTTCACAGACCTATCAGTCAATAACAATAATGGTAGTATACCTACTGAGATCGGCCAATTGCAGCTTCTTTGTGAGTTGTATCTTCACAGCAACAACATCTCTGCCGACATTCCGAACCAAATATCTAACCTAATATATTTAGAGAATTTAAACCTCTCCACAGATCATTTGTCTGGAAAAATTCCCTCGTTCATGACGAGCCTTAATTTCTTAAGCGTTTTCAATGTCTTATACAATAATCTTCAAGGACAAATACCGACAAGCACGCAGCTTCAGAGCTTCAATGCTTCTTCATTTGAGGGGAACCCAAAACTTTGTGGCACTCCACTTCCAAATGAGTACAGAGAAATTGATCAAGACAACAAGAACAACGTCTACCAAGATGCGGATAATGAATGCGATGAGCTTCCCTGGTTTTATATTTTTGTAGCCCTAGGTTTTATTGTTGGATTTTAGGGAGTTTGCGGTTCTTTAGTTCTTAAAAAGACATGGAGGTACGCTTATTTTCGATTCCTGAATAATGTACAAGATTTGCTCTATGTGAAGATGGCAGTGTGGCATATGAAAAGAAGGATTAAGGACTAAATTCTATATTTTACTATATATTTTTTAGTTTCAATAAAACTATTTGGATTCACAAAATTTACATATATTTACTGACTCACTCTCTAATATAAGTCCTACCACTGTATTTAGATGTACACATCTGTATTAGGGAGTTAATATGTAAGCGTGTAAAGTTCGTGTACACAAATAGCCTCACTCTTTCAGTATTTATTTATTATTGTTATTTTTATGTTTTCATTATGATGTAATCTTTGTTCTTATATTGTAATACGATAAACCTATTTGGTCACACAAAATTTACCACATTCGTTGAGTAACTTTTTAATACATGTGTGTATTACCATTAATTGTACATGTCTATATGAGTCTCTCATGGATTAGAGAGCATGTCAACAAATATGTCAATTTCGTGTGTTCAAATAGCATCACCATTATTAATATATGCTTCAAGTGTCACCATGGTGTAAGCCGAATGTCAACACTGATGAGAAGATACTATGTCACGCTCCGATCCCGAGCTATGACTAGGATTGACACGTGACGTCATCACACACCTTTTCATCTTTCAATGTGTCAACAGTGTAGAAATTTTTCTATACTCACATGGATGCATCTAACCTCTATGTTAGATTGCCTATGTACCCTTAGTCAGAATCAAGCCATTCATAGTTCATCATTCTTTCGACTTTGACATTTATCATAGTACTTTCTGACAAAAATGCATAGAATTCCAGAATCATTCAAGTAAGCTTGACGAGCATAATTCATTAAATTCCAAACTAAAAGCAATCATTTCACGACCAAGATTTCCATTACGACATTAACATAAAGCACAATGTTTTCCAACACCGATTCATAATCACTTCAAATAATTGATTCAATGACTCAAAGATGCATAATTTAACTACATTAATGAATCAATAATATCAAATATCGATTCACGAAGTTTAATAAGGCAAGCCTCTATATTTCCCTACCTAGATTCCAAGCAATAATATTGTAACCCTAAGTTACAAAAACAAATGTTTACCCTGATTAATTTTATTCACTAGAATCTAGGGTTTCTGACCAACCCAGCGGAACAAAACAAGAGCTAGAATTTCGGTCCGCTCAATAGATTCCAACCTGGAAGTAGTCACTCATCGTTGTTTTACCAAGTATATCACCTCTAGAACATGTATGGTCCCCTATCGCGGATTAACCAAGCAGGACCCTATCTTATAATACTAGATAGTGATAACCCATTACGGATATACCAAGTATGATCACTCATAGAATGCGCATGGTCCCTCATTGTGGATATACCAAGCAGAACCATAGGCATAGTCTAATTGTGCAGGTAGTGATCACCCATCGCGGATTTACCAATCATGATCACCCCTGAAATACGTATAGACCCTCATTGCTGATATACCAAGCAGGTCCATATCCTAACTCTAGGTAGTGATCACTTGTTGCAAATATACCAAGCATGATCATTCTTAGAATGCGTATGGTCATTCATTGTGAATAAACCAAGCAGAACCAAAGTTATAATCTAATAACGTAGGCTGTGATTACCCATCGCGGATATATCAGGCATGATCACCCCTAAAATACGTATGGTCCCCCATCACAGATATATAAAGCAGGACTATCCATGTACCATTGCTACATGGTGCAATCATAACATTACACAACAAGCATCAAATCAACATGAATTCTAATTACTAGCATACACATTATTGATACCACGAGACAAACGATCATCGAATCAGATAACGTACATTTTATAACCTACGTCAGTTCATTATGAATCATAATTTCAAATGTATATACTATCAGTTTCACTTAACTAACCAATACCTAGCTGCACAGACATATGAGTTCTACAAAATAATTCTAACGAGGTTCCAGCTCATATTTTTCATACTAGTAATCATACATCTCATTTATGTTATCTCGAAGTTCAATAAACATATATATCACAATAAGGCATCACATGCATGTAAACTGAAACATACATTAACTAGGATAGCTCATTAACCAACATAGGTCACTAGGCTCCATTTAGTATCTAGTAATACTAATTTTAGTATGAAGAACAATTCAAAACATGTTGACCAAATGTTGACTCTTGGTCGATGTGATCAATGAAATAGTTAACGGAAGATCCGCCTACCAGATTCCTTATCCGTAACTAACTAAGGGTCTGAACATGTTTTTAGAACAATATACTAAAATTTCAGTATGATCCAACGATTAGATCTCCGCCAATTGCCAAATTCGAGTAACGGTCAACGATAGGTCCTACAAACTTAGAAATACAATTTAGGAAGATCCATAAGTCATATTTCCGATCCATAAGTTTCCATGGTCCTCAAAATATTATGTACAATAACACATTCAATTTTGGTAATGATGCCAAATCGTCATTCGCTACAAGGGTCAAGTGGTGGACTTTAACGAAACTAAGTTCAAACGACAAAATTTTGTCAATCGGATTTCAATTATAGAATTAGGATATTTAATTTAGCCTAGGAAGGCCAAGTGGTGTCTGGGGCCATGGGTCGCCACACGCAGCGGCCAACGGCCCAAATTCGAGGAGAAAATTCACCTATCTACAAAATTCCTCAAATTATACCAAAATGAAGATCATAAGGAGATGATTAAGTTTTATACCTGGGCCGAGGTTCCAATTCGGCTGGGAAGTGGCTTGAAATTTCCTTGGATCGTTGGAAATCCTAGAAATGGGTATTTGTTGATTCGTCTACAAATCGAACTCCAACGCCACGAACTCGGCTTGGTTCTTGTTCCTAAGGTTAAGAGGAGTGGAATGAGTGTGGTGGCTGATGGTGATAGCTGTAGGAACGGTGAATCACTGCCGTAGCAATCTAGGAGTAACGGCACTATTCTACGGGAAAAATAAGCCAAAACGGCTTGGGTTTTTGGTGGAAATAGGAGATGATATGTCGAGGATGAGTTTCCAGGTGGTGGCTAGGTGAAATTCGTATGAAAATTGCCGGAGAAGCATCGTGATTCAGTTGCAACAGTCAGGTATGTAGTTGGGTCATGGATCATAAACAAGTCAAAAGGGGATTAAGTGTTGGGCTCTCTCCTCCTGATTGGGCAGCAACTCACTCACTCTCTCATCTGATTGGTTCCAACTCTCTCATTTGTTTTTCCAATTGGTCAGCTGCCTCTTTTTTTTTTTCCTTTTTTTTTTTTTTTTTGTAGCCCCCTCCTTTCCCCTCTTATATTATCTAAGGAAATAAACAAAAATGACCCATTTTCTTAATCTTGGGACAGAAATAGGATTTTTCAAATATGCACACATAGGACAGAAATATGATTTTTCCTACACCTTGAAATGACCTAATTGTCCTTGTACTTAAATGGGTTAATTTGTCAAACCCAGTTAGCATTTTGACCTCCTTGTTCGAAAATTTGTGGCGCCCAACCTTTAGCTCTAAGAACCCTAACCCTAAATGGCTTGATCCTTTTCCACCCCATTTCGGACCTACACAACCTTTTCCACCCCAGTTTCTGACCGACGCAAAGTTTGGAATCTATTTTATATATTTCGGAGGTTTTGTGCTGTGCATTTCCACATCCTTTCAAAAAATTTGAATGGAAAAATAAAAAAGAGGTACGTTTTGAAATGAAATTTCATTATTTGAACCAATATTTTGTAAAATTGGGAATTTTGGGTTTTGGGTGCAATTTAGTGTTTGGTACTATTAAGTTGTTTGATGTTTGTGTTGTGTAAGTGGTTTAGATATTGGTGGAAACTAATTGATTGAAATTTGTTCATCAATTCGTGCATACTACGTGCATAATCCGTGCATGTCTATATGTTGGGCACACTTGAATTTGGTTCTTGAATTGGTTGAATTTGGGCATACTATATGTATATTCTGTGTATATCATTTTGATATTGCTGGAAATAATCGATTGAATTTTATTCATGAATTGGTAGGAACTATGTGCATATTATGTGCATATCATATGCATATTCTGTGCATGCGTTGATGTTGGGCATACTTGGTTGTATTTGGTTGATGAACTAATTTAATTTGTGCAGACAATAAGCATATATTGTGCATATCCGGTGTGCATGTTTATCTTATTTAATTGATTTGCTTATGTTGAAAATCTTGCATGTCAAAAGTCAAATCTTCGTCTTCGTCGGAACTTGTGTGTCCACCAGATGAGGTGTTTCCTTCTACCATCTTTTGCCTATCATACACCTCGGGGTGTCTGAGTAATATTAGAGGCCAAGTTTCAAACGATCTACTGAAGAAATTTGAGGATTCTTATTTCGGTCATTTGGTTGATGTCAACTACATTGACTGGTTTGGGCAGCTCACCCACTACACAATCCTTGGCTATTAAGGATAGAGTGAGTGATGATTCCATCTCTTTCCTTTTTGGAGAACATGTCGCGACTTTCGAGAGCCGCGAATTCTATTTGGTGACTGGACTCAGTTTTGGAGAATTCCCCCCAAAGAGAAGGAAGATGAATGCCGTCTTAGAGACATCTATTTTAAGGGGTAGAAGAAGATAACCCTAAACAATTAAAGGATCAATTCAACTTGTGCCAAAAGCCAGAAGATTTGTGCAAGCTCGGCCTACTGTATTTCGTCCACTTTGTTGTTTTGGGCAAGGAGAAGGACTTAGCCATTGACTACCACCTGCTTTAGTTGGTAGATAATGAAGAAAAATGGGAGACATTTCCATGGGGATCCGCATCATTCCTGGTGTTGATGCCAAGCATATTAGAGGCCGTTTTGATGCAGCACAAGGTTGAAAAGAAAAATTGTAGAGAAACCGAAGGTTGTGATCCGAGACTCTTATAACTTGAGGGGGTTTCCGTATGTTTTCAGGCAATTTCCCTTTTATTTTGTTGTTATAAGTTGAACGTACTTCTGCATTTATTTTCGTTGCAACTTATTTACATTATTGCTTTAAATTTTGTTGATCTGGTTGTTTGAAACTTTGCCGTACTTGAAGTCCAAAAACTATGCGAGGGTGTACACGGAGAACCCTCATTTATTGCCTAAGATTTGCCATTGGGACACCAACTTAAATCCATCCCATCCCAAGCTGAAGAGCAATTTTTTTTTCTCAACAATCGGTACGTGTTTGTTCTAATTTTAATAAACTTACTGTATTTTTATTACCAATTGGTTATACTTATGTACGTAACACTTATTTTGTCGGATGCAAGTTCTTGTCCAGCCGATTACTCCGACCGAGGAAGAAAAGAAGGTGCCTTATTGGAACATCATGTTTGATGATGTTCAACCTTGTAGGGATGCAACACCAGAAAAAGAAACTGAAGGTGTTGCGAATCCTGATCATGACTCCGAAAGGGAAGGCAAAAAAAGGATACCACACACACGTGGGAGCGTTGCTATCGTCGTCTCGTTCAATGGTGACTACATAAATATGTAAATTGTTGTTTCAATTTAGACGTTTGTACTATATCTGAATGGATATCAATTTCGGTGAAGTTATGATATGAAATCATTGTTTTTTATACGTAGGATTATGAGTTTATTTCTAAGCGACAATTTGAAGAATTTTCAGTGATGATGGATGTCCGGTTGAGGACAGTTGTAGAGGAATTAGAGGCAGAGCGGCGTGGCCGCATAGAGTTGGTTGTTGAAGTTAAGAGTCTCCGAAGTGTCACAACTGGTAAATTGTTTGACAAGTCTTCGACCCCTGATAAGTCAGTAGGGTCAGGCGGGACGTAGATAATGTCCCCGAGGATGAGAAGGTCGACAGTTACCCTAAACGTCCATTGGGTTTTGAAGATCTCACCGCACCGTCCTTTCAACCTGATACCTCAACTGGTGAAGCAAAGTCATCTCCAGGAAAAGACATAATTGAAGTGATAGGCCTCGGTGTGAATTGTCTTACTTTTGATGTCGACTTGCCGGAGATAATTAAGGCCAAGAACACAAATGATGTTGCCCAATCACTCATGCGTAGATTGGAGTTTAGAGTGAATGATGAGTTGGGGGAAGGGCGAGTTTTCTATCCTGGAGAAAAAGATGAGGACACAAAGGTCAGCGAGCATAATAGCCACACTGAGGAAGCCGTCGACATGAATGAGGCCGCCTGTCCATCTGATTCTAAGCCCTTTCTCGGTAAAGAATGAGGCGGAAGCTTAAAGGAATGCAACTAGTGCACATTTTCACCCATCTTCAATCTTACAAAAGAAGGAAAGTTGGCAATATTCTGGCCAACGAGGATTTTGTTGTTGCCCTAGATCCTATGCAGATCATCCCAAAGCCGGATGTAGAGGTTTTCGTCGACGTCTTGACGTGTTGGGCTGGTTCGCCGAGGTAAGTTCATTTTTTGTCGTCATTCAAACAATTGAATATGAACTCGATATCCATATATCCTTAACAACCTGTGGTTTTTTTTTCTGTACCAGCAATAGACTTGACTTATATGGATTGGCTACTGTGGGTCAGGATTTTTTACCACACTCATCCAGTTTGAGGGTACTCTGAACAGTAATGTAAGTAATTATTCTTCATTTGTAACTAGTTTCTGTTTACGACATTATAAGCGAGTACAAGAGTTTAGTTTTGCCTTTTACAGTGCATTTGACCTTGGATTCAGCACATCAACGTCGGGCTTTACCTTCGGAAGAAGTAATCGATAGAACGCCTTAGAGATTTCGGGAAGCGATGGACAACTGCTGACTTTTATTTATGGGTAAATGTTATGTTATTATTGTTACCCTCTATTCCGTCTACGTATGTTCCTAATATGAATTCGTTGTCATTTACAAATAGGCAGACATGTCCTCGATTTTGGTTTTATGTGTGAAAATCTGCAATTGTGTTGCAACGTATCAGTGCAGGAAAAGCTTGAGCAACTGCTCTCTTCCCTTCTTGAATTTTGTTCAATGCTTCAATTCGAGCTACATCTAAATCTTCAACTCATTGACACATAGCTTGAATGTATTCTTCATTGTGTTGATCAAACTGGTTTTGAAGTATGACAGAACTCACATTGATTTCGATATGAAGTACAGCATCTTGCCCGAAGGTCAAGGCATAAAGAGTAGTTCCAATTCCTGCTCTCTTAGAGGTTCTGTAAGCCCACAAAGTATCTCCCAACTTCTCATGCCACTTCTCTGCACTATCTGCCACCGTTCTCTTAATGATACTTAGCAAGATCTTATTACTAGCTTTAGCTTGACCATTTGATTGGGGATAGTAGGGGCTAGACTAGATCATCTTTATTTTGAACTTGTGTGCAAACTCCTCTACTTCTTTCGAGATAAAAGATGGCCCTTGGTCTATAACAATTGTCTCAGGCACCCCATATATGTGTAGGATCTTGGTTTCAATGAACTTCTTCATAACAGCTGAAGTGATAGTCTTCACAGCTGAAGCTTCCACCCACTTGGTGAAGTAATCGGTTGCCACAATTATGAAGGTGTGCCCCTTGCTAGAAGCTAGGTAAATTTGACCGATGAAGTCCATTTCCCACCCTATGAAAGGCCAAGGCTTTACTACTAGATTCAAGGGTACATAAGGCACATGTTGGAGGGGCCCATGTCTTTGACATTCTTCACAACCTCTGGTATAAGCCTTACAATCGTTTTCCATGTCGAGCCAGAAGTAGCCATATCTTCTTACCAGCCACCTCATTTTGGTTCCAGCTTGATGTGCTCCACAAATACCTTCATGTACTTCAGCCATCACCTTCATTGATTCTTCTAAGCCTAAGCATTTCAACAAAGGTCCATCTGGAGTATTTCTTAGCAAAGTTCCATCCCACATGACATACTTAGTTGCTTACTACCTATTTTTCCTACTTATGGGGAAATAATGATCTTTCAAGTACTGAGTGATGAGTGTTCTCCAGTCTTTTATCTCGGGTTCTTTGGTCATTACATCTAGGCTAAACCCTTTTTCAAAGATAGAATGGAGGTTTCTCTTTTTTACTTCCACATCCACCTCGTACCTTCTTTCTTGGATTGGTGCTTCAGAAGCCAATTGTGCCATCTCATTGACAATTGAATTTGATTCTTTGGGAATATGATTGATTAATACTTTGGTACCCCAATAACTCAGTAGCTGAGTTGCTGCCAAATAATACCCAGCCATGGTGATGTGTCTACACTTGTAGTCTTTATTTAACTGATTGATCTTCAACTCTGAATCACCAAAGATCTCCATTTCTATTGCCTCCAACTCTATCAAGATCTCTAAGCCAATGATCAATGCCTTGTACTCAACCCGATTATTGGTAATATCTTGATAATCTATAAGAAATGAATAACAATGGTGAACTCCTTTAGGACCAATGATTATAATCCCAGCTCCAGCAGCATGCTGAGTGCAAAATCCATCAAAATACAACCTCCAAAGAGTAACCCATAGGCTGGTTATACTTTTTACTTCTTGCTGGATCCATTTATCCTTGCCCGAGTGAGTACTACCTGGTGGGATTCAAATGCTGGCCATCTCCAAAGTTCCTGGAATGTTGACAAGTTCAATCTGTGATTCTTGGTGCTCAGTCAAGAAATCTACAATTACTTTTCCCTTTATTGCTCTCTGAGGTACATACTGGAAGCTGAACTCTGATAGTGCTAGAATCTATTTCCCAATTCTCCCAGCTAGCATTGGCTTTGATAGCATATGCTTGATAACATTGGTCTTGGCGAGGATCTGGATGTGGCAGGGCAACATGTAATGCCTTAACTTGCAGGCAGTGAAGTATAGAGCTAGACACAGCTTCTCTACCGGGGTATATCTTGTTTCCACTTCAGTAAGGGTCCTAATAAGGTAGTATATTGCTTGTTTCTTCCTTTCTTCATTGTTTTGGGCCAGCAAGCTTCCTATTGACCTTTCAGAGGCAGAAATATAAAGCTTTAAAGGCTTCCCTCATAAGCATTGATGGAGAGGCCAAGTAAGCCTTTACTTTGTCGAAAGCCTCATGGTGTTGTGAGCCTCACTTGAATTCTTCTTGGTTTTTTAACCTTAAAAGAGGAGTCAGTGGCTGAATCTTGCCCGCCAAATTAGCAATAAATCTCCTTAAGAAGTTGATCTTCCCCAGTAGCCTTTGCAACTGCACTTTGTTTGTGGAAGAATGTGACTCCATTATAGCCCGAGCTTTGTTCTTGTCTACCTCCACACCTCTTTGGTGAATAAGGAATCCCAAAAAGTTGCCCGATATGACTCCAAAAGCACATTTCTTTGGATTCATTTTTAACTTATGGGTCCTCATTCTTGTTAAAGCCTGACTGAGGTCTTCTAAGTGTTGCTCTTCACTTTTAGACTTCACCACAATGTCATCAATGTACACCTCCATGCTGTAGCCGATTAAGTCCTAAAAAATGGCATTCATTGCTCTTTGATAGGTTGCACCAGCATTTTTGAGCCCGAATGGCATGACTACATATTCATATGCTCCTGCATGTCCTGGGCACCTAAAAGTTGTCTTATGTATATCTTATTTAGCCATTTTTACTTGATTATAACCAACATTCCCATCCATGAAAGATAGAATTATGTGTTTTGCAACTGCATCTATAGATAGGTCAGCCATGGGCATGGGGTATTCATCTTTAGGCGTGGCTTCATTAATGTTTCTATAGTAAACACAACAACGCATTACATTAGTTACAACTTTTAATACGGGTACAATGTTGGCCAACCACTCAACATACTTGGCAGGCTTAATAAATCCAGCCTTTACTAGCCTCTCAATCTCTTCTTTGACATTTTCTTCTATCTCGTTCGACATTCTTCTTAGTGCTTACTTCACAGGTTTATATCCCTCTTTAATAGGCATTTTTTGTTCTACTAAGGTGGAATCCAAACCTGGCATCTATGTATAGTGCCAAGCAAAACAATCTTTAAACTCATTCAAATGGCTCATTATCCTTGCCCGATCCTTGGCTTCCAGCAAACCACTGAGTTGTATTGGCCTTGGATCCTCCTCAGTTCCCAAATTAATGGTTTCTAAGAGGTCTTGTACCTCTGGCACTGGCTTATCAGGTTCTGTACACAAAAATTCAACTGACTCTGGACCCTCAGGCACCTCATCTGGCTAGTCCAAGTCATATATACACTTAGCCATGTGTATGGCTGTCTCTATCTCCTCTAAAAAAAAAACTCTTATTCTTCTCTGTTCTGGCTGCTAGAAACCTCTTTCTCCCACTCTGTTTCTTCTCTGGTCGAGCTCTCTTACTTCTTTTCTCTCTATCCCATATACCAACAGCCTTTTCATTAAGAACCTAACTGCAACTACTTGGTCCTTTCTCCTCTGTTCTGACATCATTGGTGTTGGTGGGTCGTGACAATATGGGGCATGTCTAATTCCTCCCTTGTGAGAGACAATCCTTGTTCTAAGAGCTGTCGGGCGGTCATTCTCTTCAGCTCCTAAACACTGCAATATCCCAATACTAGGGTTGTAGAAGTTTGCCTCTGTAACATTGGTTGTGGGGAGAAATGGTCGTGACTTGGCCTCCACCATCTCCCAAAATCATGGTTCCTCGCCTCTGGACTCGTGGTAGACAGAAACTTGTTGATGTAGAGTGGATGGCATAGATAGACTTTGGTGAATCCAATATTTGCCAAGTAAAGCTCCATAAGTAAAGTTACTATCCACCACAAAGAAAGCTAGCATCATTTGCTTGGATCCCAAGTCAACTTCCAAAGGCAATATCCCATGTGTCCTGGTGATAGCTCTAGAGAAACTAGAGATTGTTAGGTCAGTGGGAATAAGATCTTCCTCACTCCTACCCAATCTCTTCATTTGTTTAAGTGGAAGCACATTGACCGTAACTCCTTCATCAATCAACACCCTCTTGAAGGGTACTCCCTCCAGATGAGCAGTTACATATATGGGTTTGAAATGGTTGGCTAGGGCCAAACTCGGGTTGCTGAAGACCATTCTGTCCGAACATATCCTCTCGGGCTCCTTCCTTGTGGGTTCAGGCAAACTTGCCAAACCTGACTCCTTTCTCCCAGCTTCTTCAACACTAACAAGTGCCATCACTAGTTTTGTTGCCAAATAATCACCCTCCATTGTGGGAGGCTGATCTGGTTCAGCGTAGAACATGGCTGATAAAACATAAGTCATGTTTACATGGAAGTTGCTAGGTCCAGGTGCTTCTCCTTTCTTTCCTCCAATCTGATACACAAACTCATCTATCTAGGCCTGTGCATTTTTGGCAACATCAATCTGGGCACTTCCTTCTTTCTGGTTATTACAAAGTCATGCATTTGCCTTGGGATTTCATAAAGAGTATCAACCAACAGAGGTGAAGGTATTCCTTTTTCAGGTGAAATGGTCCCAAAACAAATTGGTTCTGGACTCCATCTTGGTGTTGACATCATCACCACACATTCTTGTGCTTTCATCAAGATTCTATACTTCCCTGGATGGGGGTTGGGAGGCACATGATCTCTTCCCCCCTTAACTTTACTATTGTTTTTTTCTATTTTTGTTTTACTTTTCCATTAAAGTTGTCTTTTCCCCCTAGGAGAACCTTCTCAGACATTCTTCGAGGTTTTTGATGTGATTGGGACTTTCATAAAGTTCATGTGGCCTTTGTGCTGCCTCTGAACTCTTCTGATCATTGATGCCCCCATCTCCCTGACATGTTTTCCATCATTTCCAACTATATACCATTTTCAAAGGAGTCAGGCTGAATCTTTCTTAGTGACTGGGGAAACTGGGTTCATTGTTCTTTCCTTCCATCCCTGTTTTATCCTAACATCATAGCTTGGCTGGAGAGGTCTAATATCTACCCATCTTGGTATTTTTGCCTCTTTGTCCTCCACCTCTTCAGAAGCTTCATAATCTCTAAATACTTCGAACAAGCCGTTAGGTTCAGAGTCTCCTCCGAACCTCTGGAAGACATTTCTGGAGGTCTCTTTCTCAACTGCCCGCATGATACTCTTGCGGACCTCCTGCTCTTATTTCTCTCTTATTTTGATCAACTCTTGATTAATGATAACTCCTGGCACTAGTACTTCTAGCTCACATTTACACTGGCACTTGCTACATAAAACCACTCCCTTAACTATAGCTACTTTAGGTCTATCGAGCAACCCTCTAACTCTTTCTGTAAGCCTGGCAGCTTGTTTTCTTTCTCCTTTCACTTCACATGTGGCATTTGCCTTCCTTTTCTCAGCCCAGTTCAGGTTGACCATGTTTATTAAGGCTTCTGGGAAAGGATCTGTATCTATCATTATATTTCTCTGGGGTTTCTCCAACAGTAACTTTCCCTTGACTATGAGGTCCTGTACCCAGTCCATGAATTGTACACAGTTGATTATGGAATGGTTAAAGGTGTAATGCAGTTTGCGATACTTCTTTCTTCTCAATTCTTCTGGCTTAGGCATTTTTTTTAGTGCTGTTAGGCACAATCACTTTTGCCCGCACCAACTCTTCATAGATTTCTACTGCCTTTGTCACATCAAAAGAATAAGCATGGTATTTGGGGGGCTTCATAGGCACGAATCCTCCGTCATTCATCACTACTTTTTGGTCTTTAACTGGCTAGACCAAACCCTTCACCATTAAAGGTTTGAAAGAAATGGTCATTTGGACCGCACACAGTTCAACACCTTCCCCTCCATTACTGTCACTTTCTCTAGGCTCTGATCATTCGAACTCCAATTGGTGAATTGCAGCTTTGCTTTTGTAGAAAGGAGGCACCTTGGATGAATGCTTCACTTGCTGCCCTTTAGCTAGCAACTTCTCATACTTCATAGTAGTTATTACCAACTCTTGCAGTTTATTGAATTGCACATCATAAAACTTCTCTCTCAATAGCAATCTCAAAGCTTTCTAAGCAATAGATATAAGTTGGGCATGGTTGATAGGGAACTGGCACCTCATCCTTGTCTTTCTAAACCTCATCATGAAGTTTTATATGGACTCACGCTCATATTGTTTCACCTCAACTAGATCATTGATAGTCATCTCGGGTTCGACCCTATAAAACTACTCGTGGAAAGCCATCTTTATTTGCCCCCAATTGGTAATGAAATTGGAGGGTAACAAAAAGTACCACTGGGATGCTAAACCAACCAATGAGTTCCTAAACAACTTTAACTTATAGTTAAGATTGTCTGCAAACGCCACACAGTAGTTAGAGAACTTGAAGACGTGATCTCTAGATGACACATTTTAGTCTTTTCCACTGAAAGTTGGGAACGTGGGCACCTTGAAGTTGAAGGGAAAAAGGTTATGCTCATCAATATACTCAGGGTAGGGCTTCTGGTAGGTGATCCTGAACAGCGGGCGAGTCTGTGGTTAACCATTCTAGACCACCATCATTTTCAGCTCGGCCAACTCATTTCTAAGTTGCTGGTTAGCTACCTTGTTATGTGGGGTGTAAGGAGGTCCTCACTTTGGACATACGCTCAATGCCCGAGAAAGCCTCTTTCTTTGGTTCAGGTTATCTCCATTTGGCCTCTTCTTCCTTATTAGCCAATGATGGTGGCCTATAAAGAGGAGGTTTGCCTGCAGCTATGGGTCCACCTTTTCCATTAGACCCTCTAGCTTGTTGATTAATCCCATATTTTCTCTTATCTTGCTCGATATGCCCCTACTATCTAGTGGGAATAATAGAGGGTCGAGCAAATCTGTTTCCAGGATCTCTTCCACTTTTGGCTGATTGGTTCCAAGCTCCTCCTTCTTCTTCCCCCTATCTTTCTTTACCTCAAGCAAAGCAAATAGGGGAATCAACGATTCTTTCTCAAGACTTGTCTCCCTGATTACTTCTCTGGTTTGATCATTCCTTGGCGAAGAATACTCCAGATCTAACCTCCTCTGCAAACTTCCTATTAAGGAACATAGTCTGCTCACTTCTCCTCTAGTCTCTAGAGAGATCTTCTCCATACTCTTCAACACTTGCACCCTGGTAGTTTGCAAGTCTTCATTGGTTACCTTTCCTCCGACTTCTCAGATGAAGTCGGGCTCTCCAAAATAGCAGGACCTCGTAGGGACGGAAAATCTTCTAGGTGATCTGTCATGTCTGATCTTGGTAGACAATGGGGTGGCCCGTACTCTGTGTTCCACCTGAAGGTTCATTCCTTCCTTATTCTTCTTAGCATACAAGACTATATGGATCCCACCCAGGGCCAACCCTAAGAAATTGGGGGCCTTAGGTGAGCCTTCGAGTGGGGGCCCTAAAATTCTTTAACATCCAACTCATTGTACATTTATATGTATAAGAAAAAGTTTTTCTAAATACATGAAAAAGTTCATTTCTACATCAAAAATCATTAGAATTCATATCCAAAGATGAAAGATATGCAAACATTATTTAAATATTACACGTCTCGCATTTTTAGACGCAAATGTATTAATTAAGTTCACATAATCTAACTTTTCAACCAATTCTTTTTCAATTGACAAAATAGCTAACCCATTCAATATTTCTTGTGACATAGTTGATCGAAGATATGATTTGATCAACTTTAATTTTGAGAAACTTCTTTATGTAGAGGCAACTGTAACTGGTATGGTTAACAAAATTCAACATCGAAACTTTGAATTATCTTGAACCAAAACTAGTTAGGAAGCAAAAGTAACCAACATTGTTAAGTGCACCCATAATCCATTTATCTTCTTGAAGGGATTTAACCACTTTATTAAGTGCATCCACAAGTTCAAATTTTATAACTACAATATAGACACTTGACAAGTGAATACTCTGATTTCGCATAAACAATACACATTAAAATAAACAAATCATAAACCCTAGAATTGAAAATCCTAATTATATTTACAAGCACAGCACGCACAAATCACAAATTAAATTATAGAAAAAGAAGCATAAGAGAAGAGAATCATTGATCGGGTACCTGACCTCTGTAAGTGGAGTGGGAAAGAACCGATTCACAGGCGCAGACTTGCTACCAGTATGCTGTGCGTTAAATTCCCAAAAAAAAAAAAGTTGAATTGTTGCTGAAGTTACACCCCCACCCAAGACACTTTGTACGCCAAGTTTCAAGACAATTATATGATTTTATATTTAAATATTTTATTAAATTCAAACTCTAAAAATATATTTATATATATTATATATATATATATACACACATATTTAAAAAGAAATTTTATAGGCCCCCCCCAACCCAAAACGCTGCACGGCATGTTCCAAAAAAATATTTATAATTTCATATTTAGATATTTTACTCAAACTGCAAAATTAAATATATAAATATATATAGAAAATTATGATTGGCACTCCAAAATTCTCATTCTACATTCCAAACTTTCTATATTTGGAAAGAAAAATACACTTGTGAAGAGTGTATGATGAGATTTTTGAAATGTCAATAACATTTCCCTATATATATAAAATAAAAATAAATTTGGGGGCCCTAGGTGGGCGCCTACTCGGGCTACCCTTAGGGCCGGCCCTGAGTCCAATAGTGGGGCAAGATTTAAATGGTAAACTTACACTGCCATTCTCAGACGAGGAAATAAAGCAGGCTCTTTTTCAGATGCACTCTACGAAGGCACTGGGTCCAGATGCATGTCCCCGGGGTTTTACCAAATACATTGGGCTATCGTTGGGCAAGATATGTGCAATGGAGTAAGGTCTCTTCTCTCTTCTATAATCATGCTTCGGAAAGATCCAACCGTTATGACTCAACTGAGACCGATAAGTTTATGCAATGTTATTTACAAGATATGCTCAAAAGTCCTCACTAACAGGTTGAAGTGTATGCTGCCAAAAATCATCTCACCAACACAAACTGCATTTATTTCGGGCCGTTTAATTTCGGACAATAGCTTTGTACCATCGGAGATCACACATTATATGCATAAGAATAATAGTGGATGCATGTCCATGGCGTTAAAGCTCGATATTAGTAAAGCATACGATCGAATTGAATGGAGTTTTTTTTAGAGCAAGTTATGAGGAGGGGTTTTGTTGAAGAGTGGATTCACTTGATTATGATATGTGTAACTACAGTAACCTATTCGTTAAAATTAAACAGGGATCCAGTAGGCTATGTTCGGTCTAAGAGAGGGTTAAGACAAGGAGATCCACTTTCCCCATACTTGTTTGTGCTTTGTGCCGAGGGGTTGCTGCCTTGTTTACGGCAAGGGAGAAAAGGGGGCAACTAAAGGGGTCACCATTTGCAAGGGTGCACCAGCTCCAAGAATGTCAAAGGGTCAAGGCGTTGCTCAAGATTTATGAAAATGCTTCGGGCCAAGCAATCAACTATGAAAAGAGTTGCATATCATTCAGTGGAAATCTCACGAAGACTGATGGGCAACTACTTGACAATTGTGTAGGCGTGTCTCAAGTTGCATACCATGACCGCTATTTGGGTTTACCGGTTTTCGTAGGGAAAGCAAAGAAGGCTACATTCACTTACATAAAGGATCGCCTATGGAAAAAATTGAATAGATGGCGGGGCAACTTGTTGAGTAGTGCGGGCAAGGAGTTGTTGATTAAGATAGTGACACAAGCAATACCACTATACCCTATGCACACTTTTCTTTTGCCAAAAACATTTTGTAATGAGTTGAACCAAATGGTTGCCCAATTTTGGTGGGGCCGAAACCAGGGGAGGTGAAAGATTCATTGGATTAGTTGGCAAAAATTATGTAAAATGAAAAGTGAGGGAGGTTTGGGGTTCAAAGATTTGTATGCTTTTAATTTGGCTTTATTGGCAAAGCAAGGATGGAGACTACTTCAATAGCAGGATTCACTAGTGGCTCGGTTATTCAGAGCCAAGTACTACCCGAAGACGGATTTCATGAGCACCCCTGTGAAAACAAATGCAATTTTTTGCTGGAGGAGCATTGCGGAGGCTCGGAAGTTTATATAAAAGGGGGCGATATGGCGTGTAGGGGATGGCAATAGTACAAAGGTGTGGGGGGATGGTTGGCTCCCGAGACAAAATTTCTTCAAGGTTACTAGTCCTATTCCTCGGGGCCTCGACAACTCTTTTACGGTAAACAACCTGCTTCTTGACGAAGGAGGTATTTCTTGGGACATGGCTCTTTTATGTGATATCTTTTGTGAGGAGGAAGTCCACTTAATTTGTAGCATCCCACTTAGTTCTCTTAAACTACATGATGTGCTCATTTGGCATGCGGAAAAGAATGTCAAGTTCTCCACCAAGAGTGCATATCATTTGGCACGTTCGTGTGGAGAGGAGAGTGCACGGGTTGCGAGCGGATCCTCGATGGAAAGTGAGATTAAATTTTTTGTGGAAGGCGTTGTGGAGAGCGTATGTGCCAGGAAAAATAAAATTGTGTATGGAAGAGCTGTATGAATGCAAGCCCACGAAAGACAACCTGGTTATGAGAAAAATCATTCAAGATGCCTCTTGTAGTTTGTGCAGTGGTAGAGTAGAAACGATTGAGCATGTATTGCGGGATTGTACACTGGCGGCAAGCATTTGGTTCTCTAGTCCGTTGGGCTTTCAAGTTCATGAAGCCAGAAATATTGCATGGGTGGATTGGATTGCAAAAAAGGTTGCTCACAGATTGGCGCAATGGGGTCTTTCGATCACAAACGAATTTGGTTTAAGGAACCTCCGGATGTAATTTTGGACCTCTTGATAGAGGATAGTTAACTAGGTAATTTTATTGGTGTGGGACGCTATTTTTCCCTTCAACCGGGTTGAAATCCCTGACAAGGTTTTTATCGAGACCCAATAAATATGCATCATACCCTACTATCTTGTACGTATTCTATATCCATCTTAATGAATATCCAAATTTTAAATCTTGGACATTCCAGAGCATACGAGGAATCAGATGCATTCTCTACAGATCTTTCCAATTACTTTCGGCCACAAATGTGAGGAAACACAAATAAAAAGAGAAGAGAAAAGAAGGGATACCTTATCACCCTTCTCCGTTCTTCTTAATCGTCTTATGAGGATTATCTTCTTAATTTTGCTTTTGCTTTTGCTTTTGCTTCTTATTTCAAACTTAAAGGCTAGTCTAGTATTGCTACGCTTTAAAAAAAAAACTGCTTATGTTGTGCTGTGAGAATAGACAACTGTAAAATAAAATTGTTGAGTGTTTGGTAATTTTATTTTTTTTATTTTTTTTTATTTTTTGTAAAAGTGCTTTTAATAAAAATTAAAAAAAAAAACAAAAAAAAAAACAGTGTCTAAATGTTTGGCAAAATTTTATATAAATTGCTTTGAATATGTTAAATGACTAAAATTTTTAATAAGCTGTTTTTATTTTATTTTAATGCACCTCAATCTCAAACAAACCATAAAGCTGCATCCCTGCTGCAATGTATGATTACTACAGTAAGCACCACTTACATTCAATTTAATATGTATGGTTTACAGATCCGTCAAGGACCTTCTTTGTAATTTTATTGGGTGTTTTAAAAAAATAATAATAAGCACCACTTACATGCTTCATTGGTGTGTACTAAATATACATTCACATAATTTTCTAACTGTTAGATAAAACAAAATGTGTTGAAGAATACAAAAATTTCACATTGATGCCTTTTGCAAAGCCCTTAAGTTGAGTGGTTCTACGTCTAATATCATTGATGCCTTTTATGATAAAAATCTCAAATATGCTATGTTGGGTAGGTGATAAATCTCACACTAAAAAATAATACAGATATGATTAGCAGTTAGTCACTCATTTGTCTCTCTAAAATCTTGGCAAAATGTACATCATCTTGAGTAATTTTTATAATTATAGTATCATCTTAAGCATTTTCCCAACTCAAAACATCTCGTTTCTATTTGATATTTTCCATAATTTGTTTAATAAAAGACCGTTTGATAATCATTTTATTTTCAGTTTTCACATTTTTTAAATTTGAAATCTTGTTCCTAACTACTTTCAGTTTTAGTTTTAAAAAAATGAAAACTAAAAATCAAAGTGAAAATTGAAGGTTGTTGCAATCCTATTAGATTAAGAATGTGATTTTGTAGATCATATCATAAATGGGATATCCTTATGGGATTCTACCATATCTTTTAGACTATATATTATCCTATTAAAATTGTAATCCTACTGGGATAAGGAAATTACCTTCCCTACTACTATAAATAAAGGCACGATGGGGTGAGATAACACACATCTAACAATTACACATCTTTCTCATCTTTCTCATCTCTCTCTGTGCCGCACCCTCTCTCTCTGTCTTGTATATTGTTCAATAAATTAGGCCTACAACACGTTATCAGCACCCTCTTGACGCTGCGCTAAAGAGAGTTTGATCTTCAATCAGATGAGCATTAATTTAATATTTTATTGAATTAATCTACAAGCTATTGATTCAATTTAATTTTTCTGTGTTGAACGTGATATAACGCATTGAAGATGCAATTTTGGCTTTCCAATACGGATCTTCTACAAATTCAAAGGCTTTTATTTGTTTTCTGCCAATCAAGTATGCTTAAAATAAAGTAAGATATTTGAAACAACCGTGAAGCATGAAAGCATTCCTCATGATGCCTAAACTCCTACATTTATATATACCTTCCGATATACATATATATATATATATATATATATATATTGTATATGTTTCATTTATTTGTCAAAATATATATATATACACGTTTCATGCATTACGCAATTTTTGCTATGTGGAATTTGTAAGTCAAATCATCAAAATAATTATAAGCAATTAGGGTTTCTCAAACCTTAGAAGTCGAATAAAAAAATTAAAAATAAGAGATTTTTGTGGCTTCAGCCATGGCTCATAGTTGCGCCGCTGCTGGCACCACCGAGCCGAGCTGGCCTACAGCCATGCCATCATCTTGGACGGCATCATATAGACGGCATGGACTTCATGTAGCAGCCCCGTGGGCTTGCTACCCCTACGTAGACAACCAGGCCTTCAACTTGGGTTGGATTCCATCAAGGACCTAAAGCCCCGAGCCCACCAACAGGTATGCAGCCTTGATGAGTTCATTCCCACCCAAGCCGGCCCAATACCAGCAAGCCCGGTGTTTGCTGGGCTCAGTCATAGCATTGGCCCGCCTGCGACAAGCTTTTGCTAGCTTAGCCTTGCCCGCGTATGACCCGACCCGCCTGTAGTAAGCCTATTTGCTTGCTAGGTTTGCCTGACGTCTCGGCCCACTCCAGCAGGCCTGCAGCCATGCTGGGCTTGGCTCGCCCCAAACCAAAATGGAAGACAGCCTTTGGCTGGGCTTCGCTGTGCACAGACCTAGGCCAGCCAAGCGCTGGGCCTGCTCCCCATGCCAGATTTTGGTCCAATACCAGCAGGTTTTGTTGATGGGCTTATCCCAACACACGACCCAAAACCTGCAGTCCTTTACCCGTGACCCAACAGGCTTGCAACCATGCTGCTAGGCCTACCTGTGCACTGCAGGCAACCCAATCAAGCTAGGCTGCGTCAATTTTTCGACCCAATGCCAATTTTTGGCATTCCCCCTTTATAACCATACCCATTTAATATTTTTTTTGGGGATATTTTGGTTAACGCTAATTAAGCTAATTTTTGGCATTCCACCTTTACCATAGTGCTGGAAAGATGTTGAGCTCTTGCATGACGGCGTGGGTTCAAATCCCGTCGATGGCTAATTTAACATCTAATCTAACAAATTCTATCGTTTGACCAAAAAAAAAAAAAAAAAACTTTAATACACTTGTCGCTTGGCCCATCGCCAACCGAAGCTAATGTGACTCGTTTGTCATTATTTTGCTTCCACGATCGACCATGTATGGGCCCGATTTATTAAATTAATTAAAAGTAACCAGCAGTCCATTAATCTAACAAGAAATCCAAAATTATTGGCCTGAAGTCCACTTTTGGACATTAATGATTCAATATTTTATTTCTTTTCTTTGAACTGCTGACTCCCTTTCATAGTCCCGAAACACTCACACTTGAAATACAATCTAGGTTGAATTAAGTTCCTTGACAAAGAGTGGTTGGACTTGTCGTTCCTGAACTGTCCAATGTAACCTTGTTGTGTTGCAAGTGAGAAAGAAAGCGTAATAAGATTAATGAAATAGTGCGATGCAATGCTACAATTTCCTCTAAAACAAAGTTTTGAAATTAGTACGTGAAGCTTGCTTATTCATATTCTCAAAGATAATAAAAGCTATTAAACACCACTAATAATGATAAAAATGGTTTGCTAACCACTATGCAAAGTGCTGGTGATTTTTTTCAAGCAAAGCCATTTGGCGAAAGTCCAATTTTTTGTCGTTGTTTATCCACTAATAAATTTGTTGGCAAGCTGTCAATGTTTGTTTTCTAAATAAATATGTAGGCATCTTGTCTACGTTTAGGGTTAAATTAAAAACTTTGTTCCGTAGATTCTTAATTTTTTTTTTATTGCGAAAAATTGGTAATGTTGGAAAAATTAATATAGACAATATACAGTTGTTGTACTACAAAAGGACTCGTTATGTCAATGCATAAAGTTATAGTCTAGCACATTTAGGCGTTGACGCTTGAAGTGGTAGTGTTGTTTTAGAGTGCACTTTACCACTTTGAAGAAGCTACTTCGACAATGCAATACAATATACAAACATGTAAAAGAAAAATCATAGTCATCGTTACCAAAAAAACGTTTTAAATCAATAATATTTCTCTTCTCGATGTTACAACTGATGACACACCTCGATCCGGGATGTTCACTAACACTCCAAATCGAGCTGTGCTGGCCGACACCTAGAGGGTGACGAAACCATAAAGTATGATGATGTGGAAAAATGTGAATAAATTTAAACCTAAGAGTGCCTAAATACCAGAATGCGCTGGTGAGCGGAAATGAACCCACTTCACACGTGACGTTAGAGCATAAGCAAGTACAGTAGAGTGAATTAAGAATCGTACCCTTGAAATAATCTCCAATACTAAGAATCGCCACGAATCTTCGACGATATGAAAGCTCAGCTAATAAAACCTGGAGGGTGAAAACAAAACAAGGGTAAGTGGCCCTGGAAATAAAATTTTAATAAAAAACATATAAAACATTATAACCCTTCGCTACAACACCTGCATAGTTTCCAGAAAGATCAAAAATATACCACAACACAGAATTTCATCAGCAATATCAATAATCATGTGATTAATAACCCATACTAGCATGCAAGTCGGAGTCACCTATAGTGACTTGTACTACTTACCCATATCTCATCACATATGCTAGCTCATCACGTATTTCATCACATATGCTAGCTCATCTCATATCTCATCTCATCACATATGCTAGCTCATCACATATTTCATCACATATGCTAGCTCATCTCATATCTCATCTCATCACATATGCTAGCTCATCACATATGCTAGTTCATCAAATATTTCATCACATATGCTAGCTCATCACATATCTCATTACGTATGCTAACTCATCACATATCTCATTACATATGCTAGCTCATCACATATTTCATCACATTTGCTAGCTCATGACATATCTCATTACATATGCTAGCTCATCACATATTTCATTTCATCACATATGCTAGCTCATCACATATTTCATCATATATGCTAGCTCATCACATATCTCATCACATATGCTAGCTCATCACATGTCTCATCACATATGCTAGCTCATCACATATCTCATTACATATGCTAGCTCATCACATATTTCATCACATATGCTAGCTCATCACATATCTCATCACATATGCTAGCTCATCACATATTTCATCACATATGCTAGCTCATGAGTCGGAGTCACCTCTAGTGACCTGTACGATTTATCCATAGCTTAATAAGTATACCTGCACACGAGTCGGAACCACCTAAAGTGGTTTGTACGACAGGACTGGGTGTAAATAAATACGCTCAACTGCTACGATCACGTGAAGACTGTGCGAATAATCGCGGGTCACCTACGAATCGGAACCACCTATAGTGGTCTGTACGACAGGACTGTGCACCTACCTTGGATCCAAGGTGAGCGTAAGGTGCGGGAGGTGAATATCACATGAAGGACTATGCCCTGGCCACGGGCGGGAGCACTAACAATGGGGTGCAGGTTTATGAACTCTAACTGTATCTATTGTAACATATACAATTCATGGGCAACCTGCACGACAGTGTCGGAGTTGCCTATCATTGCAACCTATACGACAAGGTTGGAGTTGCCTAAACATACATGTAGTCATACCATAACCCCATCATTTCAACTAATACCATAAACTCACCTGAACTTACCTGGGTGTCCTGCGTTCACCTTTGCACTTCAAAGCGTTCATAATAATTGTGTGCAGGTAATATACATATAGATAAACCATGATGAAATCTGGTACTCAACCACGTTATAGCATTTCCAATTATATATATATATATATATATATATATATATATATAATGTGGCATAAAAATGCATAAGCTGTAACGCCCTACTCCCGAATTATTCATTTTCGGGAATAATTATAGGTGACAAGCCCAACTAGACACTAGTTTAATTAATTATCATTACTTACGTTTCCTTACATCAAATTCTTGATTCTTTACACATTGATTTATGACCAACATTTAATCATCAATTCATAAGGTTAAATTTCACCTTTTTACCAAATTCCTTCACCTTGCCCAGTTCCCCAAACAAGGCTTTGTCTCAATTGTTTAATCTCAATTATTGTATGACTGCATCTAACGTCTTGTTAAACTGCCTACGTACCCTAAACAGGGATCAAGCCATTCGTAGTTCGCATAAGTACTTCAAAATATTCACAGTAGTTATATGCAATAATCAATTTATAAACGTTTGTGGAATTGTCAATCATATATATATATATATATATATGATAAGAATGAAAAGATCCACTTACCTGGAGTCTGTGCTACAATTTCCTAGCACAACCATCGAAGCGTTCCGAACGATCGGCGCCTAGGACAATTATCAAATCACATCTCAGAATTCTTATCAATAGGTCAAGTAATTTACGTAAAACACATCCCTAAAAACGTTTTAGAATGATTTAAGCCCCATTGACCAAAAGTCGATCGTCGATCAACAATCGACGGTAGGGTCCACAACCCTACGTAATTCAATCCAGAAGATCCGCTCCTCGGATTTCCGATCAGTAACTTCCAAAGATCCACATTATGTTTCTAAAACATCATCCTAAAATTTCATTATGATCCAACGGTTGGATCTCCGCCAATAGTAAAACAAAGTGGCGGTTAACGTTTATTTTTCAAACTTACAATTTCATTTCGGAAAGATCCATATATTGGATTTCCGATCCGTCAGTCCCTATGATTCTCAAATATTATGTATTATAACGTATTAAAGTTTGGTGACAATCCAACGATCGGATCGTCGATTCATGTTTTTACCAAGTAATGTATCTTAATGAATTTAGGTCCAAACGATCAACCTACGTTATACAATTACCAAAACTGAACTCAATGCATAATTTAGCCTAAGAATAACATTGACGGTCCCCTAGCCACGCGCCGCCTCGGGTGGCGGTCGACCGCCCCGACTCGTCAGAAACTTCAACTATTTCTAAAAATTCTCAAAAATTACAAAAATGAAGACCTCAATGAGTAGGGAAACTTTCATACCTTTGACCAAGGCCAATTTGATTGGGAAAAGCCCGAATTTAGCTAAAATCCATCGGAACCCTAAGTGTGGGTGTGCTTCGATTCTTCCTCATCGATGATCCGCTGCCCCTACAACTGATTAGGCTTTGTTCCATACCTCAAGGGAAGTCTAATGGTGGTAGAGATGGGTGTGATTAGTTTCAGATTTAGGTAAATTGAACCCAAACTCACCGCACCCCTCCATGCGGTTTCTCCCAATTTCAAAGCCAAAACCCTTGATTTTTGAGGTGTAATAGGAAGAATGAAGGTCATGGAGGGTTTTACAAGGGTTGGTTTGATGCGATTCGTCAGAAAAATGGGCCAAAACCCGTCAGAAATGGCAAGAACACCGACCGGGTCGAGTTACCAGTTCGCTGGTCGTGATTCCCCGTTTCTCCCTTCCCTCTTTTCTCCTTCTCTCTTCTCTTCCTAATTGGTCAGACTCTCCTCCCTCTTCTCCTGGTTAGTCCATCCACCCTCCCAGTTCTCCTTCATCCCTTCCCTTTTTCCCGATTGGGCAGCAGCCATTTTCCTCTATCTTTTCCTTCACAGCCACTCACGTGGCTCCCAAAAAAAAAAACAAGTAACAAAAATATTTCCCAATTATGAAATTTATCTATTTGTCTTCAGTACTCGAAATCTCATAAAATTTTATCCATAGTTCTGCTTTCGATTCCGCTTACGCCTACGCGTTCGTATCGTCGAGTACTTCGAGAGTACGACAAATAATAACACGTACGAGTTACTAAAAGATGGTCAACTAAAGTCAATGATCTCACTTCTAGGGTATTTTCGTCAATTCCCTCGATTAAAATAAACATAAAACGAAATTTTTGGGACAGGTTGTCACAACTTAAGCCAATTTCTAATCCCCTCAACTTATCTATGGTATTAGCAACTAAATTAACAAACAAACAAGATAAACTATAAACCATCATGTCACTAAACTCGATCACATGCGTTCGTGAGCCACACGTGATTGTGACGGGACCCCATGAAAGTGACAAGGATAAGCATCTCTCATTTTCAGCCTGTAGCCTTTAGTTTAGACCACATCCAACCCCTGCGAAAAGCCCATAAGGCCATCTCTAACCGAAGGGTCCAGAGGGCCAGAGGGCCGAAAATAGCCCGAAAACCGTCTCCAACCGAGGGCTAGGCCAGAGGGCTCTGGAATCTGGGAGGGCCCCACGGAATCGGAGAGGGCTGTAGGGCTGGCTGCATGCAGCCAGCCCGGGGCTGGCCATTTTTTTTTAAATGTTTTGTTATTTCTGTCGGTTATAGCCGACAGGAATCCATTATATTACTTAATATAAATGTATTCATGTCGGTTATAACCGACAGGATTTCTTAAGAAAGAATTCAAATGCAACGGCTAGCTGACTAGCCGTTGCATTTGATTTTTTTTTTTTTACAGTTTTATTATTATTTTTTATTTACAAAAATTTTCATATAACTTTTATTTTACAAAATTTGTTTCATATTTTTTTTAAATTCCATTTTTTCCTATAACTTCTATTTCACAAAATTTGTTTCATTTTATTTTAAGTTGTACTTTTTAAATAATAAATTATGTTTGGCCTTATGGCCCTCTGGCCCTCGGTTGGAGACGGTTTTTTGTGACAGAGCTAAAACAAGCCATCTAACCCTCTGACCCTCGGTTGGAGACGGAGGCAAATATGGCCCTGTACTGTTCATTAAAATATTAATATCTTGGAGGATCTTGGAGGGCCAGAAGGCTAAAACGAGCCATCTGACCAGCCATCGGTTGGAGATGGCCTAAGCCCCACAACGAAATTGACAGTTTTGCTTTTTGGTGCATCCACCTGTCACCTTTACATTCCCCCATCCGAACAAAATGTCACCGTTTCATTAGTCGAGCTCGTCGCCCAGTTCCAAACTTCCAATTAGATAAGAGCACGAGAAAATAAAAAACAAAACGAAAAATTAATCAAAACAAATTAAATTCATAATTTTTGGAAAAAGAAAAAAAAACAAGAGGAAACAGTAGACTCTCGTTTCTCTTTCTGGTTCGAAAAGAAAGCTTCACAGAGAACAAAGCGAGGGTTTTACGAAGGAGGAGAGAGAGAGAGAGGGAGGAGTGAGAAAGATACAAATCCTACGAGCTTCGAGAAAGACAGCACAACACATACACAAAAGAGAGAGAGAGAGAGAGAGAAGCTTCTCAATTGGTCTGTGTCAAAGCTAGGGTTTTTTTTGTTCACGAAGGTAAAGTAGACGACGAACTGCATCTTCTATTTTTTTTTTTTTTTTTTTTTGCTATTTTCCATTACAATTTTGATGAAATGGTGCGATGAAATGACGCAAGGCTTCATACAACCGTATATGAAGATTTACATATAAGTTCCTAAAGAATTATATGAACTGGTTCAAATAGTTTCAGACCGCGAAACACTCTCAACTCAATTGAGGTATTCAATTTAAGGATTGAAGTAATTCGGGCAGATGTGGTATACCCATCTAAGTGATTATTTGATCAATCATGCATGGATATGAAATTAAGAAGTATTTTGAATTCCTAGAGTAGCAGTTTATGTCATTGACATGAATCTCATTAAGACTTTGGAAGAGCTTGAGAAAATTGCCTCGCACTTGAAGATGGAATTTGAGATAAAGGATCTAGATAAAACTCTTTATATTTTGACCTGAAGTTTGAGCATTATTCTAACGGCATTCTGGCCCATCAATTGAACTACATGCTGAAGGTGTTACGTTTTGAGCATACCCATGATCATCCATATGTTAGATGCAAATGTGACCTTTGAAAAGGTTGTGAAACTTGAAGTTTGATATCTAAGTAGGCTAAGTTCAATTTTGCCCTGTGTTGTACTTAAGTCATTGCATTAGACATGACATTTTCTTCATTGTTGATCTATTGGTAAAGATGCAGCACTACGCTTACACGCAGCCACTAAATTAGCATTAAAGACGTTTTTTTGCTACCCTAAAGGTACTACGGATTTGAGCTTATCCTTACTCATCAAGCCGATTCAACCTTCCTGATTCTTGGAACGATGTTTGCCTTGTTTGTTATGCTAACGTTGGTTACTTATCAAACCCGCACAAGGCATGTTCCCAAATGATTATGTCTTTACCGTTAGGAACACTACAATATCTTGGATGTCCACGATATAGACCTTAGTTGCGAAATTTTCAAGTCGTTCCAAGACTCACCGCAACTTACTGCATCACACGTGAGAAATATGCTTGAAAGCTCTTGTTCAGCATATCCAAAGTACCTGCGGTTTTTCATCTATCGTTGAGTCCCAATGAAAATGCATAAAGACAATGTTGCATGTATCGACTAAACCAAGACATAATACATCAACAAAGTTAATAACAAGAGGAATTGATAGAAAAACTGACGGAGGTCTGACATTGCAACAAATACGTAAGATGAGGTATGACATTGTAAGTTTAAAACATGGGGTATGAGATTGTCGTTTGATCTATAGTTGAGGTGGTTTTGTGTAATTTACCCACAAACTAATGTATACAGTTGAGGATTTATACTAGTTAAATTCAATATTATTTACTTTCTAGAGCTCTTTTTAAAGAAAATATATAAGATTCCATCACATGAAATGTCAAGATCATTACAATGTGTGTCATATCCGATTCAATTGGCTTTTGTCCGTTATATGCAGTTTCTTTGGTCTTCACGTGATATTAGTGATATATTTGTCGATTAATTAGCTTCATGGTGATGCTAGAGAGACAACTTATTTGAAGTATATTTTATATATCAAATAATGTGACGGTTAATGGTTGGATTCGTTCTTTAAATTATTAAAAAAAAACATTTAACCGTTAACCACCACATCATGTAGCTCATAAAATATGGCCTACAAACTTGATATCCTTAGCATTTTCTTAGCTACATGCAGTTTCTCTGCTTTTTCACATGCAACCAGTAATTTATTTGTCGGTACTTTGACAAACTTCAATTCATTTCTTAGTTTTGCCACCCACAGTTTCTATAAATACTCTTGTACACATCTTTCTTTCATATTCCGAGAGTACATCATATAATTTTCTTAGGCTTTTTTTTCTGGTCATGATTATCAATTTAAAGCTTTTAGATTTTCGGGGGAGCAGGAAAAAAAAGGGGAGGAATGAAGAAAGTAAATGAACATGGGAAGGGAAGCTTGGGAGACAATTAAATTTACTAAAAAAATTTATTTCTTTACAAAAATGGGTGGCAAGGTATATTTTTTCGTTTTAATTTAGTTCTTTGTTTTCTGCTGAACTTCTTTTAACTTTAGTTGTTCCATTTTCATTAGTCAATTTTTTGAAGTCTTTTGTGTTTTTTTGTTTTCAAGAAAAATCAGCTTAACTAATGGGAAAACCATCTAGAACAACCAAAACCAATGTAGATAAAGAGAAAAAAATGTCTAAGCTTCACTGGGGAGGGATATATCTCAAACATTTATGTTAACCAACACTTGTAACAGCATCGGCTAGAAAAATTTGACTCATGGATTGAAGTGTTGTATTTGTGAAAAAATAATAATTTATTTTTAGATACATTTTTCAATGCGATGCTCACTCTAGGTAGAAGATTGAAAGCTATTATGTTACTGACATATACATTTTATCTCGTGGGGATCAAACCTCTTGTAGAAAATCTGTGGAGTCGTAGCCGAGAGTTTGGACTAAAAAGTATGACTCAGCTACGTCACGGCGGAATTTCTATGAGCCTTGAGTGCAGGATAGGAACAAGGGAGCAAGCATGGTGAGCAAGTGCAAGGCAAGAAGGGATTGAGAGGTGGGTTTGGAACACTTGGTGCCATGTTTGCAGAGGATGAACCAGTTATGTGTAACATGGAAAATAGTGATAAAAAGATGATGAAGCATAATCTTTTATGGCTAGTTGGCTCGTATTGTTAGTTGTTTTATTTGTTTTATTTAAAAAAAAAACAAAAAAAACAAAAAAAACAAAAAACACTCATGTAGCCTAGCAAAAAATGATTTTTTTTATTGTATTAATCCTCGAATAGCAATAACATGTTAATTCTTAAATTTCTAAATGCTGATATGGCCCAAATTGTTTTTTAATGTTGCTCCAACCTTGTTGAAAATACATAAAGTAATTTAGATGACTTCTCTTTTTGGCGTTTAATTTTAAAGATATTTCAGGGGAAAAAAAATAAAGGAGAACAACATTGGTTTAACTAGTAAATAATAAACTAATAACAATGGAGGAATTAATTCCTTCCATGCCAATCCAAATCAATCTACTCATTTGCACAAGAATTATAAAATCAAAGCATTTGAAGTCATTTATTTTGCTCTTTTTTAAGTACCTAACAGATTATTTGTTTGCTTTGGAGTCTGTAAGGGGATGACTCTGGCCTGGGCACTGTGTGTCTATCCTCTTCCCTTATTTTCTCGAGTTTATGTCGTTTCTTGTTAGTCTGCTATAGGCTTTCGTTTGTTCCCTCTCGACTTCGTTCCTGGTAATGAATTATCAAGTTCTCAATAAAAAATAGGGTTTTTTAGATATAGACCTATATAACTCGTAATTTTTAGATTAAAACTCACCTATCTTTAAACATCCAATATGAACCCAAAATTCAAATATGTTGCCACATTAGAAAATAAATGACCTATTACTTCATATAATTTACAACATATGCCACAACCCTTCTATCGTTTTCTCACACACAACCCTCCAATTTTGGATTCAATCATGCCCACATAATATGGGCATTAAATTCTAATTACTCCTCTTGACGCTTTTTTAGCCACTTATAATCATACGTATTTGAAATAAAGTAATATTTTTATATTTTGTAGGTAAACCATTACATATATATATATATATTCGTCACATTATTATTAGGGTGTGTAACATAATTTACCTATATTTATATGTAATATATAGGTAAATTAATGTTGTAGGTAAATTAATTTGCATGTATTAGTACATATGTTAGGCACGTTTTATTGTTACCATATGTATGTCTATGTAAAGTAATTTACCTATATCTATATGTAAAATATAGGTAATTAAATTTGAATAAAATAACATTTCTATATGTTGCAGATAAATTATTTTACATGTATTAATATATAAGGCACATTTTATTATTATTATTATATATGTGCGTGTAAAATAATTTACCTATATTTATATGTAAAATATTATTATTATATATGTGTGTGTAAAATAATTTACCTATATTTATATGTAAAATAACTTTGAGGCAAATAACATTTCTTTATGCTGTAGGTAAATTATTCTCCATATATTTGCACAACTATTAGGCACATTTATTGATTCCCCACATATTTGTTAAATTACATCATATATATTGTGATCGAATCATAGTATGAATATTAATGCTTATTTCTCTTTTCAAGAATCATTAATTCACCTTTTAATCCGTATACAAATAATTGTATAGGTCAAAAATGTAATTAAGGGTATATTAGGCATTCAAAAAATGTACAATGGTGAAGTCAAACATAGTTAATGAATTTGCTTGTGTGGAGCCTACTCAATGTGTTTTAATCCAGTAAAAAAATTATGTCGGGTTTTATGTAATGAAGAAGAAGAAGATTGTAATGCGCTCCATTGACGTTATATCTTAACTAATTAAGGATTATAACTCTAGTGATAGGAGTGAGTAAATTCATAGTGGTTGAGTAAATTAACTGCCCTCGTCGTTTGCTTATCCTTTGAATAGAAGAGTTTGCATAACCTAAACTAAAGTATGGCATGAGTGTAGAAAAATAAGATAGCATTGTTTACATGCTAACTTTCCTTAAGATTGTCCTATTTAATTGTTTTAGGTTAAAAAGGTATAATGCACAAACACAAATTTTAAATCTTGGACATTCCAAAGCATATGAGGAATCAGATGCATTCAATTTGA
Organism: Malus fusca; assembly: GCA_035220775.1. Classification (NCBI taxonomy): domain Eukaryota; kingdom Viridiplantae; phylum Streptophyta; class Magnoliopsida; order Rosales; family Rosaceae; genus Malus; species Malus fusca. The sequence goes on along the minus strand of CM069064.1, from coordinate 8,771,128 downwards.
TGTGTATTGTAACAGCCCGTCCCAAATTTTATGTTTTTATTAACTTTAAAAGCGTGAATTCACGAAAATGCCCTAGAGGTAAGGACTTTGACTCTCGTTGACCATCGGTTAGAGAAACTTACGATTTATTCTTTTAGCATATCCTCGTAGTACTCGTCGCTACGGAGGCATGGACGCAAACGGCACGTGATTTGGAGCTATAGCGAGGGAGATATTAACGTTTGAAGTTTGGGGCATATTAATAATTTGGTTATTATTAGAAAACTCTAAATTTTTTAAATGAAATCTGGTGTGACACGTGGGTGACCCAGATTTAAAGACAAGGATATGGATGGTTGTGATGGAAAGGCAAGAAGAAAGATGAGATATAAGTGGAGCAATGAGGAGAAGAGAGAGAAGGGTGGACCAATGCAGGAAGAGAGAAAGGAGAGAAAGGAGAGAAGAAGAAGAGGAGGGAACCGGCCGGGTTCACCATGACTCGTGACCCGACCCGGTTCCATCTCCCGATTCCGACCACCATAGACGGCGAGGTTGGTGTCAAAATGATCCTTAGCTTGAGGCCATTCGATAATTCTTCCTATTTCACCCCAAAAATCAAGGGATTTGACATTGATTTCACAAAACCCGCACGGTGTGGTTCAGCTGTTTTGGGTTCGAACCACACAATTCCGAAGTTAACCACATCCATCACCACCACCCATAGCATCCTCTTGAGGCCTAGAATAAAGCCCAAACAAGTTTGGGGGCGGCGGAGTTGTTTTGGAGTCGGATCGAACACACCCAAATTCAAGGGTTTCGTAAGGTTTTAGTAGAATTGAAGCTTTTCCAGGTCAAATTGGCCTTAGTCACAGGTATAGATTGATTCTTCTCGTCGATTAGATAAATTTTCATGTTTGGATCGTGTGATTTGGTTGAAAAATAAGAAAGTTATTACGATTTAAAGTTTGCCCAGTTTCCGGCGACCTCCGCCATTTCCGAGGCATTTTCTAGCCAAACAACGGCGAGTTAGCCTTCGAGAAAGTATCAATCTCTTCCTCTCGTTGAAAACTAAGATTTCCGTTTTTGAATCACCTGATTTCGTGGAGTATTGACAAAGTTATCGACGTTGAAAGGTTGCCCAGAAATTCCGGCGAGTTACCAGTTTTCCCGCCGACAGCCGTCTTTCAGACCATTTTCCGGACACCTCCGGCCACTATTTGGACTCCAAGCTGGTATAATTTGTTATACATTTGTCTAGCTTCGATTTGGTATATTATGGGTTGAATTTGGTTGAGAAACAAGTGAGATATGGAGTTCTAAAGATTGCCCAGAAATCTGCGAAATTTGCAGAATCCGGCGAAGTTCCATTAAGGTCCACCACTTGATTAGAATAGTAATCGACGATCCAACCATTGGATCGTCACCAAACTTTGTTATATTGTATAACGTAATATTTGAAGAATGTAGGAATTTACTGATTGGGAATCTGACGTACAGATCTTTCCGAGTTGGATTTGTAAGTCCATAAAATAGAATGTTAACCGCCACTTGGTTTTGGAAATTGGCGGAGATCCAACTGTTGGATCGTAATGAAATTTTAATATGTTATTCTAGAAGCATAATTTGGATCTTTGGAAGTTATGGATTGGAAATCTATGATCGACGGTTGACTGATGGTCAATGAGTCTCAAACTATTTTAGAATGTCCTTGAGAATGTATTTTATGTGAATTACGTATTCTATTGATAAGAGTTCTAAGATGTGATTCAATAATTGTTCTAGGCGCCAATCATTTGGGACGCCTCAATGCGCATGCTAGAGAATCATAGCGTGGACTCCAGGTGAGTGGGTCTTTTCCTTTTATTATAGGCATATAATTGATAGTTCCACAAACGCTTCTAAAGTGATTTATGCATGTTACCTACAATTAATTATTGTGAACTACGAATGGCTTGATCCCTGTTCAGGGTACGTAGGCCGTCTAACGAGACGTTAGATGCCATACAATAAGTGAGATTAAATAATCGAGACAAAAGCTTTGTTTGGGAAAATGAGCAATGTGAAGGAATATGGTGAAAAACGTGAGATTTAACCCTATGTTTTGGGTGAATAAATGTTGGTTATAAATCAACGTGCGAGGAGATGAGAAATTGTGGTTTTATGTTTTATAAATGCCATGCCATAATTAGTTTACATTTTAGTATGTGATTTAGTACAACCTTGCACAGTGTTGCACACCAATGCGGAGGCTAAGGTAAGTTCAGGTGAGTATATAATGCTAGCCATGATTGATGAGATATGTGATGAGATATGAATAAGTCGTACAGGTAACTACAGGTGACTCCGACTTATATGCTAGCCATGATTGATGAGATATGAATGAGTAGTACAGTTCACTATAGGTGACTCCGGCTTATGTGCCTCCGGCTTATGTGCTAATATGGTTTATTAAGCACATGATTATTTATATTGCTAATGAGTTGGTAAGTAGTATTATACTTTGGGTTTTACCGTTAGTATATTTTTGACTTCATACTTCTACGTAGTATTATTTGCTGGAAACTATACAGGTTTTACGACGAGGGGCTACTACCTTTCATAATGGAAATGACTTTGAAAATCTTTGTTTTGACCACTCACACTTTCTATCCTTGCACCCCTCCAGGTTCTAGTAGCAAGGTTCCGTATTGACGAGGACTTGTGGCACTCCCAGTTCTGGTGGCTCCTTATGACGGTATAATTATTATTTGTGCTCACTGTACTTGTCTTATACTCTATATCACGCGTGAAATGGGTTCAGACCCGCTCACCAAGCACTTGTGTACTTAGATACTTTTAGAATTAATTTATTCACATTTTATACATTATCACACTTTATGGTTTCGTCACCTTCTAGGTGTCGGCCAGCACGACTCGATTCGGGGTCCTAGTGGACATTCCGAGTTGGGGTGTGTCAGTTTTGTATCAGAGCATAAGTTCGGCAGTATTGTGTTCATCACACGCGTGATGTGAGCATTCTTGATTTTTGGTGTCTAATGTTCAAATCTTGCCACCTTGTTGAATACGGAAAAATATGTTAGCTTTTCTTCAGTTTTGAACAGTTTTGTGGTCTTGACGACATTTTAGAAAATCATTTTGGCGAATGTTCTTAGAATTAAAACGAAGTTATTCCTTGTGGAAGAAATGTGTAGATTTGAGGCAAGTTGATGGCCTAAGTTAACATATTGATAACCGAGTATCACCGGAGATTTTACCAATTCCATCATCATTCTTCCGTTGTTAGAATTGATCCTTTTGAGATTGGAAATCTCAGCTAGTTTTAATTTCTTGGTAGTATTGTTAGAATATTACCTAATAGAATTCTTGCGAAATCTACTTTTGTTAAGACTCTAGAAATATTTCATGTGACAATGTAGTGCTAAAATATTAACACTCGATGGAAGAACATTTTGGGAAAATTACTTTTGGTCCCTGGTAGTTTAATACCTTTGTGAGGTTACCATCCGATCATCAAGAACCTTGTTAGCTCATTCTTAAATTGACCTTGTTACTTTTGGCCTAAGACGACAACGGAGTTGTTTAGTATTTCAGCATAATTCATTGTTTGTTTGACCCTTTAATATTCTAGTCTGCCCTGTTATGTTTATACCCTTAGTTTCACCTCCTGGTATTAAAGGTAATTGGGTTGATTTAGAGTCACCGGCCTATTTCCTATATCATTTTGGATGGGGACAAACTGTCCAGGAGGACCACGTAGACATTGAAATTGTACAATTAGTCCAGATATCTTGTACTCTAGATTTTATGAACTTGTTTTGACCCTCAAATTCTTGAGTGTTCCTTTAACCTTCTCGACAAAAAAATTTCGCTCGATTAGTGAAGAATTCATGATAGGTCAAATTGGAGGGTGCATGCGTCACTTTCATGTCAATGCTAATAGGAACCATTGAAATATAATCTTATATCGATGGTTTAATTATTAGATTCAATCAGCCAGTGGGCAGGACCGCTCATCTTCGGCAACAATTAATGTGAGCTATGGTTCAAACCCATTCTCGAAATTCACGAGACAATGAATGTTTGGCGAGGTCCATTTTCATTTTAGGCTTTGATTTGGTTCGTATAAATATTTTTCTGGCTACATTATTTTATTTATACGGCTATTATATGTAACATCCCACATCGCCCAAGGGAGTGGATCCTCTATGCCTTATATTAATATTTCCACCTCTATCTAGCACAAGGTCCATGGATGTGAATTGGGCACAATGACTCGTGGATGTGAAATTGGGCGAGAGAAGAAAAGTGTGATGTGTATTGGCCAGGTATATTACAATCTTTTCCAGCCTACTAGTCAATGTTGGAGATAAAAGAAAATGGTGGTGGAATCATGGTGTTGACAATGATAAGCATGGCTAGAAATATAAAATGTTTGGAAAATGATAATTGTGGTTGTGAAGTTGGTAATCATTAAAGTCATTAAAAATTATTGAATGAAGATATGGAATGAGATCTTGAGTTCACTTAATATAAACGTTTTCCAGTGAGTTTTTGTACTTGATGAGGAAAATTGACGAGAAAAGTTTACAATTATAAAATTGATTGGTTGGTTTGCCATCAATGGATTATGGCGTGAAATTCTAGTTGGTATATTAGCCACGATAGTTACGGCTTGAGATTTGATATTTGATTGTGCCAATATCGTTATGGCCATAATTTATGGTATTCGTGTTGCCAAAAGTAATGGGAAGCGGGACTACCAATAATTATGATGTAAATTTTCCAAATAGCAAGAATGGAATTTCGTATGAAAAATCATCGAGTGAGAATGGAATCATAAACTGAGGTTATGAATTGGTTATTATAATTTAAAATGGTGGGAAGACCATGAAGTTTTCTCCATTTATTATTGGTAGATATGAGTGAAATTATGTAATAAATTTTTAGTTCGTTTAATATGATCAAATCTTCAGTTGTGTGAGACGTGAAATTTTATGATTATGGAAATAATTTATGGAGAAAGGGTATAATTATTAATATGTTGTTTTAGTTGCCATGGGCCATGAGTGGTCAGTGTTGGAAATTGATATTACGAACAAAACTGATGACGAGTCTCAATCACTTATCGAATGCTCTGTTAAGCGAATCTTTACTGTTGGTGAGTGAATATTCCTGAAGTTACTGTTGTAGCGAGATGTTATGCGTAAATTCCAATTACCTTATATTCTAGAATTGTTAGACTTATTTTGACCTTCAGGTTCTTGATTGTTCTTTTAGTCTTTTAGACAAACTTTTTTTTTCTTTTTTTTTCACTAAATTCGAGAGGAATTTAAATTGAATATGCTCTTTAAGACATCATGAACTACATTGTTTGACTACTTGGTGTGCATATCACAAATACATATCTCTGGGACACGCGTTTTATTTCCAAGTCTTGAGGAACCTTTTTGAAGGTTAGGAGTACCAAATTTTGTTTAGTACCACATGTAATGATTAGTCTGAGAAGAGCTACTTAGACTTTAATGGACGTAATGTGGAGATTTATGCATAATACATGAATGACAGAAGAGTATTGCGAACATGTATTTTAATAATAGAAATTTTATGATATTGAAGATGCTGCCGAGGAGGGGTAGTGCATGAACACGATCGAAGTTTTGTTCAAACAATGCTTGTGTATTCCCAATAGGATTTTCTTTTATACAGCCGCTTTAACTTAATGCCTTCCTCGTGTATGTATTTACATACATATTTTTCTCTAGTTTTGAGTATTTTACATCTGACTAGTGTTTTCAAATTTCGGGGACTAAATTTTTTAAGGAGGCTAGATTGTAACAGCCCGTCCCAAATTTTACGTTTTTATTAACTTTAAAAGCGTGAATTCACGAAAATGCCCTAGAGGTAAGGACTTTGACTCTCGTTGACCATCGGTTAGAGAAACGTATGATTTATTCTTTTAGCATATCCTCGTAGTACTCGTCGCTACGGACGCGCGGACGCAAACGGGACGTGATTTGGAGCTATAGCGAGGGAGATATTAACATTTGAAGTTTGCGGCATATTAATAATTTGGTTATTATTAGAAAACTCTAAATTTTTTAAATGAAATTTGGTGTGCCACGTGGGTGGCCCAGATTTAAAGACAATGATATGGATGGTTGTGATGGAAAGGCAAGAAGAGAGATGAGATATAAGTGGAGCAATGAGGAGAAGAGAGAGAAGGGTGAACTAATGAGGGATGAGAGAAAGGAGAGAAAGGAGAGAAGAAGAAGAGGAGGGAACCGGCCGGGTTCACCATGACCCGTGACCCGACCCAGTTCCATCTCCCGATTCCAACCACCATAGATGGCGAGGTTTGTGTCAAAATGATCATTAGCTCGAGGCCATTCGATAATTCTTCCTATTTCACCCAAAAAATCAAGGGATTTGACATTGATTTCACAAAACCTGCACGATGGGGTACGGCGGTTTTGGGTTCGAACCACACAATTCCGAAATTAACAACATCCATCACCACCGCCCATAGCATCCTCTTGAGGCCTAGAATAAAGCCCAAACAAGTTTGGGGGCGGCGGAGTTGTTTTGGAGTCGGATTGAACACACCCAAATTCAAGGGTTTCGTACGGTTTTAGTATAATTGAAGCTTTTCCAGGTCAAATTGGCCTTAGTCACAGGTATATATCGATTCGTCTCATCGATTAGATAAATTTTCATGTTTGGATCGTGTGATTTGGTTGAAAAATAAGAAAGTTATAACGATTTAAAGTTTGCCCATTTTCCGGCCAAACCACGGCGAGTTAGCCTTTGAGAAAGGTTGATCTCTTCCTCTCGTCGAAAACTAATATTTCCGTTTTTTAATCACTTGATTTCGTGGAGTATTGACAAAGTTATGGACGTTGAAAGGTTGCCCAGAAATTCCGGCGAGTTACCAGTTTTCCCGCGGACAGCCGTCTTTCAGACCATTTTCCGGACACCCCCGACCACCATTTGGACTCCAAACTGGTATAATTTGTTCTACATTTCTCTAGCTTCGATTTGGTATATTATGGGTTGAATTTGGTTGAGAAACAAGTGAGATATGGAGTGCTAAAGATTGCCCGGAAATATGCGAAATCGGCAAAATCCGGCGAAGTTCCATTAAGGTCCACCACTTGATTAGAATAGTAATCAACGATCCAACGGTTGGATCATTACCAAACTGTGTTACATTGTAGTAAGTAATATTTGAAGAATGTAGGAATTTACGGATTGGAGATCCAACCGTTGGATCGTAATGAAATTTTAATATGTTATTCTAGAAGCATAATGTGGATCTTTGGAAGTTGCGGATTGGAAATCTGATATGCGGATCTTCCGGATCGAGTTATACAGGGTTGTAAACCCTACCGTCGATTTATGATCGACGGTTGACTAATGGTCAATGAGTCTCAAACTATTTTAGAATGTTCTTGAGGATGTATTTTATGTGGATTACGTATTCTATTGATAAGAGTTCTGAGATGTGATTCAATAATTGTTCTAGGCGCCAATCATTCGGGACGCCTCAATGCGCGTGCTAGAGAATCATAGCGTGGAGTCCAGGTGAGTGGGTCTTTTCCTTTTATTATAGGCATATAATTGATAGTTCCACAAACGCTTCTAAAGTGATTTATGCATGTTACCTACAATTAATTATTGTGAACTACGAATGGCTTGATCCCTATTCAGGGTACGTATGTAGTTTAACAAGATGTTTGATGCAGTCATACAATAAGTGAGATTAAATAATCGAGACAAAAGCTTTGTTTGGGAAAATGAGCAATGTGAAGGAATCTGGTGAAAAACGTGAGATTTAACCCTATGTTTTGGGTGAATAAATGTTGGTTATAAATCAACGTGCGAGGAAATGAGAAATTGTGGTTTTATGTTTTATAAATGTCATGCCATAATTAGTTTACCTTTTAGTATGTGATTTAGTACAACCCTGCACAGTGTTGCACACGAATGCGGAGGCTAAGGTAAGTTCAGGTGAGTATATAATGCTAGCCATGATTGATGAGATATGTGATGAGATATGAATAAGTCGTACAAGTCACTACAGGTGACTCCGACTTATATGCTAGCCATGATTGATGAGATATGTGATGAGATATGAATAAGTCGTACAGGTCACTACAGGTGACTCCGACTTATATGCTAGCCATGATTGATGAGATATGAATAAGTCGTACAGGTCACTACAGGTGACTCCGACTTATATGCTAGCCATGATTGATGAGATATGTGATGAGATATGAATAAGTAGTACAGTTCACTATAGGTGACTCCGGCTTGCGTGCTAATATGGTTTATTAAGCACATGATTATTTATATTGCTAATGAGTTGCTAAGTAGTATTATACTTCGGGGTTTACTGTTAGTATATTTTTGACTTCATACTTCTACGTAGTAAGATTTGCTGGAAACTATACAGGTTTTACGGCGATGGGCTACTACCTTTGAAAATCTTTGTTTTGACCACTCACACTTTCTATCCTTGCACCCCTCCAGGTTCTAGTAGCAAGGTTCCGTATTGACGAGGACTTGTGGCACTCCCAGTTCTGGTGGCTCCTTATGATGGTATAATTATTATCTTTGCTCACTGTACTTGTCTTATGCTCTGTATCACGCGTGAAATGGGCTCAAACCCGCTCACCGCGCACTTGTGTACTTAGATACTTTTAGAATTAATTTATTCACATTTTATACATTATCACACTTTACGGCTTCGTCACCTTCCAGGTGTCGGCCAGCACGACTCGATTCGGGGTCCTAGTAGAGATTCCGGGTCGGGGTGTGTCATGTATGGTTTAAACAACAGTCAAGACCTTCTTTGTAATTTTATTATGTATTTAAATAATAAAATTAATAATAATAATAAGCACCACTGACATCCTTGTTTGGTGTGTACTAAATATATATTCATGACATTGTAATAAGATTATCTGTGGTGAATTAAAATAAAATAATAGTTTACTTTTTACATAATTTTTTTACTGTTAGATAAAACAAAATGTGTTGAGGAATACAAAAGTTCTACATTGAAAATTTGACAAATTTAAATATAACTTAAAAGCAACCCGCATTGAAAAATGATACCGGTATGATTAGCAGTTAGTCACTCATTTGTCTCTCTGAAATCTTGGCAAAATGTACATCATCTTGAGTAATTTTTTTAATTATTGGATCATCTTAAGCATTTTCCCACCTCAAAACCTTTCGTTTCTATTTAGTATTTTTCATAATTTTTCCCCCAAATGACCGTTTGATAATCATTTCATTATCAGTTTTTACTTGTTTTAAATTGAAATCTTGTTTCTTACTACTTTCAGTGCAGTTTAAAAAAAAAATGAAAGCTAAACATCAAAGTGAAAACTCAAGGCCCTTTTTTTTTGTTTTTTTGTTTTTTTGATTTTTTTTTGTTTTTTTTTGAGAAAAGATCGATAGCTTCATCAAGATAGTATCAAAAGGATTACAAAATCCATTACAACACTGCTTGTTCAAATAATAAATCAGAGATAAGATCCGAAGGAACCCTCTCCCAATTACAGTTGGTTCCTGGAAGAAGATCAGTGCGAGCCAGCAGATGGCCAATGCCATTTGCTTGACGACGAACATGGGAAGAGGAAGCTCCAGTGACTAAAGCAATCAGCGCCTTCGAATCCTCAATAATATGTCTGATAACAGACATATCAGTGGATGGGTTTCTAAGCGCCGCAGCAATCTGGAGCGAATCAGATTCTAAAATAAAATTTTGCAGACCTTTTTGTGTCACCAGCAAGAAGCCATCTCTGGCAACCAACGCCTCAGCCTGAAGAGGAGAAAATATGTGATCAAACTTTTTAGCAGCAGTTTGATAATAATCTCAACTCCCCCCCTGTTTGAGTTGTTAATTCCATGCACCATCCACATTAACCTTGAAGAAGGAAGAGGAAGGACGAGACCAACGGAAATGCAACTATATAAGAGTCTCAGTTCTTGGGTGGGGGTAAAAGCCACTCTGTTAAATTCCTGCCACCAACAAAGGCATCGGGTAATGACAAGATCAGATGGAGTCACTGCATCGCTCCAGAGACAGTCGTTCCTTGCATTCCAAATAGCCTATATGACCATCAAACAAATCTCAAAATTTGATTGATTAAGTTCGCCAGCCTAGAAAGCTAAGCAATCTAAAACAAAGGAAGATCACGAAGTACGTGGGGGATATCCGAGCGGGGAAGCAAGCCACATACATTTTGAAAAAGCACAGTCCCACATAAGATGGTTCGTGGATTCGCCATACGCTACATAGAGAACACATACCATATCTGTTTGGATCCTCTTTCTATAGAGATTGATACATGTCGGGATGATATCCAATCCAATCCTCCAAACCCGAATCTTAACCTTAGGAGGCACCCTATCAGCCCATAATTTTTTCCAAGCCTCATCGAAAAAGAATTAGCAGATGCGGATGAAGCAACCTCTCTTCGAGATTGAATCAAGTCCCAGGCGACATGATACTTTGAAGAACTAAGTCACAGTGGGGCGATTTCGGGGAAAAAATATGGAACCGAGAGGGAATTGGGAACCATCTATCTTCCCAAATTCTCACTTCATCTCCTTTACCGATTGACCATCGCGAGCCCAGATTAATTACCGTTCTAGCTCTGCCAATACTTTTCCAACAAAATGATGCCTCATTCTTAACCACCGCCTCCAAGAATGAACAAGTAGGGTAGTATTTAGCTTTTAGAACGCGCGCCACCAAAGATGAAGGTTCGACCAAAATTTTCCAGCCTTGTTTTGCCAATAACCTAAGGTTGAAAGCATATAAATTTTTGAAACCAAGGCCACCTTCACACTTTGGGAGGTACAATCTTTCCCATGCCATCCAGTGAACCTTCTTATCCCCATTGCCGCTCCACCAAAATTTTGCCACAAGCCGGTTCAAATCGTCACAGTAAAACTTTGGAAGGAGGAAACAGTTCATAGTATAAAGAGGGATTAACTGGGCAACAACCTTGATTAAGAGCTCTTTTCCCACCGCGCTGAGAAGATTACCCTTCCAGCCTTGAAGACGCTTCCACAAGCGTTCTTTAATATGATTAAAGCAGACCCATTTGTTACTTCCCACAATGGTTCGAAGGCTAAGATAACGATAATGTTTATCGACCCGTGCCACGCCCAATTCTCTCGTAAGATCACACTGTTTGTCTCGTTTCACATTCTTACTGAACCAAACTGTACTCTTTTCTAAATTAATCATTTTCCCAGAAGCAAGCTCATAATTCTTCAAACTTTTTTTTATCTTCGTGCACTCATCCTTGTGTCACGGGCCATATGTTAAAAACAAAGAAAACGCCCAAGACATCATATATCTAAGCCCATAAAGCCTTGTCTTCATGGAAGCTTCTGGAACATCCCGGAAAAATCAAGAACATGGCGGAGCGTTCAAGATAATCTAGGGCATTCCGGAACATTCCACACAAGTGTACAAATTCAAGCCTCACCTAGAACAATCTAGATTAGGCAAGTTGTATCTAGAACTATACTAGATATTTTTGGATGTAAGTAGGGAATTCTAGAACCCTCCATTGAGGAGGTTACTTAGGCCTATAAATAGGAGGCAAGGCCATTTGGCCAACACATCCAAGAATTGTAAGCAATTGTAAAGTTCTCCTAAGTTTCAATACAAAGCTTCCTTTCTCCCATCTTCTAAGTGATTTTAGCATTCTCCAAGCTATCTTAGCTTTCTTTGTGATTCAATCCGGGGAAGCGAGGCTTCGAAGGCTTACTTAGCTTGTTCATCGAGGTATTCAAGTCTAAGTGCCGCACGGGCGGAAGGCTTAAAGAGTCATCCCGTGACAGCTGGTATCAGAGCCTAGTTCGTGAATCACTTGAAGGAAAGTAGGATATGGCAAGTGGAGAGATGGTGTCCGGAGTCTCCGAGCTAAGGGAGCGTACTGCCGAGGTCCAAGACGTTGCCAAGAGCAAGCCAAAGTTAAAGGACTTGCAAGCATCGATGGAGACCATGGAAGAGCGACTCGAGAAGGTGGAACGAACCATACTCGAGTTCGATACTCGACTTGATGAGGACGTTGTCGACAAGGAGGAAATCCAAACCATAGTGGACAATGGTAAGGATGAACTGCGTGGCTTGGTGGAAGGGCTACGAGATGAGCTCCTTGGCGCTCTCAACACCATGGCAGACAAGATGCGGAGGGAAGTCCAGGTTCACCTTGACGACATAGAGGCAAGGTTTATGGCGCTTCAAGAAGAGATAAAGGACACAAGGGAACTTAAGGGAGATGTGGCGTTTTGTAAAGAAGCAGTCGTGAAGCAATTCGTGCAAGGGCCGAGGGAAATCAAGGCGTTGGACTCCAAGGTAATCGACTCCTTTAAACCCAAATCCTGTAATGGGAAGAGGGAAGCAAAGGAGCTCGACACATTCGTGTGGAACGTGGAGCGATACTTCAAGTACCTGAAGCTTGAAGATGATGAGTCCAAAATCTCGACGGCAACCATGTTCTTAGTTGACAATGCCCTTATGTGGTGGCGTCGTCGGAGCATGGAGATTGAGCAAGGTACGTTCTCCCTCACCACTTGGGATGAATTTAAGAAAGATCTTATGTTGCACTTCTATCCTCAAAATGCCAAGTACGAAGCCAAGGAGAAACTAAGGTGGCTCAAGCAAACGGGGAGCGTCAAAGACTATGTCAACACCTTCGTGAGTTTGTTATTCGAGGTGCCCAACATGTTGGAGGAAGACAAGCTCATGTACTTCATGAGTGGACTGCAAAATTGGGCAAAACTCGAACTACAAAGGAGACACGTGCAAACATTGTCTGATGCCATTGCCGCCGCCGAATCCTTGATTGAGTTTAAATCAAGCCACCAAGGTGATTCCAAGTCCACGGGGAAGAGGGGTAACCATGAGAGAAGTGGGGGAGAACATAAGCCGAAGGATAAGGCTGATAAGCTCATATTTATATATATTTTACATCAAATTCTCTTGTCTTTTGTTAGTTATATCCTCATATTTTTGTGCTATTTACTTTGTTTTTGTGTTTTATCGAATTTATCTAGCTAAGAAAATAAAAATAGCATAAGTGTGATTTTATGTAATAAATTCGTGTCAAAACTGTTTAGTTTTTAAATTAAATAAAATATCTATATATATATATATATAATAATAATAATTCATATCATGGTTTGTTTTATATAAAATAAGAAAATAAAAAGGAATAAATAAAACAAACGTGAAAGGAGCACTAGACGTGAACGTGAGTGTGCAGCAGTGGGATGCTGAAATAATAAAAGAAGAGTTGGGGTGCACGAAGACAGAAGGAACCAAGAAAGAAAATAAAATAGAAGTGACTAGTGAGCACTGACAGGCTCAGGAGCACTGAGGAAAAGAATAAAAGAGAGGCAGCGACAACGTGGAGCTTGGGGGGAGGGAACGGAAAGAAAGAAACATAAGGCAGCAAGCTGCCTGCCTTGGCAGGGCTGGAGGGAAAGAGAAGTGAGGGCTCTTGGGGGAGGGAGCTGGGCAGCGAGAGGAATAATAAAAGTGCTGCCTTGTGCAGCTTGGCAGCGAGAGGGTGCGGAGAGACAGTTGCTTAGGCAGCGTGGAATTTTGAGTGACAGCGAGGAGGAGAAGAACCAAGCTGCCTGGCAGCTAGTGGAGGGAGTGGCTCGCAGGTCAGCACGTGTGAAGCAGGGAAGGCGCACGGTGCAGGAAAAGAAGGCAGCGTGAAAGAAGCACAGCTGGCGAGCGGTGCGCGCGGAAAAGCAGGGAATCAGAGCAGCTGAGCAGCTGTCAGCTGGCGAGATGAGCTCTCCATGGGCAGCTAGTGTGAAACTAGCAGCAGGTCAGCACGGTGCAGGTCAGCATGAGGACGTGCGCAGTGTGGAGAGAGACTGACAGAAAGAGCAAAGCTTCACTTCCTTCTCTCTCGGTTTAATCCTCCAAACTCAAGTTTAATTTCTGTTTTAATTTATAAATAATGTGTAATTAATTTGTTTTGGCTAGAGGTTAATTCAAAACCATGGATATATTTGTAATATGAATTGATTACGTTCAGTTGTGATTTCTGAGTTGTGATTTAATTTGCTTAACTGCTTGATTGATAACTTATTTTTGTATGTCGATTAAGGATGCATACTTAATTTACATGCATGAATTTGATGCTAGAATATAAGTAAATTTCACCTAATCGTTATGAACTTATATTCACAAGTAGTAAAGGTTGTTGACCACAATCGTGTTAAGTAAATTCTTGGCATAAGTTTCATGCGTATTCCATAGTAACAAGTGCCTCGTCAATGCTTATGATTTCCATTGAACTTAATGATCTTTGATATGTCTCTCTATCATGCGTATTCCATAGTTAGGGAACTTGATAAGAATAATTTGGTTGTGATGCGTATCCCGTCCAATTCAATGAATCTAGGGAAATCTGAAGGTTAATTTAAGCGGACCTAATTAACTTGGGGCGTTGAGAATTTACAATTTATTGAAAGAACAACTGAAAATCAATTTAGGTTGCATATGTGTCATGTGTGGAGAATAATCCTCTAGCCAATCCGTCGTCCATCCATTCACCTTAATTTTATGTTTTTGTCAATTCTGTAATTTATTTAAGTTTAATTTACTTTTCATCAAAAATCAATCCCCCATTTATTTTAAAGTGTTAGGTTTGTTAGAAATTAATTTAGTTTATGTTTTCTTGAGTTTTGAATTATTTTGAGTCTTTTGATTTGTTTTAGTTTATTTGTTAGTTTTATTTTGAGTGATTCTATTTAAGTGTTTTGAGTCTAGTTTAGTGTTTTAAATTTTGTTTTTACGTTTTTAATTTAATTTTACTTTGGTTAGCATCCCTAGTTAATCCCCGGCCTAGAACGATCCCTACTTACATCATTACTACAACTGTCACAAATAGGGTTTAAATTTGTGCGTTAATTTATTTTCGCATCAAATTTTTGGCGCCGTTGCCGGGGATTAGCAAATTTGCTAATCCTTTTATTTTTGTTTTTGCTTATGTTTATTTGTGTTTGTGTATGTTACTTTTGATATTTGATTTATTTTTCTTTCTTTGAATTGAGGTACAAATGGAGCAAGACCTGGATTCTACTAGCATTCAAGATCTATTGGCACAGCTCACTGCTCAATTAACTCATAATGCCGAACGGACCACAATGCCAAGTGTCCCTACACTTGATGTGCCCTATGGGCAACGATATCAAGGTCCTCAATTTTCTGCAAATGAAGATGTTTGGGGATATCAAGGCCATAACCAATCAAGGGGCAACATGTTTTCCAATGCTTACAATTCAGATTGGAGAGATTATTCAGATTACATGTGGGGAGAACCTCAACAATTCCAACAAGGTGGATATTGGCAGCAAGAAGACGCGTTCTATTCAAGACCTATGCAGCCACCACAGCATCCCCCACAACAATTCCAATTGAATCAGAGTATGCCCGTGGATTATAATCAAATGCTTGAAGAATTAATTTCTTCGGTACAGGGTTCACAAAAAGAAGAACAATTGCCGCCATCGGAAGAGTTCTATCAGTGGCCATATGAACCGTCACATCCACCACAACAATCAACCCAATTCAATTCAGGTACATCCTTGGATAATGATACACTTAATAATTTACTCACCTCTTTGAATCAGGGAGTAGAAAATCAAAACCAGGAGATGCAAGACCGAGTCAGAAGAGTGGACGAATTGGATATGCATGTTGGGCAGATTATGGAATTCATGGCACAGATTCAAGAGCAAAGTGAGGTCTCCAACTCAACTCTTGAAAATTCAACGGCAGAAGTTGAAATCGATGAAGCCATCACCTTGGAAGGTGACCGGGAGGATGAAGCTGTCCCAGAACCATCCAAACACAGCCCGAACATGGATGAATTGCCGCTTCAAGAAGAAGATGAGGATGACGACTTGGGCAGTTTAGAAGAATTATTATCGCAAACCCCTCAAGTCCTTATGTCATCCAACTCAGGTGAGGAGGTTCTAAATTCATTTCATTCTAACATTATTCCACCAATTGTCCATTTTCCTTGCAGGTTTTTAAATCCCAAGGAAGAAGTGAATGAAAAATTCGTTGTGGAAGCTCTTCCCAAGGTGCAAAATGAGATCCCAATTTTTGGTGCACCAAATTATGTTCCCGATGATGATGAAACATTTAAAGAACCTTGCACACCAAGAAGAGGGATTCCAGAAAAGGAAGTGGTCGGAGAATATGTTGAATGCATCAAAGAGGATGTAGTTGAGACAACAAATCCCAAAGGAGTTAAGACTGAGGACACGGGACAGGCCACAACCATTATAATAAATTTGGCAAAGTTCAAAGTCCCTGAAACGTTCAAAAATGTGGTGTTTGTCATTGAGTTTGTGCCGGAAAAAGAAAGTAAGCCATCTTCTCCAATTTTAATTTTTATTTATACTAACATTTTTCTGATTTTGATGATTCAGGTACCCACTCTTGAATTTAAACCATTGCCGAATCATTTCAAGTATCATCTCCCATTAAAAGATAAATTCCATGCTTTGGAGCCGATGGGAGTTTAAAAGGAAAGATTCGTCCGGCTAAAGACGTTAAATCAAGCGCTTCTTGGGAGGCAACCCAAGCATTCAACGAAGGGAGACTTTGGAATCGCTAACCAAATCAGATTTGCATTCTTACACCCTTATCTTTACTGCTTTCATTTTGTTTTGTTTATTTAGTTGTGATTTTTGTTTAGGAAGATAAACATAGTTTTTTTTTTTTTTTTTTACTTTGATTTACTTATTTTACATTGATATTTAAAAAAAAAAAAAAAAAAAAAAAAACATAAACATTCATATAAATAAAAAATAAAAAAAAAAAAAAAAAAAAAAAAATAAAAAAATAAAAAACACAAAAATACTAATATTTATAGATTTAATTAAATAAACTTAAAAGCATAAATATTTTACAATAATGTGAACTAATAGCTTTCATTGGTCGTTGGTAGGTGGTGCCTCGGAGGTCGACGGAGCCCCAGAAAGACGAAGCGCCAGAGTTGGATCATTCGGAGCCTCAATACTTGGTGCAGCTCCTGAGGACGAAGACAAAATAAACCTCGGGAGTAACGCCATAAACCGTTGATGATCACTTTGAATCCGCACTTCGGACTCCTGCATCTGATCCAGCTTCCTCTTCATGCTTGTTGAGTAATTGGTTGCGAGCATGTGCAAATCCTTATTCTCATGCCTAAGCACTCTGACCTCTTGCCGAAGACTAGCCACTTCAGCCATCAACGACTCCACCTGACGGGTTCGTGCAAGAAGGCGCTGGCCCATGTTTGATACTGAGCCTGCACTTCGGACGCTGTAGGCCATAGAGTCCTGAACAGCCAGTTCGTCGGACCGCCTGGAAAGTATCCTAGTGTCTCTAGGAGTGAGCAGATTTCTGGCCACCACCGAAGCGGTTGTTTCATTCATCATCATGGAATCCCCAACTGTAAGAGGACCATTTGGGGATATGAAGGACGGCTGCCAAATGTTGGTTGGAGAAGACATATCACTATCTTCCCCAACATTCAAGTTAAGGCGACGGTCAGAAGGGCAAGACATTTTCTGAAGGTGTTGAGAATGAAGAGGTCGAACTGATCAAGAGTAAAAAAAAAGTACTCGGAGGGAGTGTTTACAGGAGGGAGTGTTTACAGGAGGAAGTGTTTACAGGAGGAAGTGTTTACAGGAGGGAGCTCAAGTGTGTTGTGGAACGAACATTGCGCCTCTATAAAAAGAAGAAATCAAGAGGCGCTCCTCAGAAGTCGAAGAGGCGTCCTCTCGCAAATCGAAGAGCCGGGCTCCTTTCTCAAAAGCCGGATTCTTTTCTCAAAAGCGGCGTCTCCGTCTCAAAAGTCAGACGCCGTTCTCAAAAGTCGGGCGCCTCTCTCAAAAGTCGGTGCGGTCAGGAATCACGAGGCGAACAACTCTTCCAGATTTGTCGTCACTCGTCACGCGCGCTGTCAGCTTTGCGCAAATTACGGGCTGCTTTGTCAGAAAGCGCGTAACCTGTACTGTTCATCCATTCACCGGCTGCCGACAGGGGTAAAAGAACAGTTTCGGTTGTGAAGAATCATCTATAAACGTCTACCTTCGCCATCCATTGCAAAGGCACACCCTCTCAGCACTTCTTCATCTCCGAAATTTTTCATCTCCGAAAATGCCTTTCCAACAAACCCTCTCGAGTTACTCTGTATTTCTCATTCCCTGGGATACCTTTGCAAACAAGTCATCAAGAGCTAGAGTATTTCATATCATGAAGGTTGAAAGCAAGAGTATCTCATATCACGCTTTCTCCCTGTCATTTTCCTTGTCTTTGTGACAAGGAGAAAGCGGGCAATCAGCCAGCACTCGGTGTCAATCTTCCGATCTAAGAACCGACTGCCTGGAAATCCTTCCTGATTGCTTACCTAGCATTGCTTACCTAGCATTGCTCTCGAGTGCTCATCTTCAATCGCTGATGTACTTCCGAAGAAGACGCCACATCTGCCTGGAGAACAGATAAGGCAAGTGAAAATGATTACTTGAAACATGTGGAGACAAGGTGCTGCTTCATCTTCAAGATCAAGTCTCATTTTCCTTGCTAAGAAGTTCCCCAGCCTAGTTCAAGAATACACCTGTGGAACGATACTTCTTCAAAAGCAAAAGTATCCCATATCATCAGAGTCAAAGGCAAAGATATCTCATGGCATGCTTTTCCTTTACCCTTGCTCTTGGCTACGGGACAAGGTGAAAGAAGGCAATCGGTCGGCACTTGGACAGATTGAACAAAGAATCAGACCACCACTTCTACCTCGTGCCTACCTGCCATGCAGAAGAAACAAAAAGAGAAGAATGTAGCCTGCAGACTCAATCAACCCGGCAGAAGGAGACCGAGTTGAAACCAAGAGCTCGAGAAGCTTCAACAACACCACCAATCAAGTCTCATTTTCCTTGCTAAGAAGTTCCTGAGGCCAGTTCAAGTTCAAAGCTGTGGAAAGTCAACAAACAGGACCAATGATCACTTATTAGTTTTATTCATTGTCTTTTATTTTCATTTTCAATTTTTCGTTTGTTTTTTTTTTATTTTATATTTTCTTGCGTGCTTAACTGATTTATTTCTTTTCTTTGCAGGAACTTTTGGCTATTTCCACCCTTGAAGTTGATTGCAGAATTTTAGCTCGGGGGGTCATCGCTTGATTTTACTGCAAATTAGGGAAGTTTTCAGTCCTATTGCTTTATTTTGTTTCTTTATATTTATTTATTTTATTTTTATTTGCATTTTATTACATTTTCTGACATTGGGGACAATGTCTAGTTTAAGTGTGGGGGTAAAGAGTATAAAAATGACCAAATTGAAAATTTTTGTACCTTCGACTTTGAACTGGTTTCATTTGTTTCCATGTTATTGCTTGTTTTCTTAATTAGTTTTGTTTTATATAAAAATAAAAAAAAATAAAAAAATAAAAAAAATAAATAAAAATCCAAAAATATTTCCTTGTTTTATTGTTTTGAATTATATTTTTTGTTAGTTTCCCGACCCAATGATATAATTGGATAAAATTTGAACCATGATCATCAAGAACTTAGTTAACATGTGTTTTGTGAAATTCCTTATTCTCGTGTTAGTTTGTACATATTTGATCATCTTTGAAAAACCAAATGCACATAGCCTTGTTGATGTGAAATTAAAGCATGATTTAAAGCTCCATATGTGAATTTAGTGACCATATACATCCTATGTGAGTTTTTGAGCCTATTGAAAGTGTGTGCATTTTTCATACACTCCTATTCTTTCATGTGTGATGAACTTATGTGAGATACTTCTCTAGAACTTGCTTAACGATCTTTCGAAATATTTGTTATTGATTGCATGAACTTGAAAATGATAGAGGCATTAGGTTTACCACCATGGCCCAAATAACCTTGTTTCCCAAAGAAAAATGATATCATTAGATTGCCAATTTGAGCCGTATTTGTGAGCCTTTTATTTCTTATCACCAGATATGTCTACCCTTATGCCTGAAATTTTTTTTTTTTTTTTCCTTACCCTTTCCAAGCGAGCAATGCGAGATTGTCTTAAGAGAAATGTTTGTAAAGTACTTTGAAGGTGTTTGGCAAAAGAATAAGTGTGGGGGTATTTCATGTTTGTAATTAAAAAAAAAAAAAAAAAAAAAAAGACAAAAGAAAAGAAAAAGAAAAAAGAAAGTTTGTTTACAAAGAAAATAAAAAGTGTTTAAAGTTTCAGTTTAAGGTTGTGGTTGGAGATGTCAGAAGAATCGTTGGAGAGCTTGAGTTCTTATAAATTTAAAGAAAAGAATTGCTTGCAATGTAGCTTGGAACTTGTGTTTTCCTATTCTTTCGTTTCAATAACCCTATCCCTAAGCCTCATTACATCCAATAAAAGTCCTCTTGATTTAAGTTTTGCAATTATGACTGTGGAGAAGTGATCTTTATGCAAGCTTATGGTAGAACTTTCACATTTGATTTCTTTGAGCGAAACACATTAAAACTAAACACATGTGTGATTGAGTGCATATCCCGTGAGAAGGTCGCTAGTTTGCATATGGTGATTTTAAAAATAAAAATTTGAAATTGCATTAGCATGGCTATCTCACACACTACACTTCAAGGATGATTCAAAGATTACTGCTAATATTTGAATAAGGAAAATGAACTTGGATTAGCTTGTTGGTGTTAGCTATGGTTCTTGGTGATTTGTGTTCTCGAATGAAATTCTATGAGGGTCATATAGGGGGAAACTAATAATTTTCATGTTATTACTTTTTCTGTTTTCGTTTGTTTTGCTCGAGGACTAGCAAAAGCTAAGTGTGGGGGTATTTGATAAGCTCATATTTATATATATTTTACATCAAATTCTCTTGTCTTTTGTTAGTTATATCCTCATATTTTTGTGCTATTTACTTTGTTTTTGTGTTTTATCGAATTTATCTAGCTAAGAAAATAAAAATAGCATAAGTGTGATTTTATGTAATAAATTCGTGTCAAAACTGTTTAGTTTTTAAATTAAATAAAATATCTATATATATATATAATAATAATAATTCATATCATGGTTTGTTTTATATAAAATAAGAAAATAAAAAGGAATAAATAAAACAAAGGTGAAAGGAGCACTAGACGTGAACGTGAGTGTGCAGCAGTGGGATGCTGAAATAATAAAAGAAGAGTTGGGGTGCACGAAGACAGAAGGAACCAAGAAAGAAAATAAAATAGAAGTGACTAGTGAGCACTGACAGGCTCAGGAGCACTGAGGAAAAGAATAAAAGAGAGGCAGCGACAACGTGGAGCTTGGGGGGAGGGAACGGAAAGAAAGAAACATAAGGCAGCAAGCTGCCTGCCTTGGCAGGGCTGGAGGGAAAGAGAAGTGAGGGCTCTTGGGGGAGGGAGCTGGGCAGCGAGAGGAATAATAAAAGTGCTGCCTTGTGCAGCTTGGCAGCGAGAGGGTGCGGAGAGACAGTTGCTTAGGCAGCGTGGAATTTTGAGTGACAGCGAGGAGGTGAAGAACCAAGCTGCCTGGCAGCTAGTGGAGGGAGCGGCTCGCAGGTCAGCACGTGTGAAGCAGGGAAGGCGCACGGTGCAGGAAAAGAAGGCAGCGTGAAAGAAGCACAGCTGGCGAGCGGTGCGCGCGGAAAAGCAGGGAATCAGAGCAGCTGAGCAGCTGTCAGCTGGCGAGAGGAGCTCTCCATGGGCAGCTAGTGTGAAACTAGCAGCAGGTCAGCACGGTGCAGGTCAGCACGGTGCAGGTCAGCATGAGGACGTGCGCAGTGTGGAGAGAGACTGACAGAAAGAGCAAAGCTTCACTTCCTTCTCTCTCGGTTTAATCCTCCAAACTCAAGTTTAATTTCTGTTTTAATTTATAAATAATGTGTAATTAATTTGTTTTGGCTAGAGGTTAATTCAAAACCATGGATATATTTGTAATATGAATTGATTACGTTCAGTTGTGATTTCTGAGTTGTGATTTAATTTGCTTAACTGCTTGATTGATAACTTATTTTTGTATGTCGATTAAGGATGCATACTTAATTTACATGCATGAATTTGATGCTAGAATATAAGTAAATTTCACATAATCGTTATGAACTTATATTCACAAGTAGTAAAGGTTGTTGACCACAATCGTGTTAAGTAAATTCTTGGCATAAGTTTCATGCGTATTCCATAGTAACAAGTGCCTCGTCAATGCTTATGATTTCCATTGAACTTAATGATCTTTGATATGTCTCTCTATCATGCGTATTCCATAGTTAGGGAACTTGATAAGAATAATTTGGTTGTGATGCGTATCCCGTCCAATTCAATGAATCTAGGGAAATCTGAAGGTTAATTTAAGCGGACCTAATTAACTTGGGGCGTTGAGAATTTACAATTTATTGAAAGAACAACTGAAAATCAATTTAGGTTGCATATGTGTCATGTGTGGAGAATAATCCTCTAGCCAATCCGTCGTCCATCCATTCACCTTAATTTTATGTTTTTGTCAATTCTGTAATTTATTTAAGTTTAATTTACTTTTCATCAAAAATCAATCCCCCATTTATTTTAAAGTGTTAGGTTTGTTAGAAATTAATTTAGTTTATGTTTTCTTGAGTTTTGAATTATTTTGAGTCTTTTGATTTGTTTTAGTTTATTTGTTAGTTTTATTTTGAGTGATTCTATTTAAGTGTTTTGAGTCTAGTTTAGTGTTTTAAATTTTGTTTTTACGTTTTTAATTTAATTTTACTTTGGTTAGCATCCCTAGTTAATCCCCGGCCTAGAATGATCCCTACTTACATCATTACTACAACTGTCACAAATAGGGTTTAAATTTGTGCGTTAATTTATTTTCGCATCAAAGGCCGAGACAAGCAAACCGAAGGAGAAGAAAGCCGATAAGCATGACAAAAGCAAGGGTAAGTCTTGGCAACCCACTTGTTACCTATGCGACGGCCCTCACATGATGCGAGATTGCCCACAAAAGAAGGCCCTTAAGGCCATGGCTTTCAAGGAGGACAAGGCCGAGGAGAGTAACGATACAAGGATGGGATGCATCCGTCTACTGAATGCCATCCAAACAACCCTCCCACAACCTAAGGCTCAAGTTGAGGGAGGATCATTGTTCGTCGACGTCAAGACTGGTGACAAGACGACGCGTGTGTTGGTGGACACGGGAGCAACCCACAACTTCATGACGTCGGAGGAAGCCACAAGGCTTGGCCTCCGAGTCACAAATGAGCCTGGTAGCGTGAAGACGGTAAATTCCGCTACCACCCCCATTGTTGGAGTTGCGCGCAATGTACAAGTAGACATTGGCACATGGAAGGGAAATATCGACTTCACCGTAGTCAAGATGGATGACTATGGCGTAGTCATTGGGTTAGAGTTCATGGACAAGGTACGAGTCTTTCCCATTCCCTTCTACAATATCATCTGTATCCTAGCCGACGGAAGACAACCTTGCCTGGTGCCATTGGAAAGGCAAGCCAAGAAGTGTACCCAACACTTGTCGGCAATTCAATTTGCCAAGTCTTGGAAGAAAGACGAGGCCACATTTCTTGCAACCCTAATGTTGAATGAAGGGGAGGAGAAGCACGGGCCTTTGCCGAAACAAGTGGAAGACGTCCTTGTGGAGTTTGCGGACGTAATGCCTAAGGAACTGCCAAAGAAGTTGCCACCAAGGAGAGAGGTCGACCATGCGATTGAGTTGGAGCCTGGTGCTAAGCCTCCCTCCAAATCACCTTATAGGATGTCGCCACCCGAGTTGGAGGAATTGAGGAAGCAACTCAACGAGCTACTTGATGCTGGCTACATCCAACCCTCCAAGTCCCCATATGGTGCACCCGTCATGTTCCAACGCAAGAAAGAAGGTAGCCTAAGGTTATGCATCGACTATAGAGCATTGAACAAGATTACCATCAAGAACAAGTACCCACTTCCGTTAATCGCCGACTTATTCGATCAACTTGGTGAAGCAAGGTACTTCACAAAGTTAGATCTTCGATCGAGATACTACCAAGTGAGGATAGCCCCTGGAGATTAATCGAAGACGGCGATGGTGACCAGATATGGATCGTTTGAATATAAAGTCATGCCATTTGGTCTGACCAATGCCCCCGCAACATTCTGCACATTGATGAACAAGGTATTTCATCCTTATCTTGACAAGTTTGTCGTGGTTTACATTGATGATATCGTTATCTATAGCAAGACATTGGAGGAGCACGTCAAGCACTTGCGCATAGTGTTCAAGACCCTTCGGGAGCATGAACTCTATGTCAAGAAGGAGAAATGCTCCTTTGCCACAAAAGAAGTAGAATTTCTTGGCCACAAGATAAAGGAGGGGAAACTTATGATGGAAAAGGGCAAGATCAAGGCCATTCAAGAGTGGGAACCGCCGACCAAGGTACCAACACTACGATCCTTTATGGGGCTAGCCAACTACTATCGGAGATTCATTAAAGGGTACTCAGCCATAGCGGCACCCTTAACAGACCTTCTTAAGAAGAACAAGGCATGGGAATGGACGGACCGGTGTCAAGAGGCCTTTGAGAAGTTGAAGAAGGCCCTAATGGAGAAGCCTGTACTAAGGTTGCCCGACCTTAGCAAGCCATTCGAGTTGCACACTGATGCTTCCGACTTTGCCATAGGAGGAGTGTTGATGCAAGAGGGACATCCGATAGCCTATGAAAGTCGCAAGCTAAACAATGCCGAGAAGAGGTACACGACCCATGAAAAGGAGATGACCGCCATCGTCCATTGCCTTAGAGTTTGGAGGCATTACTTGCTTGGTTCCCCATTCATCATCAAAACGGACAACGTTGCCACTAGCTACTTTCAAACCCAACAAAAGCTCACACCTAAGCAAGCAAGGTGGCAAGAGTTCTTAGCGGAGTTTGATTACAAGCTAGAGTACAAGCAAGGAAAGGAGAACGTGGTGGCCGATGCTCTAAGTAGACGAGTAGAGTTAATGGCTACGGTACTCAAGCCGCAAAGCCATCTCTTGGGCCGTGTCCGAGAAGGTTTATCACATGACGTCCAAGCCAAGAACATTGTGGAGTTTGTCAAGGATGGGAAGACAAGAAGGTTTTGGCTTGAGGACGGCTTGCTATACACCAAGGGCAAGCGAATCTACGTCCCAAAGTGGGGAAGCTTAAGGAAAGAAATCCTGAAGGAGTGCCATGACTCAATGTGGGCAGGACATCCTGGCACTCACCGCACGTTGGCTTTGTTGAGCGATGCTTATTATTGGCCACAAATGCGGGACGATGTAGATTCATACGTGAAAACTTGTCTTGTGTGCCAACAAGACAAATTGGAACAAAGGCAACCGGGAGGACTGTTGGAACCACTTCCCACCCCATCAAGACCATGGGAGTGTTTAACCATGGATTTCATCACACATTTTCCCAAGTCTGATGGATGTGGATCTATCTTCGTCGTGGTCGATAGATTCACCAAGTATGCCACTTTCATACCCGCACCTGTGGAGTGCACAGCCGAAGTAGCTGCACGCTTGTTTCTAAAGCACGTGGTGAAGTATTGGGGTGTTCCGAGGAGCATAGTCAGTGATCGAGATGCTCGCTTCACGGGGAGATTTTGGAAGGAGCTCTTCAAGCTACTTGGCTCAAAGTTAGACTTCTCCACAGCTTTTCATCCCCAAACTGATGGACAAACGGAGCGGGTTAATGCATTGTTAGAGACTTATTTGCGGCACTATGTTAGTGCCAATCAACGAGATTGGGCCAAGTTACCTGATGTTGCCCAATTCTCTTATAACTTGCAACTTTCGGAGTCGACGGGGAAAAGTCTGTTCGAGTTGGCTATAGGGCAACAACCCTTGACCCCGAACACGATCATGACTGGCTACATGGGGAATAGTCCAGTCGCTTTCAAAACCGCTAAGGAGTGGCAATTAGCCCATAAACTTGCTCGAGCTCATTTGGAGAAGGCTTCAAAGAAGATGAAGAAATGGACGGATCGTAAGCGAAGGAATGTGGAGTTTCAAACTGGCGACCAAGTCTTTGTGAAGCTCAATGCGTCTCAGCACAAGAGTACTCGTGGCTTACACAATAGCTTGTTGTGGAAATATGAGGGACCATTCCCTATCATCAAGAAGGTTGGCAAAGCCGCTTATGTTGTGGAACTCCCACCCCGCCTCAAGTTTCACCCGGTGTTCCATGTGAGCAACTTGAAGCCTTATCATGCAGACAACGAGGAACCAAGCCGAGGTGAGTCTCATCGAGCACCCCCTTTGATGACGGAGGCATTTGACAAAGAAGTGGAGAGCATTGAAGCCAAACGTGTCGTGGTGCGACCAAGACAACCAAAACATGTGGAGTACTTTGTCAAATGGAAGGGGCTACCATACTCCGAAGCAACATGGGAGAAGGAGACGTCCTTATGGCAATATAAGGACCTGATTAAGGCATTCGAGAGGCAAGAGTCGACGAGGACGTCTACGGCTTAAGTGGGGGAGGATGTCACGGGCCATATGTTAAAAACAAAGAAAACGCCCAAGACATCATATATCTAAGCCCATAAAGCCTTGTCTTCATGGAAGCTTATGGAACATCCCGGAAAAATCAAGAACATGGCGGAGCTTTCAAGATAATCTAGGGCATTCCGGAACATTCCACACAAGTGTACAAATTCAAGCCTCACCTAGAACAATCTAGATTAGGCAAGTTGTATCTAGAACTATACTAGATATTTTTGGATGTAAGTAGGGAATTCTAGAACCCTCCATTGAGGAGGTTACTTAGGCCTATAAATAGGAGGCAAGGCCATTTGGCCAAGACATCCAAGAATTGTAAGCAATTGTAAAGTTCTCCTAAGTTTCAATACAAAGCTTCATTTCTCCCATCTTCTAAGTGATTTTAGCATTCTCCAAGCTATCTTAGCTTTCTTTGTGATTCAATCCGGGGAAGCGAGGCTTCGAAGGCTTACTTAGCTTGTTCATCGAGGTATTCAAGTCCAAGTGCCGCACGGGCGGAAGGCTTAAAGAGTCATCCCGTGACACTTGGAAGCTGTGGCATAAAGGAGGCTATCGTCTGCGAATAATATATGGGAAATGGGGGGAGCATTGTGGCAGATAGAAATGCCATGGATATCGCCGTCTTGTTCCTTCTTGGAGATCAACGACGAGAGGCCTTCGACATATAATAAGAACAAGTAAGGCGATAGTGGATCGCCTTGTCTAAGTCCACGAGACAGAAAGAGGTAACCTTTAGGAGAGCCGTTGATAAGGAAGGCATAGTGATGAAATTGGGGTTCCACCATAAAACCAATTGGCCATATGGGTAGTAGCCCAAGACCATATAAGCTCATAGCAAGGCATGTCCCTCATCGATGTGGGACAAACTTTTCCTCACATCATCAAATCTCGACACGCCCCCACACATGTGGCCGATTTTCAAGCCTACAAGTGGACAACAACTGGGTGACGCGTGAGCACGTGTGGCCCTTGTACTTTCACACGAGGGACAACCTACTCTGATACCATGATGAAATTGGGGTTCCACCATAAAACCAATTGGCCATATGGGGAGTAGTCCAAGACCATATAAGCCCATAGCAAGGCATGTCCCTCACCGATGTGGGACAAACTTTTCCTCACATCATAAAATCTCAACACATAAGATACCATTGATACACATGTCATCAAAAGCTCAACCCAAGAGGTGGAAAAACCCAACTTAAGGAGAACTCTTTGCAGATACCTCCACTTAATTCTATCATAAGCCTTAGACATATCAAGTTTTAGAGCCATATAGCCTTTTTTGCCACGCTGACGAGAAATTTTTCATTGTGACCAGAACACGGATGGTACACCACGTGTTTTTATATAAGTAGTGGAATTTTTTATTTATTTATTAACTTTTTAACACACATATTCCACCATTTGTATAATGACACATGGTATATCATCCTGTGTTCCGGTCACATTGAAAAATCTCTCCATGCCGACGACCCATGCAATGAGCAATTTCTGAGGCAAGAATGGTATTATCCGATAAAGCTTAAAAAATTAGTTTTAAAATTTTTATTTTTTTAATTTTTATTTACCAAAAACTGAAAAAAAAATTTGTTAGAACTCATATGTGAGAAGTGAATCAAACCATCTAATAAAGATATGAAATAACATGACTAAAAGGAGATATAAAGTAATGAATCTTATACATGTTGATCAATGTATAATATATAATGAGAAAACTATAAGTATTGTACAAAATGATGTAGAGGACAGTTATAAGGAGTCGCAAAACTGATAGCAACTGCCACCATGATAAGTGGAGTAGTTGCATCCTTATAACAAGGGTTTCGACCCCCTTTCTCGGGTAAGTTACAAGGTTCTCATAATGTAAATGCTCGTCCTATCGAGAGCAAGAGTTCCAATATGTTTCCAAGAGAAGGGAAGGTCTTAATCATATCTCATACATCATGGCTTCATCTTCAAGTGAGTCCCTTCCATTCATTGATTATAACCTGATACATTAGCAGGAATTAGGGTTAGTAATGATGCATGCATTTATTACAGTACGTAGTTCATAAGCATTGTTGTTAATGATCTCTATGTGTTTAAGCAAACATATATATATTAAAGGGCCAACATGTGGTATCAGAGCCACTAACATTTGCCATGAACTCGAACGTGAAAACTGTATAATTTGGACATGTTGTTTAAGTATTTATTCTTCATTAACAAATGCTTCCACTGTTCTTTATATCAGATATTTTATTCCTTGCCTAAAGGCAACGATTTAGTGTTTTCTGATTGCAAGCACTTGCTATAAAAGTATATATAAGTTTTACTTAGATTTATAAATTGACTTATTATTCAGCAAATTTACTTAGATTTATAAATTGACTTATCTTGCATCATATCTTCTTCGAATTGTCTCAATTTGTATGAATGAGTCACCAAAGTGATTTACATTCCTTAATCATGGTTATATTATATCAGACATTTAATTTCAAGAGTGAGATACATATTGAAAATTCAGATCAGGTTCTATAGAACCATGTTAATGTCTTTTGCAGGCACTACAAGTATAGTTAGTTATAAAAGATGATAGTTCATGTATACAATTTTGCCCAAAGGCATGCAGTTTACATTGATTATTGTATTTTGTAAATGTTTATACAGATTTGTGATTCATATATTTTGATTATAGACAGTTTCTTGCCTAAAGGTGATACTGATTCTATGAGTTTAAGCATGACTTCATGTCATTCCATATGAATTTACAAATCATTATGTACACATTATGCAGATTTCAATATGTTGAGCCTGATCAACATTGAGAAACTGAATGGAACAAACTTTAAAGCTTGGAAACAGAAAGTTGAAATGCATTTGGGAATGCTTGAGTTCGACATTGCCTTTAAGTTACCTCAGCCATCAACACTCACAAATGACAGTACTTCACTACAAAGGGATAGATTTGCCAAATGGGAAAGGGCTAATCAAATGTCCTTGCTCATTATGAAAAATGCCATGGAAGATCACATAAGGGGAGGGATTTCAGTCTGTGATCTTGCAAATGAATACATGGCGAAGATTGAAGAAAAATATAAGAGATAAGACAAAGCTGAAACTGGTGTATATCTTTTTGAGTTAATTAATACCAGACATGATGGTGTTGGTAGTGTGAGGGAGCATTTACTTAAGCTTGTTAATCTCTTCAACAAGCTTAATGCCATGGATATTGGCATTACTGATCAAATTTTTTTTCAATTTGGCATTGTACTCATTGTCAAATGACTATGAACACATCAAAATTAGCTACAACACTCAAAAAGAATCTTGGACCCTTAATGAGCTAATTGCGATTTGTTGTTAAGAAGAAGAAAGGCAGAAGAAAGTCAAAACTGAAGTTGTCAATCTTGTTCATGTGAAGGGTAAAGGAAAGATGATAACAAACTACAAGAATCCCAATTACAAAGGGATTAAGCAGACTCCACATAACCCCGATTCTATCTTTCCTCCCAAGAAACCTTTTAAGCCTTTCAATGTTTCTGTCAAAAATGATGGTCCTTCCACTGCTGGTATCAAACTTAATAAATTTCATTTCAAGAAATGTCATCAATGTCATTCCATTGAACACTTAAGGAAGGATTGCCCTGCATTTAAAGCTTAGCTCATAAGGAAAGGAAACAAAGTCATTGATGTTTTTGTTACTGTTGAGTCGAATATGGTGTTTATTCCTTCCAATTCTTGGTGGTTTGACACTGGAAGTTTTGTTCACATTACAAACTGTTTGCAGGAATTTCAAAGCATGAGGGAGACAAATAGGAACATCTACAATGTTTATGTTGGAAATGGCAGTAAAGTGGTAGTTGAATCTGTTGGCATTGTTATGTTAAAGTTGTCTTCTGATTTTGTTTTAATTTTGAATAATGTACTATATGTACCTTCGATGAGAAATAACCTATTTGCAGTGACTCAGTTTGTAAAATATTACTTTTCTTATATTGGGGATAAGGACCAAATTCATTTTTTCATTCACAATCAGTATGACAGATTGCTTGGTTATGCTTTTCTCAATGGTGACTTATGGCAAATTAAGTGCACCTACATTCAAGAATTTTTTAATATAGAACATACTGCTTCAAAGAGAATGCATATTATTGATAGTTCTTTAGTGCTTTGGCACAAAAGGCTCGGACACATCTCAAAAGATCGAACGTTAAAACTGATAAAAGATGGTGTGTTGCCATAGTTGGAACTTAATGATATTGAGAATTGCATTGACTGTTTTAAAGGAAAACCAACCAATTCAGTTAAGAAAACAAGTGCCAAAAAAAGTGATGATCTGCTACAAATCATTCACATTGATGTACGTGGACCATTTCCAACAAGAACACTATGTGGAAATTCCTATTTTGTTCTCTTTATTGATGATTTTTCTCGATACACTTCTATTTTTAATCTCAGAAAAGTCTCAAGTTTGATTGTTTTAAAAATTTCAAACTTAAAGTTGAAAAACAATTGAATAAGTATATTAAGGTAATGAGATCAGATAGGGGAGGTGAATATTTTGGCAGATACACTGAAAGTGGTTAACACAAAGGTCCATTTGCATTGTATCTTGAACAAGAGGGCATTGTTGCTGAATACACCACTCCTGGTTCCCACCAAAGCAATTCAACCCACTCATTTTGAGACATGGACAAGTCGAAAACCTAGCTTCAATCATTTTCATACTTGGGATTGTAGATGTGAAGCTAGGCTATATAATCCAAATGAAAGAAAATTGGATATGAAGACTACCAGCTGCTACTTTGTTGGTTATGTAGAAAAATCCAAGGGGTTTAAATTTTATTGTCCTAGTGCACATACAAGGATAGCTGAAAGTCACAATGCAAAGTTTATTAAAGACTTTGGTTTATCACAAGCACATTCTAGGCAGTCATATGTATTTGAAGAGCATGCAAAACCTTTACCTCTATTTCAAGATCCTGCAATGACCAACATTATTACAATTCCATTATATTTATCTGGTTCAGAGACACCATTTCCATTTGTGACTTCACCAAATATCTCTGAACCTGTTGCAGCAGATACAACACCTTAAAATCAAGATACAATGGCTTTTAATGATCCAATGCACTCATCTGTAGCAATTACAGAAGTACTAGAATCATTTATATAGTCTCTTGCACCTTCGTTGAGGAAATCAATGAGAAATAAGAAGCCTGCTAGACCAAATGATTACTTATGTTATCTGCAAGAGGTTGAGTATGACCTTGGTGATGAAGATGATCCAGTAACTTACAAACAGGCAATGGAGAGTACTAAAAGTGATTTGTGGTAGGCTGCAATGATTGAAGAACTTGGTTCCATGGCAAGTAATAATGTTTGGACTTTGGTTGATGGTTCAAACACTAAGAAGGCAATTGGATGCAAATGGGTATTTAAAACAAAAAGGGATGCTCATAACATTGAGAAGCTTAAAGCCCGACTTGTAGCTAAAGGTTTTACACAGAAGGAAGGGTTGGATTACACAGAGACATTCTCTTCAGTTTCTATAAAAGACTCATTTAGAGTCATCATGGCACTCACAACTCACTTTGACTTGGAGCTTCACCAAATGAATGCCAAGACTGCCTTTCTTAATGGCAGTCTCGATAAGGACATTTACATGGTACAACCCCCATGATTTGTTGAAAGGGGGAAAGAACATCTGGTATGCAAGCTAAACAAGTCTATTTATGGTTTAAAATAGGCTTCTAGGCAGTGGTATAAGCATTTTGATTAAGTTGTGCAGTCTTTTGGTTTTGTGGAAAACAAAATTGGTCATTGTATCTACATGAAGCAACACAAGTCTTAATTCATTTTCACGATTTTATATGTGGATGACATAATGTTAGTAAGTTCACATATGCAGCTGCTCAATGAAACCAAGCAAATGCTCTTTAACAGCTTTGACATGAACATGACATTCAATATGGAACCTTGGGGAGAGGCTTATTATGTTTTGGGTATTGAGATTATGAGAAACTAGCACCATAGAACCTTGGGGCTATCTCAGAAAAGTTACAGAGTCTTGAAGAGATTCCATATGGAAACTTGCAATAACGGTGATATTCCCATTGGTAAAGGAGATAAGTTCTCTCTTTCATAGTGCCCTATAACTGAACATGACATTCAAGCTATGAAGGACAAGCCATATGCATCTCTAGTTGGTAGTGTAATGTATGCACAAGTATGCACCAGACCTGATTTAGCTTTTGCATTAAGTGTACTAGGAAGGTTTCAATCAAATCCTGGTATTGCACACTGGAATGCAGGTAAAAAGGTACTAAAGAAGACACAAAGCTATGTATTAAGCTATCATCGAGTCCAAAACTTGGAAGTTGTTTGTTATAGTGATGCTGATTTGGGAGGCTGCATTGATGATAGAATGTCCACGAATGGGTATATTTTCATAATGGTTGGAGGTGCAGTTTCATGGAGAAGTAGAAAGCTAACCACAAAGGTTGTTTCTACAATGGAGTCAGAATATATAGGGTGTTTTGAAGCAATGAGGCATGGTGTATGGCTGAAAATTTTGATCTGTGATATGAAGATAGTTAAAAGCATTAAAGAGCCAATCAAGATTTACTGTGATAACACCTCAGCTATGTTCTTTGCTAAGAACAACAGAAGGTCTAAGGCTTCGAGGCTCATGGACATCAAATACTTAAAGCTCCAAGATGAAATAAGAAATGGAATTGTTGATTTGGAGCATATTAGTACATTTAACATGGTTGCAGATCCATTAACCAAGGCATTACATGTAACTGCATTTCAAAGGCATATGCCAAACATGGGACTGCAAACAACTATTGATCATGTTTGAATGTGGGAGTAAGGTAATTTTTCACAACTTTAAGTATGTGTTTTGATTAGAATTTGTGCTTATGATGAATAAAAATTATATTACATGACGATGTAATACATTTGTGAAAGCTCAATACTAATCAGACATATGATGATGTTTGTAATTTTGTAGCAATAAAGAAAGAATGGCAGCTGCAGTGCCATTACTTACTTGACAAGCAATGTGTGAGTAATGCTTGTAATGAAGAGTTCTCTGATCCAAATGTTTTATTCTCAAATATGATCTCATTTGAATTCGATTAGTTTGTGATTTTAGTACAAATGGTATTCTAAATTGTATTATACTGTCTAAAGTTTAACTAATGCTTCTTTGAGTATGACTGAAAGATTTATTTCGACACATTTATCTTAGTGTTAACTTATTAGTTATTTCATTTAGATGTTTTGATCATTCTCATGTGGGAGAATGTTAGAACTCATATGTCAGAAGGGAATCAAACCATCTAATAAAGATATGAAATAACATGACTAAAAGGAGATATAAAGTAATGAATCTTATACATGTTGATCAATGTATAATATAAAGTGAGAAAACTATAAGTATTGTACAAAATGATGTAGAGGACAGTTATAAGGAGTTGCAAAATTGATAGCAACTGCCACCATGATAGGTGGAGTAGTTGCATCCTTATAACAAGGGTTTCGACCCCCTTTCTCGGGTAAGTTACAAGGCTCTCATAATGTAAATGCTCGTCCTATCGAGAGCAAGAGTTCCAATATGTTTCCAAGAGAAGGGAAGGTCTTAATCATATCTCAGACATCATGGCTTCAAGTGAGTCCCTTCCATTCATTGATTATAACCTGATACATTAGCAGGAATTAGGGTTAGTAATGTTGCATGCATTTATTACAGTACGTAGTTCATAAGCAGTGTTGTTAACGATCTATATGTGTTTAAGCAAACACATATATGTTTGTCTCATAATTCTTCCAACTTTTATATAATCAGTTGTGAAATGTAATTCAAAGCAATGCAAAAGTGTCATTGACAATATGTACTCTCTCTCTCTCTCTCTCTCTCTCTCTCTCTCTCTCTCTATTTAGTAACTAGGGAGTCTAGAACACCGAGCTGAATGCTTGCTGGTCAATGTACACAGTTTGATTTGATAAGTCCCCTAGTTATGGAATAAAATCATGGCCAGAAGCCCCATTTTCTCAATAAATATTCTTAACAAACTCCACAGGTGGCATGCACAAAATCTAGAAAGTTTACCAGTGAATCAATTTTTTTTTCTTGGATTAGGATCTCACTCTTCCACCTCTACATCAACTCAGAAAACCCTAGCAAATGGTAGTTTTCCTTTAATTACTTCTCATTTTCAATCAAACTGGTATTAATGCTGTGTATTCAATTAGAGAATTACCCAACTGAGTCCGACTGCGTGCCCCTTAAGAGCATCTGGGAAGAACATCTTCATCCGAGTATAGCTGTTGAAAGCAAAATATATGAGAAAAGCATTCCCACCAAAAGTTGCAAATAAATGCATATTTCTTTGCTTTTCTTTTTCTTTTGTTGAATGTATATATCTTATTACCCCCACAAAAAAGCTAGCGTAGGCAATCCAAAAGAAGAATCCCACCACATTCCACACAACCTATTTACCCCTTCCATTTTACCTCATCCCCAAAATACCCTTGTTTCATTTTCTTATATCTAATGGTTAATGATATTAAGTTTAACAAACCCTAATATACTCGCAGTGGTTACCTTTCCACTTCATTGCTTTGTCTAATTCTTATTCAAAAGCTGAAAAGAAGAACAAGTTTTTGATGTACAAAGAGAGACTTCCAGCTGAGCAAAACCTTATCTTCAATCTTCACGTTAGTATTACGGTTATCTGACTGAACTCTGACATTTTTTTTACTTTTCTTTATACAAAATTAAGAAGCAGCTGCATGCACACAACAAAAAATTCGGTGCACCCATTTTTTCTGTAATTTCCTAATGTAAAAGGTAAACTGCAAAAAGAAAAATTAGCCATTACTATCAGTTTAGTGATTTTTTTTGTTTTTCACAATATTAGCAGAGGTCACTAGCTCGAGTCCCTCTCTATATAAATTGGAACAAATAAAGAAGAAATGTTGTTCACACTTTCAGTTTTTTATGTTATATTTTGTTCATAAAATATTAACTTGAGAGTATAGGACGACAATTTAGAATTGAGAATAGCAATATCTAAAAAGAAAACCATTATCACTTTTTCCTAGCATGCGAGGTTCAACGGCATAATGTGCAAAGACTGCTTCTTTTCACATATATTCAACAAAATTGTGGATTCCGAGTGGACTAAGTGGTATTATGTTCTCACAGAATGTTACGAAACATCTTTTTCTTGAAGAAAAGGGAATGATGGGAAGCCATTTATATAGTTCCATAGCCAAATGTAGGCTTAAGCTTGACTCCTTTTTAACTGGTTAGTTCTTGAAGAATTCTTTCATTAGGTAGGTATCTTAGTTGTACACCACTTGAACAAAACCCTCTTCACCGATTGTTGAGAATGCTGGGGGGGGGGGGGGGGAGAATTATTGAAAGCAAACATTTAGGGGAAATTTAGTAGATAAAAGCCTAAAAATGTCAATCGGAAAGAAAGGGTAAAGGCAAAAGACTAAATTTCTCACCCCTCTCCTGTAACTTTCATCTCCACTGCCTCTCTACTTTCCTCTCTCTACACTTCTCCTTCATCACTAAGTCTTCTTTACCTTCGTCCTCCTCCTCCTTCTTTTTCTTCTACTACTACTTCTTCTTCTTCTTTCCAAATTGTTCTGCTAAACACAAAACAACATTGAAGCTAGTCTCTTTTACTCTCTCTCTCTCTCTCTCTCTCTCTCTCTGTTCTTCAATGGCAGAGAATGAGCCAGAGTCTAATTACGCTAAACACCAAAAGTTGGTCTCAGAACAACAAAACTATGAAACCCCAAGTAAGTTTTACAATCATTTTCTTTACCAAATTGCTCTAGTTGTAGTTTTCTTAGTTATTCTTTCACTTTTTCCGTCACAAGCTCCTGAGTTCTTCAACCAAAGTATTGTCACCAGAAGCTGGGAGCTTCTGTACCTTCTTCTTGTTGGCATAGCAGTCTCTTATGGCCTTTTTAGCAGAAGAAATGAGAAAACAGACATGGACAACAATCACACAAAATTTGATAATGCTCATTCATACGTGTCTAGATTTCCTCAGGTGCCAGTTTTTGGTGACGAGACTGAAACCTCACCTGGTTCTGGTGACAACAAGGTCCAAATATGGAGTAGCCAGTACTATCGTAACGAGCCGGTGGTGGTTGGGGCTCAGGAACACTCTGCTCTTAATGAACAGAAAGGTACCGCTTCACGAATCGGTGAAGAAACACTGCTTTTGCCGGTTAGGAGCTTGAAACATGTTCCCGAAAACTGGGATACCATAGAGTCTGTTAAAGAATCTAGTGGGGATTCTGGCTCTCTAAATAGGTCAAATTCGAGGTCTGGTTCAAAAAGGTTTTCGAGCAAATCGAACAAGGCTAAAGGTGGAGATTTTGAAGGGTTGGATCATCAAGAATTGGAGGAGAAGTTGAACGAAAGTGTTGTGCTTCCTTCTCCAATTCCATGGAGATCGAGGTCAGGAAGATTGGATGTGAAGGAGGAAGTTGATAATAATACTCCTCCAATGGAGGAATCTGTGTTTAGCCGCCAAGAGTCATGGGGTTCGAGGTCCCAAGGTTCTCGTTCTTCTCGATTAAATTCCATTTCTTCATCCCCAAAGGTGTCTCCTTCGCCATCACTTTCATCTCCGAAGAAGTCTTCTCCTTCACCTTCATTGTCATCATCAGAATCTCAAACAAAGAATGCAGAGGATTTTGGGGAGGAAGAAGAGCTTGTACAAATCTTCACCTCCCCCACCTCCGCTGCCTCCAACAATGTTTTACAAGTCATCATCAACGAGGCCGATCAAAGATGGGGTTTCATATGAGAAGGATTTGAGGAGAAGTTTCAGTAGTGGAACAAACAACAGGATTAAGAGCAATGGAGAATTTGTGACCGGCAGAGTGAATTCAGGGACCGAAACCAAGCAAAGAAGCTACGTTGATGGTTTATCAATGAGTAAATCAATTCGAACAACCAGAGCTGGTGAGAGCGCGGCAGGGGCTTGGAAGGTAAGGAAGTTGAAACAAGTTTGGTGGAGAAAGCGGTACGAAAGAAAGAAGGGTTTGATGAAACTTCTTTCAGGGCTGAGAAAATGCGACCTGAAAGTTTCCACAACATGTCAAAGTCTGTTTCTTTCAATGAATTTTCAGAGGCAGAGAAAGAACATTTTCTCGACAAGGTGGGTATGGAATCGGATGAAGAAACTGAAAACGAAGATGATGGCTTTGACGAAAACTTGATCTGGAAAGACATTAGGGAGATCCCAAAGACAACTCCAAACAATTATGTGTCTGTTTCAGGCAATGTGAGTGATGCAGGGCCAGATGTGGATAAGAAGGCTGATGAGTTCATAGCGAAATTCAGGGAGCAAATTAGGCTTCAGAGAATAGATTTGATCAAGAGATCGAGTGCTCAGATTAGTAAAAACTTATCAAGGTAAAACTTTTACGTTTGCCTTCCTTGGGTTTTATGTTGTAATTGACTTGGTATTTTAGCTTCTGTTTCAAAATTATGATCATGCTATACAAAGATTTTACATGCTTTTTGTATAGACAGTACACCAGTTGCACTGGGTTCATGTTATTAAAACTTTAAACTCATTGTTATATATAGTTTTCAGTTTCTGCAGCGACTCTTGAAAGCATGCCTTACGTAGGTAAATTTGTGTAGTAAGGCAAGAAACTATAAATGTGCAAGATTTTTATGTAAATGTGCATATTGAAAGTAGGTTCTTGGTTGAGAACAAACTAGAGACCAGAAGAAATAAATTCATTTCTGTATAACAACGTGGACTTGGGGATTAGGTTAAGTCTTGAGACAATACATGAAGTGTTTTCCAAGGCATGTTCTAGTTTTAATCCAAAGAGATCCTAATCACTATATTATCCTAAAACCAATTTTACAAATAATTGAATATTCCTCCATCTTATTCCAAGGGTTGAGAAATGTTAACGAGACTCTCTCAAAATGAAGCTCTTTTTGGACTCTGACAACTTACAATTTAATGTTAATTTTTGTGTCTATATTATAAAACATAATGTCAAAAATATAAAGTGACGAAGAGCCCATAGAAAGTTTCACTTTTGAGACTCTCTTATGGGTTTTGGTACATTGCACAACACCTAGAGAATAAATATAATTAAAAATACAACCGCTGACATGATTGTATTTGTATGTGGTAAAGCTGATTATGAACAATTGCAACGGATAAATGGGAAATTAAATTGTAAATTGGAGTGCAAGAGTGGTCAACTAATAATTTTATTTTATTCTATTTTTAAAAAATATTATTATTAAGGAGAGGAGGAGGCTTCAAAACTATTACATTAAATCAGGGAAGGGTTTCGAAATCGAAACGCATAGAGAAAAATCTAACACTCAATCCACTAATCCACTATGAATGATAACTTCACAGTCCAACTCCAAAAATACTTTTGACTTGATAGTTCCCAAATGAAATGGAATGGGTTTGTCAGAAGTGATTCCAATAAAAGTATCAAATATCAATGTTATAGGTGAAGGGTAAACCATACAATATCAAACAAAGTACAAGAGATTTACATGGTACGAAACCCTATCCAAATTGGACACAACTAGCCTAAATAAAGCATCAAAACGAAATAGGAAATACGAATCACGGCGCCAAAAATTTTTGCCCGTTACAGACTGATCACCTATCACCTCTAACCAGTCGCCCGTTGCCAAAAACTTCATCCGCTGCTTCTCTGCTTCTCCCTACTGATCGTGATCACCATTTTCCAAATTCTTATCCGACACTCTAATTTTAAGCCATAAATCACAACAATCTTCACATCGGCGAGAAATTAGCAATACGGTAATTCTAGGAGACCAAGTTTTAAAACCAAATTTTGTATACCAAATGATGTGTCATCAATAAAAAATGGGAATTGTTATTGGCACTCCAAAAATCTCTTTCTACACTCCAAACTTTCTATATTTTGAAAGAAAAATACACTTGTGAGGAGTGTAGAATGAGATTTTTGGAGTGCCAATAACCCTTCCCTAAAAAATAAGCACGTTAATCAATACATAAGTAATAATTCAATCATAAACTTCCAAAGCAAACACAAACTTCAAAATGAGATACCAAATTACAAACACAAACATGCACCAAATTCTTTAGAGCAGATCTCCACCATGGCTAAAAAAAACCAAAAGTCTTCAAAATTTAAAATTTCTTCCAAACCAAACGATTGCTAACCGCACTCCACAAAAGTCTTAAACATCAAGCTCCACCTTTCGAAACATGCAGAGTGAACAAACGTTCCCTCGAACACAACCGAATGGAAAGGGATTTGGCATACAAACTTCTAGAGTCACTTGTCTCGTTGAACTTTTCAGTATGGAATTTCGTCAACGATATAGAAGGCTTCATAGTGATTGGCGAACAAAGCCCAAGCGGAAACTTGAACTCTACACTATGTTTGGATGTAAAAATTTAAGATTACTATGAAATTTTAAAATGACGGAAATTGAAGTGACGGGATTTTATTTTCTAGAATTTGTGAATTTTCTTGTTTGGTTAATCTAAAAGAACAATGGAATTGAATACAGAATTTGTTATTTTTAACTCTCAATCATAGAAATTGGGAAATGACATATATTTACATGGAATTTAAACTTGGGATTGACTTTCGTTATAATGCGAATTCTAATTCCAATTGATAATAAATCCAAATCCTAATCAAATAGGTTATTTACAAAAATCTCTCCACCAAGCAAAGAATCCAACTGAGAAGTGCAAAACCCAGCCCAAATAAGACATAACTAGCCTAAATAGAACATCAAAACAAAACAGGAAACACGAACCACGACGCCAAAACTTTCCACACATAACAAACTAGTCTGCTGTCACCTCAAACTGGTCACCCGCTACCAAAAACTCCATGTCATTCTTCTCTGCTTCTCCCGAACGATTCGCGCAATCGATCACCACTTCCAAATTCGTATTTAACCCTTTAATTTGAAGCTATAAATCACAATAGGGTTTTCAAAAACCAAACCTAGGGTCTCAAGTATTGTTCAGCTTGAAGTCAAGGGCTTGTTTCTAGCAATCTTGGGCGAGAGTGTGAGGGATTAGAGAAGACAAACAAATTAAATGCTAAAGGATAAGGATTAAATAAAACCTAGTTAAATGAAGGTCAATCCGTGTTACATATTGTGGGGGACTTTTAGGTCGAGGTGGACTTGGGCTTTGAGAACGTCATCTTGCCTCCCTAGGTTATGTTTTGTACCAAGTCCCAGAATGGCTTGCTCAACTGAGGCACGGTGTAAAAGCTAGAAGTTCACTAGTTTAGCGTGTAGAGAGAGAAAGGGGGAGAGCTTGGGTGGTTGTATTGTTGGATAATCTGGGTTTCCTAGGGTGACAGCAAGGCTAACGGTGGCTAGATGATAAGCTCATATTTATACATATTTTACATCAAATTCTCTCGTCTTTTCTTAGTTAGTTTCTTATATTTTTGAGTTATTTACTTTGTTTTTGTGTTTTATCGAATTTATCTAGCTAAGAAAATAAAAATAGCACAAGTGTGATTTTAAGTAATAAATTCGTCATTTCTACCTTGCTCACTTATTTTATTGTTGTAACTTAAGAAAACATTTTGGCAGAAAAATATAAGAAAGGGAAGGCCTTAGGCAGTGGATGGCACACTGACAGTGAAATAATAAAAGACAGAAAGAAGGTGCGGGGAACAAAGAGAAAAGGCAGGCGCAGGAGCACTGCGGAAATAAAAAAAAATAAGAAGGAAATGGTGAGTGGAAATAAAAGGGCACGCTGCCTTGAGGAGTGGGGAGAGACGTGAGGAGCCTCGGGGAGGACTGACAGGGGGAGCTGGCGAGACAAGCGGGAGACAGGAGCTGGCGACACTGACGCGGGACAGAGGGCACGGACGAGGCAGGAGGAGCTGCCTTGTGCAGCTGGAAAGAGTGACTGTGCAGGCAAGAAAAGAAAATAAAATAAAAGGAAGTGGGGGAAGCACAACAAGAAAGAAAAGAAGGGAAAGCTGCCCTTGGCAGCTGGAAAGAAGAAGCACAGCGAGAGGGATGTGCTGGCAGTGCGTGAAGCCAGCTGAAAAGAAAAAGAGAAGTTGCCCTTTGTGCTGGCAGCAAGACAGCAAGGAAAAGCCGCGCAGAAATGAGGAAATAAAAGGAAAGAATGAGGGAACTGTGCGGGGGGTGCAGCGGGAAAGAAGAAACAGAAGCTGCAAAGAGGGGGGCGTTCGATAAAGGCTGCCATTGGCAGCAAACGAGCGAGGGAAGGCAGTAGCTGCTCTCGACGGGAGGAAAGAATGAGAAGCTGCCATTCGTGGCAAACCAAGCGACGGGCAGCAAAGAAACGCAGAGAGCTGCTCAGGCAGTTAGACAGAGAAAGCAGAGGAGCACATCCTCATTTGGTTTTATTTTTCTTAAACTCATGTTTAATTTAATTTGCTTTTCAATTATATTAAACATGTGTAATTAATTTCTGTTTAGTTAGAGGAGAATTTGAAACCATGGATAAATGTTTATTATGATTTGATTTACTCCAGTTATGAATTCTTGAACGTTGGATGTGGTTTATTTTTCTGATTTGATTAAGAACTTGTTTATGTATGTGGGTTGAGGGTCGACACTTAGTTTGCATGCTTAGACTTGATGCTAGGATATAAGGGAATTTCACCTAATCGTTATGAACTTATATTCATGAGTAGTAAAAATCGCTAGTCACGATTGTGTTTAGTAAACCCTAGGTTGGATTAACATGCGTATTCCATAGTTATGAATGCCTAGTCGATGCTTATGATTTTCATAGAACTTAATGATTCTTGCTTGTATCTCTATTATGCAATTCATGTAGGGAACTTGTAGGGAATGTTTTGGGTTGTCGTATGCAATCATCCAACCCAATAACTTGTGGAAAATCTGAAGGTTAATTTAAGCGGACCTAATTAACTTGGAGCATTGTCATTTATTCGTTTGTTGAAATCATAACTGGGAATCAAATTATATGCATATATTCATGTGTGGATAAGGACCCCTCTAACTAACGTCTCATCATTCTATAAAATATATTTTCTTTGAAGTTTGTTTTTTTTAAGTTTCTGTTTTAAATTCAATTTCGTCAAAAATCAATCCCCCATTTATTTTAAAGTGTTAGATTTGTTAGAAATAAATTTAGTTTGTGTTTTCTAGAGTCTTGAATTATTTTGAGTCTTTTGATTTGTTTTAGATTATTTGTTAGTTTTATTTTGAGTTATTCTAGTTAAGTGTTTTGAGTCTAGTTTAGTGTTTTAAATTTTGTTTTTACGTTTTTAATTTAATTTTACTTTGGTTAGCATCCCTAGTTAATCCCCGGTTAGAACGATCCCTACTTACATCATTACTACAATTGTCACAAATAGGGTTTAATTTGTGCGTTAGTTAATTTTCGCATCAAATTTTGGCGCCGTTGCCGGGGATTAACAACTTTGCTAATCCCTTTATTTTTGTTGTTTTTGTTTATGTTTATATTGGTGTTTGTGTATTTTACTTTTGATATTTGATTTATTTTTCTTTCTTTGATTTTAGGTACAAATGGAGCAAGACATGGCACTTGCGACCATTCAAGCTCAATTGGCACAGCTCACTGCTCAATTTACTCATAATGCCGAAAGGACCACAATGCAAAGTGCCCCTACATTTGATGTGCCCTATGGGCAAGGTTATCAAAGTCCTCAATTTTCTGCAAATGAAGATGTTTGGGGATATCAAGGCTATAACCAATCAAGGGGCAACATGTTTTCCAACGCTTGCAATTCAGATTGGAGAGGTAATTCAGATTATATGTGGGATGAACCTCAACAATTTCAACAAGGTGGATATTGGCAGCAAGACGAGTTCTATTCAAGACCTATGCAGCCACCACAGCATCCCCTAAAACAATTCCAATCAAATCAAAGTATGCCCGTGAATTATAATGAAATTCTTGAAGGACTAATTTCTTTGACGCAGGGTTCACAAAAAGAAGAACAATTGCCGCCATCGGAAGAGTTCTATCAGTGGCCATATGAACCGTCACAGCCACCACAACAATCAGCCCAATTCAATTCAGGTACGTCCTTGAATAATGATACACTTAATAAGTTACTCACCTCTTTGAATCAGGGAGTAGAAAATCAAAACCAGGAGATGCAAGACCGAGTCAAAAGAGTGGACGAATTGGATATGCAAGTTGGGCAGATTGTGGAATTCATGGCACAGATTCAAGATCAAAGTGAACTTTCCAACTCAAACATTGCAAATTCAAAGGCAGAAGTTGAAATCGATGAAGCCATCACTTTGGAAGGTGACATGAAGGATGAAGCTGTCCCAGAACCATCCAAACACAGCCCGAACATGGATGAATTGCTGCTGCAAGCAGAAGAGGAGGAGGACGACCTGGGCAGTTTAGAAGAATTCTTGCTGCAAGCTCCTCAAATCCCTATGTCATCCAACTCAGGTGA
This sequence comes from Malus fusca, assembly GCA_035220775.1. Taxonomy (NCBI): domain Eukaryota; kingdom Viridiplantae; phylum Streptophyta; class Magnoliopsida; order Rosales; family Rosaceae; genus Malus; species Malus fusca. The sequence goes on along the minus strand of CM069064.1, from coordinate 8,727,138 downwards.
GGAAGTTCTAAATTCACTTCATTCTAACATTATTCCACCGAATGTCCTTTGTCCTTGCAGGTTTTTTATTCCAAATATCAAAGAGAGTGAAAAAGACATTGTGGAAGCTCTTCCAAAGGTGCAAAGTGATATCCCAATTCTTGGTGCACCAAAACAAGTTCCCGATGGTATTGAAACGTTCAAAGAACCTTGCACACCAAGAAAAGGGATTCAAGAGAATGAAGTGGCCGGAGAATATGTTGAATGCATCAAAGAGGATGTAGTTGAGACAACCAATGCCAAAGAAGTTGAGTTTGATAACAAGGGCCATGTCACAATCATCACATGCAATCTGGCTAAGTGCAAAGTCCCTGAAACTTTCAAGGACGTGGTGTTTGTGATTGAGTTTGAACGAGATAGTAAGCCATCTTCTCCATTTTTAATTTTATGTTATGCTAACAATCTAATTTTGATGATTCAGGCACCGTCATTAGAACTTAGACCATTGTCGGATCATTTCAAGTACCACCGCCCATTCAAGGATAAATCCTTGCATTTGAATAAAGAAGGGAGGCCTAGGAATCGCCCACAATCAGATTTGCATTCCTAAACCCTTCTCTTTACTGCTTTCATTTTGTTTTGTTTATTTAGTTGTGATATTTGTTTGGGAGATTAAACATAGTCTTTTTACTTTGATTTACTTATTTTACATTGATATTTTTTTTTTAAAAAAAAAATATAATAATAATAAACATCCATATAATTTAAAAAAAAAAAAAAAAAAAAAAATACTTATATTTATATATATAATTAAATAAACTTAAAAGCATAAATATTTTACAATAATGTGAACTAATAGCTTTCATTGGTCGTTGGTAGGTGGTGCCTCGGAGGTCGACGGAGCCCCAGAAAGACGAAGCGCCAGAGTTGGATCATTCGGAGCCTCAATACTTGGTGCAGCTCCCGAGCACGAAGGCAACATAAACCTCGGGAGTAACGCCATAAACCGTTGATGATCACTCTGAATCCGCACTTCGGACTCCTGCAGCTGATCAAGCTTCCTCTTCATGCTTATTGAGTAATTAGTTGCGAGCATGTGCAACTCCTTATTCTCATGCCTAAGCACTCTGACCTCTTGCCGAAGACTAGCCACTTCAGCCATCAACGACTCAACCTGACGAGTTCGAGCAAGAAGACGTTGGCCCATGTTTGAGACTGAGCCTGCACATCGGACGCTGTAGGCCAGAGAGTCCTGAACAGCCAGTTCGTCGGACCGCCTGGAAAGTATCCTAGTGTCTCTAGGAGTGAGCAGATTTCTGGCCACCACCGAAGCGGTTGTATCATTCATCATCATGGAATCCCCAACTGTAAGAGGACCATTTGGGGATATGAAGGACGGCTGCCAAATGTTGGTTGGAGAAGACATATCAATATCTTCCCCAATATTCAAGTTAAGGCGACGGTCAGAAGGGCAAGACATATTTGAAGGTGTGAAGAAAAAGAAGAGGTCGAACTGATCAAGATTAAAAAAATACTCGGAGGGAGTGTTTACAGGAGAGAGCTCAAGTGTGTTGTGGAACAAAATTAGCGCCTCTATAAAAAGAAGAAATCAAAGAGGCGCTCCTCAGAAGTCGAAGAGGCAAATCTCACAAATCAAAGAGCCGGGTTCCTTTCTCAAAAGACGGACTCCGTCTCAAAAGTCGGACGCCGTTCTCAAAAGTCGGGTTCCTCTCTCAAAACACGGAGCGGTCAGGAATCACGAGGCGAGCAGCTTTTCCAGTTTTGTCGTCATTCGTCACGCGCATTGTCAGCTTTGCGGAAATTACGGGCAGCTTTGTCAGAAAGCGCGTAACTTGTACTGTTCATCCATCCACCGGCTGCCGACAGGGGTAAAGGAACAGTTTCGGTTGTGAAGAATCATTCCTATAAACGTCTACCTTCGCCATCCATTGCAAAGGCAAACCCCCTCAGCACTTCTTCATCTCCGAAAATGCATTCCCAACGAAGCCTCTCGAGTTACTCTGTGTTTCTCATTCCCTGGGATACCTTTGCAAACAAGTCATCAAGAGCTAGAGTATTTCATATCATGAAGGTTGAAAGCAAGAGTATCTCATATCATGCTTTCTCCCTGTCCTTTTCCTTGTCTTTGTGACAAGGAGAAAGCGAGCAATCAGCCAGCACTTGGTGTCAATCTTCCGATCTAAGAACCGACTGCCTGGAAATCCTTCCTGATTGCTTACCTAGCATTGCTCTCGAGTGCTCATCTTCAACTGCTGATGTACTTCCGAAGAAGACGCCACATCTGCCTGGAGAACAGATAAGGCAAGTGAAAATGATACCTTGAAGCATGTGGAGGCAAGGTGCTACTTCATCTTCAAGATCAAGTCTCATTTTCCTTGCTAAGAAGTTCCCCAGCCCAGTTCAAGAATAAACCTGTGGAACGATACTTCTTCAAAAGCAAATGTATCTCATATCATCAGAGTCAAAGGCAAAGATATCTCATGGCATGTTTTTCCTTTACCCTTGCTCTTGCCTGCGAGACAAGGAGGACGAAGGCAATCGGTCGGCACTTGGACAGATTGAACAAAGAAACAGACCACCACCTCTACCTCGTGCCTACCTGCCGTGCAGAAGAAACAAGCAGAGAAGAATGCAGCCTGCAGACTCAATCAACCCGGCAGAAGGAATCCGAGTTGAAACCAAGAGCTCGAGAAGCTTCAACAACAAATGGACGCAGCAGTCGCCAAAGAGCACAGCCTCGCTGTACAAGGACATCAAATCACCACCACCAATCAAGTCTCCTTTTCCCTGCTAAGAAGTTCCCTAGGCCAGTTCAAGTTCAAAGCTGTGGAAAGTCAACAAGCACGACCAATGATCACTTATTAGTTTTATTCATTGTCTTTTATTTTCATTTTCAATTTTTCGTTTGTTTTTTTTTTTTATATTTTCTTGCGTGCTTAACTGAATTATTTCTTTTCTTTGCAGGAACTTTTGGTTATTTCCACCCTTGAGGTTGATTGCAGAATTTAAGCTTCGGGGTCATCGCTTGATTTTACTGCAAATTAGGGAAGTTTTCAGTCCTATTGCTTTATTTTGTTTCTTTATATTTATTTATTTTATTTTTATTTGCATTTTATTATATTTTCTGACATTGGGGACAATGTCTAGTTTAAGTGTGGGGGTAAAGAGTATAAAAATGACCAAATTGAAAATTTTTGTACCTTCGACTTTGAACTGGTTTCATTTGTTTCCATGTTATTGCTTTGTATTTTCTTAATTAAGTTGTTGTTTTTTAAAAAAAAAAAAAAAAAAAAAAAAAAAAAAAAAAATCGGAACATTTAAAAAGAATCCAAAAATATTTCCTTGTTTTCCTTATTGTTTTGAATTAGATTTTTTTTTGTTAGTTTCCCGACCCAATGATATAATTGGATAAAATTTGAACCATGATGATCAAGAACTTAGTTAACATGTGTTGTGTGAAATTCCTAATTCTCGTGTTAGTTTTGTACATATTTGATTATCTTTGAAAAACTAAACGCACATAGCCTTGTTGATGTGAAACTAAAGCATGATTTAAAGCTCCATATGTGAATTTAGTGACCATATACATCCTATGTGAGTTTTTGAGCCTATTGAAAGTGTGTGCATTTTTCATACACTCTTATTCTTTCATGTGTGATGAACTTATGTGAGATACTTCTCTAGAACTTGCATAACGATCTTTCGAAATATTTGTCATTGATTGCATGAACTTGAAAATGATAGAGGCATTAGGTTTACCACCATGGCCCAAATAACCTTGTTTCCCAAAGAAAAATGATATCATTAGATTGCCAATTTGAGCCGTATTTGTGAGCCTTTTATTTCTTATCACCAGATATGTCTACCCTTATGCCTGAAATATTTTTTTTCCTTACCCTTTCCAAGCGAGCTAATGAGTAATGCGAGATTGTCTTATGAGAAACGTTTGTGAAGTACTTTGAAGGTGTTTGGCAAAAGAATAAGTGTGGGGGTTTTTCATATTTATTTCTGTATGAAAAAAAAAAATAATAAAAAAAAAAAAAACAAGAAAGAAAGAAAGTTTGTTTATAAAGAAAATAAAAAGTGTTTAAAGTTTCAGTTAAGGGTGTGGTTGGAGGTGCTAGAAGAATAGCTGGAAAGCTTGAGTTCTTATAAATCTAAACAAAAGAATTGCTTGCAATGTAGCTTGGAACTTGTGTTTACCTATTCTTTCGTTTCAATAACCCTCGCCCTAAACCTCATTACGTCAAATAAAAGTCCTCTTGATTTAAGTTTTGCAATTATGATTGTGGAGAAGTGATCTTTATGCAAGCTTATGGTAGAACTTTCACATTTGATTCTTTGAGCGAAACACATTAAGACTAAACACATGTGTGATTAAGTGTATATCCAGTGAGAAGGTCGCTAGTTTGCATATGGTGATTTTAAAAATAAAAATTTGAAATTGCATTAGCATGGCTATCTCACACACTACACTTCAAGGATGATTCAAAGATTACTGCTAATATTTGAATAAGGAAAATGAACTTGGATTAGCTTGTTGGTGTTAGCTATGGTTCTTGATGATTTGTGTTCTCGAATGAAATTCTATGAGGGTCACATAAGGGGAAGCTAATAATTTTCATGTTATTACTTTTTCATGTTTTCGTTGTTTTCTCGAGGACTAGCAAAAGCTAAGTGTTGGGGTATTTGATAAGCTCATATTTATACATATTTTACATCAAATTCTCTCGTCTTTTCTTAGTTAGTTTCTTATATTTTTTAGTTATTTACTTTGTTTTTGTGTTTTATCGAATTTATCTAGCTAAGAAAATAAAAATAGCACAAGTGTGATTTTAAGTAATAAATTCGTCATTTCTACCTTGCTCACTTATTTTATTGTTGTAACTTAAGAAAACATTTTGGCAGAAAAATATAAGAAAGGGAAGGCCTTAGGCAGTGGATGGCACACTGACAGTGAAATAATAAAAGACAGAAAGAAGGTGCGGGGAACAAAGAGAAAAGGCAGGCGCAGGAGCACTGCGGAAATAAAAAAAAATAAGAAGGAAATGGTGAGTGGAAATAAAAGGGCACGCTGCCTTGAGGAGTGGGGAGAGACGTGAGGAGCCTCGGGGAGGACTGACAGGGGGAGCTGGCGAGACAAGCGGGAGACAGGAGCTGGCGACACTGACGCGGGACAGAGGGCACGGACGAGGCAGGAGGAGCTGCCCTGTGCAGCTGGAAAGAGTGACTGTGCAGGCAAGAAAAGAAAATAAAATAAAAGGAAGTGGGGGAAGCACAACAAGAAAGAAAAGAAGGGAAAGCTGCCCTTGGCAGCTGGAAAGAAGAAGCACAGCGAGAGGGATATGCTGGCAGTGCGTGAAGCCAGCTGAAAAGAAAAAGAGAAGCTGCCCTTTGTGCTGGCAGCAAGACAGCAAGGAAAAGCCGCGCAGAAATGAGGAAGTAAAAGGAAAGAAGGAGGGAACTGTGCGGGGGGTGCAGCGGGAAAGAAGAAACAGAAGCTGCAAGGAGGGGGCGTTCGATAGAGGCTGCCATTGGCAGCAAACGAGCGAGGGAAGGCAGTAGCTGCTCTCGACGGGAGGAAAGAAGGAGAAGCTGCCATTCGCAGCAAACCAAGCGACGGGCAGCAAAGAAACGCAGAGAGCTGCTCAGGCAGTTAGACAGAGAAAGCAGAGGAGCACATCCTCATTTGGTTTTATTTTTCTTAAACTCATGTTTAATTTAATTTGCTTTTCAATTATATTAAACATGTGTAATTAATTTCTGTTTAGTTAGAGGAGAATTTGAAACCATGGATAAATGTTTATTATGATTTGATTTACTCCAGTTATGAATTCTTGAACGTTGGATGTGGTTTATTTTTCTGATTTGATTAAGAACTTGTTTATGTATGTGGGTTGAGGGTCGACACTTAATTTGCATGCTTAGACTTGATGCTAGGATATAAGGGAATTTCACCTAATCGTTATGAACTTATATTCATGAGTAGTAAAAATCGCTAGTCACGATTGTGTTTAGTAAACCCTAGGTTGGATTAACATGCGTATTCCATAGTTATGAATGCCTAGTCGATGCTTATGATTTTCATAGAACTTAATGATTCTTGCTTGTATCTCTATTATGCAATTCATGTAGGGAACTTGTAGGGAATGTTTTGGGTTGTCGTATGCAATCATCCAACCCAATAACTTGTGGAAAATCTGAAGGTTAATTTAAGCGGACCTAATTAACTTGGAGCATTGTCATTTATTCGTTTGTTGAAATCATAACTGGGAATCAAATTATATGCATATATTCATGTGTGGATAAGGACCCCTCTAACTAACGTCTCATCATTCTATAAAATATATTTTCTTTGAAGTTTGTTTTTTTTAAGTTTCTGTTTTAAATTCAATTTCGTCAAAAATCAATCCCCCATTTATTTTAAAGTGTTAGATTTGTTAGAAATAAATTTAGTTTGTGTTTTCTAGAGTCTTGAATTATTTTGAGTCTTTTGATTTGTTTTAGATTATTTGTTAGTTTTATTTTGAGTTATTCTAGTTAAGTGTTTTGAGTCTAGTTTAGTGTTTTAAATTTTGTTTTTACGTTTTTAATTTAATTTTACTTTGGTTAGCATCCCTAGTTAATCCCTGGTTAGAACGATCCCTACTTACATCATTACTACAATTGTCACAAATAGGGTTTAATTTGTGCGTTAGTTAATTTTCGCATCACTAGAATACTCAAAAGAAGGACCTGGAAGATACTAAGGTTACAGAGCGATGTTTCTGGGTTTCTTTGGTTCTCTGTGTAAAGCTGGAGGATTATTGGGATCCCTTCTCTAAAGTATACAACCTATATTTGTAGTTGGAAAATTCCTTCCCAAGGAATCTTTATTTTGGATTTGTTTCTCCCTCCCATTTCTCCCTAGTTCCCAAGGAAGCTAAGCCCTGAACTCTGCAGAGCGCCTCATGGTTTTCGCGCGTTGAACTTCTACGTAAGCTAGGAAGGGAAAGTTAGCATTCAATGCCTGTTTTGAAGGCTTTTACGTGAACTTAGGGCTGGAATCTGGTTTAGTCCTAACTAAACTAGTTAACTAGCTAGGGAAAAAGGTAAACTAGACTAATTCTCTCTGAATATCTGCCTACTTGGACTTCAAAGGTTATGAGCTAGGATCTTTGGGCCCCAAAGCAGCCCAAAGTCTTCCGTAACCTTGGTTCCACATAGGCCCAATGAATTTATGTAACCATCCACACCACAATTCACTTGACAAGCCCCCAACATGTGACATGGGTTTTTTTAGCTGAAAAATAGACGTGACTTGATTTATGAATATCCAGTCTAATTACAGTAGCATGACATGTTTGTAAATATACTTCTTCCTTGATCTAGCTCCTTTGCATGAATTTGGGCTTGTATGACAATTGGGCTTCGAGGCTTGGTTGGGTTTGCTCATGACATTTTCAAGCTTCAACACATATCAAAGTGAATGTATTTTGTTGATTGAAGGATTAAGTACCTAAACCCAACCTTTTAATGTTAATCGTGAAGAACCCAGTTAGTCGGTGGATTTTGAATATAAATGTTGGGCTTGGGTTTCAGTGGTGGTTGGTTGAGCTTGGAGGTGGCGGAGGCTTAATTTTTTCCAATCATCATTTTTGTTTTCATTTTCCAAGTTATTAATTTTTACTATTATTTTAGTGCCTAAGTAAGCTAAAAAGTGTGATCTATTGTTGCTACATGTACATTTAATGAAAAATTATTTGAGGCTGTGGCAGTCCTATTAGATTAGGAATGTGATCGTGTAAATCCTATCATATTTGGGATATCCTTATGGGATTCTACTATATCTCTTAGACTATATTATCCTATTAGAGTTGTAATCTTATTGGGGTAAGGAATTTACCTTCCCTACTACTATAAATAAAGACACAATGGGGTGAGATAACGCACACCTCACAATTTACACACCTCACATAACGTGTTGCCGTGCCCCCTCTCTCTTTCTCTCTCTTTCTCTCTCCTATTGTTGTCGTCTTCCCCAAACAAAATTGGGCCGCCATCTGCACCGTTTTGCAGACCATCGACGGCTTGCAGCCGTCATCTTTGGTGATGTCAGTCGCTTTCAATGACAAAATCACGAGATTCTAATTACGATCTCGTCTGGAATTTTGAAGATTCAATTTGAATCTTCGAGTTCTTGGACACCCATGGTGTTATCGCTATGGTCTTTGATGCTAGCTGCCTTCCTCTATGATGCTTCCACCCTCCACTAGCAGCTGCACACACAGCCGTCTCTACCATGTTTTCCGGCAAACCCCCTTGCCTTGTTGGGGATTGTTTTCAGAACAAGCATGCATCAGTTGGGCCCTATCACAGGCCAACCCGCCTAGCATTTTTCTCTTTTGGGCTTATGTTCACTTGGTCCACTTCTAGCTAAGGCTGATTTTTTTTTCATTCACAAACCAAGCCCACTTGGGCTTCTTTTACTTTGGCTCGCATACCAGCATGCTACTGGGCTGTTCCTCTCGGCCCGTGATATCGCAGCAAGCATGCAACTTGCTTTGCAGGTTTTTGGGTTGCCCAATGAAGGCAACCCGAGCCCAATTTGGGCCTTATTTTTCTTGTGTGGCATGCAACCAACATTAAACAATTAATGGGCCTAGACAAAATATTATTTTTGCTTCTATGATCGACCGTGAATGGTCTCGATCTATTGAATTAATTAAAATGACCAGAAGTCCATTAATCTGACACGACATCCAAAATTATTGGCCTGAAGCCCACTTTTGGACATTAACGATTCAATATTTTATTTCTTTTCTTTGAATCGTTGACTCCCTTTCGTAGTCCCGAAGCACTCACACTTGAGTTCTTGAAGCAACCCAAATCCACTACACTTAGTTGTATATTGTATTATGTGTTTTTACATGTACCTCTTTTTATGAACTAGAAGTTCATAACTAAACTTGAACTTCTAGTTTCGAATTTAGTGCCTTTGAAACCCGAAGTTTTCATAAAACAATGCACCCATGAAAACCATGTCTTAGAACCCCGAATGTTCTAACTTTGATGCTTATGGATATCTTATTCCCATAACACCAATCACAATCATGTTCCCTCCAATCAGTGGATTGTCGAACCGTAACAAGTTCGATTTCACTGATTTGGACGTTTCTTGACTGAAACCACTTTATGTGGGTACAAGACATGAATCTCTACTTGACTATCAAGAAGCTGAGTAACCATTGAAGCCAACAATAGCATGGAATACCGGAATAAGCCTTCGCCATGATCTTTATTCGAAGACTTATACCCAAAGCATTACAAACGGAAGTACCTCCTGAATGAGGAGTCCATGGCTCTTTGGCTCACTTCTACAGACCGTTTAATCATGAAAGACATTGCCTAAAGCACACCATGATTACGTCCATGAATGAGTACAACTTTGAAGTTTATAAATCCGATCGACTTTTGACTGGAGAATACTTTTCTCATCTTTCCTTGTTTCTAACTCGCTCTTGAAGCAACAGTGTAGAGAACGGAAGTTCATTCTCGAATCTGATTACTACCACACTTGTGAGTGAAAGGTACCCCAACAATTCGGCTAGGAGGTACTGAACGGTGTAAACCCAGTTTCGGCTGAAGTCTATTGAATAGTGGTGCCCTGCTTCGGTAGGGATGCACCAAATGGCATGCTCTGCTTCAACAGAGGTGCACCGAACGGTACTAATCTGCTTCGGCAGAGGCCTACCGAACAGACCCCTCCAACTTTGGCTAGAGCCTGCCGAACCCAAGTCTGGGTCTGTCTATCTCACAATCCAATTTCGAGTTTGTTTTTACAACATATGGTAGAATCAGGGCCTGCCAAGGTGTGGCATCATGCCCGAAACGTGATCCTTGACACGTAAGACCTAAAACTTCAAGAATTAGGGATATTGTTCCCAAACCTCAACCCTGCAGAATCTACTTCCGTCTCGATATAATAGATCATTGGTTATGCACCTGTTTATGCCCCTTCCAATGTCGTTGAGGAGTACCATTCTAGTAGTCCATATGTGAGACTAATTTTGCTCCCCCTAACATCGTTGGAATAGCAGAATTTTGACATGGATGGCCTTGTTGGCCAAATCCCTTTAGTAACTTTGGTTTACTTTGTGAACATTTTTCTATGTTCTTGGATTCAAGTTTGGCATTTGTTTTAGTTATGGATAATCTTATCGATATTGTCCTCGAATATGAGTTAATTGAATCATGTTTCTTTTATACATGTGACCGAATTTAATTAAATACATGATTAGGTATGAATGCGATACTACACAGACTAGCTTTATACCTAAATCACATCTCTAGCAACGACTTTAGGTCTATCCAACCTGATTAAGAGCATTGGCAATGGTACTAAATTACCATTTCAGAGACCTTATATTCTCCCATTCCAAAAGAATGCCATTGAGTCTTAAGGATATTTGAGATGAAAATAATCATGAATGAAACCACTGATGGAAAATATAGTAGAATATCTTTACACCATCTCCAAAAATGAGCTTAAAGCTTTGTTTTGGGACCAATGGGCTGTCTCCCAATTGGGAACATGCCACATGTGACAGGTCTAGAGTTGGGTGATTGAGCAGTTTACTTACTTTGACACTACCATTTGGGACACTTAAGTCGAACAATGATGCCACGACACATGTCCTTACCCGAAGTAAGCACAATTTGCCAAGCCTGCTCATTGAGGAAATTGATTTTCTACATTATCCCTAGCAAAGATACAAAACAACCCTTTTTCACAATGGATTCAAGGGAATATATGTGGACTAATCCAACCAAAATGCGGACAATATAAATACTTTATGGTTTTGGTTGATGAATCGACAAACTGGTCACATGTTTATCCTCACACATTGTTGCTAAACCTTCTGGCCGATTATAAGGTTTCACCACCCTAATTATCCCATAAAGTCTGGAGGACTGGATAATACCAGAGAGTTTATATCGAAGGTTTTCGATAAGTATTGCATGTCTTTTGGGTTTATAATTGGACATTGAATTCCCATGTTCACCCCAAAATAACCTTGCAGAGTGATCATAAAGAGCAATTTAAATGATTGCCTGGACCTTGGTACATGCACCAAGCTTTCAATTTTTGCCTTGGGTTATACAATATTGTATGCAGCTATGTTGGTCCACCTTGAAACCCATTGCCACCCAACTTATTTGATGTTACAATTGGTTACTGGTACAAACCTGACGTTTCGTACTTACGCATTTGGGTGTGCATTTTATGTGTCAAGTTGCGCCGCCGCAACTTACCAATATGGGTCCTCAAAGAAGAATGTGAATCTTTGTCGATAATGATTCTCCTTGACACTAGCTCTTTAGAACCCTTGCACGCGATCTCTTTACCGCTCATTTTGCAGATTGTCACTTCAATGAGACAATCTTTTCGCTGTTATGGGGAGATAAGAATATCAATGTTCCTGTAGAATGGCGCGAATTTCCACGAACTTTGCCCACTATGTCTCATCTCAATCCTCATACCGCATAAGTGTGATGAATTCTAGCTTTCAGAATGTTGCTCCAGACGCATTCCTCTAATCTAGCTAAAGTGACGAGATCATATACCAGCTGGAAACATGCCTTTAAATGACGGTTTGGCCCCCTATGTTGGACGGTTTGGTACTTTGGCGGATAGCCAATCAATCTGTCTCGACCTGAAGCACAACAGATCATTCGGTTCATAGGATTCACTTCCCTAGAAGAAGAAGGTCACAGCACAAAATGCATCTATACTTGATCGTTGTCTCAAATCATTTCCATCTCATGAGATTAATCTGGATTACACCCGAGACTTGAAGTTCTTGGTTCAGTATACTAGTTTAGATGAGATAATGGAATTGGAATAAAATTATCATCGATGATGTTTTCACTTATATGGTAGCTACCGACTTAAATGAAAAGCGACGATATCGAACCATGTTCCGTTGATTAGTGACAACGTAGAATTGATTAGACAACCAAAATCACAATCCAGGTTAAATTTCTTACCAAAGTGTGTTTTGGACCTGTAGTTCCCACACTGCCCAAGGTAACCCTACTGTCACCACAAAAAATGGCCCTTTTGGGATGGTCAAAACGCGTCGCAAAAGCATAAAAAACGTCACAATAGCCTCTTTTATGATGGGCTTGCGACTGCCAATAACACATCGCAACAAAATGGTGTCATAAATGTTTGGTCGATTATATGCGACGCTTTGAGTACATCGCAAGTACTGTTTACTACGGGCTTGCGATGGCTACCTACGCGTTGCAAATAAGTGGCATCGGGTTTAGAAAAAAATATTGGGCATCAAATAGGACATAATGACATTATTTTAACAACTTCACTAGAACCTGCAACAAGAAACATTTTTGAAACAGATTGCGAAGCTCCTGACACATATGAACACACAGTGCTAGAAACAGATTGCGAAGCTCCTGACACATATGAACACAGCGCTAGAAACAGATCGCTAAGCTCCTGAAACATATGAACACAATTATAAGTAAAATTATACATGACCTAGGGGAGACAAAGTTGACATTCATATCACCTGCTTTGAATATTTCAGCTTTCCATGGAATTAATTGTAATCTCCCTCTTTCAGTGCCCTCAAACAACTGAATTTTTACAAGAGGAAACACAACATTTTCTAAGATACTTAAACACTAACATATATTACGATTTCTTCACTTATATGGGACATTCCTATTGCAAATAGTTTATCAGATATATCAGGAAAACTGGTACTTGTAGAATTAAACTACCAAGAAAAATGGCTAACCAGAATGTCTATAAATCCTTGGCAATACAAATCTAGAACATGCATACAACCAATTTGTTGCAATGACCCAATCAAACCTTTATATGGTTTCCCTCTGCCTCATTGCATTTTCCAATGTGGGTGTGGATAAACGACATGTTGATTGAGTCGCTTCCACTGAACAACTTCTGGAACCAAAATCCACAGTACTCAAGGGCCTTACTCCAGTTTCCCTCATGCTCAAAGGTAATGATTTGAGAGCTCAACTTTCAATACCATCACCACAACACAAGAAAAAAAAATATCCAAATATAAGAATATTCATATGTTTTGAATATAATTTATCTTTGGGACCTTGGACAGTACTATACATAGCCATGCTTACAAATAATAGTGTTTACCTACACAGAGACATCCTCAAAGCAGAGTGATTAACCAAACTCTCCACCATACCCTGAATGAATTGGAAACCTAGTTGAAATTACACATTTCATCTAACTCTGTGACCAAAAATTGATCATATTTTCACAATAAAGAAAAGAGCATTCTACCCAAGCACTAATTAAATGAATTCAATTTCCCCCAAACTTCTTTCTGGTCCAAATGTTCTAACAGTTCAAAATAAATTTTCCTAATCCCAAACAGCAGTACACTAACATTTACCTTATTTTGCCCTTCTACCCAACTTAAGGACAGCTAGTTTTCTCAGTATAATCGAACTAATGCACTGATTGAAAGAAGTACAATCGCAAAAAGATTTATACTAGCAAGTTTCAGTTCCATAATAATCAAGTTCTATCACATATTTTCATAATTTAAATACTAAAATAGAAGATAATTGGTAAAATTAATACCTTGCAAATAGAAAATTCTCAAAGTCCACTGCCCAGCATGATCTCCCAATTTCGCAGCTTTCTGATACAAAGCGATGACCTTCTCCTTGAAACCCTTCCCCAATATATGAGCTTGGTGTCCACCATAGCCATGGGGGACTTAGAAGCCGCACCCCTCAGAAATGCGTCGAGCGCCTTGTTCGTATTCGAACTGACTCATCTGCGGCTGTGCTTGAACCGCCTCCTCCACCGCGTGTACATCATCACCTTCCTCAGCTGCTGCAGCGCCTCGCACCAAGCCTTGCACCCCAACAACGGCGCTCAGACTCGGATGGTTGAGCGTCAACCCAATTCAGCAAGCATAAATATCAATTCAAAAAGAAAACCCTAAAAATTACTTAACTTACTGAATCAGAAAAGAGGGAAGATGGTTGTAGCACCAAATTGTTACTTTAGAGCTTATAACAATCAATCATCTGGAGGGATCTTGGTATGTCAAATATGTGGGAAAAGAGGTCATCGGGCTTTGGAATGCTTTCATAGAAATAACTTCTCATATCAAGGCAGTGCACCACCTACATCTCTTGTTGGGATGGCTGCTCAAGGCTCAAATGTTGCAACTGAAGACTCAAATATCCATGGTTTTTCAGCTGCTGATACATGGGTAGTTGACACAGGTGCAACTCACCACATGACATCAAATGTCGAAGTTCTAAATCATATCACTCCTTATAATGGTGATGCCACGATCACTGTTGGTAATGGAGAAGGTTTAGTGGTTCAAAATATTGGTTCCTATGTTCTTAACACTCAACAAAAGTCATTAATTCTGCAAAATGTGCTACATGTTCCACACATTACAATGAATTTGTTGTCTGTTAAGAAATTATGCAGAGATAATAATTGCTGGTTTGTATGTGATGATCTGATCTTCTTGATACAGGACAAAGCAACTCGAAGGATTGTGTACCAAGGCCAGAGTGATGATGGGGAGCTCTTCAAGATACCAATAATAGTGTTGTCAAGATCCAGAGTACCAAGTATTGAAAGATGTGCAGCTTTTGTTGGAAAGAAGCTAAAGACTGCAGTTTGGCATAAAAGGTTGGGTCATCCATCTGAAGAAATGCTTACTACAATGTTGAATAAGTCTGGAGTATTAGCTAGTATAGATTTGTCTCCATCTATATGTATTGCTTGTATTCAAGGCAAAATGACTAAGTTGCCTTTCTCTGTAAGTCCCGATAGGTCAAAAGTTGTATTTGAAAGGATACATTCAGATATATGGGGTCTTTCACCACAGAGGTCAATAGAGGGTTATAGGTATTACATAAGCTTTGTAGATGACTGCTATCGATTTGTATGGATTTTTCCGATGGTTAATAAATCCGATGCTTTTCCAATCTTTACCAAGTTTCTTGCATTTATTGAGAATCAGTTTAATGCTTCCATTAAAGTTCTTCAATCAGATGGTGGAGGTGAATATATGAGTAATGTGTTTAGACAGTTGTTGGAGATAAAAGGAATTATACACCAAGTTTCATGCCCCCATACACCACAGTAAAATGGTCTTGCTGAACGAAAACATTGACATTTAGTTGAGACTGTTATTAGTTTGCTATCAGATGCTCAATTACCTTCAGGATTCTGGTATCATGCTTGTTCTCATGCTGCATTCTTAATCAATAGGATGCCATCTAGAAATTTGAAGATGAAATCTCCTTATCAAGTTGTGTTTGGTTGTGTTCCTGAAGTGCAGCATCTTAAAGTCTTTGGTACTGCAGTATATCCTCTATTGAGACCATTCAATAAGAATAAATTGGAGCCACGGTAAGCTCAATGTGTATTTCTTGGTTTTGCTCATGGATATAAAAAAGTTATTTGTTATGATATCAAGACTAGAAAGTTCATTCTGTCAAGGCATGTACTACATGATGAAGATGTCTATCCGTTTAAACAAGTTTTGCCATCTAAGGATTCTACAGCTGCATATAGGTGTTCTCAGACACCTGTTTTGATTCAGTTACAAGTTCCATGTGAAAGAGTCATGCCTCATACACAAATACAACATGATTCACAAACAGCTAGTTCTATACATATATCAGAAAATGATACTGGTTCACATCAAAGTATTCCTGCAAATGGTGAAAGTATAAATGTGGTTGGTGAATTGAATGTTTCTAGTTCGGACAATACACAGGTGATTCAACCTAGTGATCAAGATACAAATTCGACTGATACCACTCCTCTATATGCATCTCCAAGCTCTTCACATCATCACTCTCCTACAAATCATCATTCTGGTACACAATCCTTGTTGCTTGTCCACTCCGAGTCCCAACTTGAGGTAATCTTTCCTGATTTATCTCCATCTGATCTCATTTTACATACTGCACCATCAACTCATTCAATGGTTACTAGATTGAAGAGTGGAACAATTGAGAGACAAAATCATGCTGCTTTAGTAGCACAATGTCCTGAGCTTTGTTCTCTCCAAATCACTGATGAAGAACCTTTCACGGGTGGCTATTCCTTTCTTTCTGAGATCACTGATGCTTCAGAACCTAAGACGTTTCGGAAAGCTGCTACTATTCCACAGTGGCAAAAGGCAATGCAGGAGGAATATGATTCACTTCGAGCACAAGGAACTTGGTTATTGGTTCCTGCACCTGAAGATAGAACAATTGTAGGAAGCAAATGGGTATACAAAGTGAAGAAAAACCCCGATGGCAGTGTCTCCAGGTATTAAGCAAGGCTTGTAGCTCAAGGGTTCTCCCAAGAACATGGTATTGACTACTTGGACACATTTAGTCCTGTTGTCCGACATACTATTGTAAGGATTATTCTTTCTTTAGCTGCAATGAATCATTGGACTCTTCGACAATTAGATATCAAGAACGCTTTTCTACATGGAGATTTACAAGAAGAAGTTTATATGCAGCAACCACAAGGGTTTATTGATCCATCATATCCTTCTCATGTTTGCAAATTGGTCAAGTCATTATATGGCTTGAAACAGGCTCCACGAGCGTGGAATTCGAAGTTTACAAGTTATTTGGCAGTTATGGAGTTTCATGCATCAGCTTCTAATACAAGTTTGTTTGTCAAGAATGATGACTCTGATATCATCATCTTATTACTTTATGTTGATGATATCATCTTAACTGGTTCTAATCCTTTGAAGATCCAAAAAGTGATTCAAGAATTATCTGAGGTATTTGAGTTAAGGGATATGGGACAACTTACATATTTTTTGGGTTTACAAGTTCAATATAAAGCGGATGGCAGTGTTTTTGTTAATCAGTCTAAGTATATCAAAGATCTCGTCCATAAAGCAGGTATGGAATCATGTAAACCAGCAACCACACCTTGTAAACCTCATCATCAAATGTTACACTCTGAGGGACACTTATTGACAGATCCAACCTCTTACAGAAGCATTGTGGGATCTTTACAATATATGACCTTTACTAGGCCTGATATTGCCTTTGCTGTAAACACAGTATGTCAGTTTATGTCCTCACCAACTGATGTTCATTTTGGCATTGTTAAACGAATCATTCGTTATCTTCAAGGAACCATGAACATTGGTATTACTTTTTCTGCAAACACAATTTCAAACCTTACTGCGTTTTCTGATTTTGATTGGGCTGCAAACTTGAATACTTGTTGGTCTATCATTGGTTATGTCGTGTATTTAGGCAATAATTCAATTTCTTGGCAATCGAAGAAACAAAACTCGGTATCCAGGAGTTCTACTGAGGCTGAATATAAAGCCTTAGCACATACTGTCGCAAATATAGCTTGGATTCGAAATATTGAAGGATTTGGATGTATTTTTGGATGCTCTACCAACGATTCACTGTGACAATATGTCAGCTATTGCCTTAAGTGCCAATCCGGTGTTTCATTCAAGGATTAAACACCTTGATACAGACTACCATTTTGTACGAGAACGAGTGCAGCAAGGAGATTTGGAGGTGTTGTATATCCCAACTGAGGAGCAAACTGCCGATGTTCTTACCAAAGGTCTTCACAGTCCTTCATTTGTCAAACATTTTTACAATCTCAAGCTGGAAAATCCCAGTTGAGATTGCAGGGGGATGTTGAAGATATATAGTGATTGACACATCATCATAAGTGCCATATCAGCTATTGGAGTCAGTTTGTTTGTTAAGAATTAGTTACATAGGTGGCTTAGCTGATAAGCTACATGTGCAGACTATATAAGAAGGAATCAGGGTTCTTTTGTAATCATCTTTTGCTCTTATGAAATAACAAAGCTTTCACTCATTTCTTTCTCTATTTCTCTCTATATTCCTTTCGATATTTCTCTATGTATTTCTTCGATATTGCTTGCATACATTCATCTGCTAGTTCTTAGATGAATGTTATCAAATGAGTGGTCGAGCAGCTGGCGGGGCAGGAATTTTCGGACCCAGGTGTTGTTTGATTGGTTGATTAGGACGTCTTTGGTGAAAACTGGGGTGGGAAGTTTGGGATCGCAGTTGGCTAGGCTGTCGGGAAATTTGGCCAAGTGTGTGATTGTGCCGTCTGGATTGGATACAAGCTTGAGGAACTTGTAGGGATCGGAATTATAGACGGTGGGATTGGATATAGTGGAAGCCGCCATTTGTTCTTGCATTTTTTAACTTTGGAAAAGAGTAATGCTAGGTAGACCAAATTTTTTGAACCAAATTTGCAAACTAAATGACATGGTCGTAGATAATTGGATTATTAATTAAGTGTTGATTAATGCGTTTATTTTTTATTGGTGACACATGATTTGATTTGCAATTTGATTTAAAAATTTTGATTTTCCTTGCATTACTCTTAGAAAATATTGGAGATATGTGAGTGTATGTGTGAATGGTTGAAGCCAAATGCTCAAGATGGAGCCTTTTAAAAGAAAGTAGGTGGTCGAGTTAAATATGATTCAGCATCTCTTTCATGTCTAGATTCCAACGTTATTGAGACAAGGGCAGTGCGCGTCCGTTAATTTCACAACATTCAATAGTTAATACAAACAAATCATTAAAAGTCGAAAAAGGCAGCCCCAAATACGAGAAATTTTTCATTGTGATCGGAACACGGATGGTACTGTTCGTTGCAGGAATCTCCGTCGGGGATGTTCCCTGGCCGACGAGCACACAGCTCCCCGAGAGGTTGGCGCCGGTTGATGGTTTGCTGTCAGGCTTCTGCTTTACTGGATGGCTTGTCGGGCAAGGCTCGTCAGACAAGGCTTGTCGGGCAAAGCTGAAAGAGAAGGACAGAGTTAACTTTGAAAGGTGTCTTCGTGGGGCCTTAGGTGTAGGCCTTGAGGCTCACAATCAAGATTAACTTTTCAGTGCTCAGGTGTGCCACTGCCATCTTCAGCATGGCAAATGTAAAACGAATGTTGAGTTTCAGTTATGTACATGCCTGAGAGCCCGTGTTAATTATGATAGGTGCCTTTGTGGAGCCTTAGGTGTAGGCCTTGAGGCTTCCAATCAGTAACTAATCCAGCACTCGAACATATAATTTTTGTTTCTTTGTCATATACAGTATTATGACTGTTATACTTCTGATCATCAATCCCGAATAGTAGAATAAATCCAAATAGGTGCCTTTGTAGGGCCTTAGATGTAGGTCTTGAGGCTTCCTATCAGAATTAACTCTATACTCAAACGTTCTAGCCCGAAGAGTAGAATGAATCCAAATAGGTGCCTTTGTAGGGCCTTAGATGTAGGCCTTGAGGCTTCCTATCAGAATTCATTCTATACTCAAACGTTCTATGATAATCATAATATAACAGAAATAAAACTACGATATAGGTCGATTACTTGCGCCCCAAGTAATTTCGGACTTCGTGTTTATCAAGGACTGTCGTGGATGGGTTAAGTCCACATAAGGTTCTTTTTTATACCTTGAGGTCAAGGACTTTTAAATGATCAAATCTTACATGCCCGAGGGCTTAGAACTCAGATCGGGTTTGAACTGTGAAAACATATTCAAATCGGATTCGAGTGTTGAGAGAGAGTTTTAATAGTCATCTTACTAGAAATAACTTGAATACAACTTGAAGTATACAACATATTGCTAGGTTAATGAATGAAAAGACAAGAAAAAAATAGAGAGGGTCGGGCAAGGTTTAACCTTGTCGGGCAAGGCTGACCGTCTTGCAACTTCCTATCTTTGTGGTTTATCAAGGGTGTTTGAAAGCTTTTAGAAAAAGGGGAAGGGAGATGAGTTTATAGAACGAAATCGATACTACAACAAGAGTTGAACAAGGTAGCAGAGCTATTACAAAGGCTTGAGTGAGGGTTTATCCCGAGAGGGATGAAGGCTTGCTAACTACAGCTTCGTTTGAAGGCAAATCTGGCTTTTGAGTAGAGTTTGTGCTTGTATTTGTTTGTTTGATTGAGTGTCTTTATTCCTGATTTCTCTTTCTTCTTTTATAGACAACTCGGCTTGGCTTCCTGTAGCAGTGACCTTGCCCGAATGCAGCTTGAAGGGTAGTGACTCATTAGCTTTTTTACTTGTACTGCCACTATAAAGTACTTTATGGGCTGATTAGCGGGTTGGTCTATACCACTTGGCCTTTGGGTAGGTGGGCAAGTGGTTCACATGGTCTGCACCTAGTCAGAAAGAGGGCCTCTCCTGCCTTCTGGACTTCGGCTGGGCTTCGACTGGGCTCCGAGTTCCTCTTCTCCTTAGGCTGCCTTTTGGACCAACTCCCCCTTAAGCCCAAAGTTCAAGTTTCGATCCAAACAGGTACATTACGTGGTGGTGAGAAATTTTATTTTTTAAGTTATTAACTTTTTAACACATATATCCCACCATTTGTATAATGACACATAGTGTACTACCCCATATTAAAACAATCTAAATACAAAGGCCGAAAGATAATTAAAAACAGAAAAAGCAAAGCAGATGCCCAACACACAACACCACAGAATGGAAAACCTTAAATATGGCAAAGAAACTGATTTAGAACAAAATTGGGATGAAGTCTATGAAGTAAAGAAAATGAAGCGTTTTACTTTACAATTGACAAAAAATGACGCAAGAGAAAAAATATCCACTCAAATATCAAATTTGGTATTAAAAGAGAAGAATTTTGTTGAAATTTTTCGGTTGCTTGAGAAGATTTCAAAAAAATATTATCTTTGGCAACTATGTATTTAATTTCACATTTTATTTTAATTTAGAATAAATAATCTATTGGGATCTTGTTTTCCTTATATGATTATTCAATTTAGGATTTTCAAAGTCTAATAAATATTGGACTTTTGGTTTTTTCTTCCAATTTATGTAATTTCAGTTTCTCTAAGACCCTTGAACTTCTAGCCACTTAGGCTTCATTGGGTACGCCGGATAAAGCATCGGATAACACTAATAATACCTAACAGGATCCTCCAGGATCCTTTTGTTGAGGATCTTGGGAATCCGTAAATCGTATCCGTTCATCGTACATTGTGCGGTTAATTTTTGTCAGGTACTATTTGTATTTAATTTTAAATAAAAATATTTAAAATGATTCATGGATTCTCACAAAGAGGATCCGGATTCTAATAATATGGAGTGAGATATTTAGTGTCCTTATGTATTAAATAGTAATAATCCAGGCCCATCCATTATATTCGGTTCATGCCCGCTTAATTATACTCTCCAAGACCACGGTATTATTTGGTTGGGTAGGTAGAAAACACGCTTACTCTAGCTCTCTCTGTCTCGCTTTGCATCGCTCGCTCTCTCCTCTCCCCCTATTTTCTTCTTCCTCTCTCTGATTCGCTCTCCTCCTCCTCTTTTTCTTCTTCTTCTTCTCCACCAGTTTCTGCCCTCCTCTGTCTATTTTTCTTGCAATTTTTTTTAATCGAATGAATTTGGTTATTGTTCTCTCTAATTTTGCAATTGATTATAATTTTTTTTATTAATTAAAATTTTAGGGTTTTGTCAGTTATCAGGTCTGAAAAAAATTGACCTATATGTATATTTTTTTTCATTGTGCGCCCATCTCCCCTGATAGAAGAACACCCACTTGGTTTGTTTTCCTGGTATGGGTCGAAACATTGAAAAAAATCAATTTGGTTGGATTTTTGGCAAGAATTGCAAAGATCCTGAGTTAGATATGTTGAAAATTCGAACCCAGTTGAAGAAATGGGTTGGGAGGATTTTTCCCAACTTCTTGAGTGTTTTGGTGAATTTGGTTATTTATTATTTGTGTTAATCTAGTAAATGGGTTTAAAGTCTAATTTTGGTTGGTGTGGTTATTACCTTTTGAATTTCTCTCTTTTTTTTTTTTCTTCTTGAGCTTTTTGGTGAATTGGGTTATTATCTCGGTTGAAATTCTTGAGTATGAGTACGGGAAACAAGTTCACGCCCAAGTTTGCAAGTACAACCTGCAGGGAGATGAATTCATTTGAAGTGGGCTTATTGATTTCTACTCTTCTTTGGGTTTATCTGATTATGCCTTGAGATGCTTTAATTTAACTCCATGGTTGCAAGTTATATCCAAAATGGGGAATTTGAAAGTGCATTTGATGTATTTCATAAAATTTTGGCATCTGAAATGAAGCATGATGATTTCAATGATATCGAGCATGCTGGGTGCGGTGTATAATTAATACAGTGATTTGGCAGCAAGAATTGGTTAGAGTGCCAAATACGATATAAATAATACAGTCATTAGTACATGCCCACACACAAAGTATGTGTGAAATGTTTAATTTTTGTTTTTAAAATTATATGAGAGATGAAGGGAGTGAGAGAGAATGTGGGAGTGGGGAGAGAGAGATAGGTTTATTTTTTAATTTTTAAATTTTTTTAATTTTTTTTAATTCTTTTAAATCAGACATTATACAATCACTTGTATGTGAGGTTTAAACAAAAAACAGTAAAATTTTGTTTTATGAAATTACATTACTGTTTTTAACTTTTTTGTTGTGATAGAAGACAAAAATGTATTTTCACCCTCTTTTGCTTGATAAAAAAGGTTTTATTAATATGTAGTTTAGATTAGTCCGATGTTGCACCAAATATCCGACTAATTTAGTCAGTATTATCCGATGACTATTTATCTTATCAGACTGAAATAATCAGTATAGTCCGAGTTGCCAAACGAGGCCTTAGAGTTTGAGTTCTGTAATTCTTTTCAAAATTGACGGTAACTGGGCAGCACCATTTCATCTCGCTCTCTCTCTCTCTTCACAAACAACTCATCCATATAAGATGGTGCTTGGGTACTCAATGGTGAGTACTTACTTTTAGATTTTATCCAATGATATTTCAACACATTTTATTATTACTTAATAAATATGAGACACGTTATTAGTTTATCTTGGGTTTTAAAAAACAAGGAACACGTTGTTGTACAATTCTAATTTTCAGAATGTTTATAATTCCTTTGTGTCACTCTAGTCCTAATTTTTAGCATGTTTATGAACGAAAGATTTGAGAATCTTTTTGAACCGATTTAGAAAGGACGATGGATGTTTGGCGGATTTACTTCGGGATTTCCAGCTAGTTTATTTATAATTTTATATAGTATGGTTTCATAATGATTTAGATATGATTCATTGATTAATGTGGTTAAGATTAATATTGTGCATCGTTATTTCATGGAAATGTTATACGTTGTTGATTGTGGTTTGTTGATGGATAATGTTGTGATATGTGGATGAAGAAATGACTACTTTGATTTTCATATGTTTTCGTTTTGTAAATCCAAAGTCTAGTGAGACATGTGCTTTGAGTTCCTTTGAGGGATTCTGACTCTATATTTCCTTGCTAGTTAACGCCATAAGAAATGCCAAATTTCATTAATTGTGAACTACGATGGGCTTGATCTCATCTTAGGGTACATAGGCAGTCAAATAAGAAGGTTAGATGCAACCATGTGATAAAAATAAAAAGTTACTACGTTTTTTACTCATTGTTTCATTTTTGGTCATGTCTCGGGACTGTTAGATTGTGTTGACCCTAAAAACCACCAAGCCTACGTGGCGTGCAGGCCGAGTAATCTATGAGCTAACTACGTCCTTCGGTTGTGTGCGGGGCGTGCCAACTCGTCGGCCGAGCTCGGCCGAGGAGTAAAATATGTTGATGTTGCGTTGGGTGCGCGGCTGACTTATGAGTCTTGCGATTGCTGCCGAGGAAGGAACTTGTCTCGGCCTTCGGGTTCTAGAGCCTGAAGACAAGGCTGCTAACTTAGCGAAGTTCAATATCAAATTCAGCTTCCAATGTGCCGAATGTAAAAACTCGTAACACCTCACTTCGCCAAGAAGGCTGATGAGATGACGTCGACCAACAAGGATTCAGAAATCCTTCTCGACCGAGACTTGGATAGGTAACCAGTCGGCCTCGACGCAGTGCTGTTTATGCCAACTGAAGATGTTGCGAGATCGGCTGATTCTACAACGACAGTGGTGTTTATGCCAACTGAAGATATCACTGGTTGCCTCCACAGTGCTGTTTATGCCAACTGAAGATGTGTCGGCAAAAAAGAAAATAAAAAAATCTCAAAGTTGTTGAGAGGGTTTGCGCAGGGCAGTTTTATGTGTTGAATTTGAGGTGTTTTTACGTTGTGTGTAGCTTTGTATTTATAATACCGAACTGCATGATGGCCGCCTTGAAGAGCTTTTGTCGTGAACAATAAATCACGTCTTGATACTAAAGGATAATCAACCAATGTTTGATAATCATATTGAGCAATCCTTATCAACATAATTCGCGGCATGCATGGCTGAACGAGTTCCCAATATTCGTGTTGAGTGAATCTGGCTTCATAAAGGTCTTCATGCTGACTCACGGTATAAAAGCATATGCCAATATGCTAAATCTTTTGGCATAAATAAACCAAAGGTTAATTTTCTGATTGTTGCCATCTTATCATCACCATTATCCAAAAAGTCCTCGTGCTCCTTCATAACAGCCTGATACAGTCCCACTTCGACTCCAGGTCTTGCATGCAATCCTTATTTCTCGTAGATGTGATAATGCATGCAATTGCATTATCCCATTTAATTAAAATACCATGGATATTCGGTGATGATAATTACCCCATCTTGCATGCTTCATCATTTGATGTCGTGCCTTGTAAATTGCAGTCGTATCATTCCACACGGCGTTGCCAAATTCTATCTAATCAATCTCCTAATGATGCATTACTCCACGTGGCCAAAGCAATACATGAATAAGACTAAGGCATATGCCCATTATTCCCTTTCGTTCAAACCGACTGGGATCTTAGATAATATTAAGCTAAAACAATTTAATATACTATTAAGAGATAATAATTATGATTAAAACCACAATATTATCCCTCAATAATGATAAGAAATTACCTTAACAACTCCATGAAGGTCTAGAACTCTACTCATTCAACGGCCTCGATCGTTCAGGCCAATGGTGTAATTTTGGATCTAAACAGATTGTCACAGCCTATCCCTAGATATATAATTTCGACGGCGTGAGATTACTTATTTACCCTTGGACGTTTTGTGTGGTTATGTGGGTGGAGTTTTATTTGGACAAATTCTAAAAAATTTCCTAAGTTTTGGAACACTTAGGACTCAAAGTATTTTCTTTGGTTGGTTGGTGACCCACGTGGACCACACACGCACCCACAAACTCTCTCTCTCTCCCGTGCCTTCTCTCTCTTCTTCCTCTCGGATTTTCCAAAAATTCGTACAAATGTATGGACGAACCTCAAACCAACCCATTTCTGCACAGATCGAGCTCGTGAGTAGTACCATCACTTTCATCTCGTCATCACGAACTCAACCATACCATTTTTAGGAATTGGAAGCTTCGGAAAACCTGTGAAAAACCTTACCCCGAAATTGGCATTGTTCATGCACGTTCAAACGATGAGTTTTTAGAGGATTTTAAGCTCATAGGGAGCTTTAGAATGTCTTCTCGAAGCTCGGGGTAGCTCGTTGGGTAGTTTTGGACGTCGGGATTGTGAGTTTCAAGTTTGGTCGATTTTTCTCGAATTTCTCCGGTGAGATCCCGTGATCTTTGGGGCTTTAAACAGGTAAGGAAATGTTCTTCAAGTTAAGAGCTTCAATTCGGTACTGGTTTCATGAAATTTGGATGAAAAATGAGTGAGATATCAAACTTTGAATAATTTTCCAGTTTCCAGCGACGGCAACGGCACCGGAGGAGCGCCGGAGAAGATAGAAGAATATTCCGTCAAATTAACGGAATATTCCTAACGGAAGTTAACAGCGTCAGGTTAGTTTTAACGGAATATGCTTGCTTTTGGACGAAATATTCCATAACGCCGTTACTGCCACCGTCAGTGTGCCAGGCACGTGCCCGCTCGTTGGCTGCGCGTCTGGCCGTGCCTTGGCAGGCGCGTGGGTGGTTGGAAAATTTTTCTAAAAATATGGGGATGTTCGTGAGGTTGTGTAGATCACGTTGGTATATTCAAACATTCCATTTTAGCAATGTATGAGAAGTTATTAGCTAGTATTGGTTATGTGCTGTAAATTGACGTTTTTATAGTTGTTTCGCATATAGGAGAGGCTTATCCCGAGGACGAGTGCAGTCAAGGGTGACTCGGGGGCTACGACCCTTCGACATACCAGTGAGTGGGCTTTTGGTTTTCAGTATATACTTATATACTTGATATTTTCCCAGAAAATGCGTTTAAATGAAAGTATGCCTTGAAATGCCATGCATATAAATTATGTTCAATATATGAATTAGTATATGATGCATAATATATAATTGTGGTGCTGTGAACACTTAGGTAAGCCCAGGTGAGTTTATGAATTGTAAATGTGAATAACAGTTGTGATTAATTGAGAAGCATTGAGCTCATAAACCTGCACCCCGGTGTTAGTGATTAGCCAGAGATATGACACAGGCCTGTATATAATGTCACCTCCCGCACCATATGCTCACATTGGATCCAATTTAGGTGCACATTCTTGTCGTATAGACCATCATAGGTGGTTCCAACTCGTAGGTGACTAGCGATTCATCACCCAGCTATCATGAGAGCGCAATATTGAGCATAATTATATTACACCCAATCTTGCTGTACAGACCCTTTTAGTGGTTCCGACTTATGTGCAGTGTAGTGCCGTATAGGTCATTGTAGTGACTCCGCCTAGATTGACTAATGAGCTATGAATTTAGCCGTACAAACTTCTTCAGGGGTTCCGGCTAATATGTTATGAAGCATGATTTGAATTGAGATATATATATATATATATATATATATATATATATATATTTATGCATATGTTTATATTCTATTTCTGGGAAAATTATACATGTTTTATGGCGAGGGGTTAGAGCATTTGTTAATGAAATGATTTTTGAAAAGCTTTGTTTTTGCCCACTCACGTTTTCTGTTTTGCGCCCCTCCAGGTTTTAGGTAGACTTGCTGTTGGTGGCCTTGAGGATCTCAACGGTTCTGACAGAATAAAATATTCGTAGGATATCTTCTGGTACTGTATAACTAGTACTTGTCCTACTGGACTGCACCTAGACTTTCTATGCTCTGATTAGGAGTATTTACTCTTGTATCTCACTCCTAGCACTTCCTGTTTATAAGTGCACATTAGTAGCTTTCGGTTTATTTATTTATTATTTATTCATATATTTCCTATCTTTATTGCTTCCGCACTGTGCTCATGGCTACGTCACCTTCACGTGACGGCCAGCACACCTCGATCCTGGGCGGGGTGTGTCATAGATAGGTAAGTTCTTGACGTCACGTGTCGTTCCTAGAGATATTTCGAGATGGGGGCATGACACTTCTAATGCAGTACTAATTAATAGTTCTTGTACAGCTGGAATTAGTTAGCCAAGGGCTTTTTGTAATTAGTTGTAAATGTTAGGGTCAATTATGTTAACTGAATTGTATCTATATATACTGAAATGTGTGCATTGTTTTGTCATTGAATGAAATGAGAAGAAGCATTTTTTACACCTCTGAGTTTTCTTACAAGCTAAGTTTCTTTATTAGGGTTCCACTATAAAATTTAGACATAAGCGAAGAAAGTTGGGGTTTCACTATAAAATCAATTGGTAATATGAGGAATATATAGCTCAATTACTTTTTACTTGTCCAGTTAAGATTTGATTTTAATTCCTATTTCGGATTATCCTTGTATTTTGCTTTCTACAAATACCTCCATATGAAGAAGAAAAAAAGTAAGTTGTGTAGAATTGTAGAATATTTGTTTAACTTGGTATTAGAGCAAAATTTTGAAGACTCAATAAAGTAGCTTTTACTTTCTGGTTTTTAATTTTTAATTTCATTGTTTTGAAAACTCAAAACTAAAACTAGCAACCAACGTTAAAAAAAAAAAAAAAAAAAAAAAAACTAAAAACTAAAACCGAATAGTTATCAAATGGTCCCTCAGTTAATGAAATATTACGAACACTCGTTTATACTCAATCCATGACCGTAGTTTTAGCAGCGGCAAACATCCATTTGTCCATCAGTCCAGTCCAAAATTACACTTCTCGTGAAAAGCATATCTATTATCTATGGAAGGGATTCAAGTCAACGAAATCAAACTTAAAGAGGATGAAGATGACTTGGGAGGACTTGCAACTTGTGAGAAGTTTACAATTAGCCTTCTAAATTCATTGCCCTTCAATTGGTTGATCCCAACTCCCAACCGTCATCATTGGTTTTGGCTGGCCACTTGGGACCCCTCCCTCGTCAGAAATCAACCCCAATCAACTCACTTTGGTGGCCCAAACTTTGTTTAAGATTGTAAACGTGGTTGCATCAGTTGGTTAAGATAGTGTGTCTGTCGTTTATCTCAGAATTTGAGTCCCTTCTCGTAGATTGGAATAGTTTAGAATATTGTCCTTGTTTAAGATTAAAAAGAAGGATTGGGTCACTAATTCCAACTTGGAGACTTCACCTAATTTTAATATATACTACATTTCTTTCTTCCCCTTCGAATCATTCTCAGTTGCCAAGCTATGCCTGCCTACATCTTCTTTATCCTCTTCTTCAGCTCAATCTTTCTTGATACAGCGGCCTCAACTAAGTGCAATCATGACGGCGCTCCCGATATTCGGTCTCCTTTCCATGTAAGAGGCCAGCATTCGCAACACTGGCCACCATGGTTATGAGCTTTTCTGCAACAACACTACCTTAATTCACTTCCCATCGTATGGTGACATGGTAGTGAAATCCATCTCGTACGATGTCAAAAAACTCAATCTTATCGACCCCAAAAATTGCATCCATCAAGTCTTTCTCAATCTCAATCTCTCCCTTACCCCATTTCGATATTACTATGCTCTGAAAGAGTACTCGTATCTCAACTGTTCTGTTAGGCTTTCGCCTTCTTTCGCAGAAGTCCCCTGCTTAAGCGGCTTGGGCTATCATGTTTACACTGTGGAGCCTTCTTTGTCTGTCCCGGATTCTTGCAGGGTAGTGAAAACAATCCCCATTACTTTCGGGTGTAGTCCTTATCTCTCGGACAGTAGCTTTGGTCTCGGATTAACTTGGGGCTTTCTTGGGCAACAAGATTGTGAAGCAAATGAAGGCCAAAGTTTACCGCAGCTTGAAACAGACCAACAAACATAAGCTAAAAGTAAAATATTACCAGATTCCATCTTTCTTTTCTTTCTTATTCCAAAAACTTTTAAATTTATAATGATAATTTTAAAACTTCTTGGTGTATAGAAACATATTAATTCCTTATTTGTTGTCATTATAGTTGGATATAAAAAGATTTCGTCCACAGCAATGGAACCACAAGTTATCGAGTGGGAACAAGGATGGAGCTATATGCAGAGAGGGATCAGCAAGCTAAAGAGGATTATACAAGGATTATGAGAGCCTCAATTCAGCTCGAAAGATTATATGATGCTTTACACAACTGTCTACAACATGTGTACCCAAAAACCGCCTTGTGATTACTCTCGGCAGCTTTATGACAAATATCAGGAGACATTCGAGAACTACATTAATTCAACTGTGTTGCCCTCTCTGAAAGAGAAGCTTGACGAGTTTATGTTGCAGGAGCTTGTCAAAAGTTGGGAAAATCATAAAGTTATGGTTAGATGGCTGTCGTGCTTCTTTCATTATCTTGATCGTTACTTCATCGCTGATAGATCACTCAGGCCCCTGAATGAAGTTGGACTTAACTGCTTCCACGACTTGGTTTATCGAGAGAGCAAGGTCAATACCAGAGTTGTTGTAATTGGTCTTATTAATAAAGAGCGTGAGGGGGAGCAGATTGACAGAACCCTGCTGAAGAATGTGATTAACATATTCGTTGAAATTGGCATGGGACAAATGGATGCTTACGAAGAGGACTTTGAAGCACATATGCTAACGGATACTGGAAAATACTATTCTCGCAAAGCAGCAAGTTGGATTTTGGAGGATCCTGAAACGGATTACATGCTGAAGGCCGAGGAATGCTTACGAAGGGAGAGGGATAGAGTTTCTCATTACCTGCATCCAAGCAGTGAGCAGAAGCTAGTGGAGAAAGTTGGACATGAGCTGCTCGAGGTTTTTGTAACTGATCAACTGCAGCATTCTCTATAGGAAGGATAAGCCTATTGCCAATGTAATAATGTATTTAAGCTGAAACGTTTCTGCTTAATGTTTGTGCAACAATTCACCTAAAATTTGATGAAAACTTCCCTTCAAAAGTAATTTTCCGAGTTTGTGTAGTTTCAATATTTGATTCATTCTTGTTGACAGGACATAAATTTAATGTGACAGTACGTACGTGGTCATCTCATCACGTACTTGCCACATTTGATTTCTGTTTTGAACATTAATAGGGGCTAAAGTAACATATAAGTTATCAGATTGCAAAACTGAAATTAGAAAATGTTGTGATGCTGCATCTACTAATGCTGTATATGTTTGATGATGCATCTACCGATGCTGCATATGGAATCTACTACCAAGGTGACCCCTAGGGTAAATCTCTAGGGTAAGGCTCATTGTAATCTTTAGGGTAAGGATATGTAAATCACCTTTCCCTGGATTTAAGTGAGGAGACTGATTGGGGTAATGTCTTTGTGTTAGGTTTAGATTAGGTAGGCAACACGCCTTCTTCTTTCTTGTCGGCTGCTTGCTGCACCCATCCTTCCCATCTCTTTTCTTTTCCCTCTCTCTTCTCATATATACCTGGACTCACTCTTGTACAAACACATGAAATATACATTGAAACTTTAAACCAGAAAATCTACATGGTATCAGAGCAGGTTTTGTAACCTGCCTCTGGCTTTTTTTTTCCGCTGCATCTTTCCTTCAATCTTAAGCCATGGCTGAAGAAGATTCAGTAAACATAGAGGGTGACATCTCGCATACCTCTCCTTCAAATTTCTCAGACGTCGAGGTTAACACCAATCAACGTTTGTGTTCAGTTCTCTTGAACGAGTTTAATTATCTCCCTTGGTCTCGAGCTGTGTCTCTTGCTCTCGAAAGCAAAGGGAAATTAGGGTTTGTAGACATCTCTTCCTCTACATATGGTGCATGGCTTTGCAAGGATCAACTTGTCATGTTCTTGTTGCTCAACACCATGGAGAAACATGTTGTTGAGATTTTTAGCTACTACAATTCTTCATGTGAGCTTTGGAAAGCCTTGCAGGATATGTATGGAAATCAAAACAACTATGCACGTGTCTTTCAACTTAAGAAGGACATTGCCAGTGCCCAACAAGAAGGGAAAGCATTTGTTCAACACCTTGGACGCCTCAAGGCTGTGTGGAATGAGTTAGATGTATACCTTCCACATACCACATATCCTACCATTCTCTTGAAATGAGCCGAGGAAGACAGAATCTACCAGCTGTTGGGGAGTTTGAACTCCGAGTACGAGGATCTAAGGAGTCATGTCTTGATGAGTCAAGAGCTTCCAACCTTTAACAATGTTTGTGCAACTATCCAACGAGAAGAAGCAAGCAAGAAAGTGATGAATGCTGGGCACAACTCGAGATTGACTGAGACTCGGGCATATGCCTCAAATTACAAGACCTCAGAGGCTAAGGTGTACAAGGGTAGAAATCCATACCTGAAATGCAAATATTGCAATGGCGTTGGTCATGTGGAAGACAAGTGTTGGGAACTTCATCCTGAACTCAAGCCCAAGTTCAGCAAAGATGGAAAAATGATACCAAGGTCCTCACAGCAATTTCAACCTCAGTATAAGGCCCAACTTGCTAATGCTCATCCTTCTATTATCTCACAAGGATCCATGGAGTTCACTGCCAATCCATTGTCTCTTATCAATGAGTTTGCATCTTATCTTCAAAGCAAGGGACACGGAGGAGGTTCGCAAGCTCAAGGAAATGAAAAGAACAATCATGCAGCCATGTTGGGACGATTTGCCGGCTTTCTTGCTGGAAATGAGAAAGTTTCACGAGATGAAGCACCAGGTATACTCAAAGCATTCACTACTGCCTTGTTAACTAGTACTGAAAATGATTGTTGGATAATTGATTTAGGAGCAACAAATCATATGACAAACAAAATCACAAATTTGGATCATTTTAAACGTTTTTCAAATCCCTCACATGTGTCTGTTGCAAATGGAAAAACTGTTTTAGTTTTGGGAAAAGGAGAAATAAACCCTTACTCTCACACAAAACAACTTTCACTGCCTTATATGTACCAACCTTTTCTTTCCAACTTCTGTCAATTGGAAAGAACACAAACACCCTAAACTGCTTGCCATTTTCTCACCAAATAACGTGATATTTCAAGATGTTCTCACCATGAAGATGATTGGTGAAGGGATCTTCATAAATGGACTTTACTACCTGTGCAAGAACTCCTGTTTTACTCGGGCTCTTCAAGCTCAATCGAAGTCCATAGATGAAAACCAACTTTGGCATAAGAGATTAGCTCACCCATCTAAAGTTATCTTGTCTAAACTGTTTCCAAATTTTTGTAAATCACATTTTACTTGTAATACTTGTCAATTTTCTAAGTTTACTAGACTACCTTTTGGTAACTCAATGTCTAGGACAAGTAAACTTTTTGAAATGGTGCACACCGATGTATGGGGACCAGCAACTGAATCAATAGAAGGGTTTAGGTATTTTGTCTTATTTGTTGATGACTTCTCTCGAATGAGTTTTGTGTATCTTATGAAATCAAAGAGTGAGGTCCAAACTATTTTCAAAGATTTTCATATGCATGTTAAACTCAATTTCAATCAGACATTAAGGTGTTGAGATCAGATAATGGCACTGAATTTCTATCTAACAACATGCTTCAATAAATAAGTTCTTAGGGCATAATACATCAAATCAGCTGTGTAAGGACTTCCCAACAAAATGGAGTAGCCGAGAGAAAAAATAGAGATCTCATGGAGAAGACTCGTGCTCTTATGCTTCACATGCATGTTCCAAAGAAATTTTGGTCATTAGCCATCCTCACTGCTGCTTACCTCATTAACCGACTCCCAAGTCGTGTGCTAGGCTTTAAATCTCCCTATGAAGTACTCAAGGGTAGAAAAATTGATTTGACACACCTCAAGGTATTTGGATGTGTTTGCTTGGTTCACATTTAAGCCTTGAACTGTGACAAATTAGATGTCAGGGCAACCAAGTGTGTGTTTGTGGGGTATTCTTCCACCCAAAAGGGATACAAGTGCTACAATCCAGCCACTAAGAAGTGTGTTGTGCCAAGGGATGTGAAATTTGAATAAGATTGCCCTTATTTTACTCATAAAGGGAATACTGCAGGTTAGGGGGAATAACTATTTGAAATGTTTCCACTTCCTCCAGTCATTAATAATCCAGTGTTGGAAGAAGGCTTAGTTGTTGTGATACCAGATATTGAAGAAATACAACCTGACTCAATCTCTGATCATCGTATCCCTGCCAACAAGGGAGACGATGAGTCTTATTCTGATCATTCACAATCTTCTACAGAGTCTCAAGGGCTTAGAAGAAATCCTTCTCGAACCAGAAAACCTCCAACTAGGCTGTAAGACTATGTTACTTATGCCTCACTGTATCCTATCAGTGAAAGTATCAGCCTTGGTGAGTTCTCAACATCTCATGCTGCATTTCTCTATGAAATTGATAAACACAGTGAACCTAGAAGCTTTCAAGAGGCATCTCTCCTCCCACAATGGAATCAAGCCATGGCAGATGAGCTTCATGCTCTAGAAGAAAATAAAAACTTGGAGCTTGGTTCAACTACCACCAGGAAAAAAGGTTGTTGGAAGTTGTTGAATTTGCAAGATTAAATTCAAGGTTTGTTGCTCGAGGGTTCACTCAAACCTTTGGAGTAGATTACAAGGAAACATTTGCACCTGTGGCTAAGATGAATTCAGTGAGGATTCTACTCTCAGTTGCAATCAATTGTGGGTGGACTCTTTATCAAATAAATGTGAAGAATGTTTTCCTTCACGGAGAGTTACAAGAAGAACTGTACATGCAGCCTCCTCTAGGTTATGATGGTATTAAAGGCAACATGGTTTGTAAACTACACAAGGCAATCTATGGATTGAAACAATCTCCAAGAGCTTGGTATGCCAAGCTCAACTAAGTTCTAGAAAAGGCTGGATTCCTACGAAGTAATGCTGACTCCCCATTGTTTGTAAAAACTGACACTAGTGGGAAATTGGTGGTGCTTATCTATGTGGATGATCTCATCATCACAGGAGATAGTGTCGCTGAAATTGAGGCACTAAAACTCTCACTATGCCAAACCTTTGCTATCAAAGACCTGGGAAAGCTGAAGTATTTTTTAGGCATCGAAATGGCAACCTTTTCAAATGGATTGTTTCTACATCAACGAAAATATGTATTGGATCTTCTTCAGGAAGCAAAAATGCTTGATTGCAAACCTGCCATCACTTACGTGGACTCTAAACTAAAGCTCAACACAAATGGAGAAGTCATGCATGGTGTGAGCTACTATCAACGATTGGTGGGCAAACTTATATATCTCACCATCACACATCTTGATATCACATATGCAGTGAGCTTGACAAGCCAATTTATGCATTCTCCTAGGGTTGATCATCTTAACATGGTTAAGAGAGTCATGTGTTATCTCAAGGGTTCGATAGGACAAGGAATCATCATGCGTAACAACAATTCCACTGCCATCAGTGGCTACACTGATGCAGATTAGGCAGGGAATGCACTTGATAGGAAATCTACCACGAGCTATTGCACATTTGTTGGTGGAAATCTTGTCACTTGGAAGAGCAAGAAGCAACATGTCATTGCTTGCTCCAGCGCAGAGGCTGAATATCAAGCCATGGCAGCCACTGCATGTGAACTTATATGGCTTAAAGGGCTTCTTTCAGACTTAGGGTTTACTAGTACTACTCTCATATCTCTTATGTGTGATAATCAAGTAGCCATGCACATTGCTGTTAACCCTGTGTTCCATGAAAGAACGAAACACATTGAAGTGGACTGTCATTTTGTTAAAGCGCAAGTGTAAACTCAAGTCATCCGGACCATCTTCACGCAAAGCCATGATCAACTAGCATATCTCTTTACCAAGGCTCTGGCCTCTGCTCCATTCCATTGTTTTCTGGGAAAGCTTGGCTCGATTAACCTCCTCGATCCAACTAGAGGGGGAGTGTTGTGATGCTGCATCTACTGATGTTGCATATGTCTGATGCTACATATGACTGATGCTGCATATGGAATCTACTACCAAGGTGACCCCTAGGGTAAATCTCTAGGGTAAGGCTCATTGTAATCTTTAGGGAAAAGGTATGTAAATCACATTTGCCTTGATTTAAGGGATGAGACTGATTGGGGTAACGTCTTTGTGTTAGGTTTAGATTAAGTAGGCAACACGTCTTCTTCTTTCTTGTCAGCTGCTTACTGCAGCCATCCTTCCCATCTCTTTTCTTTTCCCTCTCTCTTCTCATATATACCCGGACTCACTCTTGTACAAACACATGAAATACATTGGAACTTTAAACCAGAAAATCTACAGAAAATTTTTAAACTACATTGAAAAAGTGCAAAATGGGCTCAGATTACATGGACTAAATATGCAATTTTTTCATTTTCAATGAAACAATATTAACGATCTGTGTGGCTCAAAGTAAAAACAAATGTATGTATTTGTTCTCACGTATGGTACGAAATGAGAAATTTTTATTATGACCGGAACATAAGTAGTACACCACGTGTTTTTATATAAGTAGTGAGAAATTTTATTTTTTAAGTTATTAATTTTTAGGAAATTTAGCCATAAATTAATAAAAAAATTACTAATTAACCATATATCATCAATGCAGAGGTTTTCTTTTGGACTTAATCAATGGACTATTTACATTATTTTGGTATAAGTCAATAAAGAAAGCCCAAGTTACTACAAGCCATTACAAAATTATGTTTTTGCCTAACTCTCCCTTTATTCGCGCGAAGAAGCCTTCCGTTCAACCGATGAACTATCGCGCGAAGAAGCCTCGCGTTCAACAGAGAACAATAGCACCAGAGCTTGAATGGCGACGAAATTTTTTCTTCAATTTTAACTGCGACTTTAATCATGATGCTTGGTTAATGCATACAATTCCAAATCTTCTAAGATTTTTAGTTTTTTGCTGTGTTTGGAGATCAACCATATTTGGTGTTTGGTAAATTGAGGTATGTGTTTTTTTTTCCCGATTATGTTCTATGCATTCAATTGTTTCTGCATTTTCTCTTTGTTTATCTACATTGAATTGATGTAGTTTTGTGATTTTGTACTAAATTTGAATTTAAATTTTTCAAAATTTGGCTTTGCCTATGGTTGTGGATATGATTTGATAATTTGTTGCTCTGAAATTTAAGCTTCTTCGAAATCTCAGTTAATTACAGCTTTGATGTTCGTTGGGTAGAGTTTTGGTGCTTGTTTGATTGTGTTTGAGTGTTAGTGGCATCTTTTCAATTTTGTAGGAACTTCATTGCAGTGTCTATTTATGTTTTGTGTTAGTGATTTCAGTCCTTATGTTTTTGTTTTAGGATAATGGAGCTTTGTGTGATTGCAAAGTGTACATACAAAATGGAAACTGTGTTGTTTCCAGTTTCACGTAGTTTTTCATATGTTGACGTTTGCAAAGTGATTCATTTGAGGTTTAAGGAGTTGTATACAAGAAGTTTCATGTTGAGGTATTCGCTGTCGAATTATTCTAATTGTGTACTAGAAAATGAGAATGACTTTGATATAATGTTGGCATGTTTGACAATAGCAAAGGAAAAATCAATTGATATATTGGTAAAGGATGTTAGTGTGTGTAGTGAGGTTTTGTCAATGGGTAATGATCTAGTACAATGGAACGACGGTAGTTCTTTATCTTGTGCTACAAGTTCAAGTTGCAAAGAATTCAATAACTTCTTGGGAAGGTCAAAGACAACTAGTAGCAAGGCTTTGTTGTCTAATGAATGGTTGCATTATATTCATCACGTTGGGCAAAAATTTGAGGATGGGGTGGAAGATTTTCGCATAAAATTGTGTAAGTATGCTCTTGAGGCAGGTTTAGTTTTGTATATTTGAACAATGACAAAAGTTGCGTCATTGCTGTGTATTTCATCATAAAATTCAAATGTTAATAATTGAAAACTGCAATGCATTTAAAACTTAACATAAAAATTAAGAAACTTCATTGCAGTTGTTGTTTACTTACATTTTCATCCTTGCTACCCTCATCCTCGTCACCCTCCTCATTCTCGTCACCCTGATCCTCTTCACCATCATTATATGTTGAACTAGCAAAATTTTCATCCTTAACATCATCATGATTTCCATAATCATAATCTTCCACATCATCACAATCATTAATCTCACTTTGTGCTTCGAAAAATGGCTGCACCATGAAAGTTATTGTGTTATAATATGTATGATTGTAGACATGTAAATTTCGTTGCATACAAATGATGCATCACAAGGCTCCACGTGGCATATGACTCATCACAAATGGATAAGTCATCAATGACATGTGGCACAAATCAAGCAAAGGAAGTGTAAAACATTCCCAAAATTCGGCACAAGGGGGGAAATCCCCCTTAAAATCGGCAAGGGGCCCAAAATCTCTCAAAACCGGAAAGAAAGCCAAAGCATCTTCACAAACCAAGCAAGAATTAAAGATTGCTCACAAAGTAGGCAACAAAGCTTATAAATTTCGGCCAATATGAAGAAGGTGGCTAAAATTAAGACACAAAACATGCCTAAATTTTCTCCCATGGACGAATCAAGACACAAATCAAAGCCAAATCCATCCAAAGGCAAGCTTTAAAAAGTCTATAAATACAAGGACCCAAGACACACAAAAGGGCCGAAAATCCTACATTCAGAAGAACCTCTGCACAAATCTTTGAAGACTAATACGCTGTCAAAGCTCTATTCGAATAACTCATAACCAAAGCCAGAGCTTTCTTTCTACCAAAAGTCGAAGCACTCCCTTGAAAAATCAACAAGCACTTGTGCCGATTCTTTCAAGACTTTGTTTCAAGCTCAAAACTTGTAACGACGTTCGATTCAAGATCAAGTCGTCAAGGCCCTTGAATCAACGAAATCTCACATCTACACCATCTTTGTCACAGCTTTGAGGTGAAGACCATCCACGCGTTGTTTTAAAGCTCAAAACTTGAAGCAATCATTCAATCGTTCGTCCAAGATCAAGTCATCGCGACCTTTGGATCAACAATATACGCATCTACATCAAATTTGAAGACTGAATCAGGGGAAAATTGTAAACAGAGATTGTAACCCTACAAATTCAAATCAGTACAAATCTACTTTGTACACGTGTTCTCGTTTCATTCGTTACAGAATTTTTATGTTTACAAATTTGGCACGCCTAGTAAGACTTCTCGGCCTATCATCTCTATCTTCAAATCCACAAGAAACACACATGGCATCAAGAAAGGTTCAAGTTATTCCCGCAATCAACTTGAAGAACAAGAACATTCTTGCTGCAAGTGGTGGCACTTTAGGCGTCACAACCCGAAGTAAGGCAAAAGCTCTCTCTACAGTGCCTTCCACCCCTACATCAACTATACCGAAGGAGCAAGAGAACACAAGCCCGTGATCACCCTAGCCTCGCTAAGAGCGCCAAAGGAAGAAAGCCCGATGGGGTACTTCAAGTCGTTGACTTCTGATGCCAACTCAAGCAGCAGCTCGTATCCTGTAGCCATGCAAGTTATGACTACTAGTGCGACGTCCATCAAGGAGCAGCTGGTCCAAATGAATGAAGTAATTGGAAATATGATAAAGACCGTGGAAGAAAATGACTTATAGATTGCTACACTCGTCAACCGTCTGGAGGCGCAGCATGACGAGAAAGCTGACCCAAAGGTTGATCCACCAAAGGAGGAAACTGACAAGAAAGTGGAGCCTTTGGTGGAGAAAGCTGAGGAGAAGCTAGAGGTAGACCAAGCTGTGACGTTCATGGGATCTCTCTCTATCCAACAACTGCAAGAGATGAACACGAGCACAATCAAGGCACAGTACGAAGGAAGCTCGCATGACTCCATGCTGTATTCAAAGCCCTACTCTAAGAAGATTGACGCCTTGAGGATGCCAAGGGGTTATCAGCTGCCAAAATTCATGCAATTCAATGGAAAGGGGAATCCTAAACAACATATTGCCCATTTCATCGAAACTTGCAAAAATGTTGGGATGGAGGGAGACTATCTCGTCAAGCAGTTCGTGCGCTCGTTAAAAGGTATCGTTTTTTTACTGGTACACCGACCTCAAGCTCGATCCTCAACCGCTTCTACATCACCCGTCACACCGTAACCATGTTGGAGTTGATAAGTACGAAGCAGTGGAAATATGAACCTGTCGTCGACTACATCAACAGATGGCTTTCATTAAGTTTGGATTGCAAAGATCGGCTTTCTAAAACCTCCGCATTGAGATGTTTGTTCAAGGCATGCACTGGGGGCTACATTACATTCTCCGAGGCATAAAGCCAAGAACATTTGTGGAGCTGGCAACTCAATCCCATAACATGGAGCTGAGTATCACCAATCATGGGAAAAATGAGTCGATCACCGACTTAAGTTTTTACCATCCATACTACCCCTATCAAGACCTCATCCACGCCCGTCAAGATCTCCTCCAAAAACAAAACGAAGGAGATGAAGAGAAGTGAGCCTTCTCACACCCAAGACAGGTACAAAAACACCTTGAGGGAGCTAGAGCAGAAGATGTGGCTACAATGCTAGATGACTTGTTAGAAAGAAGGTGATTGAGTTACCTGAATGCAATCACCCCGAATAGATGAATCGCGTTAACGATCCTAGGTATTGCAAATACCATCGTATAATAAGTTAACCTGTCGGTAAGTGCTTCGTCCTTAAGAAGCTCATCATGAAGCTAGCACAACAAAAGCAGATCAAGCTTGACCTTGAAGACACTTCCGTAACACATATTACTACGATTGCGTTTGGATACTTTGATCCCGTGCCTCTCCAAATGACGTCTGACCACTCCAGTCCATGCTCAAGCTACACGGCACCTTCTGCATAACATCGCTAGGGGTAAGCGACCAAAATGCACCTACCAACGATGAAGAAGGTTGGACATTGGTGGCCTACAAAAAGACAAGGAAGCCAAGACCACAAGTTACACGGCCAAAGGTGGAACAAGGGAAAAAGCACCGCTGCCCCAACAGTATGAAGCCTAAAAGAAATGTAAGAGATGCTAAGCCAACGTATGTTGGGGAACCTATGGAGCAAAAGCCACGCATTCCTATCTCTTTGCACGAGTACTTCCCAAAAGACTTCTTCCAACAATGCACTACCGCTGCCTATCACATGGTTGAAGTGGAGATAGAAGAGCCCTCGAAAAGAAAAGTTATCACTATCGAGGAAGAGAATAGCTTCACGCCCAAAGAAAGCATGTCGGCACTATGATTGCCCAAGGATATGCGAAGAGCACTGGTAGTGGTCTTGGCAAGTCCCGACGACCACAAGGTGTAAGAAAGCAATGATGAAGGCTTGAAACTTCGGCCACATGAATATGCCATATGATGTGTTGTCCATGATGCAATCAACTTCACCGACGAAGACTTGCTGCTAGGGTCAAAGCCTCACAACCGTCCTCTCTTCGTCTCTGGGTACGTGAGAGAGAACAAAATCAATCGCATGCTTGTGGATGGTGGATCAGCCATAAACATCATACCAAAGTCAACAATGACCACAATCGGCATCAAGGTGGATCAACTATCCCGAAGCCGCCTCCTAAACCAAGGTTTTAACCAAGAAGGACAAAGATCGATGGGCATGATTCGAGTGGAGATGACCATTGGCGAACTCAAATCAAACACGTTATTCCATGTGATTGATGCAAGAACTTCTTACAGCTTGTTCTTAGGAAGACCTTGGATCCACAAGAATGGAGTAGTGCAATCCACTCTTCATCAATGCTTAAAGTTCTACCAAGAATGAGTAAAGGTGATACAATACGACACCAAGTCGTTCACCGAAGCCAAATCACACTTCGCGGATGCCAAGTTCTATATGGATGAGGACATGGTACCCGAAGCTTTTCCAAAGGAGATTAAATCTATTGGCAAAGCCACACCCAAAAAGAAGAAGAAGAAAGCCGTGCCTAAGAAGCAAGAAGGGGAAACCGCGCCATCTTCATGCAAAGACGATGATGAGCCTGCCAAGCCCACAACAATCAAAATGAGTGTGACGCCCCCAAAAAGATCAAACACACCCGTCTTCCGATACATCCCAATGTCGAGAAGAAAGAATGGGCAATCCCAGTTCGAAACTGGAACAAACAAAGCCGACACACAACTGCACAATGATGATGTAAAGCTACTCAAGACAAATGCGGTTTTACTTCTGACACAGCTAGGCAATGCTAAAGTTTCAAAACCATCGCAAGGTTTTGTAAAACCCTCGTCAAAAGGGGCAGAACCAAGCACTCTTCCAACCAAGAAGACCGAAGAAGGTTTCGACCCAAACGCCTACAAACTTATGTCAAAGGCTGGGTACGATTTTGCCTCCTCTTCAAATCTTGGAAAGAAGGTATCAAACACCATCAACGACAAAGAACGTGACCTCACCGAGACTCAAAAGAAGTTAAAGGAGCATGGTTACGGAGTTGACAACAACAAAGCTAGACTTGGTTTCACACCAAATACACCCATGAAGATTCAAGAAAAGCGAAAAATGCTAGCGCTAACACATAAGCATAAGCGTTGAATAGGATCAAAATGAGCCTAAACCCGCCCCTCGAACATCAGTCTTCGATAGGCTAAATCGTTCAAAACCAAAAATTTCAACACTTGATCACATTGATGGTTAAGACTGAACCTCCGTCTTCAAAAGGCTTAACATGGCAACACCCCAAAGCTCTTTTTTCGAAAGGTTGTCAAAACCTACGAAACAAAGCGACATTACAATGGTCAGCCTTGGAAAGACTTGAAGAAACCAAGCAGCCTTCTAGAAAGAGGAAGACAATGCCAAAAAAAAGAAAGGCTCGACGGTCTAGCAGAAAAAGTTGACATTCGAAGCTCAATTCCTTCAAGGATGAAGCGCCAAGCAACCTTGAAAGTTGACACAAAAGGACAATTAAAGGTAAAGAGGTGCACCATCATCCACACTGGCCAATTTTCATGCCAACAACCCCAAAATGACGACATTGAAGAGGATGTGCAAGACGTCTTCCACATCACAATCCAAGAAGACAAAGAAGACCAAATCCCCGAGGATGACATCACTGCTGCATCACCACAGCTTGTGAATGGGAAGTAAGCCACGGGTGATGATCTTAAGGAGCTCAACTTAGGCAGAAGCGAAGAACCGAAGCCTATCTTTGTAAGTGCACGACTAAGTGCGGATGAGTTCAAGGAATACTACCAACTGCTCTTGGAGTACCAGGACATCTTTGCTTGGACCTACATTGAAATACCCAGCCTTTACCCTACCATCATCGTGCATCATCTTGCAA
Source organism: Malus fusca (assembly GCA_035220775.1). Taxonomy (NCBI): domain Eukaryota; kingdom Viridiplantae; phylum Streptophyta; class Magnoliopsida; order Rosales; family Rosaceae; genus Malus; species Malus fusca. The sequence goes on along the minus strand of CM069064.1, from coordinate 8,684,659 downwards.
TCAAACCCAGAATACGACCAAACAAGCAAACTAAAAAACGCTATCGATCCGAGCTCATCCAACAAATTGGGGTCGAGATTAACAAGCTAATTGAAGCAAACTTCATTCGAGAGGTGCAATACCCTAAATAGATCTCCAACATCATCATTCTCCTTAAGAAATTTAGACAAATACGTGTTTGCATAGACTTCCAAGACCTCAACAATGCTTGCCCGAAGGATGACTTTCTCTTGCCAATCATCGAAATCATGGTGGACGTGACCATTGGCCACGAGGCGCTACCATTCATAGACGGATCTTCTGGGTATAATCAAATCCGCATGGCTCCCGAAGACGAGGAGCTAACACCCTTCTGCACTCCAAAAGGTATATACTGCTACAAGGTAATGCCATTTGGCTTGAAGAACATTGGGGCTACATATCAACGTGCAATATAGAAGATCTTCAACAACATGCTACAAAAAAATGTAGAATGTTACGTAGGCGACGTAGTTGTCATGACCAAGAAGAGATCTAATCACTTGAAGGATTTACGAATGGTGTTCGACAAACTACGGCACTACAACCTCAAGATGAACTCGTTGAAGTGTGCATTCCGCATCACCTCTGGGAAGTTTCTCGGCTTCATTGTCAAGCACCGTGGCATTTAAGTAGACCAATCAAAGATTAAAGCCATTCAAAGCATGCCCGAGCCAAGGAATCTACACGAGTTGAAAAGTCTACAGGACAGCTAGCCTTCATCAGGTGCTTCATCTCTAACCTTGTTGGATGTTGTTAACCTTTCAGTCGACTCTTGAAGAATGACGCTTCATTCATATAGGATGACATCTGTCACAATGCCTTTAAGAGCATAAAAAGGTACCTGGTAAGCCCACCTATCTTAGAAGCTTCAGTGCTTGGAAAACCGATCATCCTATACATTGCCGCACAAGAAGGTTCCATTGGAGCACTCTTGGCACAAGAAAATGAAGACCAAAAGGAAATAGTGCTCTACTACCTAAGTAGAACTCTCATTGGTGCCAAGCTTAACTACTCACCAATCGAGAAGATGCGCCTTGCCCTAGTCTTTGTCTTCCAAAAGCTAAGACACTACATGCATTCTTACACCATCCACTTGGTTGCTAAAGCCGACCCAATCAAGTACGTTATGTCCAAACCTGTTCTGATAGGACAACTAGCTAAATGGGCGTTGCTTCTCAATCAATATGAGATTATATATGTCCCAGCTAAAGCCGTCAAGGGCAGATTTCATTACCGACCATCCAATCCTAGTTGATTGGAAAATCTCAGATGACTTGTTTGACGAGGAAGTGTTCTACATCGACATCTTCCCAACATGGACAATGTTATTCGACAGATCTGCACGAATGGACGGAGCAGGAGCAGGAGTAGTTTTCATGTTGCCACAAAGACAAGTACTACCCTATTCATTCCGACTAAGCGAGTTATGCTCCAACAACATCATTGAGTACTAAGCACTGATCATTAGACTCCAAATGGTGATCGACATGGAAATCACAAAGCTAGAAATGTATGGCGACTCCAAGCTCATAATTAATCAACTATTGACTGAATATAAAGTGAGGAATGATGATCTCGTCCCATACTTTCGGCTAGCAACTCAATTGCTACAAAAGTTTGAGGTCGTAACGCTAGAATATGTGCTAAGAAAAGAAAATCAAATGGCGAACACTCTTGCTAACCTAGCCTCAAGTATGGCACTAGGAGAAGATGAAGTTGCGGACGTGCCAGTTTGCCAAAGATGGGTGATCATACTCGTCACTGAAATGCTACTGGATGATACAAACGTTATCTTAGTATTTATAGTCGACACTGAAGAGTGGAGACAGCGACTGATTAACTACTTAGAGCATGGAAAACTTCCAGACGATCCTAGACACCGCTCTGAAATACGTCGACGAGCACCTCGCTTCCTCTACTACAAAGAAACGCTCTACCAACACTCTTTTGAAGGAGTACTTCTGAGATGCCTAGGTGAGGAAGAAGCCAATCAAGCCATGGAAGAAGCACACTCAGATGTGTCAATCTGGACCAAAGCTACATTTCCAACTCAAAATAATGGGTTATTACTGGCCAAGCATGGTGAAGGATTGCCTGGAGTACACCAAAAGGTGCCAAGCCTGCCAATTCCACGCCAACTTCATACATCAACCACTTGAGCTATTACACCCTACGGTTGCTTCATGGTCATTTGATGCATGGGGATTGGACGTCGTGGGACCAATCACACCAAAATCATCAACCGGAGAAACCGGAGAAACCGGAGAAGCCTACATCCTAGCCGCAATGGACAACTTCTCCAAGTGGGCTGAAGCAGTACCCCTAAGGGAAGTCAAGAAGGAAACTGTCATCCATTTCATCAAAGAGCATATCATCCATCGATATAGTGTGCATCACTACATCATCACCGACAACAAAAAATAATTCTCCAACCGACTCATGGACGAGCTCTGCGATAAATACAAATTCAAGCAGCACAAGTCTTCCATGTATCATGCTCCAGCCAACGATCTCACGGAAGCATTCAACAAAATGTTGTGCAACCTTCTTAAGAAGGTAATCGGCCGAAGAAAAAGAAACTGGCATGAAAAAATAAGCGAAACACTTTGGGCATATAGGACGACACATAGAACTCCTACCCAAGCTATGCCTTATTATCTTGTATATGGCGTGGAAGATGTCCTGCCACTCGAAAGTCAAATCCCCTCACTAAGGATGGCTATACAAGAAGGCTTGACTGAAGAGGAAAATGCAAAGCTATGACTTCAAGAGTTGGAAGCAGTTGATGAAATGAGGCTCAAAGCTCAACAACACTTGGAATGTTACCAAGTACGGCTATCCATGGCATTCAACAATAAAGTCCGCCCAAGTTCTTTCCAAACTGGAGATCTTGTCTTGGCATTAGGAAGGCCTATCGTCACAACTCACAAAACAAAAAGCAAGATCACATCAAAGTGGGATGGACCTTACGTAATAGGTCTACACCAACGGCGCCTACTTAATCATGACAGAAGACAGCTTGAAGATCGGCCCCATCAACGGCAGATTCTTGAAGTGCTACTACCCCTAAACCAAACAAACAATGCTCCTTGTTCGCTCAAGCTTAAAAGGCGACACCCAAAGCTCCTCACCTGCACAAACCTAAACTGTACATAGCACTAAGCTCCTATCTTGCACACCTTCACCTACACACAAAAAACGTGAGCAACTTGATGGATTTGGAACAAGCTCTGCACCGGGCAGATCCCCAATCTTCTCGTCTGTAGGTAGATTGTCTCTAAACATTTCCATAAAGGAATGAGCGCCCATGTTCACCAAGTCAAAAGAACAAAAGAGCCCAGCCTAAAGAAAGAAAAAAAAGACAAAAAAAAAGCTAAACCAATAAAAAAAACAGAAGAAATCACAAGTGACACATGGCCATCAAATTGAGGAGGCCTAAACACTTTCTTCTTCTTATGAGAAAATTAACGTCACTATCATCCAGAGCACCTTCAAGCGATCACTTGTTCAAAACTTGTTGACATTACCGCAAAATAATTTCATCCTCATGCGAGTCAACCTCGTCACTCGCCTCTTCAGAAGCATCCGAACAATGAGAAGACAAACACTGGCGTTGAGGAGCTAAAGTTGCAGCTCCATCTTGTAAAGGAGGGACACTCACACAATCAAAAGGTGCCAGCTGCGTAGGAACCACAAAACAACCCTCTCTCGGCGCATCATTGCGTGAACGAGAAGAATTGGCACCACTTGCCGTCCCCAAGTCTTCACAATGTACCTTTGACCGCTAACTTGCGTAGGCACGGGTCACTAGATTACTCTTGAACTCGTCCTTAGACGGCAGAGTGATAGAAGCATTTGTGCATGAACGGGTACAAGACTCCAAATGCATATACACGGCTTGCAAGGATTCTGGCTATGTGTTTTCCTTCAACTTGCCTGGCACATATTGGACAAAACCAAATTGCATGCTGAAACGGTGAGGGCTATACGGCTGAACAATACATCGGTCTCTTTGCCGCAAAGAAACATACCACGAACGAAGACTTGTAATATAAGACAAGTCTGAGAAATGAAGGTGTGAATCATCTATGGGGCTTCACCGCGCTGAGCCAACCCTTGCCAGGTGATCCATTCTCAAACCTTCACAACTTCTAAATAATGTATGCGCCTACAAATCATCAAAGCTCTTTGCAGAAAGCACGCCAGAGTACTTTGTCATCAAAGGCCCCAGCTTGGCCAAAGTTGAGGAAGAAGGTCCTGACTTGTCTAAAGTCGACAAAGAAAAATGAGTGCCAAAATACTCACTCAACCGACCATACACATAATGGTAGGGAAGTACCACAGCACGATCTTCAATGCTCGCTGAGTTCGAAAAAATATTCAAGCCATTGTAAATATTGGCTAAGACCGGAATAGCAAGGCTAAAAGATTCACCTGTAGCCATCTTGCTAGCCACTTTGAAGACTCCGGGATGGATAAGGTTAACATCGCCTTTGGGGAAAACAAACTTACAAAGCCAACAAGCTAAGAAATCGGCTTGGTAAGATTCTTCCATGTGCTCTGACGCTATGCCAAGATCCTCAAACGCTTTCAACTCGGCAAGGGAACGGCGTCTGGCTGAACCAATGACACCTGACGGGTCTGAGTCTCCCTTTGGTTTAGTGGTCTTGTTGCTGCCACTTTTCTTCGAAAGTTTCTTGTACTTCATGGCATCCCAATACCAAAATTGGATCGATAAAGAAATCTTCACGCTTGACTTACCCTGAGCCTCCTGGGAAAGCTTATGATATGCCCAAAACAAATAGCGGCAACTCGTAGGCAATCATTGGCTATTGCAATGACAAAACTCTTCCACGCTAGGAACAACCTCGTCGTAAAACTTACCTTAGATCTGCAAGCCTCCTATCTTGTGGAGATCCTAAAGTGAAATCGACATCTCCCCTTGTGACGTGTGACGTGTGTTGGTCACTGAACACCAATGCTCAAAGAAGGCACGAAGGACGGAAGGATGGCGATCATAACTAAACAAAGATGCGTACACAGCGTGGTAGAGGCCCACGTTGGTAAGTACATCTTTGGATCGGCTTAAGACATCTTCAAGCCACTCCCAATAAAACTCAACAAAGACGTCTTCTCCAGTAGTAGGCAAAGTACTATTCCAAGTCGTAGCTCCGCTATGGACGCGATCGCCAAGTAGCTCAAACGAAGCCGGTAATTGTCATGAACATGGTACAAAGGATTCAAGATAAGAATCGTCGACGTGCACGCCTTCTTCTTCATAGTTGGTCGACCAAAATCTGTCACCTCCCAAGATACTTCAGAAGACCACGACTTGATATGCATCGAGTTGTCTTTCGCAGGAAAAACAAGCATCTTAGGGCCAGTCAACTATTCACAAAGCTTCAACGTCGTTCCCCTATATTGCGAATTGCCTTCCTTCGCAAGAATGGTGATGGTATTGCTCTTAAAGCACTTGAAAAATACCATGGCTGCAACGAACAAAAGAAAAAAAAAAGACAACATAAGCACGAGGTTGGACGGCAAGAAAAAAAACAAAGAAAAAAAAATTGTTTCACTGAGGCAAAAGACATGCGAAACAAACCTTGTGAGCGTTGAAGAATGACGATGGCAAAGTCACAACAATGAGAAAAAATCAGCCCCAAAGCTTGGGCAAGCACGGCAAAGAAGAGCTACAAGACGGTCCTTCAGGTACCCTTTGGTACGTGGGACAGGATGGAACGGAGTGGGACGAGACGTTTCGTCCCATGTTTGGTGCACCCAAGTTTTAGGTGAATTTTCGTTCCGACTCACCCCCTGGAACGACTCGTTCCACATCCATGGAACACAAAATTATAACATTTTAAGACCAAAATGCCCATCTCTCATTGTCTCTTTCCTCAGATCTCAACCTCTCTGTCTCCTTCTTCTTCCTCCTCCCTTCCATCTGAGCCCTAGTTTTCCACAGCATCTCTCAATATTCAGAAAATGGGGAAGCCATCCAAAGGCAAGAAATCTAATAATTTGGGGAAGGGAATGGTCACCCCCGTCCAAATCGCCTTCATCGTCGATCGATACCTCTGCGACAACAACTACTTGGTTACCCGCTCTCTTTTCAGAACCGAAGCTTCATCCCTTATCGCCAAATCGCCGATTCGAGAAGTACCCACTTGGTTTTTCCCGACGATTTGTTTGAAATCGGTCTAAAAGATTTCTTATTTGTCTGATTTGGGATTTGGGTTTTTATGTTTTTTGCAGGCGCCAAAGAGTTTGCTGAGAGTGATGAACACTTACAATGCCGGCAAAAGCCCCGCAGTCTCTGCACCTTTGGTTGTGGCTCCGAAGCCGATTCTTATGGCTACTTCGTCTCACCCATCTAATGGGTCTGCTGCGGGTACAATCCTAAGCATCCCCGTCTGGTTGTTTGCTTAGTGTTTGAAAAATTGCCTGAATGAATTGAGAAATCTTGTGGAAGTTACATGTTTAGTGAGCTTATATGCTTCAACTTGAACTCGTAGACTATACATTTATTTTCCTTAACTAGTTATTTAAACCATTGATGGCTACAATATACAATTGCAGGTAATGTCTTATTGTTTTTGTTTATGTTTGAGAAATTTGTTGCATTCATTGAGAATATAGTGAAAGTTGTATGTGACTTTTGAGAGCTTAGATGCTTCAACTATCTGACTGTTTCTGGGAATGACTATTAGGCTAACATGGTACTGGAATTCTTGCAGAAGATTTCTAATCATGTTAACAACTTAACAACTTAAAAGTTGTTGTATCATTAGATAACACATGGTGCACTGATATTTTATTAGCTCGAAAGATAGGAATTGTATTCTTTAGCATTACACAGTGGATTTAGTATGGATGTTGATGTGATTGATGTCAAAGGAATGGTGCATCATGGAATGGCGGAGAAATGATTGGCTTCAATCATTATACAATGCTCGTGCTTAATGGGTACCTGTGTATTTCCGGGATTCCTTTTTTGTTGATATATCTCCCAATCAATAGTATGATGGCTCCTTTTTTTTAAGGCTATGTGAATCAACAGACCACATTACCATTGTTCTTTAGGCAATATGAAAGAGCTTTGGAGAACTAGTTTGAAAGGGAAATGGAAGCAGACTTTTTTTATTGTGATTTGTGTAGTTTTTCTGTTTTATTATTACTTACCAATGCTCTTTGCTTTTCGTTTTATAGGTCTCCATGTATATTGTTGTAGCACATTAGGTCTGTTGGGATTGTAGGGATATAAGTTATTTGGTTAGTAGCTTATGAGTGAAGCAAAGAATACTTGTATAAATAACAAACACCTATCTCTCTGTAATTCATTCATTGTTCAAGGAATACAATCTTTAGTCATTCACTTTCTCTCTCTAAATTCCCTGCCATTGTTTTTCATTTTGCTTCTTCTGCAATCTCCAAAAGGTAATCATGGTATTGTTATGTGTTCAAATATGAACAAGTTAAAAAAAAATGTCTCGTCCCGTCCCACGCATAAACATTGTACCAAACAACAGACAGAACAGGGGTAAGTTAGTCATTCAATCTTTTGGTTCTGTTCCGTCCAATGCGTACCAAACACAGAATGGAACAACCGTCATGTTTCATCCTGCATGTACCAAACATAACACGGAACCTCCATTCCATCCCGTCATGACACATCCCGTCCCGTCTGCATACCAAACGGTACCTCAAAGCACACTACAGTAGAAAAGAAAACCAAAATGCTATGCAACCCTACAGCAATTACATAAGCAGTTTCTTGCACTGCATGGCAAAGAGGACAGCTACAAGACGGTCCTTCAAAGCACGCTACAGTAGCAAAGAAAACCAAAATGCTACGCAACCCCGCAACGATTATGCAAGCAGTTTCTTGCACTGCACGGCAATGTCACCATCGAGGGAAAACTATGACCAAAAGGCACTACACAGCATAACACCGCTACAGTCTTTTGCACAACACCACATGGTAGAAAGTGACGCACTGCAACAAGCTCCAAGCAACAAAACCCAAGGCAAAGCACAACAGCAAGCACACTGCAAGGATGTGAATTGTGAAAAAAATACACACCCAATTGTCCTATGAATAGGGGTCAATTGCTTCCTAATGCTATAAGGGAAAGACATACCCAAATAGCAAAAGGAAAATCAAAACAAGGAAGCACATTCCAACCAAAAGAAGGAAGCAAATTCCAAGCAAAAAATGGCAAGTTTCAGCCAATCTGCGCAAGCAGGACATTTTTGGTGATAATTCGACTTTCCAGAGGAATTTTGATGCAAGGCCAATTGGAGAAGGAAGCTAAGAGGCTGATGATTTTTGTTTCAAAATTTCATAATTTTCCCTAAAGCCAAACGTTCCAGTTTTCAAAGTTAATCCCGCATAAGTTGTTTTCCCGTCAAAACTGCGCGGCTGTAGGAAAATGATGAGTTGAAGGCTTTCCTGATTTTTCCTAGTTGTGTGCGATATATGCCTGAAAATATGAGAGATAAAGCTACATTTCCCATAGTTTTTCAGAATTTTCCAGAAGAGAAATCGACCTCAAACTTGGCATGCAAGTTAGATGACATGTTTCCCAAACCAACAAGGGAAATACATGCTGTGTTTGCAACAAAAATCAGCAAAGATAAGAAAAAGAAACAAAAAAAAAAAAGGAAATGGCTTCAAATTTTTCAAAACAACAAAGGAAAGAACCCCTTCTTGCCGTGGAAAACAAAAGGGGAAAGGAAAGAGTCCCTCCTTGCTCTGGAAAACAAAAGGGGAAAGGAAAAACATTGTCCTTACCGTGGAAAAAAAGAAAGGGAAAGGAAAAAATGTACATCCTACTTACCCAAGGACAAACATTAAATCTTTCCAAAACTTTGAAGGAAATCACCTAAGTTTTCCAATACTTTGAAGGAAATCACCCTCATTACCAAAATTGAAGGAGATTCCTACCTAAGGAAGGAAAAACATTTTCTCCTACAACCACAAGAAAAAAATTCAAAATACACCAAATGTATTTTGTCAAAATTATGGAAAATCAATACGCACAATAAGTATGTGCCAATTTATCCATTTCCAAAAATTTCTTTCAAGATCAAGCCTCTATGGCCCTTGAAGAAAAGTTTCATTTCTTTCAAGATCAAGCCTCTACGGCCCTTGAAGAAAAATTTCATTTCTTTCAAGATCAAGCTTCTACGGCCCTTGAAGAAAAATTTCATTTATTTAAGATCAAGCCTCTACGACCCTTGAAGAAAAGTTTCATTCAAGATCAAGCCTCAACGACCCTGGAAGAAATGTTTCAAGAACATTCACATTGCAGGACTTCAAAACATGTTTCCTACATGTGACAAGCACATGCCTACAACGCTCCTTGAAGTGGGGGCATTTGTAAACATGTAAATTTTGTTAAATACAAATGATGCATCACAAGGCTCCACATGGCATATGACTCATCACAAATGGACAATTCATCAATGACATGTGGCACAAATCAAGCAACTGAAGTGTAAAACATTCCCAAAATTCGACAAAGGGGAGAAAATCCCCCTTAAAATCGGCAAGGGGCCCAAAATCTCTCAAAACCGGAAAGAAAGCCAAAGCATCTTCACAAAACAAGCAAGAATTAAGGATTGCTCACAAAGTAAGCAACAAGGCTTATAAATTTCGGCCAATATGAAGAAGGTAGCTAAAATTAAGACACAAAACATGCCTAATGTTGAGCAAAAATTGTACACAATATGTAAACAAATAATTCACTCGACACAATTTCACCCTCGTTCATTTTTTTTGAAGAGGGTTTTATTAATTCGAGTTCGACCCATTCTAGGCTACGTGCCTATTAATTACAACCCGTCCTTTAGGAAAGGAATACCCTTTGATTCTAATATGAATAAATTGTAACTTGGGGATTTGGGTGTTTGGGTGTTTATTTGATTTTGTGACTGCGTTTAGGTAAAGCCCTAGATTGCCTACGTACCCTCGTTGAGGGATCAAGTCACTCGTAGTTCCTTATGTGTTTTGTTGGGGTTTGATGCCTTGTGCAGTTTCAGCTCGTACAGGCAAGGAGCAACTAATGCCTTGTGCAGTTTTAGCTCATGCGGACGAGGACTTTAAGCCGTTGGAGCGTTTTAATGCCTAGTGGAGTTTTAGCTCATGCGGGCAAGGACTTTAAGCTGTTTGAGCATTTGATTCGGCTTCATGCCATTTGAGATTTTTCTTCAGCTTCATGCCTTTTAGGATTTGACGCGGCTTCATGCCATTTGAAATTTGATGTGGCTTCATGCCATTTGTAATTTGAAACGGCTTTGTACATTTGAAGCGGCTTCGTGTCATTCGTAATTTGAACCGGCTCGCTTCTCTTTTACTCTTTGTAGAATTTGTAATTACTTGGTTAACATAAGTGAATTTAGTTTATATAAACCAGGGATTCGCCTTGATTTCACGGTTGCATCTATAATTTGATATCAGACTGCCTACGTATCCTTAATGGAATCAAACCGGCGTAGTTCATAAATTTTGAGACTCATCGCGGCTTTGTGCCATTTAATACTTGATATGGTTTCGTGTCATTTGTATCTTGTAAATTCAATGGGAATATTTGTGATGAACCCACTATTACTTTGGTATTTGACTTTGTCTCGGTATCGTGCATCTCAGACTTCTTGAATAAATTTAACTTTGATGGATGCCATATTCATAAATCCCATATGAGTAATATGGAAGAGCTACTCTTTTTTCTTTCTAGTTTCGTGGATAGCCTTCCCATTTTAATTTGAGGGAATTGTATGTAGCAAGCTTCTTATTTCTTCCCTTGTACAATTTGATTTTTCCAAGTCCAGATGGGATATCACATGGCGTCAAAATCTTAGCACAAAAAGGCTTTTGATGGAATTCTTTAACAAGTAGCTTCCCCCTTTTTTTATAATTTTCTTTTGAATTTTCATACCTATTTGTCATAGGATTTTGAACCCATTTGACCCAAGACCCAAGTTTTTTTTTTCTTTTAACCTGCCAGCAGGTTTTACCTTTTTATGCCTTTAAGGCTTCAAAGCTCAACACCCACATGGGGTGCAGTGTAGACTCCCAATTTCAATACCCTCTCTTCTTTTCCCCGTGAGGTGCAGCTTTATTCACCCTTTTCTCTTGCCTTGCGAGATGGCTTTACAAATCTTTTTTTTTTAGTTCCAACACACGGTGCTCTTCCATCAGAAATCGAAGGCAGTTCCGCAATATTTAGGCACCCGTTGATTTCGCCATGTTTTTGAAATTCCTCTTGGGTTTGTCAGCCGTTGATTTCCAAACAAAGATGGGTAAGACTGGAGTTCTAACTCTTTTTGAATTGTTCCAATTTATCCTCTTTCCCCCTTCAAATTGCAAATTCCCCCTTTTGTGCAAGTCACGGAACTTTCATTTTTTTGCTACATCATTCTTTTGTTTCTTGCCACTTGTGCTTTTCTTTTGTTTTGGATCGAAGACTCGAAACGAAGAGGGCATGGGGTGTCAAGCAGGTTACCCATTTTCGTTTTCTTTATGTTCTGGATTTGTTTATGTATTTGGAGTGAAGTGAAGCTCTAAACTGCGATAAATTTTGTGTGCAGGCGTCAAGGGCAACGACCTCTCTTCTATTTGGTTGTTGGACATACTGTTTTACAGTACCAAGTTCTTTGAAAACAAGTATTGATTCATGGCTCCAAAGGTGATGATTGCATTCTGAAATTTGTAGGGCGCCCTCATAGTATTTGCTGCATTTTGAATGAGTTTTGATGTACTAGAATGTAAATACTCTCTGGCATTTCTGTTTCCACAGGGGAAATTATTTGACTGGTCTTGACAATGGGAATTTAGACACCCTTTTTGTGTTCCCATTCGTATTTCGTCTTGGATACTTGCCATATTTTCTAATTAACACTTGTATAAAGGGATGTTTTTCCCAAAATCTTTTGTAGTTTTGACTTGTCTTCTAGTTCCTTGGGTGTTTGCCATGTGAATGAGTTTCCTAAATAATTTGGCAGCAAGCTTTTCCTTCTTTGTAGGCTTGGGACGACAAGTGTTTAATTATAAAGGCTTTGAATTATTTTTTTTCATCTTCTCGTGGCAAAGAAGGCTTTGAACCTTCTTTTAAATGTTTGTGGCAGAGAAGCAGGTGAAAATTTTGACACAATGAACATCTTTGTCCCATCTTCACGTGACAAAGAAGGTTTTGAACCTTTTTTTAGCTGTTTATTCAAAGATTGGGAAATTTCCTTTCTTTCCTTTTTGTCTTGTAGCAGTCTTTGGTCAAAATTTTGACACAATGAATATCTTTGTTCCATCTTCACGTGGCAAAGAAGGCTTTGAACCTTCTTTTAGCTTTTACAGAAACTTTTCTTCCTTTAGTCACTCCTTTTTGTCAACATATGCACCTTTTCCTTGTTCTCTTATCTCTTTTATCCAATATGATGGCCATGTGCATGGCTTTTATGTTATAAAAACAAACTTTTCTTCTTCCTCTTCTTCACGTGAATGACTTTGAGATGGTCCCCCCCTTGGATTTTGAATTCCTCCTTTTCCTTGGACTATTATCCCAAATAGGATTTCATAGCTTTTTAGCCGAAGGCATCCTTCATGTCTTGTACTCGTGAGTAGTAAAGAAAAACACCAAACATAATAATTTCTTTCCTTTTGAGTTGCATCTTTGTATAGGTTGCTTCCTTCTTTCTCAGGGACTTAAGCTTGGAACTTTGAAACTGCACTTGATAATCTGGCGGGGGGCAGACCATTTAGACTTGGTTAAAATTTCACGGGGTGGTCTAGGCCTCCCCAAAGAAATTCATGGGATTCTTGGGGATTATTTCTGCTACAGTTGGGGAGTCGGTGGATTGTTCAGAGTCTCCACCTCCATTTGATTGGTGAAGAATGCCAAACAAAGAGACAAAGGCCGTATATGCCTTTGCTTGTTTCCCTTTCCTCATTCATTTTTTTTTTGTTTCTCTGCTACTTTTCAGTTTTGTGTTTGCTGCTGCAATGCTTTTTTTTATTTGCTGTGGTCTCTGCTCTCATTTTGTTCTTTCTGCAACACAACAAGAGAAAAATAATAATTTAAATAGAACTTGTTTCATACCTGGTGATGAATGTTCTTCTTTGAATCTTGACTTGAAAGCACGAATGGTTGAACTCGTTCTCTTTTCTAGCAGCACTTCGTTGCTCTTGGTATTTTCTCTCAAAATTTCTCTTATTTTCTGCAGAGTTTCCCCTTTCTTTTTCTTTCTGTCCCCCTTTTTCTTGTTGCAGGTGATGCCTATTTATAGGCATCCTAGGCAAGCTCTAGAATTTGTTACGTGGGGGAAGTTGGAGGCCATGACCTCCTGCCACTTTTACTTAACCTCTCCTACTAACTTGTGCAGTTTTTTTTTCACGCTCTACAGAGAGATAGGAGGTTTCTGTGTTGCACGTTTTCTTCGCCCTTTTGTAGGAAGAAATTCATATTTTATTTTTTTATTTGTTTATTTTTGGATGTTGTTTTGTATGTAAGGCCCATCCTCATCTTTTGGGCTGGATTACATTTTGTTTTTGCCTTGTAGTTTGACCCAATTTATATGGACTTTATTTTTTATATGTCATGTATTTTTATTGTTCAACACCTAAATTCTCCCATGGATGAATCAAGACACAAATCAAAGCCAAATCCATTTAAAGGCAAGCTTTGAGAAGTCTATAAATATAAGGACCCAAGACACACAAAGGGGTCGAAAATCCTACATTCCGAAGAACCTCTACACAAATCTTTGAAGACTAATACGCTGCCAAAGCTCTCTTCGAATAACTCACAACCAAAGCCGAAGCTTTCGTTCGACCAAAATCCAAAGCACTCCCTTGAAGAATCAACAAGCACTTGTGCTGATTCTTTCAAGACTTTGTTGCAAGCTCAAAACTTGTAACGACGTTCAATTCAAGATCAAGTCGTCAAGGCCCTTGAATCAACGAAATCTCACATCTACACCATCTTTGCCGCAGCTCTGACGTGAAGACCATCCACGCGTTGTTTTCAAGCTCAAAACTTGAAGCAATCGTCATTCGTCCAAGATCAAGTCATTGCGACCCTTGGATCAACAACCTACGCATCTACATCAAATTTGAAGACTGAATCAAAAGAAAATTGTAAATAGAGATTGTAACTTTACAAATTCAAATCAATACAAATCTACTTTGTACACATGTTCTCATTTCATTCGTTACAGAATTTTCATGTTTACAATGATCAAAAGTAAAACATGTGCATAATGCTATGAGTATGTTTATACCTCAATATTTTGAACATTCCCTAATTGGTTGAACTTGGTGTGCAGCTCTTGAAGGCTCCATTTTGTCATTATTGGTGTGGAGCTATCCTTCCCAATCATTGGTTGTATGAGAGTTGTTCTATCACATAGTAGTTCTATCACACAACAGAAACTGCATAAAAATAATGAAATAAATGTTAAGTTAGAAGCTAATTTTTATACTATTAAAACATCAATCCAAAAAGAAATAAAAACAAAAAATAAAAATAAAAATAAAAAATTGTTGGACTCACTGGAAGTATAATGATGCAACCACCAATTGATCCCATTGGTTTATTTTCAGTTTCTTTCGCATTAGCGTGTTCAACCAATGAAGTGTTGATGTAGCTGCAAACAAATTGAGCCCATGAATATTTAGATAACTCCTGTAACTTCTCGCAATACTCCACAATTTTCTAGTTTAGCGTGCTAGCAAAGTTACTGAAAAGCATCGTGAGGCATAACTCAAGAAGGATTAACACTACCACATCCTTGTCGTAGTCAACAACTTCAGACTCTTCTTCACTCATTTCTTTTCCTTTTCCTTTTCCTTTTCCTTTTCCTTTTGCTTGATTTGAATTCTGTTGAGGTGGATTTGTAGCCCATGCAATTGCTTTTCAAAGTGCATTATCAAGTCTCACTTTCAATAATTTCCATTTACCAAAATACCTTTGTCGGAAAGTTGAGTTGAACCTTGGCCCTATCATTTAGGCATCTGTCCTTCATTTGGTAGCCCCAAAACCTTCGTCACTGATTTGGAGGTTATTTTGATACTTTGTTTCCCAAATTTGAATGACTTGGTTTGATGGTTACTTTCACCATCTCGTTCAAGTCGAGGTCCGACTTGACTATGTCATCCTTGCTCACACGTCCCTCGTAGAATGGCTTTATTAAGGGCCAAAATGAAGTTTTCTTTGGCAAGTCAATTTGCTTACTATTGAGGATGCCTTTCACCTCTTGAACAATCGTGTTGAAAGCATTCATGTTGCACCTAAACTACGCATGGTCCGGGTGCTTAGCTTTTCGATCATATGCCTTTCTGTTTTCTTGCCCTTTTGCTTTCGTTTTTTAAGTACTGCCTTTCGCTTGTTTATGTATCCCTTTAACTTTTTTTGGGGACATGTTTCAACTGTAAAAGAAAAAAAAATATACAGTTTGTGTAAGCGATATTAATACTGTATGTTTGAATCCATTAGCGTAAAAGCATACAACATGAATTAGACACTGCAACGAAGTGTCTAAATTCACGAACAAGAAACAGACACTATGTTGCAGTGACTGAATCCACAAACCTATTTGAATCTCAATGCACAATCATAGAACAGGAAACAAACACTACAACAAAGTGTCTGAATCCACAGAACAAGAAACAGACATTGCGTTGCAATGTCTAAATCCACAACCTATTTGAATCTCAATGCACAATCACAGAACAGGAATCCACAAAATTTAGAATTTGAAATGGAGCACATAACCTAAGAAAAAGAGCACGGAAAGAGGCAATTAAACTAAACAACATAACCACCATGAATTAACCTACACAGAGCCAACAAATATGCCGAAACAGACTAAATTTGTTATATGCCCAAATCAATTTTAATATCCAAACAAGCTCAAATTCAAAACCAAAAGGTATAGTGTGCAAAATTACATCAAATCTCTCAAAAACACAACTCAAATAACCTAAAACGTAAAAAATGAAGAACAAGAAGAAAATAGGAAGAAACAAATTACCTTGAACATGATTTCTCAGTCGCAAGTGTGAATTGTTCGTTGGAATCAGTGCAAATGCGAATTGTTCGTCGGAATTTATGGCTGCTGTGCGATTTAAAATGAGGGAGATGGAAAGGTTTGGTGTTTTAAATGATAATGACATCATTTGTAATTTTAATTTGATTGAGGTGTTTTAATGCATCTTAAAGTCTCATTGACTTATTTATAATTCCAATAAATTTGATTGACCTATTATTAGTATCATAACTTTTAATTGATTTTATACAAAATCACCCATAATTTTTTAACATACATATCTCACCATTTGCATAGTGACATGTGGTGTACCACCCCGTGTTCTGGTCACGCTGAAAAATCTCTCGATAAAGAACATATCTCATCATACTTAATATTAAAATATGAATTGGGGTGAGGGTGGGCCGGTAAATGAGTGATTATGTTAAGTTAATAGTTTTGACGAGTGAAGTGAACTTGTGATTTGCTGCTTAATTGCTCTAATTATGTGCTTAGTTACAACCGGAGTTACATAATTTTCTCTTCAAAAAGGGAACCTGGTGATGGTTTTGTCACGTCAGTCCACTTTTTGGGGGTTAAGAAGACTAAGAGAGGCATTTCAGCCTCTTTCTGGCCACCATCTTCTGATTCACCAGCACCACGATGAATTTCCATCTATTGTTACTCGTTTGAAAAGTACTTTTAAATGACTGAAAATGCTTTTACATAAAAAACACTTTTGCATGATTAACTTGTATTTTTATTATGGATTGGTTTCTAAATCTTTTTTCTAAAAACGATTTCAGTCATTTAAAAGCGATTTTAGAGAAAATGTTTTTGGATTTTAAAAGTACTGTGTTTTTACAAGAATAACTTGCATTTTTTCTAAAGACGTTTTCAGTCACTTAAGATTGCAATTTGAGAAATTGTCTTTGAAGTGCTTTCGCTCATTTAAAAGCATTTTCAGAGAGAATATTTTTGAATTTTAAAAGCACTTTAAGTGCTTAAGCACCAGTTTGCACATAATTGGTGCTTCTTGTAGAAAGTAGTTCAAGTGTTTTTTCCAAGATTATCTTGCATTTTTATTAAAAATTATTTTCTAAAACATTTTTTCTAAAAACGATTTCAGTTAGAACTTTTCAAACGAGTGTAACCCCCAATACATACACATACAAACAATGGGACTTAACTGAAACAAACAGAAAACCACGAGGACTTAATGGTAACAAAGAAAAGCCCCAAATCCTAATTTCTCTGTATATTACAATGGGGGTTTGAGTCTTCACCAAAACCCTCCCTGCGCGTATCCTCTAGCTCCAGCTCTCATGGCGGTTGGCAATCTGCCTGCTATGAAATGACCTTCCGGATTCCGCTTTTAGCTTCCCACTTGATTTACAGTTATCTCTTTAAATTACTTTTACCGTAGACCAATATGTTTACCAAATTGAAGAGAGAAGAAAAGCAAACCTAAATTTTCACCGGCGAACCGGTTAAAGGTAAATTCCATTTTTCTATGCTGCTTGTTCGTAATTTCTGTTCATTTAATTTTTTAATTTTTAGTTATTTTTCTTTTTTAATTTTTTAGGAATTACTATCGTGGATAAAATGGAGTGAACAGAAATCAATTGGATTTTGGAACATCTATTTGGAAAAGTAGAAGGTTAGAGAGAAGAGGATTATTTGCTCAATTTCCGAAAGTATAGAATTATCTAATTTCAAGATAAACACTTTTTCATAAAAGGATCAATACATAATACAAAGAAAGAAAAACTCGAAAAAGTGTAATGAGAATTGTAGGAAACTAGAGCGGTACAGATGCCGATTTCTGTATCGTAAAAATCCTTCCAAATGTGCATCTTGTATTGCTACTGAGTTTAGTCCAACACCCTTTTGAGTCTTAAAGTCAGCATCATCATCCGTTGCATTCTGTATATGTTGAAAATCGAAATGGAGGGGAGCTTTCAGTTGGGTTCTGTTTATATTTCATGTTCATTATGTTTCCCCCCGGCTAGGTGTTCTTGCTTTATTTTAATAAGTCTCCCCCGGATCATCGAGGTTACAGGAAAAAGGAATGTTATTGGATTCAGACTTAACATGTTAGCTTGTGGTTGTTATGAATTTGATGTGCCTTATATAAACTTAACAGTGTAGGACATATGCATGAGTTTGGGCTCAGGTCAGTTAAATCCTTCAATGAAATCACTATTTATTGTTCTTAGTGCCTATTTGACGGCCATAAAATCTCATACTAATTATTTACCTTTTAAACTTGTTTTCTCGCTAGTTTATTTTCTTTTATTGAAGAGTCTGATAGAAATTCCAAATTGTAAATTTTAGCCACTCAAGGTCTCTAGCCTGATACAAAATCTCTATGTTTATGTTTTTTTTTTTTTTTTTTTAAATAGTTGGAGGATATTAATTTTTTCAGGGACAACAATGGGTTACCAATTTATCGAGTGGGAGCAAGGTTGGGACTATATACAGCAGGGGATCTCAAAGATGAACAGGATTGTACAAGGATCATCAGAACATCAGTTCACCTCAGAAGAATATATGAAGCTTTACACAACTATCTATAACATGTCTATTCAGCAACCTCCTCATAATTATTCTCGGCAGCTTTATGAAAAGTATCGGGAGACATTTGAGGAATACATTTCTTCAACAGTGCTTCCCTCTCTACTGGAGAAGCATCATGAGTTTATGTTGCAGGAGTTTGTCAGAAGTTGGGGAAATTATAAAGTTATGTTTAGGTGGCTGTCACACTTATTTCGTTTTTCTGATGACCACTGCATCACTCGGAATCAGACATCACTTCCTGGGCCTAACGAAGTTGCACTTAATTGCTTCCGTAATTTGGTTTATCAGAAGGTAAATGCTGATGTGAGATATTATGTACTTGGCCTTATTGATAAAGAACGCGAGGGAGAGAAAATTGACAGAGCACTACTGAAGAATGTGATAAATATATATGTTGAAATTGGAATGGGAGAATTGGATGTGTATGAAAGGGACTTCGAAGAATACATGCTCATTCAGACTCGCGAGTACTATTGCCACAAAACATCAAGTTGGATTTTGGAGTACTCTTATACGGATTACATGTTGAAGGCAGAAGAATGCTTGAGAAGGGAGAAGGATAGAGTTTCTTATTACCTGCTTCCAAGCAGTGAGAAGAAGCTAATGGAGACAGTGAAACATTGGTTGGTAGTGATTCATGCAAATCAACTGATTGAGAAGAAGCATTCTGAATCTGGATGTGCTTTGCTTACAATTGAAAATTTGGAAGAGCTTTCTAGGAGATTTATTGCTAGTGTGGCACTGGAACAGCAAGTTCCTGCTGAAGGTTCGACTATTGTTCAACAGGCTGAAGATGCTGCAATGATTGAGGAGTGAGATGAGTCGCACTACAACAATTGAACGATAAAAAATGGTAACAATGTGTAGTTATCATGAGTTTTACTTTTGGATATGCTGCGAATTATGTGCAGCTATTTTGAAATCCTTGAGTTTAACTACCTTGGTGCCATTTGTGTCTTAGAAATGTTGCCCTTGTGGCATTTAAATGGATATATTTCTAACAATAGAACACATAGTTGATAAATTCGATGCCGTTAACTTATGTCTTAGCTTTGCAAACCTGTATTCAAGCATCAAGTTGTAGTTAAAACTAACTAAATCTCATCCAAGCGTCAACGTTTAGGTTAAACTTATGCTTAGTTTGTGTACTTGTTCAAGGATTTTGTATTTTACAGAGAATTGATTTATAATTATTTGGTTTGATGTGTACAATATTGGTCTCCTGCTGAATCTGCAGGGGGGTTTTTTTTAAGCATCGTCTGGCTATCAGAATTTATGTCGCTAAGGCCTCGATTGGTCCTAGGATTGGGTTGAAATGGATAACCCTGCTGGATATTTATAACTTCGAAGGATGAAAGTCAACGTAGTTTACAAGAGGAAGATAATGACTTGTGAGAATGATAATCAAGCAGTATTTTAAACTAATTTAATTAACGTGAAGGTAGGTTCAAATTTGCGTGCATTTTAGACACCAGTGTCAATTTTGTATCGAATTCACAAGACATCCAATTCTTTATATCTAATTCACATATGTTTCACAGAATTCCCCAGATTAAGTGGATTTAGCTTCCTCTGCGTCCGAGTTCTATAGCGACTTCTTTGACAGTATGGTTGAAGGAAAAGTCCATGTTGATCATTTACGTTGCGTTCAATGGTTATTCTTCTCGTTTCAATCCCGTTTATATGTGTTTTCTGCACTTGTTCGTATCTAGAAATTGAAATTAGGATTATAATGCCTAACAATGTTTCCGTTACAGTTTGGACGTTATATATTGAATATTTCCATTCACAACAATGGCAACCAAAATAATGGAGTGGGCTGAAGGATGGATCTATATGCAGCAGGGAGTTAGAAGGATTACCGGAGACTGAGTTCACACCTGAAGAGTATATGATGCTTTACACAACTATCCATACATTGTGCATTCAAAAACCTCCTTACGATTATTCGCAGCAGCTTTATGAAAAATATGGGGAGACATTTGACGAATACATTACTTCAACTGTTATTGCAGGAATTTGTCAAACGTTGGGAAAACAATAAAATTATGGTTAGGTGGCTTGCGCGCTTCTTTCATTATCTTGATTGCTACTTGCGTGATTTGGTTTACCGGGAGGTAAATGCGGATGTGAGAGTTGCTGTAATTGGTCTTATTGGAAAAGAATGCGAGGGGGAGGCAATCAACAGAGAAGTATTGAAGAATGTGATAAATGTGTGTGTAGAATTTGGAATGGGAAAAATGGATCCTTGTAGAGAGGACTTTGAAGAACACATGCTACGAGAAACTGGTGAATACTATTCTCGTAAAGCATCAAGTCGGATCACGGAGGACAATTACTCGGATTACATGTCGAAACTAGAGGAAAGCGTGAAAATGGACAAGGATCGAGTTTCTCATTACCTGCAACCGAGCAGTGAGAAGAAGCTGGTGGAAAAGGCATACATGATACTGAAGCAGTAAACTATATATTATATATATGTAACATAGGCATATATAAAATTAGAAGGCATACATGATACTGAAGCAGTAAACAAAATGTTAAAAGGGATTTTGGGTTTAATACAGCTCTTCCAAGCAACTCTGCCCTCTCTCTCGCTTATGTCACCCTCTTCTGATTCCTCGCATCATACAATTCATACCTATCCAAACTATCTTTCAAAGATTGAGACTATAACGGTGTTTAATTGTCAGAAAACGAAAATTATGACAAATTTTTCTTTTGTAATTTTCAAGTTGTTAAAAAAAACATGTAGAGGGTGAAAAAAAGGGTAAATGGGTGAAAAAAGGATAAACGGGTTCAAAAACGGGTAAACGGTTATGGTTAAATGGGTACACGGTTATGGGTATGGTTAACCGTTTATAAACGGTTATAAGTATGAGTATAACCGTTTATGTAATTACCCAACGGATAAACGATTATGTTGGTATAAACATAAATGATTATGGGTAAATAACCGCGGTTACCCTCCCGCCATAACCATTGCCCATCCTTACTAATAGATGAGAATCCATCAGAAATGAGAAGGAAAGCGGTAGGAAAACTGAAAAATCAACCCCAACAAACACTCATTGACCTAAAGTTTGTTTAAACTTACAAGTCACCCAAGTAGGCAATTAACTAAGTTCTATAAGAAGCGTCATTGTCTGTGGGTCTTTCCAACTTGGCCTAGTCTCCACGGTATCTTTTTATTTATTTATAATTATTATTTTCTTGGGTCAAGGTCTTCCAGGGCATCCACCTTAGCAGCTTGACTTTTTCATGGGCTTGGTCTTCCCAGTTTTTATGTTACCTTTGTTTCTATATATACATAATGCTCTGAGTACAGCATTTCTCATTGCCAAGCTATGCATGCCTTCATCTTCTTCATCCTTTTCTCCACTGCCATCTTTCTTGACACACAAGCATCCACTGAAAACTGCACAACTACTAAGTGCTCTCATGGCGAACCCGATATTAGGTTTCCTTTCCAAGTAAGAGGCCGGCACCCCCATCACTGTGGTCTCCCCGGTTTTGAAATCGACTGCAGCAACAACGCTTCCACAATTCACTTCCGATCTTATGGTGAACTGGGCATCAAATCCATCTCGTACGATGCCAGAAGACTTGATCTTCTCGACCCCAAGGGTTGCGTCCATGAAGTCTTTCTTAATCTCAATCTTTCCCTTACCCCGTTTCGATATTACTACGTTCTGAAAGAGTACTCGTATCTCAACTGTTCGGTTACGCTTTCGCCTTCTTTCTCTCAAGTTCCCTGCCTAAGTGGCTCCGGCTATCATGTTTACACTGTGGAGCCTTCCATGGCTGTGCCAAACTTTTGCAGGGTTGTGAAAAATGTTCCCATTCCCTTCGAGTACAGTCCTTATCTTTCTGACAATAGCTTCGGTCTTGGGTTAACTTGGGGCTCAGTTGGGAATCAAGAAACAGGATGTTTCACCATGGCACATGTTAAAGGTAAATTCCATTTTCCTTTATTTTCTTCTCCTTTCTTTTCTTTTTCTTCTACTTTTTTCAGTTATTTTCTTTTCCTTTATAATGCTTTATTTATGTTATGGACGAAATTTAAAGTGCAAATAAGAAGAATATTGTTTAACTTGTAAAACTAGATATACCAACCATAAGGTTTCTCATAGGGACTATGTAACTATTTGTACAGAAAAAAGTTATAAGTCTAACCAGGTTGATGCTACATAATATTACAGTCTAGTAATATTTCTCTTGACAATAAATAAAGGGTCTTAAGTTTGAATTTCAAGAATGAAAAGTTCGCAACCAATTTATAGTGATATATCAACTAAGGTGACCCATAATAGGTAAAGTAGCTTATAACATGTGTGGATTATGTGTATACAAACTCTACAGTGAATAATAGTAGGGGTGTACTATTCACACACCCTTATTTACTTCTCACACACCCTTTATTAATTTATATCATTTGATCGTCATCAATTGATTCGATCCGACAGCCGAAAATTAAAAGGATGTGTGAAAAGTAAAAAGCGGTGTGTATCACACCCCTAAATAGTAAATGGAATTATCTGAACAACATATGACTTAAGACTTAAGTTTTACGAAAACAAAATTCTGAGATGTTTAAAGGGCAAAATAAAGAAAGAAAAGTGTGGGGCAGTAGGGACTAGGGAGAATTATCTAATAGAAGATTCCAAACTGTGGAGCTTTGTCCCTCACTTGGAAAGTTATTTCATATATTGTCAAGAAAATGCTCCATCTCCAACTTGTTGCGTATTCCTTGGCTTTCTGTGTTCAAAAATAATTATCTAAAAGTGATTAGTCAATAAGTTAATTTTAATTTAATAAATAAACTAAGACTTAGAGCCGGCTAGTCAAACAAAAGAATTTTTCCATCCAATTGTTTAGCCCCCTCCAACTACCTTATCACGATATGTGTCGTGTATTTAAAGAAATTGAGGTTCTTCTATAAAATAAATTGACAATATGAAGAGTAACTTAATTGCTCATAAACACATACGAAATCTCTCTTTTTTCCGATGCAAGATTGATACTGTCAACAATATTACTCTTTATTCCAATCTAAATTGCATGTGTAGGCGTGACTTCTACTTAGCCCTGAAGCTTAGGACTTCCAAGTATTTTAGACAATCAAAAGCGATGATTAAATAAACTTTTTAATACACTATATTGCATTTTTTTGGGTCATAAAAGCACTCCTTAGTGCTTTCTGGAGGAGCACTTAACATGTCTAGTATTTTTAGGAAAAGCACCAAACAGATGTGCTTTTTCATGAAGCATTTGGATTCTTAGTGAAGATTTCAACATGTTTATAATATAAGCGTATATGAGTAGAAGTGCCTTCTATAAAAGTCATTCTAGTCGGAGATATAGCCTCTTACACTTGTGGTTTTTTATATGTGCAGTGGCGTGTATTGCCATTTTAATTTTGGTGCTGGCAGGGCTGGCAAGAATAAGCATGCATCGGTCCAACAAAACACAATGTCCGAGAGAAGGGGACGATCGAATTCAGGTTGAGAAACTACTCGGAGATTACAAAAGCCTTAAGCTTGAAAGGTGTGAAATAAGGCAACTCTACTCAGTCTGAAACAGTTTTGGTCGACATTAGAATCATGATGAAGCACCATAAAATGCAAGTTATGAAATGAAAAACTGTAACTTTTCAGATTTTGATGCATCTTTTTTCACCTGTTTTAGTAGCAATTTTTAATAATAATCCATGTTTGAAGCAGCGACCACATATTTGTACAATTTGGGTAGTGGATTTTTTTTTTTTTGGATGAAAATGATGATTTATATTTAACAAAATAAAGGATTACAACCGAGACAGAGAAAACTTAGCTCTTGAAAATTGGGTGTGCTAGACTACACACCAGGACTTAGAGCAAATGGAAGGAGCCAAGCCCCCGATAGAACGGCCCCTATCCCCTTAAAAACGCGAACCAAAAAAACCCAATTTGTAGTGTATAAATACGATTCATCTAACAATTAATTAGCGACCAATACAAGAAAAACAGGCTGTACATTTTTTATTAATGAACTTTTCCTTCATCGATTCAAAGCCAAACACAAAAGGTTTGACCCTCCTTAAGTCGACCAGTTTCTCCATATACTATTGTTTGGGCACAAAATATCAGTTTGGGCCGAGTGTAGAATCATTCTCGGCCCGGAAGGCCTTGCGACAAAGGTGTCATGGATCGTTCACCACGTGGGCCTCCAAACCTAGGTCGGCTAGGTCATGACGCAAGACAAGTCGAGTCCTGGTGCAATAAGGAGTCTCAGCAAGATTAATAACCCAAAAGCGAATCCGGCTCAATAAAGGACTAGGTTCGCAATCATAGTGAAAATAGGACTGGTCGAGTTGGTGTTTGATCAGGAGAAGGAGACCTAGTCCAAGTAGGGTTTTCACTCGGCTTTAAAAGTATCCAGTGCTATAAATAGAGGAGGCTGTGCATCATTCAAGAGGCCCAATTCAACACACAACTGCCCTGCGCAAACTCTCTCAACAACTTTGAGATTTTTTATTTTCTCTTTTCGCTGACACATCTTTCGTTGGCAACAACACTGTGAAAGCAACCGGTGATATCTTAAGTCGGCATAGATAGCTCTGTCATCGTAGAATCGGCCGGTCTCACAGTATCTTCCGTTGGCATCAACAGCACTGCGGCGAGGACGGTCGGTTACCTATCCAAGTCTCGGTCGAGAAGGATTTTCGAATCCTTATTGATTGAGGTCATCTCATTAGCCTTCTCGGCGAAGTGAGGTGTTACAGTTTACTGAGCTCGGCGCATTGCACGCCGAGTTATTTTATGATTGGATACTCTCAAGTGGGATTTAGAGTTCGGCATTCAGACGGCCGAACCACGTTCACTATTAAGACTTATATTCGCTTTGAGTATTTGTGCCCTTACACTTTGGTGTCAATTCGGCGCGAGTTTACTCTGACGAATAACATTACTGTGACCGAATCCGACGACGGCGATTCGTGAACTTCGTAAGAATAGTAACTTTGTCTTCAGGTTCGAGAACCCAAGAGGCCGAGACGTGTTCCTTCCTCGGCCGCAATCGCAAGACGCAGAAGTCAGCCGCGCACCCAACGCAACATCAACAAATTTACTCCTCGGCCGAGCTCGGCCGACGAGTTGGCACGCCCCGCACACAACCGAAGGACGTAGTTATCTTATTAATTACTCGGCATGCGCTCCACGTAGACTTGGTAGTTTTTAGGGTCAACATTTTGGCACGACCAGTGGGACACAGTGCTAAACTACGAAGTTCATGCCAATTGAAACGCGATCGGTAAAAAAGAAAACAGCTATGGGAAAATCAACAACCGATTTGCCAATTCAGAACATAGGACAAAGTGTGCCACAGGCGCATAATCCCCTTAGCGCTGTGACACCTGAGTCCACAAGCGCGACTCCCCGAGAAAGGGAAGTTAATCTCGGCGGTCAGCTCCGCAGTCCAGAAGTCCCTAACAGAAACACCTGCGTTCTCAATGAAGGGATAGTAGAGGATTGCGACGAGGATAATGGTGAAGGATCTGACCCACCAACAAGGTCGTTTCTTCGAAAACTACTTGACGAGCCGTCTCGGTCAGTTGAGCAGACGTTTAGTCGAGGAATTGACAAACTGCTGTTGGAAATGTGCCCTAAAGACAATCATATGATGATACTTTACGGACATTTCACATGTTAAACTAATCTAGTTTACATATAAAAGGGCAAACATTATTGTTTGAGCCGTCTCATATAAATGTTATATGCTTAAACGATAAAGTCCAAGGAATATGTGATTGGGAGAATGCAATCTAATGAAGTTAGATTAATGAGACCATTCTTTCGTAGACACATCCTAAACGTTCCTAATCATAGGATTGCCAATTGGGCATTGACAGTCCGATAAGATCAGTACGTACTGTGCCTTCTCTCAGGGAGAGTGACTAGTCTCGAGTCATTGGTGTGTGTGACATCAAGACAAGTACGTAGGTGCTCAATAGAGAATGAGTTCACTGAACACGATCAACGAGGAGTTCTCATACTCATGTCACATGAGAACTCATGGTTGGGATAATGCAAATTAGTCCTTTGACCTGAGGCATCACAGTTGTCTTGTGGTTAAGTCCTTGATCTTTGATTATGTCAAAGTCACCCCATCGGGGTGTCCACGACATCATTGGGGTTAAGCCACTTAGTTATGGAGACAAGTGAATGTGCAACAAGGGATCTCTAACCTTCAAATGATTTGAGGGAGAATACTCTATGATATGATTAAATCTCTGGCCAGAGTATGAATGAGATTAGGGAATGCGTTCCAAATCACATTCAAGGTAATCATATAAGCAAACGAATCACATTGGATAGTAGACATGAATAAATAAACTATCAAACCAAACAATGTGGTCAAAAGTATTAGATTAGAGAAAGACCGTATTGCATTTGTAATCCTAAACTGAATAGGTTCTCTACCTCTTCTGATTAGCTTGGGTAGCCATGATATGCTGCTAGGTGTCACTCATGGTTTGTGGAAGCCCTAAACGTGTGTAATCACTAAAGGGAGAATTGAAAGTAAGTTTCAATTCACAATCGATGTAAAATGGTTTTAATCGCCCACTGCCTCGCTAAAAGGAACCTAATGTATCGTACACCGTGTAAGGTGGAGATTGAAGAAACAAAGGAGATGAGTAAGAATAATTAAATGGTTTAATTATTTATGGCAAGGATTAATTAATATGTTAATTAATCAAACGAATAAGTTCGTTAAAGACCTCGGGATAGTTTTGGACCTTAAGGCCCAATGGGCTTCGAACGTCAAAGCCCATTGACTTAAGTTGTATGACAACTTAATGAATAATGATTCACAAAGGCCCAAATAGCCCAATAAATACCATAATTAAGGAGGGTAGTGAACTTGGCTTAATTGCAAGTTTGCCACTCCATTGTGAGGTGGTATAAAGGCAACTTTATAGCCATTTCATCCTTAGGGTTTTTGTGGAGAAAAGATGAGAACAAAAGCTCTCTTTGCTCTCTAAAATTTAGCCACCCTAGAGGAAATTATCTAGCAATTCTACTTCCTCAAGGTCACTCATTTCTTCTTCAATCTAACCTTGGTGTAGAATCTTTAGAGGTTCTCTATTTTGGGAACTTGGAGAATCCTATTCTTTCAACCAAATCCATGGAGCTAAGAAGCAAGGAATGAAGGCCCTATCTCTTGGGTGATTATCCCTTGCATATGCAAAGAGGAATCTACAAAGGTAAATATTTCTCAACTAACAAATGTTGTTTTAAGTTGAGTCAAGGTTCACCAATCTACTAGGCTTTGAATTTCATGGTTGATGTTTTGTTTTTGAGTGCATGAAAGCATGATTCCGCCTTTAATTGTTAATTGCATGTTATATGATGTTATTCAAATGAACATGTTTTTCACAAAATTTCCTTCAACTGCATGACGTGATACGCAGTTCCAATGAGCAACAAACCAGATTGCTCGAAATACTGGTTAGTTAGGTCAGTGACGGCAGGTCTTTCGATTTTTCCCAACACTTGCTACCAAGAAATAATCAGTTATCAATGGTACAGGCCGAGCCAGTCCCTGCTCAGTTCAAACCAATTGAATTGGAAAAAGGAGGAGGGTCGAATAGTAGGTCAAACGGATCCGACCAGAGAGTCGAAGCAACACCCGTTGATATGACCGAAGTTCAGCGGATGATCGACTCGGCCATGAAAAAAGGGCCGAAGTTCCCTAAGTTTATCCATCCGTACCCAGCCTACGTGGAAACATTCGGATACCTGAAAGGTTTCAAAATCCCAGATTTTAGCCTTTTTGCCGGCGAATCGTCCTTGTCTTCGTTGGAGCACGTGGCTCGTTTCACCGCGCAATGCGGAGATGTTAATAGTGATTTCCATAAGTTACGGCTGTTCAACTTCTCATTGACCGGCTCGGCATTTGCCTGGTATATCAACCTCCCTCCTAATTCCGTCCAAAACTAGGAGGAGTTGGTCGGAAAATTCCACGAGCAGTTTTATCGACCAGGGATGGAGATGTCAGTTTCTTCATTAGCAAGGATGAGTCACCAATGGATTATCTTGCCAGATTCAAATCAGCCAGAATTGGTGCCGAGTGCCTTTACCCGAAGTCGAATTTGTCAGGCTTGCTTTAAACGGCCTTGATGTGGAGTACAAAAAGAAATTCTTGGGGGCAAACTTTCAAGATATGTATGAATTAGCCCAACATGTCGAGCAATATGACTATTTACTCCGAGAAGAGAAGATCTCGAAATCCCCGTCCCGAGTGACGATTTACAAAAATCCCACGGTTAGTTATGCTTCGACCGAAGGTGAATAATCTCAGTACGTCAGCGTGGACGCGGCCGAGATAGTCATAGATAAACCATACATTTGCAAGGCATTGACTCAAGTCAATTCCAAAGATGCCAAAATTCGCTCGGCGACAGAAGGGATAGCGAAAACTTCAAAGGTTTACACCTTTGATATTACAAAGGCCGAAGCAATTTTTGATCAGTTGCTATCAGCAAAGATCATCAAACTTCGGCCAGGGCATAACATTCCCACGGCCGAGGAGCTGAAAGGGAAGACATATTGTAAATATCATAACTCGACCAAGCATGCCACAAATAATTGCATCGTATTTCGCGATGATATCCAGAGCTGGATCGACAAGGGCAAGTTAAAATTTCTTGAAAAACGCATGACGTTCGATACGGACCCATTCCCTGCGGCAACAGTTGGCATGGTAGACGCTCGTTTGCCTAAAAGTAAAGGGAAAGAGAAGATCGACCTTGCACCAGTGCAACACATCATCAAGAAAAACGCTCAGCCCCGACTCAAGATCGATCTATTTTCCAATGCGCCACCTACTGAAGTCTCAGGATCAGCAATAGTTCAATCCATGTTAGATTCCAGCGATGAGGAAAACGACGGGCCAGTAATCTTGTGCAGTAATTGTAAAGCATGCGTCATGTTAACCGAGCCCAAGGAGAAGTTGCCTCAAACGCCGATACCTCGACCACAATCGACTATCTCAGCGGCACCGTCAAAGAAACCAAGTGAAGGCCAGCCCGTGAAAGTATTCGAAAGACTCGGCCCTAAGCAACAGACAGATGATTCTACCTCGGTCAGACGGCGTCTTGATTTCGACGCACCATTTTATAACGAGGAATATTATTCACGTAACTCCAGCAGCTCAAGTTCATCAGCGAAGCCAAGAAGTTTTAAGCCACCTGAACCACGTGATCAACGTTGGTATAGCTATAATTCCCCTGCTGGCATGTATACCGCGATGTCCAAATCTCAGAAACGTCGACATCAGCGAATAGATTGTCTGGCTCGACGACAGGTGGCCCAGCCTGTTTCGGCCACTAAATGGCAGCCGAAGGGAACAGCAGGGAGTGGAGATGATCGGCCAACCCCGACAATCATGGCGGAATTACAAGGGCAAAAGGAAACTAATCGAGGCTTCGAAACTACCATTGAAGCAGCCGAGAAGCGGATCAAACTTCTTCTTCGGCCTGGCGAAATGAAAGCTCGTTTCGAGCAATTTAAGAAAGAGGTCGAAAGTCAACTGCCCCCGTTGCCGCCAAGAGAACCCATCGTCAAAGTGCGGCGAAACCTGCATCCCCCATTCATCGGCGAATCATTGGAATATATGAAAGAGTTTCACAAGAGGTATTCCGCCAATGATTTGTATGGGTTGCCCAAGGCTTGCCAAGAAGCTCTCGACCTGGCATTAACTTGCCCCGATGCCGAGCAGATCATCCAGAAAACCACCGATCCGGCGATGAAAGCTAGATTCCAGCACATTCGAGAGGCTAAAGTTCTCGACTTCGAGGTCGATCCCTACACAGACATTGACACAGCCGAGCTCTCTTTCTCTTTCGAGGACCTTCAACACCTTCGATATCATTTCGAAGTCTTTTCGGCCGTTTCCTTGTTCGGTTTGACGACCGATGAGATAAAACGAGTGGAACGATTGGATGCTTACTTGGACACCAGGAACGCCCGGATCACCTATGAGGAACGAGTTCGCCAGACACAGCAGGAGCAGAACCCGACGCCAGATGTTTGCAAGTCTGAAGACAACAGTCACCAAAATACAGCGTCGGATTGTGTGACTCAAGCATTTGATCATGTTGAGACACACAGCGAACTGGTCACAAATGCTCCGGCGCACAACGATATAGTCCTCTCCACTCCGGAGGAAGACGACCAGGATCCAATGGGCCCTTCGGTCCTTGAAAATATGGAAATCAGCATGGTCCATGTTTAACCTGCCGAATTTCAGCAGACCACTCACCAACCAAGTTTCTTGGACGGGGATGTGGTCGCCGAAGAAACAACACAAGTTGATTTCGTCACTCCTGACGATGAGCCCACTAACGATGATCATAAGCTTAAAACGGCCTTGGACATCTTGTTTCCCCGTTCCTCCTCGGCTAACCTTCAACATTTAAAACCGTTGTATGTCACGGCCCATATTGAAGGTTACCCAATCTCCAAGGTTTTCGTCGATTGCGGAGCAACAGTCAACATCATGCCTGTATCTATAATGAGAGCTTTACGACGATCTACCGACGAACTCATTCCTTCAAGAATAACCATGAGTAGTTTTGTCGGTGACAAGTCTCAGACCAAATGAGTTCTTCCTTTAGCAGTAAACATCGCCGGCCGTAACCATATGACTGCCTTTTTCATCGTCGACTGCAAGACCGAGTATAATGCACTGCTCGATCGAGACTGGATTCATCAAACCAGCTGTATTCCTTCGTCATTATATCAAGTGCTCATTTTTTGGGACGGTAAATCGGTCATTGTTCACCCGGCCGATGCTCAGCCCTTCGAAACTAACATGATCCAAGTGCGGTATTATGATGACCACGTCGACTACATCACCCTACAAGGTTTCAACGATGAAGGACGACCGACTCGGATTTCTGTTCAGAAAGCTATCGAGGTTGGCGCCGAAACTGTCCACCAGGATTCGGCGAGACTCGGGTTAGCTGACTTCATCTCCGACCCCGATGTCTGACACCGACCAGGAACAACGTCGGGCCGCGGTTTCATCTATTATGGAACGACTGCTGGCCCATTGGTATACCATCTCTAAACAACCAAATTCAGGCGTTAACCTCGTAGAGTTCCTCGCCGAATGAGATAATGGTCATGTCTTACCTCTTGACAAAATTCAAGCAGCCCCGGCCGAGCTCGAAGATAATCGGCCCCAAGTTAAGGACCCATTGGAATAAATTAATGTTGGGACGGCCGATGACCCACGACCTTTATTTATTAGTGCTTTGCTCCCCCAACCTATGAAAGCCGAACTTCATGTTCTGCTCGAAGAGTTCAAAGATTGTTTTGCGTGGAGTTACCACGAGATGCCCGGTTTAGATCGAACTCTCGTCGAGCATGAGTTACGCATTAAACCTGGGTGTAAACCTTTCCGTCAACCCCCTCGACGATTCTCGACCGAAGTGCAACTCGACATCAAGGATGAACTTGTTCGTCTCTTAGAAGCAGGGTTCATTCGGACCGCTCGATACGTTGAATGTTTGGCAAATATCGTTCCTGTTTTAAAGAAAAGTGGTGCATTGCGCATTTGTATCGACTTCCGAAACCTGAATCTGGCAACTCCCAAAAATGAGTACCCAATGCCGATTTCGAATTTGTTAATTGATGCTGCAGCGAATCATGCGATCTTCTCTTTTATGGATGGACATGCCGGATACAACCAAATTTTCATTGCCGAAGCCGATGTCCACAAGACTGCATTTCGCTGCCCGGGGGCACTCGGCACATACGAATGGGTTGTCATGCCATTCGGCCTCAAGAACGCCGGCGCCACATATCAACGAGCAATGAACACTATCTTTCATGATTTGATTGGAACCATCGTCGAAGTTTATATCGACGATGTTGTAATCAAATCTAAACGCAGGCATGCACATCTAGATGATATCCGACAGGTTTTTATCCGCATGCGTCAGCATAACCTCAAAATGAATCCTGCCAAATGTGCCTTTGGCGTGTCAGCCGGTAATTTTCTAGGCTTCCTCGTGCATCACCGTGGGATTGAAGTGGATGACAATAAGGCACACGCAATCATCAATGCCCCACCCCTAACGACGAAGAAACAACTCCAGTCCTTACTCGGTAAGATAAATTTTCTACGCCGATTTATCGCCAACTCGGCGGGTAAAATGAATGCGTTTTCTACGCTTTTGCAACTCAAGGACTCAAATAAATTCGTGTGGAACGACGCGCATCAGGCGGCGTTTACGCAAATCAAAGTCTCCCTCACGAAACCACCCGTCCTCGTTCCCCCTCAGCGCGATAAGCCTCTTAAGCTCTATATCTCGGCGGCCGAAGAGTCCATCGGCTGCCTCCTCACGCAAGACAACGACACCGGACGAGAGCAGGCTATTTTCTATCTAAGTCGAAATCTCACCCAACCAGAGATCAATTATCCCGCCGTCGAGAAACTCTGCCTAGCCTTATTTTTCGCAGCCTCCAAGCTTAGGCATTACATGCTCCCATCGGTCACCCAAGTTATTGCTCAGACCGACGTCATCCGCTACATGCTCACTCGACCAATCGTAAAAGGCCGAATTGGGAAGTGGACAATGGCGTTGTCCAAATTTAGCTTGCAGTATGTGGCCCAGAAAGCTGTCAAAGGCCAGGCACTAGCTGATTTCCTTGCTCAACACCCTTCCTCATATGGTTTTGGGGGCAAGGATGTTGACTTCGGCATGGTTCAAACACGCGATAGCCACTGGACGATGTACTTTGACGGCTCAAGTACTTCATCCTCGGCTGGCGTTGGAATTGTCATCCAATCCCCAAGCCACGATCGTTAGTATTTTTCGCTCAAATTGGATTTTGAATGCACCAATAACCAGGCCGAATACGAAGCCCTTATCATCGGCCTTGGAGTCCTTCATGACTTACGGGCGACCCGTGCCCTCGTCATCGGCGACTCCAAACTTGTGATCAACCAACTTAATGTTTCTTTTCGATGCATGAGTTGTACCCTGGCACCCTACCACATGGTCGCCAGCTATTTAGTCGAATCCTTCGACGGTATTACTTTTACACATATTTCCCGGAGTCATAATACTGACGCAGACGAATTGGCTCAAATCGCCTCCGACGCACAACTCCTGAGAGGCAAACTAGGCTGAGAAATACTCGTGTTGTGACAACTATACCCGGCCCCGGTTAACCAACAAATTCTTCAGCGCGACAACGTGATACGTACAAGAATTATGTCCTTACCTTCGTTGGTAGATCGAGATTACCCTACAGATGTTTGCACTGTCGAGGCAATGCCAGATGACAGGAGAAAGCCCATTATGTAGTATCTCGACAATCCCAATGGTAAACACGATCGCAAGACAAGAGTTCACGCCACGAACTATGTCATGTATCAAAATGAGTTATACCAAAAAGGCGAGGATGGTTTACTACTAGTATGCCTTGGCCCCCAAGAGGGTGTTCAGGCAATTACAGAAGTCCATGAAGGGGTTTGCGGAGCTCATCAATCCAGACGAAAAATGCGATGGCTCCTTCGACGACACGGCTATTTTTGGCCAAGAATACTAAAGGATTGTATCGAGTTTGCACGAGGATGCATACAGTGCCAGATTCACGGGCCTTTACAAAGGGTCCCAGCCGAATCGTTGCATTCGGTCATTAAACCATGAACGTTTAGAGGATGGGCCATGGACGTGATCGGCAAAATCACGCCATCTTCCGGGGCTGCCAAGCACGCATGGATAATAGTAGCAACCGATTACTTTACTAAGTGGGTCGAAGCGAAATCATATGCCGAGCTAACATCTAAAGAGGTTTGCGACTTTGTGGAGGAACACATTGTGACAAGATTCGGCGTACCATAAACAATCATAACCGACAATGGCACAATCTTTACAGCCGAGAGGTTTATAGAGTATACGGCAAGTTTGAAAATTCGGCTTGAACAGTCTACACCATATTACCCACAAGCAAATGGGCAGGCCGAGGCAAGTAATAAAATGTT
This sequence comes from Malus fusca, assembly GCA_035220775.1. NCBI lineage: Eukaryota > Viridiplantae > Streptophyta > Magnoliopsida > Rosales > Rosaceae > Malus > Malus fusca. The sequence continues at coordinate 8,649,997 of CM069064.1, read as the reverse complement.
GATCGGCATTCTCGAGAAAACAATAAAAGAAAGGCCTGACATGTGGCATTTAAAGTTGAATGAGGCATTATGGGCATATCGAACATCGCCCCGATCGGCGACTGGGACAACCCCGTATGCACTAACCTACGGACACGATGCAATGTTACCAGTCGAGTTAAGCATAAATTCGTTGCGACTAACTGAACAAAGTAGTTTGTCTAGCGCTGAATATAATCAGTCCATGAGGCAGGAGTTAGAAGATTTGGAAGAAGCGCGATTGGATGCTTATAACTTGCTGGTGGCACAAAAACAGATTGCCGAGCGAGCCTATAAACGAAAGGTACGACAGAAAACATTTGGCGAGGGTGAATTAGTTTGGCAAACGGTGTTGCCCGTAGGACTAAAAGACCCTAGGTTCGGCAAATGGTCGCCAAATTGGGAAGGGTCGTTTGTTGTACATAAAGTATACGGAAAAGGGGCATATCATCTTAGAGACCGGACCGGTTTAGTTCACAAATTACCAATCAATGGGAAGTTTTTGAAGAAATATTATCCGGTCACATGGGAAATGCGGGAATAGAAAATCAGTTCATTAAAGATCAATAAGTATATACAAAATGAGTAAGTCGATCAATACATTTAAAAGATTCAGGGCGAAGAAGGTAGAAGAGTGCCGAGTAGGGCCTTCAGCTCCAACCACTGCACATCGCCCATGATGACCTCGACCTGCCGGTTCTTCTTATCTAGCTTCAACTGCTCGACCCGTTTTGCGTTCGCCGCATACTCGGTTAAGCAAGCCTTGCCGCCCGACTCGAAGTCCTTAGCAAGCTCGGAGGCAATGGTCGACCTGCGTTTCGCCAATTCGGCCATTTGACGGTCGAGGTTGGCCAAGGCCTCTCCTTTTGCCGTTAAAGTATCGATCTTTGGACGGAGAATATCTTGGACAGCCGTGGCAACTTGCAGGTCTTGTTCGGCCTTCAGAGCGTTCTGGAAGATACTAAAGGTCTCCCGAACTCGCTACAAGGCAGACGACTCCTGAACGATAGCCTCGCCGCTCAGTTGACCATCGGCTCCGAGGTCGTTTAGACGTGCACCGAGCAAATCAAGACCGTTGCGCTCGAGTACTTGCGACGCCGAAAGCGACAAGACATCTTGCAACCGAGTTAGAGCAGTTGAATCAGCAACTTCAGTTGCGGCGGCCGAATGACCAGTCCCTCCAGTGGTGCTGGACATGAGAGCTTTGAATTCGACCTCCCACGAAGCCTGCACACACAAATCAGGTTAAGCTCAAAGAAATCATGAAAAAGATAGCAAGAAGGTTTCGCCTCTTTTAACCTGCCGAGATGAGACTTCGGCTATATCTCCAGTATCGTTGCTCGAACCTAAAGAACTTAATGGCCGAGCCCAGTGTCTTAGACTGTTTCTCAGTTCACACGGCCGATTGAGGTTATCTACGTTCGATGGCCACTGAGGCGGCCAAGAAATATAGATAACACCCTTCGGCGCGTAGAAGTTTCGATGAAAATAGTATGCAGGCACCTGACAGTTAGTATTTTCCTGGTTTAGTTTTATGGCAGGAAAATAATCAAGGAAATGCGGTAGAAGGTACTTACGAAGGCCGAAGTGGCTTCCTGCAGAGGAATATTGAGGTCCTGGTCCTGAGGATGAACGGGCATTTCTGTTGTCGCCTCTGGTTCTCCTACAGGACGCTTGCCACGGTCGGCCGTAGAAGAGCCGACTGGGACAGCCTCTTCGGACACAGAATTGAGGCCCTGGTCCGGTGGAGGAACGGGCGTTTCCGCCGCCGCTGCTGGCTCTCCTACCAGTTGTTTGCCACGGTCAGCCGTAGGATGGCCGACTCGGACAGCCGCCTCGGACATAGGAGGAAGTTGACGGCGGGGATGAGGGTGACTCGCCAGTGGAACTTCGTCGCTCCCCTCACTCTCTTCCAAGACAAAGACCGAAGGGTTTGGATTTGCAAGAGAAGTTCTCTCGGTCGCAGGGACTGCCTTTTCCAGGACAGGTGCAGCCTCGACTGAGGGAACAACAACTGGTGTGCCGACCTCAGAAACAGGCCGTGCTTGAACTGTTCCTTCGGCCTGAATTGGCTGTCTCTCGACCACAGCTTGGGCAATAGGGGGAGAAGGGGAAACGCTGGGAGTCGTCGCTCCCGTAGTCTGACTAGAGATGACGTGAATCTCCCGCTCTCCTTTATTCGCCAGCTTTTTGACCCACTTGGCGGACCGAGAAGGTTCGACACGCTGCTCGGCCTCTTGACGAGGCCGTTTGCTCGGCGGGGCCTGCACAGCGGTTTTTGCCCTCTTCGCGGCGACTGATTTTTTCTCGGCCGGTGCCGCAGCAACCACCTTCACCTTTTTCAACGGCTGACTACCTGGAAAAAGTGAAAGCAAATCAGCAAGGCAGATCAATAGTTCAAATTTGAAGGAAAAAGGGAGAGATAAACACTTACCTTGGGCTTGGGGGGCAGAAGCCTTCTTAGGTCGACCACCGAAGAGTTTGGTGAGAACGGTTTCGACCGGAACACCAAAGAACTGTTGGGTGTACTTTTCCCACCAATTACCAAAGGTGTCAGTGCAAAGAGTTTCTGGAACGGCCGGTCGAATGCAGAATTTCTGGCACCGCTCCTCGAACTCCATTTTTGTGTCGCTGCATTCCTTCTCTGAAGAACCAGTTTCGCGTCCGCGGCTTAGGACGGACCGTGAGGAGAGAGGGGGATTGGGCAACCTTGGAGGTAGCCAAGCTGCCGAGCGAGGAAGTTGGGATGATACACTTCCCAACTCGCTCGGCGACCCTCACAGCCGAGAGGAAGGTCGCGGGCAAGCACGAAAGACCCCCAGGTTTGACGAAGGTCAGCATCTTCGTTCGCACCCCACGCTGATGTAGGAAGTCTAATCGATGAAAGGTATTCTCGACGACGACAGATCAAGAATTCATCATCAGAGAGGTCGTCGAGAGCGAAAAAGTATCTGAACACCTCTTCAGCTTGGTGAGGGGGGAGTGGCCGAAGAGCCAGTTGAGGGCCAAGCGCTTCCTTGGGCGAGAAATTGGCCATCGTTGGCCGAAGAGGAGCAAAGTAGACCTGCAGCCAGAGCTGGAAGACCCAGAGGGGACCATTCTGCTGCGGATCGACCTTATCCAGGGTCGTTTCGGCCAAGCAGCGTAGGAGTTGTGCGAGAATGGCCGGGCTAAGTGCCAAAGTGTGACCGCTAGCTAGAGCTTCGGCCACTGGCATATTCTCGACCAGGCACTTGTTAGATTTGGTACAACAAATAAATTTGTTATACCAATAGAAGAGGAAAGCCTCGTGCTCTCCTTCTCGCAGAGCCTCTTCTCCTCGGCCGGCAAAATGGAGATAGAGGGTGTTGTAGTTGAAGAAGTTCTTGTGAAGCTTGTGGACCTCTTCCTTCGAGGGTGTTTGGCCATCACCGCCCAGCGTCTCAAGGGCCCGCTTGTCGAATAGCGCCTTCAAATTGAGGTTCGACGGGTACCCAGGGAGGGCAGCGTCGACTGGGATTCCAGTAGGGGAAGTCCCCAAGATGGCAGTAAGGTCGAGGATGGTGGGGCCAATGGGGCCGAGAGGGAGAACCATGGTGTTAGTGGCCGAACACCAGAAACATAAGGCCGCTAGGAGGAGCTCCTTGTCCAGGATGATATCCATGGACGAAAGGTGAATGGCGTCATAAATGCCTAGGGCTTTCCATTGCTCGCCGAAAAGCCTTTCCATTCGTACAACTCAGGCTGCCCAGGCTGTAGTGGTCGAGGGCCAAGAGCCCTGAGGCCTCGCCACTTCCCACTTCGACCATTCAAACCCTTGCAGCAAGGATGACAGGCAGTGCTTCTGGAGAAGTCCAGTGATGGTTGGTGGCACCGCCGCTTTAAAGAGAGGACCCAAGATTTGGTGAAGGGTACTCATGTCACTTTCAAATCGGATGGTCTTGATTGAATTCCGATCGATGATTTTCGGGCATTGGTCGCACTCCTTAGAAAGCTTGGAGATAAAGGAGGCTATGATGAATGGATTGAAGAGATGACAAGAAAAGAATTTTCTGGGTTTAAGGATTGAAGAACGAAGGCTTGAAAGGAAGAAATACACTGGAAAGCAATAGCAAGAAATTTCAGAAAATTTGAAAGCGTAAAGTACAAATGAGAGAATTTCAGTATTTATAGAGTTGTGGAAGGAAGGGCAATCATTCGAAATTCAAAATAAGGGGTAAAATCAACCGAAGAAATCGCTAATCATTATGGACATTCAGGAATTGCAGTTGAGAAGACCGAGGGTCTCAGGTTTTGGGGGCGCACGATTGCGTGTGGCGACGAAATTTATGGCGAAAGATGTTTTGGCGTCTGCACGATGACGAATAGCTCGCAGATTGAGGTAGCATGGCTATGTTCAGCGGTCAGGTCATAATGGCATGACGGTTCAGGGGGCCGCACGCCTTAGACGTCATTATTAGGAATTGGCCGAGTCAAAGGCTGCCACGTGGTGTGTTGGTTAGCAGGATCAAGATCGTGCAATCGTGCTCAATAAATGTGCCTTGGAAATAGAGTACTTGGGTTATGAGTATTAGATTCGCTTCTTCAAGGTCGAAACTCGACTAAAGAATTCAGGTCGAGGACCTCAGAAGCGAGGGGGCAATGTTTGGGCCCAAAATATCAGTTTGGGCCGAGTGTAGAATCATTCTCGGCCCGGAAGGCCTTGCGACAAAGGTGTCATGGATCGTTCACCACGTGGTCCTCCAAACCTAGGTCGGCTAGGTCATGACGCAAGACAAGTCGAGTCCTAGTGCAATAAGGAGTCTCAGCAGGATTAATAACCCGAAAGCGAATCCGGCTCAATAAAGGACTAGGTTCGCAATCATAGTGAAAATAGGACTGGTCGAGGTGGTGTTTGATCAGGAGAATGAGACCTAGTCCAAGTAGGGTTTTCACTCGGCTTTAAAAGTATCCAGTGCTATAAATAGAGGAGGCTGTGCATCATTCAAGAGACCCAATTCAACACACAACTGCCCTGCGCAAACTCTCTCAACAACTTTGAGATTTTTTATTTTCTCTTTTCGCTGACACATCTTCCGTTGGCATCGACAGCACTGTGAAAGCAACCGGTGATATCTTAAGTCGGCATAGATAGCTCTGTCATCGTAGAATCGGCTGATCTCGTAGTATCTTCCGTTGGCATCAACAGCACTGCGGCGAGGACGGTCGGTTACCTATCCAAGTCTCGGTCGAGAAGGATTTTCAAATCCTTATTGATTGAGGTCATCTCATTAGCCTTCTCGACGAAGTGAGGTGTTACAGTTTACTGAGCTCGGCTCATTGCACACCGAGTTATTTTATGATTGGATACTCTCAAGTGGGATTTAGAGTTCGACATTCAGACGGCCGAACCACGTTCACTATTAAGACTTATATTCGCTTTGAGTATTTGTGCCCTTACACTTTGGTGTCAATTCGGCGCGAGTTTACTCTGACGAATAACATTACTGTGACCGAATCCGACGACGGTGATTCGTGAACTTCGTAAGAATAGTAACTTTGTCTTCAGGTTCGAGAACCCAAGAGGCCGAGACGTGTTCCTTCCTCGGCCGCAATCGCAAGACGCAGAAGTCAGCCGCGCACCCAACGCAACATCAATAAATTTACTCCTCGGCCGACAAGTTGGCACGCCCCGCACACAACCGAATGACGTAGTTAGCTTATTAATTACTCGGCCTGCGCGCCACGTAGGCTTGGTAGTTTTTAGGGTCAACAACTATGATGGAATTTAGGACTGTAGGAATTGTCTTTTCATGTCAAGATCAATACTTAAGTAATAATTCAATTATCAACATTCATAAAATTTGGTTGATAAAATTTGATTTTGAAATTTAGTTTTCCGAGCATTACCTATACTGAAAACATAAGCATTTAATCGCTATTCCGTTAATACTTACGGCACGTCGGCACCTAATTAACCACTAATTTGAGTACTCAAGGTTCCAATGTATGAAGCAAGAAACCAAGGACAGTTATGATTCTACCTTAAAAATAAAAAACACTTGTGAAATTCCTAAATATGATATAAAGAAGGAATTATCCAGATTGGTAAACTTTTTTGCTCTTTCTTTCTGCATATAGCACTCTAATTAAAGGTGAAGAAAATAGTGCCACATAATGATTGTAAAACCACACTAATTAATTACTTAGCCTTCCAATATTCCATATTCGAGCAGGGAAGAAATAAACGCGCAATGTAACAGTACTGACAGACATTACATCTGGCAGAGATTAAAAAGGTAAAGGCTACTTTTCTGTCTTGTTTTGCGATGTCACCAAAGTAAAGTTAAACCCTGCCGGCCGGCTACTCATATCTCAACTGAGGCTAGGGTTCCTGACTACTTTGTTTGTCCCAAATTCATCCTTTGACTGAGATCAGATCCCTTGCATTTTGTAGCTCTTTTTCTTCCTCTCTCATGTAAACGTGGACTTAAAAAACTACCAAGCTTGCGTGGCGCATAAGTCGAATAACTAATGAGCTAACTACATCATTCGGTTGAATGCGGGACGTGCCAACTAGTCGACAGAGCTCGATCGGTGAGTAAATGAATGTGTGGTGGTGGTGTCGAACGCGCTACTAACTTCTTATCTAAGCAATTGCGGCCGAAGAAGAAATTTGTCTCAGCCTCTAGGTTCTAGAGCCTGAAGACAAGGCTACTAGTCACTGCGGAGTTCAAGGATCATCTACACCATGCTCGGCTGCTTCAATTATATTTGTGCAAATATAAGTGCGCCGAATCGGTAATACCTCACTTCACTGAGAAAGCTATGGGATACTTCCTTCAACACGGACTTAAAGACTCCTTGTCGGCAGAAACTTGAATAGGTAGTTAGCCGAGCTTGAAGTAGTGATGTTTATCCAAATTGGAAGATACTCCACGATCGCCTGACTCTACAGCTCCATAGTAGGTTCTACAAACTAAGAGATGTCACCGGTTGTCAACCACATAGCTGTTTATACAAACTAAGAGATAAGCTTGACGAAGTTAGGAAGGTTAGTGTTTTCTCAAAGGTGAGAGGGTTTCGCGTAGAGCGAGAATTTGCGCATGGCAGATTTGTGTGTGTGTTGAAGAGACTTTGAATCTTGCAGGTCATCTTCTATTTATAGGAGTGATTTTCACCTTATGCCTAAGTAGGGTCCTATCTAGATTGTACTTCCTCGACACCAATCCGTTCCAATCTCTGCATAGAGCTCGGCTACTCCTATTGGGCTTAGGACTTAGGTTGCTCATTGTGTAACTTAGTCGAACTCCCCTCTCTCCTTAGTGTAAAATATAGTTTTGTACTACTAAAAAAATATAACACTTCATGATTTAAAACTTCAATTTCCACATTAAAATTGCTAAATCTAATGTAGCACTTGTGTAATAGGCCAATACGGCATGGATATGGACTTTTAAATTTATTTTTTTTTTTTTTTTTGTACGTGTGAAGATGTAAATAATTGTTCTTAATTAGGAAGTTAATAAACCTATAAAGAGTTGAGTCACTTTGTTTCCAATAGGTTTTGAGGTTAAAGCATCAACTTTTATGCATCAGAGCAAGTTCACCTGCCTGTAAAGTCCAATAAGTACATGTATTTCATGTCATCCATTTAAATTGTCAACTTATTAGGCTTGAAATTTTTTAACAATTTGTTACATCGAAAAGTTAATTACAAAACTTTGCAATGACTTATTACCCAATTGGTCTTTGGATTGAAACTTTAACTTTCATGTTTCCTAGTTGAATAAATCTTTTATAGGGTAGGGTTTAATTATTTTTTCATGTGTAAGTTGTAGAATTATCAAAGAGATGGGTCGAAGACCCATTTTCAACAAAATCAATATTGTCCCCATCTTGTTAAGTACCACTTGCACAATTCGTCAGATGTGAGGTTTTATCACAAAAGTTAGTTGGAGTGGGGTTGGGATATTTAAACTCATCTTTTCTTAGAGATGGGATATTTCAACACCCCCTCACGTGGGACCCAATTAGTGGTCACACGTGGGAGATCCACACATCGGCAACCACCTAAAGCCAAGGGGACTCACCCTACATGCGGGGCCAAGGGACCCACCATCATTGCGCATGCCCAAGGGACCCACATATCACGTGGCAGTACGAACGCGCTTCCTGACTCTGATACCATGTAGAATTATTAGAGAAAAGGGCCAAATGCCACTACTAACAACACCAATATTATCCACAACTTGGTAATTACCACCTGAATAATCCGTTGTTGGAAATGTGCCCTAAAGCCAATCATATGATGATACTTTACGGACATTTCATATGTTAAACTAATCTAGTTTAAATATAAAGGGCAAAGATTATTGTTTGAGCCGTCTCATATAAATGTTATATGCTTAAACGATAAAGTCCAAGGAATATGTGATTGGGAGAATACGATCTAAAGAAGTTAGATTCATGAGACCATTCTTTCGTAGACACATCCTAAACGTTCCTGATCATAGGATTGCCAATTGGGCATTGACAGTCCGTTAAGATCAGTACGTTCTGTGTCTTCTCTCAGGGAGAGTGACTAGTCTCGAGTCATTGGTGTGTGTGACATCAAGACAAGTACGTAGGTGCTCAATAGAGAATGAGTTCACTGAACACGATCAACGAAGAGTTCTCATATTCATGTCACATGAGAACTCATGGTTGGGATAATGCAAAGTAGTCCTTTGACCTGAGGCATCATAGTTGTCTTGTGGTTAAGTCCTTGATCTTTGATTATGTCAAAAGTCACTCCAAAAGGAGGGTGTCCACGGCATAGTTGGGGTTAAGCCACTTAGCCATGGAGGCAAGTGAATGCGCAACAAGGGATCTTTAACCTTCAAACTGTTTGAGGGAGAATACTCTATGATATGATTAAGAATCTCTGGCCAGAGTATGAATGAGATTAAGGAAGGCGTTCCAAATCACATTCAAGGTAATCATATAAGCACACGAATCACATTGGATAGTAGACATGAATAAACTATCAAACCAAACAATGTGGTCAAGAGTATTGTAGTAGAGAAAGACCGTATTGCATTTGTAATCCTAAACTGAATAGGTTCTCTACCTCTTCTGATTAGCTTGGGTAACCATGATATGCTGCTAGGTGTCACTCATGGTTTGTGGAAGCCCTAAACGTGTATAATCACTAAAGGGAGAATTGAAAGTAAGTTTCAATTCACAATCGATGTGAAATGGTTTTAATCGCCCACTGCCTCGCTAAAAGGAACCTAATGGATCGTACACCGTGTAAGGTGGAGATTGAAGAAACAATGGAGATGAGTAAGAATAATTAAATGGTTTAATTATTTATGGCAAGGATTAATTAATATGTTAATTAATCAAACGAATAAGTTCGTTAAAGACCTCGGGATAGTTTTGGACCTTAAGGCCCAATGGGCTTCGAACGTCAAGTCCATTGACTTAAGTTGTATGACAACTTAATGAATAATGATTCACAAAGGCCCAAACAACCCAAATACACCCTAAGGCCGGCCATTTAGAGAAGGGTAGTGAACTTGCTTTAATTACAAGTTTGCCACTCCAATGAATAAAGGTATAAATATGACTTTATAGCCAAAATTCATTTAGGGTTTCTTTTAGAGAATTGGAGAGAACCTATCTCTCTATTTTCTCTCTAAAGAGGCCGGCCCCCTTGGAGGAATTAGCTAGTAATTTTGCTCCTCCAAGGTCACTCATTTCTTCATCAATCCATCCTTGGTGTGGAGACTTAGAGGTTCTCTATTTTGAGAACTTGGAGAATCATATTCTTCCATCCAAATCCATAGATTTAAGATGCAAGGAATGAAGGCACTCTCTTTGGGTGATTAGCCTTTGCTTATGCAAAGAGGAATCTACAAAGGTATATATTTCTCAACTCACTTTGATTTGAGTTGAGTCTTGGTTCACCAATCTACTAGGCTTTGAATTTCATGGTTGATGTTTTGTTTTTAGGTGCATGCTAGCATGATTCCGCCTTTAATTGTTAATTGCATGCTATATGATGTTGCTTAAATGAACATGTGTTTCACAAAATAATCCTTCATCCGTCAGGTGTGAGGTTTTATCACAAAAGGCATCGGTATTAGGTGTAGTGGGTTAGTATATTTAAACTAATCTTTTTCTCATATATACGGTCGATGTGGGATATTTCACATAAGTGAGATGGAGCGACTTAGATCACTTAGATCTTTTCACAATAGTTTGATTGAGTTCGATACCTGTATATAGGAATCAAACAACTTAACTTTAACACATATAACTCTATTACTATACTAGTGTAAGTTCAATATATTAGTATGTCCAGAACACAGGTAGCATACCATATGTAATTATATAAATGAAGGTATAAGTATCACATCACTTATATAAATAAACATGGTATTACACGCCAAAATAGCATACTGAAAATTCTCTCCTTGATGTGGGTTGTAGAATTATTAGAGACACGGACCAAATGCCCACTTCCACCAACACGGTTATTGTTCCCAACTTGGTAATTACTACCTGCACAATCCGTCAGGTGTGGGGTTTTATCACAAAATGTCTTAGTGTTAGTTAGAGTGGAATTATGATATTTACTTGGCTACTCAAAGATGAATAGGAACTCCTACTCAAAATTGTTCGCTGTCAATTTATAAAACTTCGTGTTTATAATCAGAACCGTTCATATTATAAATCACTATATAAAGATCGTCACTACAAAAAATTAATTAAAACTAAGGCCATTTAGTCATCAAACTATTTAAAAATAAATTAACAGTATTGGTAAAACCAGTATGAACCGTCTCTGTATTTGCTACAATAGATTGGCTAAACGAGCTTAGTTTTAATTTATTTTTTGCAGAGATGATCTTTACAAAGTGATTAATAGTATGAACGGTTCTATTCATAAGCAAAAAGCTCCGCGATTAAAACACTAAGAATTTTGAGTAAGAGTTCTTACATATCTTTGAGTAACCAAGAATTATTCTTTTTTTTTTCTTTTTTAGTTTTTCCTTTTAATTTTCTTTTGGGTTTTGAAAATAAAATTTACGTTCATGATGCAAAGATTAGTTTGCCACTTTGCCCTCCGATTTAACAGAAAAAATAAATGGAATCTAACAGCAGGGTGTCAATTGATTGTTTTCAAAAAGTTTACATAGTTAATTAAATTTATTAAAAATAGTTTAGGGGTCAATCTCTAATTAGCAAATCCTTCAGGGGTCAAATGGCATTTTACCCTAATGTATAAATTCCACTAAGGAGACACGGAGACTATCGCATTACTTCATTTCTCCGACTCCGACTATTTGCTTCTTCTTCTTCTTCTTCGAGAGAGAGAGAGAGAGAGAGAGAGTACGGCGGATGGGCAGTGGATGAGCTAGCTCAGCTGTTGACTAAACTGAAGAGGATCGGCGGAGCTGCTCGGCCTATCTCCGATCATCTATTCCATTTTCCATTTCTTGGGTTTTCTTCTCCACCGTCATCAGCTCCTCCCTCACAATTCTCCGGCAGCTATGAGTGTGGTCTCAGGTACGCTTCTTTCCATGAATTCCATGAAATTAACTATTTACAACACAATTATTTTACTGGTATTGTTCTCTTATCAAATTTATCCACTCCATAAAAGATGAATTGTTGTACTAGCAAGCAAATCTGATATTACTTTTCTGGTTCCAGAAATAGTTCTGTCAATAATTCGGTTTCAAAGCTTTTAAATTTACCCCATTACGCGTATCGTTTGATTATATAGGTAGTCAATTTCGGCCACTGATCGAGTTGGATCAAGGATGGGAATATATATCGAGTATGTTTGCAAAATTAAAGAGGATTTTAGAAGGATTACCGGAGCCTCAGTTCAGTTCCGTTGAATATATGACCCTTTACACAACCGTCTACAATATGTGTACCCAAAAGCCGCCTCACAATTACTCTCAACAGCTTTACGATAAGTATAGGGCGGCGTTGGAGGACTATGTAACCACAACGGTGCTGCCATCTGTAAATGAGAAACACGGCGAGCTTATGCTGCAAGAGCTTGTGAAAAGATGGACGAATTATAAAATTATGATTAGGTGGCTGTCAAACTGTTTTAATTTTCTTGATCGGTTTTTCATCCCTAGGAGATCGCTTCCTAGCCTGAATGATGTTGGAATTACCTGTTTCCGCGATTCGGTTTATCGAAAAGTACAAGTCAATGCTAGAGTTACTGTAATTGGTCTTATTGATAGTGAACGCGTGGGAGAGCAGATTGACAGAGCACTAGTGAAGAATGTGATAGATTTATTTGTTGGAATTGGAATGGGACGAATGGATGCATATGAAGAGGACTTTGAGGCGCACATGCTAAGACATGCTGGCGAATACTATTCTCGTAAAGCAGCAAGTTGGCTTTTGGAGGATTTCTGTCCTGATTTCTTAGTGAAGGCCGAAGAGTGCTTGAGAAGGGAGAGGGACAGAGTTTCTCATTACTTGCATTCAAGCAGTGAATCGAAGTTGGTGGAGAAAGTGCAACATGAGTTGTTTGAACCGCTTGCTGAAATATTAAAACAGAAAGTTAGTGTTGAAGTAAAATCGTTGGTCCAACAGGCTGAATATACTGCAAGTAACGAGGCTTCAGATAGATCTTCTGGCATGCTGGAACAGGTCCTTGTCACAAACATAATCGAGCTTCATGATAAGCATATGGCGTACTTTAATGATTGCTCAATCAAAAACCATGTCTTCCACAAAGCTCTGAGAGAGGCCTTTGATGTATTTTGCAATAAAGCTGTTTCCGGGTATTCAAGTGCTCAATTACTCGCAACATTCTGTGAAAATATCCTCAAAAAGGGTGGGAGCCAGAAGTTGAGTGATGAGGCCATTGAAGTAATGCTTGACAAGGTTGTTAAGTTTCTTACTTATATCAGTGACAAAGACCTTTTTGCAGAATTCTACAGGAAAAAGCTTGCCCGTCGGCTACTTTTTGATCCAAGTGCTGACAAGGAACATGAAAAAAGTATTCTTACAAAGATGAAACAGCAATGTGGTGGCCAGTTCACCTCAAAAATGGAGGGAATGGTCACAGATCTGACATTGGCTCGGGAAAATCAGACTAGCTTTGAGGAGTACCTTTGCAATAGCCCAAATGTAGATCCTGGGATTGATTTTACAATCACCGTTCTTACAACTGGTTTCTGGCCCAGTTATAAAACATGTGATCTTAGCCTTCCTGCAGAGATCGTGAAATGTGTTGAAGTTTTCAAGGGATTCTATGAAAGAAAGACGAAATGCAGAAAAATTACATGGATTTACTCTTTGGGAACTTGCAACATTATTGGAAAGTTTGAGCTAAAAGAAATCGAATTGGTTGTGTCGACTTATCAGGGTGCTCTACTACTGCTTTTCAATAGCATGGATAGGTTGAGCTATTCAGAAATTCTAAGTAAGTTAAACCTTACCCATGAGGCGGCTGTCAGGGTTCTTCATTCGCTTTCCTGTGCCAAGTACAAGATCCTTATTAAGGAGCCTGATACAAACACTATATCACCAATTGACAGCTTTGAGTTCAACTCTGAGTTCACCGACAGAATGAGAAGAATTAAGATTCCTCTCCCACCAGTGGAGGAAAGGAAGGAGGTGATCCAAGATGTTGAGAAAGAAAGACGATATGCTATTGATGCAGCAATTGTGCGGATTATGAAGAGCCGGAAAGTTTTGGAACATCAACAATTAGTTACGGAGTGTGTTGAGCAGTTGAGACATAAGTTCAAGCCTGACATCAGAGCGATTAAGAAGCAGATTGAAGGTCTCATCATCCGTGACTACCTGGAGAGGGACAAGGAAGATCGTAACTTGTTTAAGTATCTTGCGTGATTCGAGTCTTTGACTCTTGATATAACTTGTTGGGATATGCTGGAAGCACAGGAAGATGAAGTGTGTAATGTGTGTGGAGAATTATGTTAATATTGTCATCTAGGTCTAAAGCTGTAGGCTGAACCTCTGCTTGGTTTTCTGTACTTATAACAATGAACATGTGTTTTACAGGGAGATTGTCTCTAATAATCGTCGAAGAGTAGGGATTTTCAACTCATCAGACATTTTGCAGACAACATATATAGCATTGTAGCTCACTCTTTCGTTCTTTGGGTTTCTTCGATTTCACTTTTCGTTCTTAGCTCTTTTACAGTCTGCATATCCAACTTGATGCATATTTCTGTCGCATCTCAAGTAGAACCTGCTGTGTTTTTGTTCATGTATTGTTCCGATACTCTTGCAGAATCCTGTAGAGCTTAAATCTGATACTTTCGTGATATAAACAGTCCAACTTATGACTGAGGAATAATTTGGTGCTTGTGGCTTGTGCACAAAATAGTGTAGTTTGCAATGTAATATTAGTCTTTACGTTTTTAAATCAAGGGAAAATTAGAACCCCCTACAACTTTTTTATATCTTTTAGACTAAATATTTGTGCCTTTTTAAAATTTGATTAAAGTGCTTTAACCAATAGACACCTCACAATTTTCTGTTAAATTAAATTAAATTACATATCATTATTGTTTTTTCTTAAAATAAAATGTTAATTATTAATTTCTAAATTTATCCTCTTAAGTTTTTATGCATTTTTCCCCTTATTTAGTGGAGTATTAGTTATTAACTCTATTATCCCTTTTTCCAATTATAATTTTTTGATCAAAATAATTTTTTTTGTTCTACAAACATTAATATTATCTATTTTTGTCAAATGGTTCGTTTTATTGATATTTTTTTTTCCAAATGGTTGGCGATCCAACAAAGCACTGTGTAATTTTTCCCCTTTTTTTTGTCAAACTATTTTTCTTTGTTTTTTATTTTTTATTTTTTATTTTTTATTTTTACTTATAGTTGTTGACAAACTATTATTAGGTACAACATATTATGTGTATACTGCCGTTAGGTAAGTTTTAATTTGTAAAAAACATTGATTGGTACGTTTATTTGCAGTTTTGGTACGTTTGATTTGGTACATATTGTTGATATTAGTACATTACTTTTGATTTTGGTACGTTTGATTTCATACACTTTATTTACTGGTACGTTTATATTGTTGTTAGTCCTATTTTCTCTTAATGTATTGATATAAAAAATTATATTGGTACATTTGATTTCGTGAGATTTAAAAATATTTTCAACCCTTTTGGGAATAAAATATTAAATCGTAGATAATCATTGCTAAATTGTAGGAAGTATTGTGAAAATAAATTGTATTTAACTAGGGTTTTTTTGTTTACAATTATCTCCAAAGGGGGAGAAGGTAATCAAAATGCTAGATTATAGGAAGTTTGGTTCAATACACTGTGCACTTTTTTGGCGTGAAATTAAGAAATATGGAGTAGTGGCAGGTCATGTAATTTTGGTATAAAAAATGATTAATTCTAATATATGTGGCAACAAAATGATGAGAATAAGAGTTTAATCAAATCTCTAAAAGGCATAGATGTTTAGTCTATAAAATTCAAAAATAAGGCACCTATATCAAAACGTCCCTTAAATCAAATAGAATGTGGGGTGGGGCTACCAGCGAGTCATGTTTTAATGTGTTCGTATAAATTGAAACTATGGTCAACCCATATATATAAACTCGAACTCATGAGCAAATTTGTGTTATGCTGTTTAACCCAAATATATAAACATGATTTGAGTCATTGACACCTAAAAGCATCCCCAACCGAGGACTTAAATCCACGGTAAAATGCTAGGTCGCAGAATTTGAAGGTAGAATGAAACATCACCGCCAAATTTGACAGCAAACAAAGCTGCTGTCATTTTAATTTTTGTAATTATTTATTATGTGGGTCCCAGTAAGGGACCAATCATAAATTATGAAATTCTAATTTTTTTAATTTCTTTTTTAAAAGGTTCTACATTTGTCATTTAATATTACGGTTAGTAGTATTCATCTTTACTTGTAAGTGAGATGTCTTAAGTTCGAGTCTTGCTAAAGACTAATTTGAATCAAATTTATTATGGCTATCCCTAAGCCTCCCACACCGCCTAGTGTAGATATCACATGTAATTAAAAAAAAAAACCAAGTCTTACATTTATCATTGCAACTGCAAAAAATATAGTTTGGAGAGAAAAAGAAATTTGACATCTTCATTGAAGATGCTCTAACTGAGTTGTCGAATGGTATGGCCTCATGCTTCTTACCTTTAAATCTGAGTCAGCATTAACTCTTTGGTTAGAGGAGTTTGTAACATCAAATGTTACCATTAAAACTCTAAAAGTAAGATTTTAACATATTGGTTGAAGATGTTCTAAATAAATGCAAAGTAGCCTAGTTAATTAGAAGGCGATAGGATCCTCGCCCGATCCTCTTTGTGATGATCCCGGAGATCCTTTAATCTTGTCATTTCATTGTATATCGTACAGTCAGAAATCATTTTAAATTATATTATTTAAAATTGAACACAAACAGTACCTAACGAAAATTGGCCGCACAATTTACGATAAATAGACAAGATTAAAGGATTCCTAGGATCCTCACAAAGAGGTTCCAGCGATAATCATATCTCAATTAGAAGAATTAGAGATGAGGGAGAGAGCTTTGTTGTTGTGAGGGGAAGTGGGCTTTTCGCTGTGTTTTCTCTCTCCTTAGTAGTTTCACTTCAGTTTTCACTTAACAATTTCCCACAACAGTGTTTTATGATATCTCGACCGTTGAGCCATTGACACACGACAGAAAAAAATGCGTTTTAGAAGGATTTGGATCCCATTCGGATCCAAATTGTGGGAATCCTAGAAATCCTCACATCTTAGCTATTTATCGTGCATCGTACGGTTAGAAATCATTTGCTTTTTTATTATATTTAAAATTAAACAAAAAATAATATCTGATGAAAACTGACTGTACAATATACGATGAACATTTAAGATGTGAAGATTCCTAAGATTCTCATAAAGTGAATCCGGAGAGGATCCTCTCCCGTTTTAGAAAATCCTTGTGCCCAGAGTAAAACCAGATTGTGCGAATTGACGAAAAAGCCCCTCTCTTTTTCCTACTAAGGTGAAGAGAGTACTCATTGGAGTGAAATGGGGGGGACTGAACAACTGAGTGTTGCTGCTTCCCGCCTTTGCTAATTCCATCAGGAAATAATGAAATTAATGAATCTAAAAATGAGAAACTTGCCCCTCTCTCCCGCTCTCTCTCTCTCGTTTTCTCAAAAGCTCTCAACTTTCATGTCTTCTGTTCTCAGAGATCAAAACCCTCATCACTGATCATACATTCGAGGAGGGGTTTGCCTCCTCAGAGATCGCAAGTAGTTCTAGTTGAATATCAGAGTGCGCAACGAATAAGATTAACAAAATAATAGGAATATTATTAAATAAACAAGAATGCCGAAACGGCTACAAAACCCTAAGAGACTACATTGTGACTAACTTGTTATATAATAGAGTTACAAAGTACCATATATATATAAAACTAACCTAACTCTAATAGGCAAAGAAACGAAACCCTAATACTAACGGGCTAAGCCCAAAATACCAAACATTAAAATAAATCTAAATAATAATATTTTCCAACACCCCCCGTCAACTCATGGCGGTACACGACATGGGTTTGCCAAAGTAGATGTGGATGCAAGACTCCAAATTCCAGTGCCGATGCCGATGCCGATGCCGATGCCGATGTCAATGTTGATGCCGATGCCGATGCCAATGCCGATGCCGATGCCAATGCCGATGTCAATACCAATACCAATACCAATACCAATACCAATATCAATATCAATATCAATACTTCTTTCTTGCCCGTGTGGGCACAAAGTCAAAACCTCAAAAAACAAAGCATTTTCTTCTATTTCCCTTTTGTCTTTTTCCTCCTCCCTTTTCTGTTTCGTTTTTCCTTTTCTTTTTTTTCTACAGTCTTCTCCACAAAGAACCTGCAAAACACAAGAGTGCAACGATGCAAGTGCAGGAACGTGAAGGGTGCAGATGCTCTAGATGCAGTTTAGACTACTAACAACTAATATCGAAATCCAAAAACAAACAAACTGATACGAGCAAACAAAAGCAGATTAAATCCCGAAGGATCAAACCTGCTCTGATATCAAGTTGAATATCAGAGTGCGCAACGAATAAGACTAACAAAATAATAGGAATATTATTAAATAAACGAGAATGCCGAAACGGCTACAAAACCCTAAGAGACTACATTGTGACTAACTTGTTATATAATAGAGTTACAAAGTACCATATATATAGAAAACTAACCTAACCTAATAGGCAAGGAAACGAAACCCTAATACTAACGGGCTAAGCCCAAAATACCAAATATTAAAATAAATCTAAATAATAATATTTTCCAACAGTTCTCTCAATTGGGTTCACGCCAAACTCCTTTTTCATCTTCGAAAAGGCGAAAACGCTTTGAAATTTGTCACATATTTCTTTGGCTTTTGAGGTTCAGTTCCTTAACGAGTTACGACCGGATCATGGAGGAGTTTTTGATTCTTGAGGAACTAGGCGGTGGTTCTTTCGGGACGGCATTTAAGGCGCAGCAGAAACCGACAGGTAAAATCGTTGCAATGTCTAACACTACCGGAAGTTGAGTCCCTTTCCAAGCTCAAGCATCCCAACATTGTCCAGTTGAAGAGTGTCTTCACCAAATTCACCGAGGATGAAGTTCCAAGCATCTGCTTTCAGATGTTTCATGGCCTGGAATATATGCACAGAAACGGCTATTTCCACCGTGATTTGAAGCCTGCTAACTCCTTAGTTAACGATGGTGCACGTGTGGTCAAGATTGCGATTCACCCCCTCCCTACACAGACTACGTCACCACTCGCCCTTATCGAGCTCCTGAGGTGTTGCTTCGGTCAGGCTTCTACGGTCCTAAGGTCGATATGTGGGCAATGGACGCCATCATGGCAGAGCTGCCTTCAAGATTTGCAGCGTCATTGGCAGTCCAACTTGGGAGACATGGCCGGAGGGAGAGCTTCTTGCCCAAAACTTGAACTATGAGCTTCCACAACTTCTCGGTGTTGGTCTATCTGCGATGATTCCTTCGGCAAGCAGATCTGTCATCCAGCTGATTTCTTCACTTCGTTCTTGGGAGGCCTGCTGCTGCTGAAGCGCTCAAGCATCCCTTCTTCGTTCGCAACCACAAGATTCCACGCGCCATCCCTTTGAGACGACACGACTAATGTTGTAGTTAATTGCTTCCGACTCATTAGCCTTCAAAAGCTACAAATTTCATTTAACGAGTCACGTTGTTTTGTTTGGTTCAAATTTCATTATTCCAAACATGTGCCAAATCAAATATCAACGACAAATTACTTAGGCTAATTTGAGAGTAAAACGAAACTCAAAAACATAACGCGAGGCTTTAATTTACAACTCAATCCGTACACATGATTGAAACCGAATCGAGCTACAGCAACCACTGAAGGGATATGATACTGGTACCTCTGGATGGAAGATGAAAATAAAAAAAAAGGTGAAATTCATACATCGGTCAAGATTAACGAAGATACAATCACAACATATGCCAGGAAAAAGAAAATGGCTATCTGCACGTAGAACTTCGGATTTTCCCTCATGTTCGGAGATGTAACTGCCCTGTAAACAAAATCCGTACATTCTATTTGTTAAAGCCAGAATAAAGCATTAGTAAACAAATGAAACTGAACAAAACGTTGTTACCTAGCAATACGCTGAGAAAATCGATGAAAAGGTAAACTCTGAATGAAGACAATGCCTGGCCCAGTTAGAACAGCCGTTACCAGATTGTCACTCTGTGATTTGGTCAACTGTTAGGAAAATTTGATTCTTGGAAATTGGAAATGGAAAGAAATAGCATGTTCAAGCTATATAATTTCAGGAGCCGGAAAACATGTTAGAAAGGGTTTTCAACATGGGGGTGGAGCTTGAAGAATAAGTTCATTTGCACTCAAAGTGTCTTCTAATCATCCGCTGGGGTTGAAATCAAATTGCCTCTTATGTGTCATGCCAATAAATGTGGACAGCAATATATTATATGTAATGCAACTATACAAGGATGATGCTAATTTTGTCCCGCCATAACCCTTAAGCCTAGAGATTTGAGTGCTCTGCAGGGCAACTAATAGGTTCGCCCAATCGAGATATTATAAAGTACATGGCAAACTTGCAAGTAATGAACATGTAATACAATGCCAACTATGTGTAGAAATAGAAGCACTCAAAAAGAGTGCAAACAGAAAGAAACGGAAGCAACTTACACCAAACAGTGCTCTTCTCACAGTACCATTGAATTTGATTTGGATATTGACTGTTGCAGTTACAGCAGCTATACAAGACACATCAACAGATAATACCTCTCCCACTTCAAGATTTTTCTGTACAACTGGCAAATGGAGAAACAAGAAAGGCTTGCAATTAGTCTTAGGTTGATAATTCCTACCATAACTTAAGTAAGCCTTAATCCTAACTAATTTAGGGGCCCCTTGCTAACCATGTTGTTTTCAGTTTTTAGTTTTCATTATTCAAGTTTTCAGTTTTCAAAAAAATGAAAACAAAAAAATAATATTGATAACGCAATGATTATCAAATGGCACCTTATTTTTTCCAAAAATAGGTAATCAGTCTTTTAATTTCATTCTCTCATGAAACAAAATAAACTATAGACAGGTTGGTTTGGAATTCAAGGCAACGGGTCAAATCAAAAACAGAAAGAAAAAAGGAGACAAAAATGAGGGTAATCTGACTCGGAAAGTACATCAACACATCTGAATTGAGTTTTTAAGGTAAGTAAATGACTGAATAGATTATGGAAAACATGTGCAACATAGAAATAAACCACCGAGAATTGTAAAGCTTCAACAGGCATAAAATGCCTTCAATTTAAAGCAAGAAATAAAATTCTCGACATAAATTTGGGCAGACCGAAATTTTAAGAGGCTGAACCTGAAATTTAAACACTTACCAGATCCACCTCCAAGGATAAATGCAAGACCTTGGCCAGATAGCTTCTGCCTTAGAAATATCTGTAAAAGTATTATCACAGCCGTCAGAAAGATAAATATAATACAAATGGCTTTGAGAATCAATTGAAGTGACGAATTAGAAAATGGAAAAGGGAAATTAGTTGATTGTAGGAGCAGTCTAAGCAAATTCAAGAGAAGCGATTCTGAAACGCCTCTAATATCTCACCTCTGGACCAGGAATAACATTACGTGCCCTTTGGTCGAGTGTATTACTGACTTTCACATCATTCACAGAACAAAGGAATGCATCTGGCTACAAAAATTGTAACGAACTCCATAAAATTCCAGTTGATTAAACTAATATGAAGTGATTGTAACAGAAAGCATGGAATATCTAAATTTGTTCAACGAAAACTGGGAGAATAACAGAAACTGATAGGACACAATTACTGAACAGGAAAATTATATATACCTGGCACAAAATCTCTCCACCAAACATAGCTAAATCAATCTGTCAAAAGAAACAAAAATACAGACAACCGAAACAAAACTAAGTCATTTACCGTGGTTGGGATCAAGAGGAATGCTAGGTAATAAAAAAGTGCCTTATCCACATAAAGTTGGCATGCTTAAAATCACCAACCGGGAGAACTCTCGCAAGAGAAGGTGCAGCAATTCCAACAAATCCATCACCTGGACCAGCATTACAGAAAACTATGCTACTGACTGTCTTCCCAAAAATCCACTGCCACATGCTTCCTTCATTTTCAGGAACAAAGACATTTTCCATTTCCATTGACCCAGACATGAAGCACATTGAACCTAAAATTTATTTGTCAATCAGTTGCACGTGCAATAGTGACAACAAATTACATTTTCTCTAAGGCCTTGCAAACAGGTCGGATATTAGATAACTTCATTGTGACAATGCACCTCACAGAAAGAAAAAGCCCAGGCTTGCAACTTACCAGGCTTGGCTATAACCTTTTCTTCTGGCTTCAACATTATCTGATAAACCAAATGCAGAAGTTTGTAATTCTAGTGATGAAAAAGCAATCAGAAGATAAGGAGCAATTACAGACAGGAGATACACACACACACACACACGATATAGGTTGGGATTCTCATAGCATGTACCTGAACCAGTTGAGCTTCACCGCCCAAAATTTGAAAAGGTATCACGGCATCTTGTGGACTCTACGGTACATTATAGAAGATACAAACATCAGTAACTCTTAAGTTATTGCACAATCCAACTTCATACTTTTTCATTATGGTCCACAATTAAATATTCGCGGAACAAACCAGACACCATAAGCCATTGTAATGACCATTAATATGAGATAAATACCAATACCCACCAATGACTAGACATTTCGATTCAAAGTGTATTATAGATTACCATGTATCAAATTAGTCTATACCAAAAATGGAAGTGAACAAAATCTTGCAAAAATGGAGGAAAAAATTGGTTTGTTGCAGACAGAAAGGATTCTACTCAAAGTACTGCATTTGACTGCCAATATATGTCCAAGTTGCAGCAACAGTAGCAGACATATTAATAAGAAATAAAAATCACTAGAGAGTAGTCCATGTATAGTTTATACTTCCAATACAACACGTCAAACCTACATATACTTCTATATAAGTCAATAAACATTCACCGTTGCTTCTTAATAGTAGTGCTGGTGATACAAACATAAATATGGACGGCTATAGAAGCCACTAACGAGTCGAGCCATCATCAAGTGGCTGAGTATCTCTGTTTGGAGAATGAAGTTATAGGTTCATGGTGGCACAATCAAACCACGAATTCAGCATCTATCAGTTGTGCATCCAGACATGTTAATGCCGTAATGAAACTCTAAATCACCTCAATCTGAACCATTGAAGTTGGAATGTCGGTTTGAAGGATCATGCACGTGAGCCGTACAGCCAAAGATCAAAACTTTTATCACATCAACATTTCCATGGAGTACATCCATGCCAATCTACCTTGTATAGCATCCAACTTATTGTCTACTTCATTCTTAACCATTCTATATTTTCCAACTAAACCCGGTATCGGCTTACGCATAATTTCTTCCCCCATATTACATAATTTGCATAAGCTAAAAGGCAGGATGCAACTGAACACTACCTAAGCAAATCTCAAGCATTGAATTAAACCTTGCATCTAATTAGCTGATAAACACAGATCATCTTAGCTAATCAGCAGCACTACACTACTACCACGGATCAAAACCCTAACTTGAAGCAAAAACTTCAGATCAAAAATCCATTGCTTCATTCAGTCTCTGCAATTCAGTAATTAACTGATTTATCAACACAATAGATGCGGAAATTAACCAATTTTCTATATTCTTTTCCAGACCTTTCTCGGCAACCAAACAGAAGACTATAATTTTTTTTTAATTAATTCATAAATTATGAATAAAAGATGAGTACCTGGTAAACGTAAGGCTGAAAAGGCGTTGAGAAAAACGGAGCAGCCATGGGAGGATGATCAGAAGCTCTGAATTCGACGAAGATCAAACAGAATTGATGAAATCGAAACCTGCAATCTGGCGATTTCAACAACTACTACTCACCGCGCCATTATTTTACCCACTCTTCTTTATTTTAATTTATATATTTTAATTTAATTTACGAACCAAACCAATTTTATTTCCTTTTTTCCTCTCGTCTTTTATTTTTCTTTGTTTATTTATACCCGGTTTAAATGGGTACAGTAACAAGAATTCGATAAATTGACTAAACTAACCTTTTCTTGGAAGTTTTGTTAGGCTCTTACGTGGAGGGATTTTACAGTTTTGCCTGCGGCAATTTTGTCAGTCTAAGTGAACAGAAGGTGCAAGCGTGGACGTATTTGACGTGGCGATGTCTTATTGGAAGCAATGACAAATCTCGACGTGTAGAGATGTTGTCAGTCATCCCAACTCTCAACTCCGTGTGGCATTAGCATAGTGCTTAAAGCTCCTCAAGGCAGTTTTCTCTTTTGCTTTCTCATCCCTTCGAACCGCCGTCTTTCTGTCTTTGCGATTCCAGCGACCAGAATCTCGTTTGGAGGTACAATAGTTTTTCTCAAGACTTAATTCATGCGTGTTATCAGTGATGGATCCAGGTTCTAACATCGAGTGTTCCAATATGAAAGCTCCAACAAAAATAACATTGAAAATTTATACGATAAATTACCAACTTTTCATTCATAATCTTTGTACAAACAGAATTACAAGCTGCAAAAACTAATTTGCTCACGACGAAGTTTCATACTCTAAAAACATGTCACGTGTCACGATAGTTTTATTGTTAATACAAGAAAAAACATATTGATGATGATTTGGAACTATCCAAAATCTGAGTTGAACTATCCGGAACATGTTTGGAACTATTCAAAATTGGAATAAGATTGTTTGAACTAATCGATGATGATTTTCAATTGTAATATCGTTACATATTTCTAATTTATGCTCATATTAACTATTCAAAACAAAAAACCATCCATTGATGAAGTCAGTGTTCTAAAAATCGGCATGGCAGCGTCTAGGCGCTCGGCGGTGGTGTTCCAATCCGATTCAGGCCAAACCGTTCAGAAAATCGGGGAGGATTTAGGCGATCGCTAGGCGCTTTAGGTGGCTCCAGCGGCTCTAGGCAGCAGTCTGGGTAGTATGAGCAGCGTGGACATTCAGCGGCAGCATCAACCTGCCATCGAACAACCCATAGCGATTTGCTTTGCTTACTATAAAGCTCAAAACGATGTACACCAGTGGTTTAAATATCGACTCATAGGGTCAGATTTCAAACTTAATGAAAGCCAAAATAAACCAAAAGTAGAAAAATCAAAGCCAAATCACCATCGGCAGGCGGAGTTGCAGACCTTCACGAGGAAGAAGAAGCCTCTGAACTCCTTCATTTTTTTTTCTAAGAGACGATGTCGTCTGGGTAGTTAGTTAAGTGAAACGTATTTGGGGAAAAGTGAAGCGTGTTTGGTGTTTTACAATAAGCTTGTTTGGTGTTTATGTGGCATTAAATCCCTAATTACTAGAATACTATTACTTTATAATTACAAGAAAAAAATTAAAAATGAAAATTATTCCTAGAATCCTAATACCACGAAATCACAAATAAAATAGATTTGTTAAAAAAAAATTATTCAAAAACTCATAATATTTAGTACACACTATATTTTGTAATTAAATATACGTAACATATATTCTTTTTAATTCTATATTTCTTAGATGAGTTATATATGGGTTTTGGTATAATGCTATAACCTAACTTTTATACAAAATTTATTATTTTTTAAATATAAGAGTGCACTTATTTATTTTATATACAATAAATTTTCTTAAACCTAGGCGTTAGGCCTCAGCTCGCCGCCCGACTAGCGCTTAGTGTCTTTTAGAACCATGGATGAAGAAGCTAAAACTATATATATATATATATAAACTAACCAACACATGATCCAAACAATATAAAAAAAAAACCATAACAAATTAACAACACCTATAATCTATTATGAATTTAAATTTTCAATCCAATACACATCAATTTTAACATCCTGTATGATTAATTTCAATAAGTGGAGGCGTGGAGCAGCTAGTGGTGGTCTGGGGACAGCCGGGTGGGTTTAGAGGAAAAAGGGAATATGATTTGAGAATTATCCAATTTGAGAAAGTGAATGCAAAATAGATTGAGTAGATAACTCGAGTAGGAGGAAAGAGAATAGACTCTCTTTATTTTTTTTCTTCTAAGTAAATAGGGTCTGCTTCACATGGCTTAATAAGAAGACTTACTTTTAATTATTTTCTTTTAAATGGCTGGCTCAAAACGACATCGTTTTGTCCAAGTCTTTTTAAAAAAATAGAATAGTCTTCTTCTCCTTCGTTAATCATCTGTAGAACCTACAGTCGCCTGTCTGCCGTTGCACTCTTCTCCTCCACCACATGCTCAAGGTCCTCGGAAGTCCTTACAGCCACTTATTTGGACTTTCGGATAGTCCCGAAACCACCCGGGTTCCTTAATGCATCTGCCCTACGTGTTACACTCTTTTTTATTTTTTAATTTTTTTAATTTTTTACACAATTGATAATGAAGAATGGAGAAATCAAACTTAGGACCTCAAATACAAAAAGATCAATGTGCTCAATTGCTTGCTTGCGCGTGACAGGTTTTTTTTGGATTATACTGGACGAAATCGAACCTTTTATACATTGTGATTATAACCCATTACTTCATGCTCCTTTACTATTTGGGCTAACCTTTTTTTTTTTTTTTTTTTTCGGAGACTGATACTTCAATATCAGGGCAAAGATGCCAAATGGATACAGAGAAAGCCTACAAGGAGGCAATCAACCAAATTAAAGCAAAAAACACAAGTAGTGTAAGGGGATACAAGAAACCTAGACGCCGCATCTGATGCTAACAAAACGTCACGCCTCACACTACCAAGAAAAGACCTAAGTAAGGCAGGGAAGCCCATCATTACAAAAGACATGTACAAGTGGCCCAAAACAGAAATTGGAGCCCATAACAGAAAACGCAAAATACAAAGAAACCTAGCAACTTCTTCAATCTTTCTACATGCACCGCCTCCAGCACCCCAAGCACCAAAGAGAAGACCGAAGTCTCGACAGGTAAAGAAGAGACCGAAGCCTCGACATGAGATATGTAGAAGATTGTACTGTAGCACGCTCTCAAAGCTAGCAACATGCGTCATCTTCAAGCGATCAGAGGATGAGTCAAACATGACTCTCAAACTATCCGACCCACCACCGCAGACATGAAATCCACAACTGTAGGAAGGACTGAGAGGAGCACCAGCAGCAAACAGATGCAAAAGGACATCAAAAGCAGTTAGTCCAAAATTAAAAACAGCCAATAAAACCTTAATCCCCATTAACAAGAAGCAACCCATAGCCAAATAAAACCAAAAAACAAACCCAAAGCAAAAATCAAATCTTAAAGTGCAACTGAAATTCCAGATCGGGCCTGAAACTGTAAGATCTAAGGTTTGATTTAGGGAGAGGGAAGATGGTGGGAAAGAACATGGTTGAAAAGGACTGAGGTGTGGGTTAGTGAGGGAAATATGGAAGGGCGGGATTGGAGGGAAAGGGGTTGCAAAATAGGGAAAAGGTGTGGAAAAAAACAGAAAAACAAGGAGAAATCCCAGATCGCCGACTCTCAAAACGGCAATCGAAGGAAGAACTGAAGAAAGGGAGGAAAACGGGAGAGAGGGTGAGAAAAACTGGTAAAATTAAGCGCGTCATTCATACACTTCCGATTACCGTCCACATTGGCTATACAAAATAAACAAGCTAAGATTACCTCTTTTTTTTATTTTTTTTATTAACAAACGATATTATCTACACAAACGGAAAATAGGTGGGTTTAGCCTCACAATGAGCTAGCAATAATGTAGTTCAAATTCGCCTTTGACGAAAATCAAACCTAAAACCTCTCACTTACGAGTAAAAATAAATATCACTAGATTGTAGTAACCTTGAATACACTTTTCAATTATTTACCAACTGTCTTATCATAAAATTTGAACAGAAATTCCCTCTAGAAAAGTAGAGACTAAAGATCATAACATGCGCCCTTTTACAAGTGTCCATGAGCAAAGAAATGTTATTCTACTTCGAAATTGGTTCATACGAGATCCCACATTCGAAAATGTTTTTTAAATCACATATAATAAGTAGTTTACTGCTAACAGCACTTAAGTCTCTTGACAAAAAAAGAAAAAAAGGCTTTATAGCCAAAATGGTCTCTGATATTTGCATAACACATCACTTTGGTCTCTGAGATTAAAAATCAATAAAAATGGTTCCTGAGATTGTTCACCATCCATTATTTTGGTCATTCCGTTAAAAACTCCGTTAAGTTTCTCAAAGCTTTTGGCCGGAAGTTTGGGCAATTTTCAAAGCTTCGTAACTCAATCGTTTCTTAACCAAATTCGACTCATACTATATCAAAATGAAGATAGGAAAGTGTAGAACAAGATTATACCTATTTGGTAGCCCAATGGTTGCCGGAGATGGCCGAAAAATAGCCTGAAATGTGACTGGTCCGCGAGAAAACTGGAAAACTCGCCGGAAACTAGGTAAACTTTAAACGTTCATAACTTCTTCAATACTAACGAAAAGTCTAAAAAAACTTCCCTTTTAATGAAAAGCCATTTTCAAAGGTATAGTGAATAGTACCAGGGAAATGTATAAATATGATTTTTCGTTAAAAGTGAACAGTACCGGGAGTATTTTGTTAAAACTCCAAAAAAAAAATAGCACTTAAGTCTTTTTAGGCGAAAACTCCACACACTTGGGATGATGGTTGAGTTATGTGTTGGAAGTATGCCCACAAAGCCACTCATTTGATGTAATAGCTTTTGGAATACTTATTGTATTAAACTTTTATATGTTTAATAAAGGGCAAAGCTTATTGTTAATCAATATTTGTTGTATCTTGTGTTTAAGCAATAAGGGAATCCAAGGAATGTATTTGATCTAAGAGATAAGTGATTTAATTAAGTTAGATTAACGAGACATTTCTCTTATGTTCATTCCTAAAACGTTCCTAGCCATAGGATTGCCAATTGGGCATTGACAATCCGCTAAGGTTAGTATGTGTTATGTCGACTCAAGCGCGAGTATGACAAGTCTCAAGTCATTTAGTGTTGGACACTAAGACAAACACATAGGTGCTCGAAAGAGTAATCGAGTACATTGAACAACGATCAAAAGAGAGTTCAAACATACATGTCATGTAAGAACTCGATAGTTACAATATACAAAGTAGTCCTTTGACCTGAGGCATCATAGATGTCTAATGGTTAGGTCCTTGATCTTTGATCATGTTAAATGGCATTCCATTGGAGTGTCCACGGCATTGTTGGGATCAAGCTATCTAGTCATGTAGGCATATGAATGTACAACAAGGGATCTCTAACCTTCCATGGTGGAAGGAGAATACTCTAAGATATGATTCGAGAGTCTTTGGCCAAAGCATATGAATATGACTTAGGAAGTTTGTTCCAAATCATATTCAGTTGAATCATATAGAGAAGTATCACATTGGATACTAGACATGAAACAAACTATCACTCAAACAATGTGATTAAGAGTATTGTATTAGAGAAGGACCGTATTGCGTTGTAGTTGTAACTGGATAGGTTCTCCAACCACTTCTACTTAGCTTGGGTAACCATGATATGCTGCTAGGTGTCACTCATGGTTTGTGGAAGCCTTGAAGATTAGCAAACACTAATTAAAGGGAGAATTGAAATGTAGTTTCAATTCACAATCGATCGTTAAGAGTAACGATCGCCCACTGCCTCGCTAATTGGAACCTAATGGATCGTACACCGAGTAAGGATGAAAGTGAAGAAATACAAATGAAATGGATATGCAATTAAATGGTTTAATTGAAAAATGGTCAAGATTAATTAATTTTACGAAAGGTTCGTATTGGGCTTTTAAGTTGGTTTTGGGTTTCGGGGCCCAAAAGTGTTTTGGTCCACAAGGCCCATTATGTTTAAGTTGTATGACAACTAAAACAAAATGGGCAATAAGCCCAATCACAACAAAGAGGCCGGCCATGGTGAGGAGAGGGTGAAGGATTGCTTAATTGAAAGTTTGCCACTCACCTAAGAAAAGAGTTATAAAAGCAACTTTATAGCTATTTTTCTCATAAGGGTTTTTTCTTGGTGAAATGAGGTGAAACACTTTCTCTCATTTTCTCAAAAGAGGCCGGCCACTTAGAGGGGATTTAACTAGCAATCTTTTCTTCTCTAAGTCATCCATTTCATCATCACACTTCATCCTTGGTGTGGAGACTTAGAGACACCAAACCTTTGGTGTTTTGGAGAACAAATCCTCAAATCCTCAAAGAAGTAAAGGAGCACTAAAAGGAGGAAAATCACAAGGAAGATCCAAGGAGCAAGGAGGTAACTTGAAGGCCCTCCACTTGGGTGAATCCCTTGTGTAATCAAGGATGAGCTTCAAGGGTAAAGAAACTCTAAATCTTTCCTTCTCTTTAATGTTGTTAAAGAGTTCATTGGTTCACCATATACTAGGCTTTGAAAGTCATGGGTTTTATGAATTGTTTTTGGATGCATGCCTACTTTAAAGTGTTAATAGTTTGCATATGTATTCAAATGTTCTTACTTGTTCTTAGCTAGGACAAATTTTTTCCTTCATTATGGATAGTACGTACATCAGATTCAGTAAAGAATAGAAAAATAATTAAATTCTTCTTGTCATTTGAGTAAAAGTAAAACGAGTCGCCTCTCCTACAGTTGAAAAGTAAGTGTCCACTAGTACCATTTAGAGAGACATGCATATATATGGGTAACGTAAGAAAAATCAAAATTGAAAATCAAATCATATATTATCAATAGGAAATAGGAAATAGGAAATAAGTATGTTAATGAATACTTAATTAATAATCTAATCATCAATACATTATTTGGTTTACAACATTTGATTTAAACATTTGATATATTTGGAGAACTTTCATGAAAATGGCTTGATTTAAGTTCATTTTAATAAAAAAAACCATGCTATAACTTTATTTATTAAAACAGACTTAAATTTTAATAAAAATGACAAATAAAAAATAAATTTCAATGAAAAAGACATAATTTTAATATTAAAAAAAATTTAAAAAAAATTTAAAAAAAATTTGACGCGCGGATCTACGAGTCCTAAAAAAAACTGTTTATGAAATTTTCTACACTGTTTATGAAACTTAACGGTACTACACTGTTTATGAAACTTACGACACTGTTTATGAAACTTACTACATTGTTTATGAAAACTTAAGACACTGTTTATGAAACTTACTATACTATTATGAAACTTACTACACTGTTTTTAAAACTTAACGGTACTACACTGTTAATAAAACTTAACGGTGCTACACTGTTTATCAAGGTTCTAAAAAACGCTAGGCGCTAGTCGGGCGGCGGGCTAGCGCCTAGCGCCTAGGCGGCTAGGCGGCGCCTAGGCGGGTGCCTAGGCGGCCTAGGTGGATTTAGGTAAATTTCTTGTATATCTTGTAAATAAGTGCATATTGACACCTAAAAAAAAACTATACTTGTATGGATAATAAAATAATGATAAAATGCAAATTAGGTACACTATTTCCATAAGTATTGGATGAACTTGTAGTAAATCCATCATTTGCAAATTAGATACACCATTTCCATAAGTATACCACCATGAAATTAAAAAAGAAAAAAGCACGCAATTAATAAAAAAAAAAAAAAAAAACCTCCTAGGACCGCCTAGGACCGCCTAGGACCGCCTAGCCCGCCTAACCCGCCTAGCCGCCCAGCCCGCCTAGACCGCCTAGGCCCAACCCGATTTTTCCTCCCGATTTGCCCAAAAACGCCTCGGTTGCTAGGCGCCCAGCGCCTAGGCGGCCGCCTAGGCCGTTTTTTAGAACACTGCTGTTTATGAAACTTAACGGTACTACACTGTTTATGAAACTTAACGGTACTACATTTTTCTCTCTCCTCTTCTTGAATTTTCTTGGCACATTCTCACCTTCCAAACAAATTTTTTTCTTTTAATTTTCTTTGATACTCATCAAATTTTCTCTGTATCTCTTTAATTTCTTAACTTTCTATACTAATTACTTAATTTTCTTCTATTGTCCACCCATCTGTGGCTTCCTCTTCTCCTCTACCTACAATCTTAACTTTCTACACCACGTGCTATTATGTAAGTGGTGAGAAATTTTATTTTTTAACACAAGAATCTCACCACTTGTATAGAGACGTGGTGTATCACTCATTGTTCTGGGCACATTGAAAAATCTCTCGTCATCTTGACTACTATTGAGAAACAATACCACAAAAATAAAACTGAAAAAATGTAATTCAATTTGAAGTCTTTCTCTTATTCTAAGCAATAAATAAATAATAATAATAATAATGTCTTAATGATAGTTGACAATGGAGAGAAAACAGAGTGGAAATGGGGGGTGGGGTGAGGTTTATGTGGGCCAGCGCATGTGGTGTTTTTTATGTTTTTTTATTTTTCATTATTATTATTTTGTCTCTTATCATTAAATAAAATTAGTGAATAATTTTTTATTAAAATGCAAAAATTTGAAGCTCTTTTCATTAGTTTCCTTCTAAAATGTACAACTGCCAAAACGAAGAATCCGATGGCAAAGTCGCCAATTCAAATTTTTATTACTGTTATTAGGGTTTGTAGAGGGTTTAAGGTTCAAATTGAAGAAACCCTCCCTCCTTCCTTTCTCTCAGATTACTCATGGCAAAGAACGGCTCCGAATACGAACCCACATTCACAGACGACGACGATGAAGAATCCGAAGAGCTCCAAGACTGGAACGATTGGAATGCAGAACCAGAAGAAGAAGAAGAAGAGGGCTCAGACTTGCTGTGCTTGTTCTGCGACTCCAGGTACAGCTCGTGCGACGACCTCTTCGACCACTGCACTTCGACCCACTGTTTCGACTTTCAGGCCTTTCGGAAAGAGCTGGGTCTGAATTTCTACGGCTCCTTCAAGCTCATTAACTTCGTTCACTCTCAGGTCAGTCATTGAGCTGACAGACAAACAAAGGGAATGAAAATAAAAGTTGAATTTTTTTGAGATAGAATGTAGTAATGGGATTGGATTAGCGTTGTTTGACTACTTCTTTTGCTTTCGGGCTTGATTTGTTTGAGTAAGTGAAGTTTGAAGAATTCGGTTTTCCCGGGTAGTATCTTTGGCTGCAATGCTAAGAAGTCGAAAATGGAAGTTTGATTGTTTATCTAATGTGAAATCATTTTCATTGTTTTGGTTGGCGTTAGGATATGAATGAGAAATGGGTTAAAAAGAGCAATCTTTGAATCCTTACGCTCGGCATAACACGAAATGCCCAAGTCAACTTGTAGTAGTTGTCTGCATTTGTATTGATGTATGAAATGAATTCTTAGTCCTTTAAAAAGTTTATTAATTTTTCCTTTGTTTGTTGGTATTTGGTGTGCCTTTTTTGTTTTTTCGGTTGTTGGGATTTTGAATGTTAATGTGCAGAGCTAAGTGCTTCATTCATCCTGTAATTTTAAAGTTTATATCTTTCGTATTTTCTGCTGATTCTATTTGTTTCCAGGTTGCGGAAAACAGATGTCGGAGTTACGGGCTGACTTGTCAGTCCAACCAAGATCTACAGAATCATTTGCATGAAACAGTCAATTTCACAGACATTACACCTGGATGGGATAGTGATGAGTATCTAAAACCTTTCTTGCAAGACGAATTCGGTCTTGTATAGCTTTGGCAAAGATGAAGAAGGTGAAGATGACTACGCTGCATCAGTTAACAACGACGAACTTATAAGTGATTTGAGGCAGTTTTAACACAAGAATCCCATCACTTGGGTAGAGAAATGGTGTATCACTCCATGTTCCGAGGACATTGAAAAATCTCTCGTCATCTTGACTACTATTAGGAAACAAAACCACAAAAATAAAACTAGGAAAATGTAATTCAATTTGAAGTATTTCTCTTATTCTAAGCAAAAAATAAATAATAATAATAATGTCTTAATGATAGTTGACAATGGGGAGAAAACATAGTGGAAATGGGGGGTGGGGTGTATGCGCACCAGCGTGTTTTTTTATGTTTTTTTTTGTTATTATTTTGTTCCTTATCTTAAATAAAGTTAAATGATGGTTTTTTTATTAAAATGCAAAGATTTGAAGTCATTTTCATTAATTTTCTTCGAGAGCTTTATATATAGAGACAAAAAATTTCATTATATTTCAAGAACTCCACTAGTTTTTAAACATTTCAAGGAGAAACAAAAATATAAAAACAACTAAAGCCCAGTCTAAAAATATGGAAACAATGTTTTAAAATACCAGCCATATCCTTAAGGCTTTAGGTTGTTAATAGAACCCAACCTTAACAACTCCAACAAAATTAATATGTGTCATAAGTTCAACCCATCATTGACTATTTATGCATAATCAGTTTTGAAACTATATGTAGAATCAGTTTGTATAATTTATTACTAGAATCAGTTCAACCCGTCATAGACCATTTTTGCAGAATCAGTTCAACCTGTCCTTGGTCATTTTTGTAGAATCAGTTCAACCCTTCTCCACCATTTTTGCAAGATCAGTTCAACCCGTCTTTGACCATTGTTGCAGAATCAGTTCAATCCGTCATCGACATTTTTGCAGAATCAGTTCAATCAGTCTTCAACCACTTTTGCATAATCAGTTCAACTTGTCCTCAATCATTTTTGCAGAATCAGTTTAATCAGCCATCGACTATTTTTGCAGAATCAGTTCAACCCATCTCCGATCATCTTTGCAGAATCAGTTCAGTCCTCAACCATTTTGCCAGAATCAATTAAACCCGTCTTCGACAATTTTTGCAGAATCAGTTCAACCCGTCATCGACCATTTTTGCATCACTTTTGCAGAATCAGTTCAATCAGTTCATGACCATTTTGGCAGAATCAGTTCAACTCGTCCTCGACTATTTTTGCAAAATCAGTTCAACCCGTCATCGATCATTTTTGCAGAATTTGTTCAACCTGTCCTTGACCATTTTTTTGCAGAATCAGTTCAACCCGTCTTCGACATTTTTTGCAGAATTAGTTTCAAATACATGTAGAATTAGTTGTGTGTAATTTTTTAATAGAATCATTTCGTATAATTTTAGTAGAATGGTTTGTATATTTTCAACAAAACTACATACAGTCCAATCTTTCTTTGACCATTTTTGCAAAATCAGTTTGTATATTTTCAACAAAACTACATATATGCCGTTAGTCCAACCCGTCATTGATCAAACTATACATTTCCTACACAAAAAAACTACAGACTCACGCTAAAAACTAAAAATGAGCTGCAATTTATTCTGACTTAAAACGAAATAAACAACTTTATGGAAAAAAAAAACTTTTTTCTTTGGTAATTTTCTTTCAAATTTCTCTACACTTCTTTAGTTAATGGTAATTTCAAACAAATCTACTTTCATGAAATGAAAACTATTTATTTGAAAATTCAATATCATGAAACAGACGCACTATTCTCTAAATTCAATCAGACAAAGCATTTCTTTTTTTGTTGAGTAAATTGTAGCAATTGTCCCTCAATTTTAATCAAATTGGAACAATGGTCTCTCAACTAAAAATCCATTACCATTGGTCTCTCAACTCATCAAAATGTGTAACTATGGTCATTTTCATCAACTTCGTTAAAATTTTGTCAAAATAAGTTATGTTGGAAGGACCACTGCTACAATTGGGGTCCCTCAACTCATCGAAACGTGTAGGTATGGTCAACTTCGTTGAAATTTTGTTAAAATGAGTTATGTTGGAATGACCATTGCTACAATTGGGTTAAAGTTGAGGGATCATTTCTCTAGTTGGATCAAAGTTGAGGGATCAATGGTAATGAATTTTTAGTTGAGGGACCATAGTTGCATGTTTTGATGAGTTGAGGGACCAATGATAATGATTTTTTAGTTGAGCGACCATAGTTGCATGTTTTGATGAGTTGAGGGACCAATGATAATTAATTTTTAGTTGAGGGACCATTGCTCCAATTGAGTTAAAATTAAGAGACTATTACTACAATTTACTCTTTTTTGTTTATCTCTAAAAAAAATACAAAAAAAAAAAAAGAAAAAAAAAGAAAAGAATAAAAGAAGAAGAATGCAATACAAGACAAAGGAATGATGAAGCAGCAGAAGTAATAGCAAAGGGTGGTTGCTGCTGCTGCTGCGCATGTCCCATAAAAAGAAGCAGCAGCGGTCAAACCATAAATTCCTCAACACCATCAGGTTATTAACGTTTTCTGAAAAATTATGAATTGTGGTTTGCCAAAGTATAAATGTTTGAAAAATGTTTGCTGGTGCCAAAACGTAGGAGTAGCCTAGCAGATGAAGGAGAATTGGCCTATGTGTGAAAAGTACATATAAATGAAACATTTATAGGTTTTTCCAAGGATATCCATGCACAAAGCAGAACGATATGCTCTTTTGGTTCTTAATTTGTTGCCCAGATTGCTTTTACAGTTTGCTGGATACTGAGGACGGTTTACTTCTTACAGTTGAACTTTTTGCAAGCTCAAGTAAGAAAATTGAAGAGAGCTGATAACTGTCATACTACAACAATATTGCTAGTTGGAATTCCTAATGTTGGAAAGCTAGCCCTTGCCAACTCTTTGCATCGAGTTGGGAGGATTAGCGCAGCAGGCACCACTTTAAATCATAATCATTCAATTTTCTTTTCTGGGAGTGTTTAGCTGGAAATAATCACAAACAATTCACTTTTGTTTATTATGTATCAGTTGAAGTCGAATAAATTCTATATTTTATTGGACATTGGTTGTTTTGTAGAGAAGGGAAAGTTGAAGTGTGCTACAGTAAGTCCACATCCTGGTGAGACAAAAAATATAAGCAGCTTGAAGGTTTGTAGACTTGTGTCTATTAACTGGACAATATTTCTGAAAGAGAGAAAGAAAGAGAATGGAGCACCAGATGAGATACAAGTGTTTGGGTTAATATTTGAACATTGGATTGCAAGTCTGAGGAAGTCCAGAGATGCAAATTAAAAGAAGACTTGCCCGAAGCCCAGCACCAGGCCCAAAGATAAATTGGCGCATCCCCATTAATGCATAGACCATGTGTCTATGATTTAAATGTCAAGTGATGGAGACTAACTCACAATCAGCCAAAAATCATTTTTTAGTGGCAATACAAGTAAAAAGATGATGAGTCACTACCCTCCAAATGTTTTCGGGCAAGAGCAAGGTCACAACAGTCGGGCTAATTGGTCTATAAAAGGAGGAAGAGGCCCCAGAGACAAGGACACTCAACCAATCAAATAAACAAACATACAAACTCTGCTCTCTAGCCAGATTTGTATCCAAAAGCTGTAATAAGCCAAGATCTCAGATCTTTTTAGCAACAAGCTATCTCTTGTTTAGATCTCCTTAGAAAACCTATCTTTCTCTAGTTTAAAATCTATGCTACCTCCCTCAGTGGCGTAGTATCGATTCCCTCGTGTGAACTTGTTTACCATCCATCCCTTTCCAGCATACAAACCTTTGTAAACTCAAAGAGAAGTGGTTGCAAGAGGTTCAACCTTGGCAGACAAGGTGAAATCTTGCTCGACTTCCTTGTGTTTGTACTTACATTTGTAGATCTATTACGTAATGCATTCTCCAGTATGTCTTCAAGTCATATTCACCTGTTTTCCTACTTTAAGAGTCTCATTTGCATCTGGATCTAGTTAGTTTAATGGATATGTTATAATTAAAATCAATCAAGAACCAAGCAAACGGCTAAATGGCTTAAAGGGGATCTGGACTCCCTTTATTCGAACATACAAGACTATGAACCAAAAGTCCTTGGTCACAAGGCAAGAAAAAGAACTTAATGTGGACTTAACCCATCCACGACAATCCTTTGATAACAAGAAGTCCGAGTAACTTGGGGTGCAAGTAATCGACTAAAACACACTTGTTCTAGATCTGCTATACTGAGATAGCAGTGGCACACCTAGCACTTAGTTAGTTTTGATTGCAATCCTCAAGGCCCACACCTAAAGCCCGACAAAGGCACATTTTAGAACTAACTTTATCCTCTTCTTGTAGCACATCAACAAGCAAGAGCTCGACTACACATCTAAAATGTCAATCCTTTGGGGAGTTGTGCTGAGGTGCCGAGGACCTTTCCCCATGGAAATCTTCGCATACCAACATAGTTTTGGCACGCTCGGTGGGACATTCATAGTCTTGTAACACAGAATACTGGCCACCCCAGTGCTTACCAAAACCAAGCATGAAAAATCACCCAGAGGATTTTCCTTCCCTCCAAGGACCATCTATTCTAGAAAGCCCGAGCTCATCTTAGAAGTCAGGAGGGAAGGTGACCAATGAAGACTTGCAAGCCACTATGATGCAAATACTGAAAACTATGGAGAGTATCACTCTGGAGATCAAAGGAGAAGTAAGCAGACTCTATTCTTTAACATGAAGTCTGCAAAAAAGATTAGATCTGAAGTTCTCTACTCCAAAAAATGGTATGCCAGAGAAATCATGAGGGAAGAGAGCCCTGAGAAAGAACCAGTTATTCATCTGTTTCCTTTGCTTGAGGAAAAGAGGGATAAAGGAAAAAACAAGGAAGGATCTGGAGCTAATAAGCCAGTGTTGGAGGAAATCTTAGATGCGGAGTTGCCAGCCCCCTATTATTTTCACTAGATAGTAGGGGGCAGAGCGGGCAAGAAAAAACGAATGTTCCAGTCAATCAGAGAGCACAATAGAAAAGGCGAGCCTACCAAGGCAGACAAGCCTCCTCCTTACAGGTCCCAACCATTGGCCAATAAGGGAGGAGATGCCAAATGGAGGAAGCCCGAACCAAGGAAGGAGATTTTCTCGGGCAATGATCTCAGCCCGAAATGGGAAGCCCCACATACCCCAAACAACAATGCCGATAACCAGCAGCTCAAAGATAAGTTAGCTGAGTTAAGAAGGATGGGTCCACAGAAGACTTTATGATGAGGTTCAGAAGGACAATGATGAGGTGCTGATGGTGATTTTACCACTTGTAAAACAAAGGGTTAAACCATAGAAAATTCTTGCAAGAGAACAAGTGTTTGTAGTATAGAATGACTCAAGCAAGGTCGATCTCTTCAGGGACTGATATAAACAATTTACGAGTTTTTTGTGTATTTAGCTTATTTAACTCTAAGAACTAAACTAATTTGACGAAACTAAATACTACTGGATGTGACTTAAACAAATATCTAAAATGGGGATTGGTTTATAGGAATAATGATTCAACTAAACAAAACAAGTAAATGAGAAAATTCAAGATAAAATAAATGATTGAAGAAAAATAGATTGACAATATGCTAGAGTTCAACCTTTACCAACAACACTCATACGTAGCTCTTCCAATTGCTTAAATAATTGAAAACACACATGCTTTGAAGGTTGGATTTTCCTTGTGCATGTTTTACTTGTGACATTCAAGCTAAAACGCATACCACTACATGCAACTTATCCATGACATTTGGATTAAATATAAACATGAGTGATTCATTAATCTTGGTGAAAATCCTTTTGTTAAACCATGTAATCCCTAAGAGCATGATATTTACCTTAGGAGAGTACAATCCTCAATCACAAGAAGCACAATCAATTTTAACGTGACATTCGTTCAAAATTGCATCCGATAACTTTTCTAAGCATCCTAATGGTGATCAAGCATCAAGGTACATAGATAGTTTAATTCAGTGATTGAAAATATCAAAGCAAGTATGTAACAACACTTAAGCAATTGAAAAATAAATCTACGTATTCATGTTGCGGCTCAAGGCCTTACTCTAGCATAATAAATTAGTTACACATAATTATGTTCATACATAAAAAATTATCCATAAAACAAAATAACAAAGAAAGAAAACACCCGTTTTTGGTTCCTCCTCTGCTCCTGACTTCTTTTCCTCTGCCTGCTGCCCTCTCCTTCTGCGCCCTCTCTTCTCTGCTTCTGCTGCGCTCTGCTGCGCCTCTGCTTCTGTCAGTCTTTTTTTTTTTCGCTGGTTTCTGTCTGCCCTCATTCTTTATTTTTTTCTCCCTGCGTCTATATCCCACTCCTCTCTGATTTTCTATTTTTATTCTTTCTGCCGTGTCAGTCTCTCACTCCCGTCCCATTTGTGGCATTTTTCTATTATTTTCTTTTCAGCCAGCGCACTCCACTTCCTTCCCATTCTTCTCTGTCTGCCAGTCTTCTTGTGTGCCATCCTCTCTGTCATCCTTTGTCCGTGTCTTCTCTTTTCTTCCTTTTAATTGAAATTGATCCTAAAACAAATTTAACTTCACATTAACACAAGGTAAGGTAAAATGCCACAATTTTAACACAAAAACATCACAAAGACTTTAGAAATGGATGGTATAAATGCATGAAATATATGAGTGATCAGTGCCAATTCCCTATTAATCATGCCCAACTCATATCCATTGCTCAAAAGGCATTAAGGTTGCTTTTCAGGAAGAAGTTTTATGATGTACAGTTCAATGAGTTGCAAGAGTTGATGATTGCTGTCATGAAGTATAAAGAAGCTATTGCTCGAAGAACAACAGGTGAAGCACTCATGTAAAGCTCCTCATTTCTACAAAAGCAAAGTTGCAATTCACCAAGTTAAGTTTGAAGAGGCAGAGCTAGAAGAGAGTGATGGCCATAGAAGAGAAGGGATGGACATGTGTGCGGCAGAGATGACTACCCCTTTTAAACCTTTAATAGTGAAGGGGTTAGTCCCCATGCAGCCCCCAAAATACCAGAGTTATTCATTTGATTTAACTAAGGCCTCAGAGATCTATGAAGAGTTGGTGTGGGCAAGAGTGATTGTGCCCAACAATACCAAAAAGATGCCAAAACCAAAGGAGCTAAGAGGAAAAAAGTACTGCAAGTTGCATTACACTTTCAATCACTCCATAACCAACTATGTCCAGTTTAGGGATTGGATACAAGACCTTATAGTGAAAGGAAAATTGATGTTGGAAAAACCACAAGCCAATATGATGATTGACACGGATCCCTTCCCAGAAGCCCCAATAAACATGATCAACTTAACGTGGGCTGAGAAAGGGAAAAAAAAGAGAAAAATAAGAAAAAGAAGCCTGCACAAGTATTTTGCGAACAGTTGAGAAAAAGACCTCAAGAAATGTTTTCCAAAGGTTGGGAGGAAATTCTCAACCAAAGGGCTTGTCAGAAGTATTCAGAAATTATGAAGCCTCTGAAGAAGTGGAAGACAAAGAAGCCAAAGTGCCAAAATGGGTGGACGTAAGGCCACCTTAGCCAAGCTATGCCGGTAGAGATGTCAGAAGAAGGGAAAGGGTAGTGAATCTAGTCACGAAGAAGAATCATGCCCGACTTGGGTGGAAATGGTATGTGGTTGGAAAGGATGGGAGACCCGTCAAAGAAATAGGAGCCTCTATGATCAAGAGAGTTCAGAGGCAGCACAAAGCTCACATGAACTCATTAAAAGTCCCTGCTGCCTCAGAAACTTTTAAAAATGTGAAGTTTGAGAAAATACCTCATGTGGGAAGAAATCAGCTTTAGTGGAGAAGTAAGAATGATGTAGAAAGAGCTAGTAGTAAAACTGAGGGAGAAGGAGAACATGTGCCACAAAACCCTTATCCAGGAAAGTATAGAATCTTGAGGAGAACTCAAGAAGATATGGTGATGATGCAAACCCCAAGATGGAGCCCAGAACCCATATGTTTTGGAACTATCTCACATGAGAGGGGGATACCCTCACCTTTGTTGATCGATACTCTTTGTGAAGTTCTAGGACTAGTGCCAAACTTTGGCATAACTCAAGAGGAAGCGATGCCCGAGTTGATGTTGTCCAAAGAAGCACATGCCTGGTTAGATGAATTCATGGGCCACATCGGGGGCAAGAAGAAGGACCTACCTGGACCTAGAAACTTCCACGTAAACATGACATATGTTTTATCTGCCATGTTTTGTCCCAAGCATGATCAACCTGTCACAATGGAGGGTGATTACTTGGCAACAGAACCTATGATGGCGCATGTCAGTGTTGACGAAGCGGGAAAAGAGGAGTCGAGCAGAACAAGTTTGCCCAAAACTCACAAAGAAAGAGCCCGAAAGGGTGTACATAGATATAATGGTCTTTGGCCGCCCAAACTTGACCCTAGCTAACCATCTCAACCCTATTTATGTAACTGCTCATTTGGAGGGAGTACCCTTTAAGAGGGTTTTGATTGATGGAGGAGATGCGGTCAATGTGTTGCGTACAAGCAAATGAAGAGGATGTGTAGAAGTGAGAAGGATCTCATCCCCACGAATCTAACAGTTTCCAACTTCTCTGGAGCCATCACTAGAACTCATAGGATACTGCCATTAGAGGTGGACTTGGGTTCCAAGCAAATCATACTAGCTTTTTTCGTGGTAGACATCACTTCCACTTATGGAGCTCTACTAGGGCGAGATTGGATTCATCAGAGTCTATTTGTGCCTTCCACCTTGCATCAATAAGTAGCAGTTTACCACGAGGATGAGCCATGGGGCCAGGATTTTGAGACATGGTGGAGGTCGAGTCACGGCCATTCCTCCCTACTGCTAATGTTGCAGAAGCCAGTTTTTACAATTCTAGTGTTGGGATTCTCCAATGCTTAGGAGCTGATAAGAACGGCCGCTCGACTAAGGTGATGGCCTAAAAGCTTCTAGAACAAGGATTATTCCTCACCAAGGAAGAATGGGATAGGCCCCATATTGTCCCAACTCCCCAACACCAGTAATGACAGAACAAAGAAGAAATGACCAAGTAGTTGTAGTTAGGTCCTTAATCGAAATACTGTTGGTGCATGGAAAAGGGAGAAAACAAGAAAGGAAGATTAAATTCCTTCAAGGAAGGAGAGTTAGTATGCAATGCAATTCTACCTTTAGGAGCTCAAGTTGGAGGCTTTGGGAAATGGAGTTCTATTTGGGAAGTACC
Organism: Malus fusca; assembly: GCA_035220775.1. NCBI lineage: Eukaryota > Viridiplantae > Streptophyta > Magnoliopsida > Rosales > Rosaceae > Malus > Malus fusca. Next base: position 8,607,574 of record CM069064.1, on the reverse strand, counting down.
TTTTGTTATTCACCAAGCACTGGATAAGGGATGATATTACTTGACAGATTTAGAGGAAAACTTGCAAAGACATCCAATTAATGCTTAGTTTTTAAAGAGATATTATCCAACTCGGTGGGATGTTTGGGATCGTTATATTGAAAAGGGTTAAAATTAAAGATAGATGGCGCATGAAGACTTCAATTTAAAGTAAGAAGTGGGAAAAGTAAAGATGGAGAAAGGATTCATTTCATTTCATTACAAGAAACCTAATCTAACAATTTTGTATCCTCGGCCAGGGCAGCTATTATAGAGAAGTAAGTCTGCATAATAGTAAAAATTCTATTTGGTTCTTCTAGATACATGTTGCTATTTGTAAGTTGGTTCTTCGAGTCCTCCACTTCTTGAGAAATCTTCTCCATCTCCTCTACCTTCTTGAAAATATGATTGGTTAAAGTCATCTTCTCGGCCTTGAGTGAAGACAGCTGCTCTTCTAACCTCTAGATTTCAGAATCAACCACTGCGATCCTATCCTCCATCATTGATCATTCTTCCACTAACTGTTGAAGAGTGACTAAGGTCTTTATATGTTTTTCCTGAAAGCACCTTACTTTGTTGGATGCCCGCTACGCTTTTTGGTGCTGTTCCTTTAGTACCTACAGATTCTCAAAGAAGTTGAGAAATGACTCATATTGAGCCTTCTCAAAGTGTGAAGAATCTTGAGACTAAAAGAAGCGGTGAAGTCTCTCTTCATCCAATCCTTGAAGACTCGACGAGCATTTTGAAGAAAAGGAGACTCGGATAAAGGTGAAGTAGATTGCAGCTTGGTCTTGATCTGCCCGAACTTCTGGACCAAGTCGAGCAATGACGTTGCTAAAGAAGAGGATGACTGAGGTGTGGGCATCTCTCCAACACCTTTAGCGATAGTAGAATAGGCAATCAGAGCAGGAATGGAAACATCATTAGTTTTGACCTTCTTCTTAGGCCGAGGAACAGGGGTCCCTGTCACTCCAGAAGATAAATGAGGCCTTGGAAGATCTGCCTTACCCAACAAGGGAGGAGGAGATTGGCCCAAGCCTTTTCCAGCTCTCTATTACAAACCAAGAATTGAGAGGAAAGTATTTAGTTTAAATTGAAACAAAGTTAGAGAAGGAAGGTGGTATACCTAGGTTGAACTTGAAGTTTTAGAAGGAGGAGGAGGAGTTGTTTTTTTTTTGGTTGCTGGGAAGAATCTTTCTCGCTTAAAGGTGGAGGGACGTTCCTCGAATCGTCACCATATACCTACACACGTTATTAGAAAGGACAAGTGTTAGTAATATGGTTTATACAACAAAAAGGGTAAAAAGCTTGAACAAAAAAGTACCTGAGTTTGAGAGATGGGCACTTCGGGAACAACAACTACATCTGGAGAAGCTACCTAGGAAGCCCACGGGCTAGACACCTCTAAGACCATGGAGATCTCAGGGACTACCAGCTCCCTAATTGCAGATATTGTTGGTCGATAAGAGGCTGGTGCAAGGGAAGACTGAAAAGAGTCGAAAGAAAATAAGTATAAAAGGAGGAAGACTTCAAGCATAGAAGTGTTAACAAGTGATCGGATTATATTTATACATATTTTACATCAAATTCTCTCGTCTTTTCTTAGTTAGTTTCTTATATTTTTGTGCTATTTACTTTGTTTTTGTATTTTATCGTATTTATCTAGCTAAGAAAATAAAAATAGCAATAGTGAGGTTTTATCTGAATCTGAAAAATCTGAATGTTTAGGATTTTTCTTTGCTGATTTTTGTTTGTTTTATCTGTATTTTTTTAGTTATATTTAATTTATGTTTATATTGGGAGGTATCTTTAGGGTTTAATTTATGTCCTAACCCATCTCCCCTTACCATTTTCTGCCGTCCATTAGGTCCTGCAGCAGAAAGAAAAAGGTGAAGAGGAATAATAAAAGAAATATAAGGGAAAGAGGGAGACGGATGGCAGACAAGAACAAAAGAAAGAAAAAAAATAAAATAAAAGAAAGCAAAGAGCACTAGAGAATAAAAGACTAAGACAGCTGACAAGTGGGAAAGAGAAATAATGGGGGGGAGCTGCGGAAAGAAAAGGAAGCATGTGAGAGCTGGAAAGAAATGATGAGGCAGCAAGCTGAAATGATGAGGACAGCCTTTGCAGCTGGCGTGGAACGGAGAAACAGAGAAATAAAAGGTGCAGAAAGAGGGTAGGCTGCTCTGAGCAGCGAGAGGGAGGAAACGGAAAGAGGCTGCCCTTAGGCAGCTGGCAGCGTGAAATAAGCCAAGAGGAGCAGCTGCCAAAAGCAGGACGTGCAGGAAGATAGAAAAAGGAGAAGGCAGCTTGCTGCCTTGGCAGCTTGCGAGGGGAAGTCAGCACGGCCTAGGGGTGTACTTGGCACGGAACTTGCTGTCTGGGGAAAAATAAGAAAAAGTGAAGGAAGGTAGCTGCCAATTGGCAGCCACTGAGCAGGGAGCTGCGCAGAAGGACGGGGACGAAAGAACAAAAACAGCGCCAGAAAGAACAGAAGGCATCCCTGCGCAGTCTCACTTCAGCAACTCCTCATTTGGTTTTATTTTTCTAAAACTCATGTTTAATTTAATTTGCTTTCCAATTATATTAAACATGTGTAATTAATTTCTGTTTAGTTAGAGGTGAATTTGAAACCATGGATAAATGTTTATTATGATTTGATTTACTCCAGTTATGAATTCAACGTTGGATGTGGTTTATTTTTCTGTTTTGATTAAGAACTTGTTTATGTATGTGGGTTGAGGGTTGACACTTAATTTACATGCTTAGACTTGATGCTAGGATATAAGGGAATTTCACCTAATCGTTATGAATGATAAGATCATATTTATATATATTTTACATCAAATTCTCTTGTCTTTTGTTAGTTATTTCCTCATATTTTTGTGCTATTTACTTTGTTTTTGTGTTTTATAGAATTTATCTAGCTAAGAAAATAAAAATAGCACAAGTGTGATTTTATGTAATAATTTCGTCAAAACTTTCGATGTAGATTAGCTTTTAAATTAAATATATATATATATATATAGTAATAATAATTCATGATGAATCATTTGCTTAAACTAATATTGGCTGCCTGGTGTGGTTGGTGAAGCAATTGAAAAACAAAAAGAATCTGCTTTGGTGGGTTGGTGAAACAAATAGAAAACAAAAAGAAACGAAGCACAAAGAAGAATAAAAGGGAAGTGGCAGCAGCAAGCAGGAGACAGGAGGTCAGAAGGGGGACGCTGCTTTGCAGCGAGGGGAATAAAGAAAAAAATCAAAAGCAGCGAGGAAGGGAGGACCTGCCTCGGGGGAATTGAAATAAAAAGGGCAGTGCTGCCCTTTAAACAAGGAGAAGAAGCGAGCTGGCGGGGACGCAAGGCTAGCGGGTAGGAGGAGCAGGAGTGCTGCCCTCGTGCAGCAGCAGGAATAAAGGAGACGCTGCCTTGGGCAGCTCGAAGGAAGGAGGTTGCAGACAGAAGGGGAGTACGGGAAAGGCGCGAGCTGGCGGGCAGCAAGGCAGGCCACACCAGCGTGAGGGTCAGCACGGAAATAAAGATGGGTTGAGCGTGCTGCCTGGCAGCGTGTGAAGGATTGGAAAGGCATAGCTGCCTTGTGGGAGCTGTGTTCAGCGAGAGCAGGAAGGTAAAGGGAGAGGACAGCGCAGGAACTTGGTCGCTGCCTTTGGCAGCGTAAGCAGGAGAAGTCAGTATGGTCAGCACGGCAGCAGTGCTGACTTGGGTCAGCACGGGGTCAGCACGGAGAAGCAACTGTGCAATCCTCTCGGTGTGAACAGAAGTCAGAAGCAACACTGCAGTCCTCATTCGGTTAAATCTTTCCAACTCACGTTTTATTCCTGTTTAATTTTAATAATGTATAACTAATTTTATTTTGGCTAGAGTTTAATTCAAAACCATGGATATATTTGTAATTTGAATTGATTACCTTCAGTTGTGATTTCTGAGTTGTGATTTAATTTGCTTAACTGCTTGATTGATAACTTATTTTTGTATGTCGATTAAGGATGCATACTTAATTTACATGCATGAATTTGATGCTAGAATATAAGTGAATTTCACCTAATCGTTATGAACTTATATTCACAAGTAGTGAAGGTCGCTTATAAACGATCGCGTTAGGTAAATTCTTGGCATAAGTTTCATGCAATTCATAGTAACAAGTGCCTCGTCAATGCTTATGATTTTCATAAAACTTAATGATTCTTGCTTGTATCTCTATTATGCAATTCATGTAGGGAACTTGTAGGGAATATTTTGGGTTGTCGTATGCAATCATCCAACCTAATAAAAGTAGGAAAATCTGAAGGTTAATTTAAGCGGACCTAATTAACTTGGGGCGTTGAGAATTTACAATTTATTGAAAGAACAACTGAAAATCAATTTAGGTTGCATATGTGGCATGTGTGGAGAATAATCCTCTAGCCAGTCCGTCATTTATCATTTTACCTTAATTTTATGTTTTTGTCAATTCTGTAATTTATTTAAGTTTAATTTACTTTTCATAAAAATCAATCCCCCATTTATTTTAAAGTGTTAAATTTGTTAGAAATCAATTTAGTTTGTGTTTTCTTGAATTTTGAATTATTTTGAGTTATTCTAGTTAAGTGTCTTGAGTCTAGTTTAGTGTTTTAAATTATGTTTTTACGTTTTTAATTTAATTTTACTTTGGTTAGCATCCCTAGTTAATCCCCGGCCTAGAACGATCCCTACTTACATCATTACTACAATTGTCACAAATAGGGTTTAAATTTGTGCGTGAATTTATTTTCGCATCAAATTTTTGGCGCCGTTGCCGGGGATTAGCAAATTTGCTAATCCTTTTATTTTTGTTTTTGCTTATGTTTATTTGTGTTTGTGTATGTTACTTTTGATATTTGATTTATTTTTCTTTCTTTGAATTGAGGTACAAATGGAGCAAGACCTGGATTCTACTAGCATTCAAGATCTATTGGCACAGCTCACTGCTCAATTAACTCATAATGCCGAACGGACCACAATGCCAAGTGTCCCTACATTTGATGTGCCCTATGGGCAAGGATATCAAAGTCCTCAATTTTCTGCCAATGAAGATGTTTGGGGATATCAAAGCTATAACCAATCAAGGGGCAACATGTTTTCCAACGCTTGGAATTCAGATTGGAGAGGTAATTCAGATTATATGTGGGGAGAACCTCAACAATTCCAACAAGGTGGATATTGGCAGCAAGAGGACGCGTTCTATTCAAGACCTATGCAGCCACCACAGCATCCCCCACAACAATTCCAATCGAATCAAAGTATGCCCGTGGATTATAATCAAATGCTTGAAGAATTAATTTCTTCGGTACAGGGTTCACAAAAAGAAGAACAATTGCCTCCATCGGAAGAGTTCTATCAATGGCCATATGAACCACCACAACAATCTCCCCAATCAAATTCAGGTACGTCTTCGGATAATGACATTTTGAATAAGTTACTAACCTCTTTGACCCAGGACGTAGAAAATCGAAACATGGAGATGCAAAATAAAGCCAACAAGGTGGATGCATTGGAGGAGCAAGTTGGGCAGATTATGGAATTCATGGCACAGATTCGAGATCAAGGTAACATGGAGGATGAAGTTGTTCCTGAACCATCCAAACAGAGCCCGAACATGGATGAATTGCCAATTCAAGAAGAAGATGAGGATGACGACTTGGGCAGTTTAGAAGAATTCTTATCGCAAACCCCTCAAGTCTTTATGCCGTCCAACTCAGGTGAGGAGGTTCTAAGTTCAATTCATTCTAACATCGTTCCACCAAATGTCCTTTTTCCTTGCAGGTTTTTAAATCCCAAGGAAGAAGTGAATGAAAAAAATGTTGTGGAAGATCTTCCAGAGGTGCAAAATGAGATCCAAATTTTTGGTGCACAAAATCATGTTCCCGATGATGTTGAAACAATCAAAGAAACTTGTACACCAAGAAGAGGGATTCCAGAAAATGAGGTAGCCGGAGAATTTGTTGAATACATCCAAGAGGCTGTGCATGAGACAACCAAGCCCAAAGCAGTTGAGTTTGATGACACGGGACAAGCCACAACCATCACATGCAATCTGGCTAAGTGCAAAGTCCCTGAAACATTCCAAGATGTGGTGTTTGTGATTGAGTTTGATCGAGAATGTAAGCCATCTTCTCCATTTTTAATTTTAATTTATACTAACTTGTTTCTAATTTTGATGATTCAGGCACCGTCATTAGAACTTAGACCGTTGTCGGATCATTTCAAGTACCACCGTCCGTTCAATGATAAGCCCATGCATTTGAATAATGAAGGGAGGCCTAGGAATCACCCACAATCAGATTTGCATTCCTAATCCCTTCTCTTTACTGAATTTATTTTACTTTGTTTAGTTCTTTCATTGTTTGTTTGCTTTTGTGTGAATTTATTTTACGTTGATTTTATTTTTTTTACGTTGATTTCATTTTGTTTTGTTTATTTAGTTGTGATTTTTGTTTAGAAAGTTAAACTTAGTCTTTTTACTTTGTTTTACTTATTGTTGTGTTTTCTTAATTAAGTTGTTAAAAATACATAAAAAATAAAAAATAAAAAAAAAAAAAAAATAAAAAAAAAAAAAAAAAAATAAAAAACTTAAAAACATAAACATTCATATAAATAAAAAATAAAAATAAAAAAATAAAAAAAAAAAAAAATAAAATAAAATAAAATAAAATTTTAAAAAAAAAAAAAAAAAAAAAAAAAAAAACTTAAATGCATAAATATTTTTACAATAACTTGTAATTTAATTTCGTTCATTGGTCATTGGTTGGTGGTGCCTCGGAGGTCGTCGGAGCCCCTGAAAGACGAAGCGCCAGAGCTGGATCATTCGGAGCATCAATACTTGGTGCTGCTCCCGAGGACGAAGGCAACACAAACCTCGGGAGTAACGCCATAAACCGTTGATGATCACTCTGAATCCGCACTTCGGACTCCTGCATCTGATCCAGCTTCCTCTTCATGCTGGTTGAGTAATTGGTTGCAAGCATGTGCAAATCCCTGTTCTCATGCCTAAGCACTCTGACCTCCTGCCGAAGACTAGCCACTTCAGCCATCAACGACTCCACCTGACGGGTTCGTGCAAGAAGGCGCTGGCCCATGTTTGATACTGAACCTGCGCATCGGACGCTGTAGGCCATAGAGTCCTGGACAGCTAGTTCGTCGGACCGCCTAGAAAGTATCCTAGTGTCTCTAGGAGTGAGCAGATTTCTGGCCACCACCGATGCGGTTGTTTCATTCATCATCATGGAATCCCCAACTGTGAGAGGACCATTCGGGGATATGAAGGACGGCTGCCAAATATTGGTTGGAGAAGATATATCACTATCTTCCCCAACATTCAAGTTAAGGCGACGGTCAGAAGGGCAAGACATTTTCTGAAGGTGTTGAGAATGAAGACTCGGACTGATCAAGATTAAAAGAAGTGCAAGTGTGAGTGTTTACAGGAGGGAGTGTTTACAGGGGAGCTTAAGTTTGTTGTGGAACAAAAATGAGCGTTCTTATAAGAAGAAGAAATCAAGAGGCATCACTCAGCAGTCGAAGAGACGCCCTCTCGCAAATCGAAGAGCCGGGCTCCTTTCTCAAAAGCCGGATTCTTTTCTCAAAAGCGGCGTCTCCGTCTCAAAAGTCGGTTCCTTTCTCAAAAGTCGGACGCCGTTCTCTCAAAAGTCGGGCGTCTCTCTCAAAAGCCGGAGCAGTCAGGAATCACGAGGCGAGCCGCTCCCTGATTTGTCCAGACGTGTCACATGCAATTCCTTTCTCAAAAGTCGGGATTGCTCAGAAACCACGAGCCGCTCCCTGATTTTTCCAATTTTGTCGTCACTCGTCACGCGCTGTCAGCTTTGCGCAAATTACGGGCTGCTTTTTCAGAAAGCGCGTGACCTGTACTGTTCATCCATCCACCGGCTGCCGACAGGGGTAAAAGAACAGTTTCGGTTGTGAAGAAAAATTCTATAAACGTCTACCTTCGCCTTCAACAGCAAAGGCAAACTCTCTCAACACTTCTTCATCTCCGAAATTTTTCATCTCCGAAAATGCCTTTCCATCAAACCCTCTCGAGTTTCTCTGTGTTTCTCATTCCTTGGGATACCTTTACAAACAAGTCATCTAGAGCTAGAGTATTTCATATCATGAAGGTTGAAAGCAAGAGTATCTCATATCACGCTTTCTTCCTGTCCTTGTCCTTGTCTTTGTGGCAAGGAGAAAGCGGGCAATCAGCCAGCACTCGGTGTCAATCTTCCAATCTAAGAACCGACTGCCTGGAAATCCTTCCTGATTGCTTACCTAGCATTGCTCTCGAGTGCTCATCTTCAACCGCTTATGTACTTCCGAAGAAGACGCCACATCTGCCTGGAGAACAGATAAGGCAAGTGAAAATGTTACTTGAAGCATGTGGAGACAAGGTGCTGCTTCATCTTCAAGATCAAGTCTCATTTTCCTTGCTAAGAAGTTCCCCAGCCCAGTTCAAGCATACACTTGTGGAACGATACTTCTTCAAAAGCAAAAGTATCCCATATCATCAGAGTCAGAGGCAAAGATTTCTCATGGCACGCTTTTCCTTTACCCTTGCTCTTGGCTACGGGGCAAGGTGAAAGAAAGGCAATCGGTCGGCACTTGGACAGATTGAACAAAGAAGCAGACCACCACCTATTCCTCGTGCCTACCTGCCATGCAGAAGAACAAAAAGAGAAGAATGTAGCCTGCAGACTCAATCAACCCGGCAGAAGGAGTCTGAGTTGAAACCAAGAGCTCGAGAAGCTTCAACAACACCACCAATCAAGTCTCATTTTCCTTGCTAAGAAGTTCCGGGGCCAGTTCAAGTTCAAAGCTGTGGAAAGTCACCAAACAGGACCAATGATCATTCTTTTATTAGTTTTATTCATTATCTTTTATTTTCATTTTCAATTTTTCGTTTGTTTTCTTTTATATTTTCTTGCGTGCGTAACTGATTTATTTCTTTTCTTTGCAGGAACTTTTGGTTATTTCCACCCTTGAAGTTGATTGCAGAATTTTAGCTTGGGGGTCATCGCTTGATTTTTCTGCAAATTAGGGAAGTTTTCAGTCCTATTGCTTTATTTTCTTTCTTTGTATTTATTTATTTTATTTTTATTTTTATTTGCATTTTATTATATTTTCTGACATTGGGGACAATGTCTAGTTTAAGTGTGGGGGTAAAGAGTATAAAAATGACCAAATTGAAATTTTTTGTACCTTCGACTTTGAACTGGTTTCATTTGTTTCCATGTTATTGCTTTGTGTTTTCTTAATTAAGTTGTTGTTTTTAAAAATAAAAAAATAAAAAAAAAGAAAAAAAAAAAGAAAAAAAATCCAAAAATTTAAAAAATCCAAAAATATTTCCTTGTTTTCCTTATTGTTTTGAATTAGATTTTTGTTAGTTTCCCGACCCAATGATATAATTGGATTAAATTTGAACCATGATCATCAAGAACTTAGTTAACATGTGTTGTGTGAAATTCCAAATTCTGTGTTAGTTTGTACATATTTGATCATCTTTGAAAAACCAAATGCACATAGCCTTGTTGATGTGAAATTAAAGCATGATTTAAAGCTCCATATGTGAATTTAGTGACCATATACATCCTATGTGAGTTTTTGAGCCTATTGAAAGTGTGTGCATTTTTCATACACTCCTATTCTTTCTTGTGTGATGAACTTATGTGAGATACTTCTCTAGAACTTGCATAACGATCTTTCGAAATTTTTGTCATTGATTGCATGAACTTGAAAATGATAGAGGCATTAGGTTTACCACCATGGCCCAAATAACCTTGTTTCCCAAAGAAAAATGATATCATTAGATTGCCAATTTGAGCCGTATTTGTGAGCCTTTTATTTCTTATCACCAGATATGTCTACCCTTATGCCTGAAATAAATATTTTCTTACCCTTTCCAAGCGAGCTATTGAGCAATGTGAAATTGTCTTATGAGAAATGTTTGTGAAGTACTTTGGAGGGTGTTTGGCAAAAGAATAAGTGTGGGGGTTTTTCATATTTGTTTCTGTTTGAAAAAAAAAAAAAAAAAAAAAAAAAAAAAAAAAAAGAAAAAAAAGAAAAAGAAAATGAAAAGAAAAAGAAAGATTGTATACAAAGAAAATAAAAAGTTTTTAAAGTTTCAGTTTATGGGTGTGGTTGGAGGTGACTTGTAGAATAGCGGGAAATGTTGAGTTCTTATAAATCAAAAGAATTGCTTGTAATGTAGCTTGGAACTTTTGTTTTTCCTATTCTTTCGTTTCAATAACCCTATCCCTAAGCCTCATTACATCCAATAAAAGTCCTCTTGATTTAAGTTTTGCAATTATGACTGTGGAGAAGTGATCTTTATGCAAGCTTATGGTAGAACTTTCACATTCGTTTCTTTGAGCGAAACACATTAAAACTAAACACATATGTGATTGAGCGTATATCCAGTGAGAAGGTCGATAATTTGCATATGGTGTTTTTAAAAATAAAAATTTGAAATTGCATTAGCATGGCTATCTCACACACTACACTTCAAGGATGTTTCAAAGATTACTGCTAATATGTGAATAAGGAAAATGAACTTGAATTGCTTGTTGGTATTAGCTATGGTTCTTGATGATTGTGTTCTCAAATGAAGTTCTATGAGGGTCACATAGGGGGAAACTAATAATTTTCATGTTATTACTTTTTCTGTATTCTCTATTTTGCTCGAGGACTAGCAAAAGCTAAGTGTGGGGGTATTTGATAAGCTCATATTTATATATATTTTACATCAAATTCTCTTGTCTTTTGTTAGTTATTTCCTCATATTTTTGTGCTATTTACTTTGTTTTTGTGTTTTATAGAATTTATCTAGCTAAGAAAATAAAAATAGCACAAGTGTGATTTTATGTAATAATTTCGTCAAAACTTTCGATGTAGATTAGCTTTTAAATTAAATATATATATATATATATATAGTAATAATAATTCATGATGAATCATTTGCTTAAACTAATATTGGCTGCCTGGTGTGGTTGGTGAAGCAATTGAAAAACAAAAAGAATCTGCTTTGGTGGGTTGGTGAAACAAATAGAAAACAAAAAGAAACGAAGCACAAAGAAGAATAAAAGGGAAGTGGCAGCAGCAAGCAGGAGACAGGAGGTCAGAAGGGGGACGCTGCTTTGCAGCGAGGGGAATAAAGAAAAAAATCAAAAGCAGCGAGGAAGGGAGGACCTGCCTCGGGGGAATTGAAATAAAAAGGGCAGTGCTGCCCTTTAAACAAGGAGAAGAAGCGAGCTGGCGGGGACGCAAGGCTAGCGGGTAGGAGGAGCAGGAGTGCTGCCCTCGTGCAGCAGCAGGAATAAAGGAGACGCTGCCTTGGGCAGCTCGAAGGAAGGAGGTTGCAGACAGAAGGGGAGTACGGGAAAGGCGCGAGCTGGCGGGCAGCAAGGCAGGCCACACCAGCGTGAGGGTCAGCACGGAAATAAAGATGGGTTGAGCGTGCTGCCTGGCAGCGTGTGAAGGATTGGAAAGGCATAGCTGCCTTGTGGGAGCTGTGTTCAGCGAGAGCAGGAAGGTAAAGGGAGAGGACAGCGCAGGAACTTGGTCGCTGCCTTTGGCAGCGTAAGCAGGAGAAGTCAGTATGGTCAGCACGGCAGCAGTGCTGACTTGGGTCAGCACGGGGTCAGCACGGAGAAGCAACTGTGCAATCCTCTCGGTGTGAACAGAAGTCAGAAGCAACACTGCAGTCCTCATTCGGTTAAATCTTTCCAACTCACGTTTTATTCCTGTTTAATTTTAATAATGTATAACTAATTTTATTTTGGCTAGAGTTTAATTCAAAACCATGGATATATTTGTAATTTGAATTGATTACCTTCAGTTGTGATTTCTGAGTTGTGATTTAATTTGCTTAACTGCTTGATTGATAACTTATTTTTGTATGTCGATTAAGGATGCATACTTAATTTACATGCATGAATTTGATGCTAGAATATAAGTGAATTTCACCTAATCGTTATGAACTTATATTCACAAGTAGTGAAGGTCGCTTATAAACGATCGCGTTAGGTAAATTCTTGGCATAAGTTTCATGCAATTCATAGTAACAAGTGCCTCGTCAATGCTTATGATTTTCATAAAACTTAATGATTCTTGCTTGTATCTCTATTATGCAATTCATGTAGGGAACTTGTAGGGAATATTTTGGGTTGTCGTATGCAATCATCCAACCTAATAAAAGTAGGAAAATCTGAAGGTTAATTTAAGCGGACCTAATTAACTTGGGGCGTTGAGAATTTACAATTTATTGAAAGAACAACTGAAAATCAATTTAGGTTGCATATGTGGCATGTGTGGAGAATAATCCTCTAGCCAGTCCGTCATTTATCATTTTACCTTAATTTTATGTTTTTGTCAATTCTGTAATTTATTTAAGTTTAATTTACTTTTCATAAAAATCAATCCCCCATTTATTTTAAAGTGTTAAATTTGTTAGAAATCAATTTAGTTTGTGTTTTCTTGAATTTTGAATTATTTTGAGTTATTCTAGTTAAGTGTCTTGAGTCTAGTTTAGTGTTTTAAATTATGTTTTTACGTTTTTAATTTAATTTTACTTTGGTTAGCATCCCTAGTTAATCCCCGGCCTAGAACGATCCCTACTTACATCATTACTACAATTGTCACAAATAGGGTTTAAATTTGTGCGTGAATTTATTTTCGCATCAATGAACTTATATCCATGAGTATTAAAAATCGCTAGTCACGATTGTGTTTAATAAACCCTAGGTTGGATTAACATGCGTATCCCATAGTTATGAATGCCTAGTCGATGTTTATGATTTCCATTGAACTTAATGATTTTTGATATGTCTCTCTATCATGCGTATTCCATAGTTAGGGAACTTGATAAAAATAATTTGGTTGTGATGCGTTTCCCGTCCAATTCAATGAATCTAGGGAAATCTGAAGGTTAATTTAAGCGGACCTAATTAACTTGGAGCGTTGTCATTTATTCGTTTGTTGAAATCATAACTGGGAATCAAATTATATGCATTTGTTCATGTGTGGATAAGGACCCCTCTAACTAACGTTTCATCATTTTATTTCTATAAAATATATTTTCTTTGAGTTTGTTTTTAAGTTTCTGTTTTAATTTACTTTTCATAAAAAAATCAATCCCCATTATTAAATTATATTATTTAGTTTGTTTTCATTATTTTGAGTCTTTTGAATTATTTTAGTTTAGTTGTTAGTTTTATTTTGAGTCATTCTAGTTTAGTGTTTTAAATTTTGTTTTTACGTTTTTAATTTAATTTTACTTTGGTTCCCCGGTTAGAACGATCCCTACTTACATCATTACTACAATTGTCACAAATAGGGTTTAAATTTGTGCGTTAACTTATTTTCGCATCAAATTTTTGTGGAGACGGATGGCAGACAAGAACAAAAGAAAGAAAAAAAATAAAATAAAAGAAAGCAAAGAGCACTAGAGAATAAAAGACTAAGACAGCTGACAAGTGGGAAAGAGAAATAATGGGGGGGAGCTGCGGAAAGAAAAGGAAGCATGGGAGAGCTGGAAAGAAATGATGAGGCAGCAAGCTGAAATGATGAGGACAGCCTTTGCAGCTGGCGTGGAACGGAGAAACAGAGAAATAAAAGGTGCAGAAAGAGGGTAGGCTGCTCTGAGCAGCGAGAGGGAGGAAACGGAAAGAGGCTGCCCTTAGGCAGCTGGCAGCGTGAAATAAGCCAAGAGGAGCAGCTGCCAAAAGCAGGACGTGCAGGAAGATAGAAAAAGGAGAAGGCAGCTTGCGAGGGGAAGTCAGCACGGCCTAGGGGTGTACTTGGCACGGAACTTGCTGTCTGGGGAAAAATAAGAAAAAGTGAAGGAAGGTAGCTGCCAATTGGCAGCCACTGAGCAGGGAGCTGCGCAGAAGGACGGGGACGAAAGAACAAAAACAGCGCCAGAAAGAACAGAAGGCATCCCTGCGCAGTCTCACTTCAGCAACTCCTCATTTGGTTTTATTTTTCTAAAACTCATGTTTAATTTAATTTGCTTTCCAATTATATTAAACATGTGTAATTAATTTCTGTTTAGTTAGAGGTGAATTTGAAACCATGGATAAATGTTTATTATGATTTGATTTACTCCAGTTATGAATTCAACGTTGGATGTGGTTTATTTTTCTGTTTTGATTAAGAACTTGTTTATGTATGTGGGTTGAGGGTTGACACTTAATTTACATGCTTAGACTTGATGCTAGGATATAAGGGAATTTCACCTAATCGTTATGAACTTATATCCATGAGTATTAAAAATCGCTAGTCACGATTGTGTTTAATAAACCCTAGGTTGGATTAACATGCGTATCCCATAGTTATGAATGCCTAGTCGATGTTTATGATTTCCATTGAACTTAATGATTTTTGATATGTCTCTCTATCATGCGTATTCCATAGTTAGGGAACTTGATAAAAATAATTTGGTTGTGATGCGTTTCCCGTCCAATTCAATGAATCTAGGGAAATCTGAAGGTTAATTTAAGCGGACCTAATTAACTTGGAGCGTTGTCATTTATTCGTTTGTTGAAATCATAACTGGGAATCAAATTATATGCATTTGTTCATGTGTGGATAAGGACCCCTCTAACTAACGTTTCATCATTTTATTTCTATAAAATATATTTTCTTTGAGTTTGTTTTTAAGTTTCTGTTTTAATTTACTTTTCATAAAAAAATCAATCCCCATTATTAAATTATATTATTTAGTTTGTTTTCATTATTTTGAGTCTTTTGAATTATTTTAGTTTAGTTGTTAGTTTTATTTTGAGTCATTCTAGTTTAGTGTTTTAAATTTTGTTTTTACGTTTTTAATTTAATTTTACTTTGGTTAGCATCCCTAGTTAATCCCCGGTTAGAACGATCCCTACTTACATCATTACTACAATTGTCACAAATAGGGTTTAAATTTGTGCGTTAACTTATTTTCGCATCAAATTTTTGGCGCCGTTGCCGGGGATTAGCAAATTTGCTAATCCCTTGTTTATGTTTTTGTTTGTATTTTATTTTATTTTAATTTTT